>CM060363.1:80342267-81065336 GCA_030545235.1 Helianthus tuberosus
AGAGGCCTACCACAATACGTATTAATAACTTAATTAATTATCTTTCAATAATCCGACCCTTTAGAATTGTATCCTTGCTGACTCAAACTACTGGGTTGAGGGTAACGTCACCTTTAAAAGAGGGGACCTACTACAATAACAAAGATAATCTCTTAAATAGTGCAAAAGTGCGGAAATAATCAAAGGTTACACTAAACACGAGTCGGAGCTAAGTGATTCATCTTGTCTATCTGTTTTTATTTTTATTTTTATTTTTATTTTTCAGCATTTTAGTTAGTTTTTTATTTTTCTAGTTTAAAAACTTTTTTTTCTAAACTTTTGATTTGATTAGACATTGAGGATAAACCGGTACTAATAGTTCTTGTGTCATTGGACGACCTCGGATGCACTTGCCCATATGTGTGTTTGGTGTTAGTAAAATATCGTGTTTTATAAATTTAAAACTTGACTAACGTGTAAAAAGGGCTTAAAATATACTTAAATCCATATCACACTTTACGCACATCATTAACTTTGAGTTATGTTCTCTTTTGTGATCTAAGACTTATGTTTAGTATGACTGATGTTCTATTTTGATGACTAAGACTTATGTTTGATGTTTGATGTTAATGACAAATATGGTTGATGTATAATATGGTTAGTAGTTGTCATAAATTATGTACAGGTATGTTGGTTGGCTGAACATTCAATGGTTGTGTAACCATTTAATACCAGTTTACAATTGCACTTCATTTCAAATGGAACAGGTTTGGTGGTTGGGTAACTATTACATTTGCATTCATTTCAACAAATACCATTACACCACTTTTAATACCAAATTACATTCATTTCAACAGATACCATTACATTACATTAATACCAGATTACATTTGCATTCATTTCAACAACTACCACAAAAGAAAACCTACATACATTAACGCTTAAAAAACAGTACAACAAGCACAAAAAAAACCCAGCTAATCTTCAAATACTTCTTCAACCTCCTGGCTTCTTCAACCTGACCACGAAGTTGTTCTTCAAGTACATTTCTTCCACGTATGAGTCCATGAATGATTTCCCTAGAACGCTGACACATCTCAGGGTCAATCCAATCAAAAAAACCACAGTTTGATTCCTGCATTTTCATAAAAATCAGTTATTCCTGCATTTTCATAAAAATCAGTTTTTTTTTTTAAATTAAGGCTAGAGTTAGGATGTTATACTAACCAGATTAGGGCAAGATATGAAACGCCTTCCTGGGTTTCTAACAGTCCAAGATGTACGTAATGCAGCTTCTTTTCCACACCAACAAAGCACCATTGTAAGTTCAATTTCGTTGCACAGCTTTCATGAACGGCCCGATTGGGTTTTTTGGAATGATTTGGAACCCTAATTTTGTGAATCAGGGGAGACAATTGGGTTTTGTTGGAACCCTAATTTTGCCAATCGCATCAGGGGAGTAGATGCATTTATATTGCTTGTTATTTGGGGAAAAAGACGAATATACCTTCACGTGACGTGCACGTGAGGGGTTTTAACATCAAAAGTTAACTGAGTTGACAAGAAAGGACACCGCCTGTTATAGGTTGCAAACATAAAGGACATAGAGTGTAATTTTTAAACTTAAAGGACAGCGTCTGTAGAAAACCTGAAACATAAAGGACAAAAAGTGCAATTTTGCCAAAAAGAAATAGAGAGATTGACTGAAAGAAATGTGAGAATATATTCATAAATATTTATCTATAAAATTACTAAAATGTCCTCCCTTGTAACATACATTTTGGATGAAGTTAAGACCGTGTAGCAAACTGGCGACAAAACGAAACATCAGGGAGTAAAATGGCTATTTTTAAAGGACTGGGGCAAAACCGTTAAAACGACCGAACCACATGAAGCAAAACGAAAGCTTACTCTAAGTTTAATAAATTAAGCTCGGGATTAGTCGAGCTTCGCTGTCCAATTCGTTTATATATCTTACGGGGGACGTAGTGGTTTGGGAGGTTATCAGTACTGGCACTGGATAGTTCCTCCGGAACAACACCGCATGCCTCACGGCAATAACCAAAATAGCTCACTTGTGTCATATCTCCCGTGAGTTACCGAGCTCCAAGGGTTATAAAGCCGTTAATTTGATCGTTTTCCCACACAGAATAGTCTAAGGAAAGAGAGAGAACTCCATCTTGTACATGTAGAAAACTTTAGTGAACAAGTGATGAAATTACGATATGACATGTTGTGATTGGCCTTTGGCTAATAACGGAGACTCACCCCATCCTAACAAAAATGCAGAGTTTCAACATGCAAACAATACACATAAGATGTGAATTTATTTAACTTATCCTATATTGGATCAAATAAAAATGGAATACACTGTGTAAATATATGAAGTAATATGAACCATTATCTCACTAATTCAAAAGTGTAAGAACAAAAATAATCAGCCGTAAACATTGACAATTAAAAAAGGGTTATTGGATTTTAATAATCCTAAGTTTCACCTGTTGGCCGATAATAATCCCAACTTTAAAAATTCCCTTCAATAATCCCAACTTTTAAAAGTTTGGCCGCCATTGATCCTTTTCTAACATAGGTGCGCTTAAACCAATTATGGAGTCTCTAGGTGTAATTGAATCTATTGAGGAGACCAAATTTTTATATGTTTGAAAAGGATCAATGGCGGCCAAACTTTTACAAATTGGGATTATTGGAGGTAATTTTTTAAGTTGGGATTATTATCGGCCAACATGTGAAACTTAGGATTATTAAAATCCAATAACCCATTAAAAAAACTCGTTCTTTCTTTTTCTTCAAAAGGCAAACTACACTGATCCTAATATTTACCTCAACCAATTTTTTGCTTCAAATACTTTTAGGTTCTTTCTTTATTTCAAAAACGAAATATTAGAATGTGTGTAGACTAGTTAAAATAACGTGACTAAACTAGTTACGACAAAAGTTTAAATCAATTACGAGGTTGTGTCTAACATAAATCAGAGTCTAAGATATCAAGATTCATAGCATAAATTAGCTATGCAAATATAATAGAGCCTCAAAATCATTACAACGATACATCAAAAACCACCTATAATTTTACATACGCATATGCCAACACCATAAATTACACGTGTTGCATCCAACTCGTTGCATCCTGAATCATTCATATACATAATTTAAAAAAAAGTAATTTAATAATCAATACAAAATTTTAATAATAAGATGTGAATTTCAATTTGTACATTTAACACAACTCATAATACATCCTTGTGGCTTATATTTGTGGAGTTTTTTCCCAAAGTGGTGTTATGGGAAAAAAATATTTACCATTTTAGTGTTTCTTCAAAACTATTTACCAAAATAGTGTTTTCTCTTATTTTTTATTTACTTTTTTATTAAGTCATTCGTTTATTAGATAAAAAATTTGAGAAAATGGCAAATTTACTCCAGTGCACAATTCAACATTTCGGTGGAGTCATTTTTTGTTCTTTTATGATATTTTTTTATCTTCTTATTTGATTTACCATTTATTTGTTTTTTTTATTTTAGGTTTTTCAAACGTGAGTTTTATTTTTCTCAATTTGTTATTACCAGCTTAACCATATTTCATTTTTTAACAACAACCATGAATAATCTAAAATAAATCTAAACAATGAAATAAAAAACATGACAAAGCTAATCAAATATTAAACTTGACGCATTACCGGTTTCAATATCAAATACAAACAAAACTAAAAATGCCAAATAAAGTTGAGTCACAACCGATCTCAATTTCAAACAGATTAATAAAGTATAAAGAGAATACGACAAAGACTTTCGACAAAGACTTTTTAAAAAAGTGTAGAAAAGTATTATGTTATATTCTAGATGATGAGTGATACAATATCTTACTGGAAACATTACATGATACTGATTACCCTTACGTGAAGGAAATTATTTTTGTTATTTTCTGTATAAATTATCTTTCATTATAATAAAAAAAACACAGGCTGTCCCCATGTGGATCGGAAAATTTCTTACATCTTGACTTTTTACATGAAATTGACCTCCACGTTTTTCGGAAAATGTATTTTTTTATTCATTTTACATTATTTATTTGTACACCAAGTAGTTTTCCATTATTTTGTAGGATAAATCGCATAATGTGGTTTTTTTAACAGCGAATTTCACTATCAAAAAACTAGCAAGGCGTTACAACTACACAAATGACTTGGAATGTGAACGATTATTAATCCAAAAGTAACTCAACATCTTTATATCTCCAAGCACTTTATCTTTCAGCACCTCTTTGACAGAAAAAAAAAACGACTTTGTTCCTTGTTTTCCATAAATCAAAATAGCCGAAAGTATGATACCTTGCAGAACGGGTTTCGTATCTTAATCATATGCAGCTGGTATCCGAGAGCGAAAGAATGTCTTTGAACGAGAAGATGTAAATGGTAGGAATCCTACACCACAAAGAGATTGCCTGCTGCACAGGAGCTGAAGAGGTGATCGCTTGTTTCTTCATAACCTCCACAGAGATTAACACATGGTCGAGTCTACATTAACACCACTTTTCCTCAATTCTTGCGTTATGGGAGTCTATTCTGAGTTGCCCATGAAACTGTTGACTTTCTTCGGGATCGGCCCCTACCACATAATAATGGGGAATGTGAAGCATTACGGGAATTAAACAACTCTTTCATGGATTTGACTTAGAAAACCCCAGATGAGTCTCCCAGCCAACGTCATTGATCCTACTGATGAGAAGGAGCAAACTGAGACAACATTCTAGAAACATCCGTGAGTTCCTAGGCTTCAAAGTTGTTCAACTTAAAAGACTTCTAGTGCCATAAGGCCCATAACAAAGACCCAGACCCATTGATCCACTGAAACAGTCTTTGACCAGAATCGATTTGTCCTTTTCGAGCCGGAATAAATTGGAAAAAGTGACATGGAGCAGATTCGAAGAAACCCATGGATCAATCTAGAAACGTATTTTTTCGCCCTTGCCTAATTCACCTTTAACAAGGCTTCCCATATTAATATCCAACACCAGGAGATGGTTTTCAAGCTTAGCTATAATACTCCAAGTACCCGGTTGACTCGTAGAGAACGGAAGAACAGGCCACAACCTTTTAGAGAAGTGCATAGAAATCACCACTTTCTTCCAAAGAGCATTTTCTTCGCTTTTAAAACGCCACAACCTTCTTGTTAGAAGCGCACTATATGCGTCTCTAAGAGGTGTTAACCTAAGACCATCCGCTTCAATTGGTTTTATGACATGATGCCAAGAGACCCAATTGATTTTGTTCTTTTCACCATTCCTTCCCCAAAAGAATTTCTTATGTTTTTCTTCCAAAAGGTTGATGACAGACACCGGGGCTTTAAAAAGAAAAAAGAAATAAGTAGGGCACGTCTCCATGATCGATTTTAGAAGAGTAAGCCTTCCACCCGCCGACAAGACCGAAGCCTTCCATTTGGACAATCTTTTATAAAAAGCATCCAACATCGGAGTCCAATTGGAGCATTTGGACATATTTGCCCCTATGGCTAGGCCAAGGTAATTGCAAGGAAATGATCCTGACTCGCACCTGATCAAGTCGGCGTATAAATCAATCTCCCCCGGGTTCACACGAACTCCTAAAACCTTGGATTTGGAATAATTAATTTTTAACCCGGAAACAAGATGAAAACAACTCGATAATCTCACCATGTTAAGCACATTATCCTTAGACCATTTACCAATCAATAAGGTATCATCCTATAACAACCCTCCTGAAAATTTTTCTGACGCCCTAATATATTTTAAAATGCCCCTATATGTCCTAAAATACACCCCGTATGTGAAAACCGAGCCCAAAATATGAAATACCATTAAAAATAAATAAAAAAACAAGAAAAATGAAGTTTACGCGGGGCGCGTAAGCCATCTCTTGAGCTTACGCGGGCCGCGACAGCTCTAGGGTCAGGCGAGCCCCGGTGTTGACACGTGTCAGCAACGTGTTGAACCTAGTTCGTGACCCGGATCACCTACACCTAGACCCCCCTAGTACGCGGGCCGCGTAGGCCTTAGCCTAACCTTACGCGGGCCGCGAGGACATCAAATTCAGACCCTATATAAGAAGGCATCGGGGTTTCATTTTCCGTCGCTCATTTCTTTTCTTTCTTACGAAATTCTGAAGTAATAGGCATAATCTCCGAGTATAATACCCCTTAATTAATGAAGTTCTGCCCCATTGTAAGTATTATAACCCCGGTTACGTATTAGATACGCTGCCCGATTGATCCAGGGTTCCGTAACGACGGTCGTGGTTCTACCCGACGTAGTTGTTGGAATGCCGTCTCGGGGAGGGTATCGTTAATATAAATAAAGGGTTATTATACTAACATATGTACATTTGTGTAAATTATAGATAAATCACCAGGAAACCCTAAAAGAAATCTAAGACAACAATGTGAGTTTATCCTCTTTTTGTAAACCTTTTGTGAACTGTTTTACAAAACCTTAAATGCTTTACAATACGATTAAGCAGTGATTGAGTCTTTGTAGTTCTTCAATTACTGTCGGTATGTTGGGGTTTTGTATACAAAATGTGGAACACGTTACAATTGGACAACGAGTTAGCCAATGTGTAATATGACCCACCAGTCAGGATTGACAGTACTAAATGAGTAATTGTGTAGAAATAAACAATGTGATCGCTCTCAATACTGTGTTAATTGATAAAATGTTTCTTGATTAAACTGGGATTCACTCACCAGTATTTCCCACTGACAAATGTTTTTAAAACGCGTTTCAGGTAACACAATGTGACAGCCAAATTAGAAGAAAGACAGCTTGAGAGCACTGACGACTTGGAAAAATGTGGCTATAAAAGTTACCTAAAAGACGATGTTTTAAATTTAATAAAATAGGGTTTATCCCTATGTTGTAATAAGAAACTTGGGTTTTACCCATGTGGTTATTAATATAAAATATGGTGGTTTTACTCTGATAAACATTTCCTAACTACGGTCCTGATAAATTTCCACTGCCAAATTAATAAACAAAATGATACCACCACAAATGATGTTCGCGGCCGCCCGTTCCC
The DNA here is from genome assembly GCA_030545235.1 of Helianthus tuberosus. Lineage (NCBI taxonomy): Eukaryota > Viridiplantae > Streptophyta > Magnoliopsida > Asterales > Asteraceae > Helianthus > Helianthus tuberosus. The sequence continues at coordinate 80,349,317 of CM060363.1, forward strand.
GGGACAGATAAGGGGGCGGGGGTTGCGACAGAAGGTGGTATCAGAGCTAAGCCACTGATTCAGCCATTGAAGTGTTCTGCTGACATCAATATATTATTCAAATTGTTAAGAAATAAATTATGAAAATACGTGCATATCTGTATTTTATTGTTATGTGTTATTTAACTATTTGTTAGTTTACAATATGAGTGATCAAGGACCCTCGGACGTGTATCGTCAATTGTCTGATTCACCTAGGAGTGAAGGAACTTCTTCCCAGCCTACCCTCTCTGGGTATTCTGCTGATCAGGAAGAAGGGATGTTTGTCTTTAAGACTCAGTCTGAAGAGTCATTCCCTTAGAAAAAGAGAGGATGGTTCAGTAAGGGAGCATTCGAGCGTAGGAAAAGAATGCGAAAGTTGCAACAGCAAAGAGTCCTAGCAGCCGCTAAGCGAGAGTCAGATGCCCATACACAGGATATGCTTAATAGAATCCTAGCTAATTTTCATATCCTAGCAACAACTGATGCCGACCCAAATCTGGAACAACTAGCCCCACAACCCTTACCTTTGTTCCCTACTCAGCCGATGGAGATAGAAATGCATGATTTCAACCCTAAGGAGATACCTAAGATACCAGCCCCTAATCCCTAAGATTCAAATTATGATCCATGGTTTGATGATCATAGGGATTATGTGCCACGCTATCACATGGAACTTCTCGAACTAAACAAAATCATTCGAGAGAGCTTCTTTAGATTCTTCCTCTTTGATTTTAGGGACTCTAACCCACTCCTTGATGTGACTCGTACTCCTTGATGTGACTCTTCAAGTGTTTCAATTTATTTGCAAGAGAAATATCAGTAGGCCCCTTGAAAGAAAAAGAGTTGCACACATTCTTCACCAATAAGTCAAAGCTTGTTTATCGTACCACGTGTTGAACACCCGAAATTCGAAGGATCAATAACTAAATCCATCAAAGAATTTTTCGAGAGGAAACAAGGCAGCATAGTAAGACAAACATCTGACCACTGATTGACAAACCTGTGGCATACAAAAATACAATCAATCTTGGTTAGTTTGTGTTTACAACCGACACCTTTGCAGAAAGTATACTTTCTACCTTTCATAAAAAAATCGTGCAGGTCCGAGTAAAAGATAATGTCATTGAAATATTTAGAACTGGATGCGTTAACACTGGTGTTCTTCCTATCATCCGAAAACCGAACAGCGATGAAGTCTCCGAAGATTAACTAAATGTCAGGTTTAGACCATCTCAGAGACCAAATGGCTTCCACAAAACCTATTTATCGGTTGGTCTTTGAGGCACGTAAACGTTAAGCAGATTAAAAACATGGGACAACCCTTTTATGTTGCTGGAAACCAGATAAAAATTATTCCTCTTCACAACATCAGATTTCACAAAGACAGAAGAGTCCTAGAAACAAATTATTAGCACCACCCTAGAATTCTTGAAGAGTGTGATGAGTAATATCAATCACATGAAATTCTTGAAAGCCCACAAAGGAGATTTTATGCTGCCGAATGATGTCCCGGATCTATGAAGGCTTCCAAGAGTCACAAAAACCTCTTATATTCAGATTTAATAAATTCATTTGGACAGATTTGTAGACACCTCACCAAGCATGAACACCTGAGCCAACTCGCCATTGTCATTATGCTTAATTCCAACTGCATCTCCAACAATTAATGTCAAATTAGTCCCGTTCATAATATCAGCTTCTGAATACCCATTCACCGAGTCTCCTACTTACGGCTTAACCCTGCATGAGAGATAGGAATCTCTAAAGCGATGACTCTGATTGGCACATCGGAAGCTATTTCCCCTTCCCTGCCGTCGGCTGGATGATCGGAGGAAATGGATACAACCACTTTGTCTCGATTTCGCTGGTTCTCCCTCCTGCTTCAGAATTTATCTTGCTTAACCTTTTCTTGTGATAGCCAATTGATGACTTGCCGATGTGATGAGAAGTGCCCATCCCAAGAAAATATGCCGCTGGTGGAGGTTGACTATTAAGGTCAAAAGAATGTGAGCTGAAAGGATAAACAGACTTCGAATGATCCAAAGACATAGAATTAGGATTGGGCCTTTTTCTGGATCCCATAGAGTGTCCCAAACCCGGGTTAAGATTATCCTCTAACCCAACAGAGTTGTGAGCTAAACGAGGCCCAGAAGGTCCCACAACATGCATGGGACAATCAATAGGAATTATGTTGGGATCGACAATCCTAAAGCAGCCGATCGACCTTCCGTATTCCGATGTTGCTCCTTTTCTGATTCACCTCACTTCACATCCACAGAGGTAATCAGAGATTGAGCCTCCAGTAACCTCTGAAGGCCGGAATCATTCTTCTCACAACTTAAAAAATCTGGCAACCACGGTCGTTCATCCTCCTCGACCCAGATCCAGTACGTTTTCGATTTCCACTTAATCTGAATGTAGTATTTGATCCTCTTGATAACTCTTTTGGTTATTGCTAGCCTATCGAATGAGAGACCCCCATCATTAGGTGAGGCCTTGGAAGCATGAACGATGCTCCCAAAACTGTTCTCGGTTAAGTCGAAAGTGGGATTCGAACATAGGTTAGTTGGAACGTTTCTGATATTAAGCCAAACGAGCCTCTACTATAACATGTAATCCTAAGACCAATGTTCCATCATATGAAGTGTTGTTTCCAGCTATCCAATTTGTTTTCCATGAAGTCAATTGCTTCTTCCAACCCCCTGTAGAAGGTTAGAAGCAAGTGAACCCCCCCAGGTAGTGAATCCCGACCTCATTTACCCCTAGATCTTTGAGGATGATGTGGGCCTCACCAAGAGATGCTAGGGTTTTAGCCTCTCTAACTAACGATGTGTTTTTCCATAACTTAGCCATCTCCTCCGAATCCTCCAAGGTGAGAATAAGCATCTTGGTTATAGGTTTAGGAATGTCCTTGGCTACTGTATCTTTAAAAGTACTGTTATTATTGTTGTTTTTACGTTAGATACTACCGGCCAAACTTCCCAATGGAGACCTTTGAAAGTTTGCTGTTGATGAGCCCCTACCGGCTCGCCATTTGATTCCCCCTGCTCCGCTGCCCATTTATCATATTTTTCCAGGTTGACTCCCAACTTTGCTCCTCCAGCGTAAACATTTACCATGGATTTCACAAAATCTTCTTTGTCTTTACGTTAAAGAATCGAACAAACTCGAAATTGTTTCCGTGAACGTCTTTCCTTCTTGCTAGATATACTAAACCTAGCTCGCCGAACCATCTGAACTGTTGCTTTAGATTTTCCTTGTACACACCATCTAGTTTATTGGAGACAAAGATGTTGGTAGTAACCATCTTTGGTCTCTAAACTTTAGCTTTTCATGCTTCCATCTTCTTCAAATGCTTACTCTGATAAGTCTTCGAGCTCCTTCCTGAAGTTTTCGATTTAAGTTCTCCAAGTTGACTCATCAGCTGCTTCCTGTCTCTCTCCATTTCCCAAGAAATGTTTTTGTCCTCGTAACTTAGTGGAACAGAGGGGAGCGAACAACGTATATGTGGCGAGGAGAGAGGTTAAGGTTCATGGTCACAGACCATCCGTGAGAGAAGAACCTAATCGTTGTGGGAATGAGATCGATGAGAGAGAAGAGTTGTGCAGTCTATAGGAGATAAGAGAAGTTGTGGGGTCTATGTGACTAAATCCAGACAGTTCGACGTGAAGGAGTACTTGATCGCTCCCTATTGTATATGGTCTTATTGTTTAAGAAATCAACAGTTATGAACTTCATATAACGACTTGCTGTAGTTAAATAATTGTCATGTGTTAATTATTCACGTTTCTAACTATTGTAATCGGAGTTGTTAACCGATAGATTCAAATCTTTGATAAAAAAATAAACTTAGTATCATTTAGGGATGAGATCAGCATCAAAGCAATAGTGTGCCGAAAAGTATAGATATTGAAAACGAGCAAAATATAATCCGAATACCCCCACCGAATGAGTACCGGTGGTGCTAAAACACCAAAACAAAAAAAAAAAAAAAAAAAAAAACCGAAGCCAACTAGTATTAAACCAAAAACCATAAAATTTTTAATACTAGTATCATTACCAATTTTGTTCAGTCGGTATCAATTTAGTAAAGTAATGATAGTCGGTAAAAGATGCTCGTCCTTGTATCATTAACTACGAATATCACTTTAACCAAGTGTTTGTCCGTTTCACCACCGGGTTTGTAACCTCAAATACTTATGACTTTGATTCCTCAATCGATATGATAAAAAAGGTAGGGTATATGATCCTCCCTTTTTAAATCTTTGGTTTGAGTTTAGATAATACTAAACAATAAAAAGGTGAAAAAGAAGAGTAGAACAAGAAAAATAAAATTACAAAGAATATTTTGTTAACTTTTTACATTTCTCATTGTGACTTTTAGAACAAAAAGTATATCACATCTTTATGTTTTCTAAAACAAACATTTTGTAATATTTTGGTATTATATATTGTTGAACACGTTGGAATCTGAATTTAAAAACACATACACCACACTATGTCCAGTGGCGAAGCTTAACAATGAAGACGGGAGGTCGAAAACGTATATACCCAAAAAAAATTATAATACTGGGGGGTCGAAACCGTATATACCCAAAAAAATTTATACGAAAACTACATATAAACACTACTGAGTGAAAAATTCAAGAAGTCCCCCCTCCCTCGCGGCCCCTGCCTACGTCATATCTTGATATATGACTTTAAGGACAAGTGTGTGATTTTCTTTAGTCGAGATAGTCAAGTTGTCTAAGCATGGATTTCTCAATCTGGCGTTAAAGACCTCGTATTTACTTTCCCTTAACACTGTGACGAAATCAATAATGCATATCAACAAAAAATGAATTCCAGTTTAAAAATAACAACTTCATATTTTTAAGAAGTTTGAATGCGATGTTAACAACCCCTGTTATAAAATATAAACAATAAATAAAGAAAAACTTAAAAAAAGGGTAAATACAAAAGTATTAATAATCATTTAAAAATATACGGTAGTTTTAGAAAATATTCCTTATGGTCAAACATTCTTGAGGTTTTGTCTTATTATAGCAAAGTCGTCATCATCAACAACCAGTTGAAAAGTTGATTATGAAAAAAAATCAATTGAATTAACAAATGTGATAAAGATACTAATTTGATTTGATTTTTAATATTTAATGCCATCATTTTTGCAACCAATAGATAAATTTATCAATCCATTTGTATATTACTACCAAACATCGCATAATGGTTTCATATCAATCCAAATACTAGCTTAAAATTAGTGAAATTCTCAAATATGGTGCACAAAACACTTCTTACGTCGCAACTCGCAACTATCACCAAATTTTCAAAAACTAAGCAAAATGTTGCAGAGTTCATATTTTTACTAATTAAGCATATCAACTAATAAGGTTTTTCGTGTTATGAATTTACATCGAGATAGTTGGTAAACGGGCAACAAGCTGCGCCGCTACCGTTTTTGAATAGCAAAACTAAGTCTTTTAAAAATTATGTCCATAGATCTCGGGATCATAACATTATTATGCATGACCCTTTGAACTCGACTAAGTAGATCCACAACCTCTGGCGCCAGAAAACCGAAAGTATCAAAAGCAAATGTGATAAACACATGCTGGTTGTCAAAGCACGCTTTCTCGTGTTTGGTCACTTTACCCGAAGCAACCTTTAAATCATATCTTAGATTTTTAAAAAATATATTTCTATCTTCTAAAACTCACTTTCATAGGAATTATTGTTGCATTTGGTATATGAAATAAACAATTAAACGCCTTGATAAGCTCGAGTAAAGAAATTATAGTCCCGTGAAGGTTTCTACTGATGATATTCATAAAGTTCACTTATGTATTCATGTAGAGGACCCATTTTTTGACTTTTATCGAACTTAATATGTCTCTAAATGTACTCTAGTGGCTGTCACACCCTGACTTTTGCGGAAGCGTATGATGTGTGACTGGTTTAATATCATTGCATTCAATCATAATAAACAACTACATGATCAAAACGATGTTCATCCATTCATAAAATTTGAGTATTACAAACACCGGTTATTAAGTTTTAAAACACAACATTCGACTAGGTTACAAACCAACAAAAGTTGATGACATCTAAACTTGAAGTCTACTTCTAGTTACGACACCCGCGCCCAAGATCCATCCTGTCACCTGAAATACATGTAATTTTGGAAAACATCAACAAAAGTTGAGCGAGTTCATGCGTTTTGTGTGAGTACTTGTAATCTTGTAAACCTTTGAGAGACTCCTTTGAAAACAGGTATGAAAAGCATTTATGAATATATCAAATAAATGTTCTACCAGGACATTAAGGCAAATGATGACATAGGGAGCACTCAATATGAGTAGGCATATACCCTTGTCGATTTTCCCTCGACTATGTCGATTTCCCTCGACTATGTCGAATTTCCCTTCGACTATGTCAATTTACCTTGACTATGTCAATTTCCCTTGACTATGTCGATTTCCCTCGACTGGGGCACTGAAGCACTGCTTGATACTAGTTGTGACCATGAGTGGGGTTCGGCCGTACCCGTTAGATCTAACCCCCGTCCCTAATTAAGTATTAATGGCATTTCAATATTAAGTCTATGCTCACATGATCTAGTATTTCATAGGCATTTCATACCGTTTAAGCATTCGTAACATGTATTTCACCCCACCCCCCCCCCCCCACCGAGAGTTATAAACCAAAAACAGTTAAGAGAAAAGGGGGAGCATGAACTCACTGTTTTGCGTCTTCAGTACTCGTAACTCAAATCTCGTCAGCAAACACAACTACCTACAGTGTGCTAGGGTCTATTAGACGAGCGGGCTGTGCCTTGCCTTAGTATTCATGTTTTGAGTTACGTTTCCTTTATGTCTTTAACATTATCCAAAGTTATAATACTTCTCAAGTATTTATTTTCGTATTTCCTTCCCAAGGATGGGAGTATTTCATACATGTGTATTCGTATTCTCGTATTTGTAGTTTCCAAAATGATATATTTTCAAGTCTCACTTAGAAAATATATATAAACTTATTTTGTCCAAAATAATGTATTTCAAGAAAATATATATTTTTCCCAAAAATCATATATCTTCTAAATATTCTAAGAAAATATATTTTTACTTCTAAAAATAATATATTTTCTCTTTGTCGAAAATATGATACACTTTGTAATAATAACGAAAATCATATTTTCATTTCTTGTGTCCAAAATAATATTTACCAAAAACATGTGTTCATAATGTATTTTCCGGAATATTTGTAAGTTACATTCTATCGTTCGATTCTGCAATATTATGTGTGTAACTTATATATGTATTCCTTGCGATTTTTGGTATTATTTTGGATTGTAAATTCTTGGTATTTTGTTAACTTATATTACTTTAAATCCTAAAATAACATAACTATTACACCAAGTATGCCAATAATCACACACAATGTGTTATTAATGTAAATATATATTCTAAATACATATTCATCCATTTTTATTTATAAAAACCAACCTCCAATACTTGTATTTTTGTGTAATAAAAATTATGGCAAAGTTTATATTGAAAACCATAGTTAAAACACACTAGTAAATATTTGTTAGAAAATATTTCCTTAAGTGTTTATATTTTTAGAAAATTTTACCATAGTTTCCCCTAAAAATGGAGGTGTCCATGCTATTTAAGTATATCATTTTCTTTTCAAAAATCAACACACAATAATCAACAATCCACCCTAAACAATATTATTCTTACCAAGTGCAAGAACAATGTTATTTGCACTACAACATGAACTTGATCTTTCACAAAAACTTGTAGTAATTTGGTAATGTTTTTAGTAGACTTAGTTACCCTCCAAAATATGTTTACTTCTTGATAAACTTCATTCTTGAAAGCTTTAGGTGTTTACAACTTGTAAACATATTTTACAAAAATGTTTCTTTGTGAGATCTTCTTGTTTCATAAGTATTTACTTGTTTCATCACTAAAATAGTGTTTGTTTAAGTAAGAACCAATATTTTCTCAAAATCATCTTTTTATTCAAGTTCATGTTTACACAAGAAGATGATTATCTTATGTTGTCACATAATCATCCTCTCACTTGCTAGATCATGTGTTTAATCACAATCTAGCAAGCTCCTTATGATGATCAACATCACAATCTCTAGTAAATAACAAGCAAACATCATCCATACCCTAAACAACATAGTTTCATCACTATTTCATCATATGTAAGCTTTATGTTCAAGATTCATGTTTATGTCTTTTAGTGTTCTTGTGATTTACAACATGTTACATCTTTTAACCAACTAAAATAGAAGTAAACAAAGGTTACAAGGATCTTACTACTAGTTCTAAGCTAGGGAAGAACACTTGATGTTGATAATGACAAAAGTGATGGATAAAAGCAATTTATGAAGGTCCTTCAAGTTCTACAAGCACCAAGCTTCATAAATCACCTTCTAACACCTTGGAATGATCTTGGAATGCTTGGATGGTGGATGAAAAATGATGATGGTGTGAGTGTGGTTTGGGCCGTAGACAAGGGGAAGAAGAAGGAGGTTTTGTGTGTGTTGAGAAGTGTTGAAGAAGATGGCTACTTATAATCCTCAAAGTACACTACAATATCTAAGTAAATCTAGGATAATCCAAGCAAGATCATGGAAGATTACACAAGATCTAGATGAATCCAAGCAAGATCATGGAAGATTACACAAGATCTAGGTGAATCCAAGCAAGATCATGGAGATCTAGGTAATCTTTGCAAGATTTTGGAGGTGGGGGCCACCCTTCATGACCGTGAACATGAGAGGGGGGGGGTCTAAGTGTAACTTTCAACCATCTAGTTAGATTAAAGGTCCAAATCCAAGTATTAGTTACTTGGTATTTTTAGTGGGTGTTAGGGTGTTCGGGGATCATGACTAGCTCAGAAACATTAAAACAATGCTTCTAGTATAATTTTGGTGTTTCGGGTAATGTCCGGTTGTTCGATTAGATACCGGTTCGTTAATGTGTCAAACTATTCCATTTTGTGTTCTTTATGTACCCTTTTGTAACGCTTTTAATTCCCGACACTTAGGAAAGCATTCACGACCATTTAGTCATATTTTTACATGAAACTAGCTCGTTAAAAAGCTGATTTTTGCTGAATTATGCAGAATTCTGCACGTTGGGTGAGTTTTAGGCACTTCCCGGCACTTAAACTATCACTTAGGAATGCAGTTTTGTGGTCCTTACTTCCCTACACACTATACTAGTGTAATGCGTAGTCTCTGGCTCATATTGGGCCTCAAAACACTGTATGTCTATGTACTGAACTTCGTCAGCATTTTTAATGTGTCTAGTAATGGTGTCAATTCTGTTCTGTGCATCATTAAAACTATATCATGTTGTATGTAGCAATGATAATCATGAAATGCCATTGTATGTATATAACAGTAATCAGGAATTCATTTGTCTTGTAAACTAGATCATGCACAGTTATTTCAAGCACAAATTACTGTTCAATTAGTGTACGGAATGTACGAAAGAGTGACAGTTGTCACAGTGGCTCCAAATGCTAATTACACATACCTACTCACAAAGAAGATATGGGGATTATAACTAAGCATTGCCTTTACCGAATACAAGGCTTCCGAGGGTGCAAGAATTACGTGGCTCATCCCACCTTCATTGTTAAATGTGTTTATGCAAGAGTAGTACCATGATATATGATCATATGGTAAATCCTCGCTTAGTCGCACAAACAAAGTTGTGCACTGGGCTAAAGTAGGCAATGGTGTGCTCATTGGATATAGAGCCATCATAGCAACCCTTTAAGAATTGCCTGGTTGTGTTGTATTATAACATCTCTATGAAGTGTGACATGTGAGTATTGTAGATAGCAAAACAAAGCATACTCATGTAACTATTGAGAAAAAGACTTAAATTGTTAATTCATTAAAAGTGGTACTCTATATGTAACATCCGGCCTTTCATCCAACAAGTATTCATTCTGCATACGAGGGGCTTATAAATAGGTTTATGGTTACCCAAGTGGAGACTTTCCACATGGTCGCTCATCCTTTGATTACTCTTACTCAAGGATGCTTAACTGTGAAGTCGTCCCCATACACAACAAACATATCCAAAATACATTGGTGATATTTAAAGTGGGAACATTTTTGCCCAACATATCTCATGTTCTTGACGGATGTGAGATTTACAAGCTTTTGACATTCACACCCGTCAAGGACTCGTCTTCCTTGATGATCTTTGGTCTAAAACCCCAATAATAGATTTCGGGTTGGCATTCATGAATTGGGTCTTAGTTAACAAGCTTATTAGTTGGGCGTATATTAGGCCAAGTATGTCTATTAAGTATCAGACCTAGAGGTACACATAACCGGGTTATTACCCGGGTTCGGGTATATACCCGTGTACGGGTATCATCAGGTATTGGTTTTTTGGATATTGCCAAGACCCGAGTCGGGTTCAGGTTCAGGTATTATCTAGTAAAACCATACCTGTTGTATCCAGGTTCGGATAGGATTTGGGGACGGTTCGATTTTTGGGTATAGATCGGGTTTTTAAGTTCATTTTTTTTGCATAAAACATAGAAATAGACGTATAACGACTAGAAAATGGCATTATAGTTGTTAAAATCTGCCCAAATCAATGAATAACGTCTAGAAAACGACATTAAAGCCATTAAAAAGGTTCAGGAACACAGCAGCAACTCGCAACATTCATACTGTAACACTCTAAATTTTACCCTTGATTTTTACCAATAGTTTATACTATTTCTAGTAAAATATTGTTACAATAACCTAACTTTCATAACAAAGTTCATAAGTTACATTAAACTTAGTCAACTAATAACTAAGTTGAAAACATTTTAAAAGATGTTTAAAATATGTTTACAACCCATACACAAAAGCTTTAAAGATTCAAAACATAGCGGAAGCTTCAAAATGTAGTGTTCGGTTCTTCATTAATCACTTGATCGCCACCCGTAAGATCCATCAATTTACCTATGATCAAAACCGTTAAAACATTAGTTTTGACGTTGTTGTATAATATAATCACAAGGTTTAACATCACTTTTGAAAATACTAAAAATATAAAATCTATTCTGGTTTTACCGTAACTTACGGTCTCTTACGGTCTCACCGTAAGTTACGGTGAGTCCTGGACAATTACTAGTCCACCGTAAAGCAGGAGATCCCCACCGTAAACATCTAAACTCTACCGTAAATTACGGTACTACCGTAATTTACGGTAGTACCTGGAATTGCATGTTTTGTTTTGTAAGATCATTACACCAAGATCCCAACTCTCGGATTTCGGTTTTTCTATGATACCGACACATTAAAACCTCGTATTTCTTATATGATATATATTTAGGCCCATCACTAAGAGCAATCTATCGTATTCCGGAGCATCAATCATACCTTACTAGATAGTTCGACCGTTTGGATGCCAAAATTTAGGCATCAAACAATGTATTACAAAAATCCAATTTCTATCAATTGTTTTGACCCGTTTCTCTTGTTTTAGACGCAAAGTCACTTCCGTGACGTATTGATTTATCTTGTTTACCATGTTTTCAAAACTACAACATAAAACTAACAATTAATTTATAATGTAACAAAACGGTAATTTCGTACCTCTAGAGCACGCCTTTCCCCCGTGAATTCCCTCCGGCTTGTCCGCTTGATGATCCGGACTCTTTGCCTAGAAAATTCAGTTTTACAACTTGTTTAGAACTCTTTTCATGACCATAATCACATCATTATGAGTCATGACTAATTCTGCGTTTTCCTCCTATTCTAACATTTAAATATTCAGTTAGGCATTTCAACGAACACCTAACGAGTCAGATTTTTCTACAATCATTACTAAGTTCATGACTTGCAATTTAACATCTAATTTCACTTTAATTAAGCCATTTGTACTCATTTAAACATTCAAATTGCTGAATTTCATCATACCATTCAGCTTTTCTCTAGATTAAAATTCATAATCCTAGTACTTGTCTAGTCTTTACAATATCATAAATCACCTAAAATGGTGATTGTAATTTCTTCAAGTAACATGCAATGATTTTCACAATTTATCATCTAGTTGTTTAATCCTAAACAACATATTATTTCAAGATTCATTCATGCATGACATATCTAGGTTTAATTTCAGTTATTCACCATTAACCTAGAATTTATGGTGAATCAAAATATCAAAATTATACATACCTTTTGATCCCTATGACGAGGTGATCACTAATTCATGTTTAGAATTCGATTTGAAACGGATTTGAGGCTTCCATTTAGTAAATTTTGGTGTGAAGCTAGGGTTGGAGAATCCCTTGTGTCGCCCCCTTTCTCCTGATCGACCAGACACACAAATTTTTGTGTGTTTGGTTTGGTTTTGTTATTATTTGTAATTATCTTTCACTTTTGACAAGTTTAAACCCTCAACTATGATTTTCCTTTAAGTTTAAGTATCTTAACCATGTTATGAATTATTTCAAGACTTGAATTTAACTAGGTTAAGTTCCTAGTTGGTAAATTCTTGTTTGTTATTTCATTAGAATTTTAATATAAGGATTTATATTTTCGGGGTGTTACAAGTTCACCCCCCTTAAAAAGGGTTTCGTCCCCGAAACCGAATTACGTACCAAATAGAGTAGGGTGAAGACGTCGCATCTCTTCTTCGGACTCCCACGTAGTGTCCGAACCTTTCCTATGCTCCCATTTGACTTTAACTTGGTCAATTTATTTATTTCGTAAATGTTTGACCTTTCTATCTAAAATCTCCACCGGTCTCACCGCATAATTTAGACTATTATCCACTTCGATATCATCGTAATGGATATAGGTCGTTTCGTCTGCTAGGCACTTTCTTAATTGCGACACGTGGAACGTGCCATGGATTCCACTTAGCTCCTCCGGTAATTCAAGGCGGTAAGCTACCTTGCCAACTCTCCCGATAATTTTAAATGGTCCAATAAACCTTGGGCTTAGCTTCCCCCTTTTTCTGAACCTAATAACACCCTTCCATGGGGAGACTTTTAGCATGACCATGTCACCAACTTGGAATTCGATCGGCCTTTTCCTTTTATCAGCATACGCCTTTTGCATGTCTTGAGCCGCTTTCAAGTGTGCCCGAACTTTATCGATCTTTTCATTCGTGGCTCGTACTATATCTTGATGGGCGAGTTCACGTGGACCCACTTCACCCCAACATACCGGGGTTCGACACTTCCTACCGTAAAGCATTTCGTATGGTGCCATCTTAATACTAGATTGGTAACTGTTGTTATACGAAAACTCGACTAACGGTAAGTGAACATCCCAACTGCCTCCAAAGTCGATTATACACGCCCGTAGCATGTCCCCCAATGTTTGTATCGTTCTTTCACTTTGTCCATCCGTTTGAGGATGGTACGCAGTGCTAATGAACAATTTGGTCCCCATTTGTTCTTGGAAATCTCGCCATAAATTCGAAGTAAACCGGGTATCCCTATCAGACACAATGGACACCGGCACCCCATGACGTGCTATTATTTCATTCGTATAAACTTCTGACATCTTTTCTGACGTATAAGTCTCACGAATCGGAATGAAGTGAGCACTTTTCGTCAATCTATCCACCACTACCCATATGGCATCAAAACCACGATTCGTCTTAGGCAACTTGGTTAACAGGTCCATTGTAATATGTTCCCATTTCCAAACCGGAATTTCTAACGGTTGGAGTTTGCCATATGGTTTCTGATGCTCCGCCTTGACTTGTAAACATGTCAAGCATTTTTCCACGTACTTCGCCACATCTCTCTTCATTCCGGGCCACCAATAATTTTGTTTCAAATCATTGTACATCTTGGTCGCACCCGGATGAATTGAATAACGGGATTTGTGAGCTTCATTAAGTAGAAGCGCCTTCACTCCACAAGTATGTGGGACCCATATCCTTCCGGATCGAGTCTTCAACCCGTGATTCCCTTACGATAAATCTTTCAATTGACCGATTATTCTTTCTTTCTTCCAATTTTCTTCTTTTACTGCTTCTAACTGCGCTTCTCGAATACGTTCAAGTATACCCGAGGTCACCACGAGTTGCATCGACCTCACTCGTATGGGGACATAGTCTGCTTTTCTGCTTAGAGCGTCCGCTACCACATTTGCCTTTCCAGGGTGATAATGTATCTCACAATCATAGTCTTTCACCGTTTCCAGCCATCGCCTTTGTTGCATATTTAACTCCTTCTGATCAAAGAAGTATTTCAAGCTCTTGTGGTCGGTGAATATGGTGCACTTTACCCCATACAAGTAATGCCTCCATATTTTTAATGCAAATACTACAGCTGCCAACTCGAGATCGTGCGTTGGATATTTCTTCTCGTGTATCTTCAATTGTCTCGAGGCATAGGTTATTACCTTGTCCCGTTGCATCAACACGCAACCGAGCCCCGATAATGAAGCATCCGAATAAACCACCATGTCTTCAACTCCGTCCGGCAATGTCAGTACCGGAGCTTGAGTTAGCTTTTCTTTTAGCGTTTGAAACGCTTTTTCTTGATCGATTCCCCAAATAAACTTTGCTTTCTTTTGGGTTAGCTTTGTTAGCAGTGACGCAATCTTGGAGAAATCTTGAATGAATCTCCTATAGTACCCTGCAAGCCCCAAAAAGCTTCTAATTTCTGAAGGGTTCTTCGGGGGATTCCATTTTGACACAGCCTCTATCTCTGACGGATCCACCAATACTCCGTCGGCATTTATGACATGGCCTAAAAATTGAACCTCTCGTAACCAAAAGGCACATTTAGAGAATTTTGCATATAACTTCTCTCGCCTAAGTGTCTCTAACACTTCTTGTAAGTGGTGTGCGTGTTCAGCTTCACTTTTCAAGTACACCAAGATATCATCGATAAACACGATGACCGACTTATCAAACATTGGCTTGCAAACCCGGTTCATGAGGTCCATGAAAGCCGCGGGTGCGTTTGTTAGCCCAAAAGACATCACGAGGAATTCGTAATGTCCGTATCTCGTGCGGAAAGCCGTCTTCGGCACATCTTCTTCTTTGACCTTTAGTTGGTGATACCCCGATCTAAGGTCAATTTTGGAAAACCAATTCGCACCTTGTAGTTGGTCGAATAAATAATCTATCCTTGGGAGCGGGTATCGGTTCTTTACTGTGAGTTTGTTTAACTCCCGGTAATCAATACACATGCGCATGCTCCCGTCTTTCTTTCTCACGAACAATACCGGTGCGCCCCAAGGAGACACACTCGGCCTTATGAATCCCTTGTCAAGCAGGTCTTGGATTTGGGACATCAACTCTTGTAATTCCGACGGTGCAAGTCGGTACGGGGCTTTTGCTACGGGTTTCGCGCCCGGAATCAATTCGATCCCGAACTCTACTTCCCGTTCAGGCGGTATCCCCGGTAAATCTTCTGGAAAAACATCTTCATAATCTCGTACTACCGGTACATCTCCAATCTTTCGTGATTCTTTCTCGGGATCATTAGCGTATATCATGAATGCCTTGCATCCTCTCTTCATTAGCTTGTGAGCTTTCAACATTGAGCATACTATGGGGTTGCCTCCTTTTTCGCCATAAATGGTGACGTGTTTCCCGCTCGGAGATGTTAGTTTTATCTCTTTACGGAAGCACACGACCTTTGCATGGTGTCGAGATAGCCAATCCATCCCAACGACTACTTGAAATTCTCCCATCGACATCGGGATTAGATTTATCAAATATTCTTCATTGTCGATGCTCAGTTTACAATTTTCACATACATCACAAACAATAAAGCTCTTGTTATTACCTATCTCTACTTCTAAGGGCACAGGTAATTTTGTTAGAACAAATGAAGGATGTCGAATAAATCCATATGAAACAAAGGATTTATTCGCACCCGTATCAAATAACACGTGTGCAGGAATTGAATTTACAGCAAATATACCTGAGACCACGTCAGGTTCAACCTTTGCTTCTGCGGCGGTTAGTTGAAAAGATCTTGCCTTTGCTTTCGGGGCTTCACCTTTCGATTCTTGCCCATCCTTCTTTCCAACCAGTTCCGGGCATTCCGACTTCTTGTGACCCGTTCGATAACAGTTGTAACAAACCGTCACTTTCTCCGGGCATGATATAGCCATATGTCCCGTCTTCTTGCATATGGGACAAGGCTTATCCTTGTAACGACATTCGCCTTTATGACCTTTCCCGCAGATTCTACAACTTGGCGACCCGCCTTTCGTATCAGATTTCTTTGCGCTTTCGTTTGTTCGTGCCTTCTTAGTAGGGCTTGGATTCACATCTTGTGCCCTTCGTTCACCCCGTTCTATGCTCTTCTTCAGTTCGATCTCCCTTTCCCGAGCAGCATTGACAATCTCGGTAAGGGTCTCGTATTTTGAAGGGGTTATGAACTCTCTATACTCCGCGCTTAGCATGTTATGGTAGTAATAGACCTTTTGTTCTTCATTTGTCACCAAATCATCACAGAACTTTATCTTGTCCATAAACATCCCCGTGATCTTGTCTATGGATTCACCCTTGTGTCTGAGTTGCATGAACTCTTCCTTGATTCTATTTATGACCGCTTTGGGACTATGGTGTTTAAGAAACGGCGTCTTAAACTCCTCCCATGTCATGGCCTTAGCTGCTTCACTTCCAATCTCCTTCTTTTTGTTATCCCACCAGTCCTTCGCTTGACCTCTTAATTGACCCGTACCATAAGCTACGTAGTCATTTTCATCACAATGAGTTCTCTCGAATACTCCTTCAATATCACTTAGCCATCGTTGGCACACAATTGGATCAACCTCCCCATTATATATTGGTGGTTTACAGGCCATGAATTCCTTGTATGAACAAGGCTTTCGTCCACCATGCTTTTCCTTTGCTGAATTGGAATCGTCTTCCAATTTCTTGATTCTCTCTTCTACTATTGATAAAACTGTATTTTGAATTTTATCAATAAAGCCCGACAAGCTGTTTTCGATCGCCTTTCCAACCTCTTCGGCAATCACTTCCTTCATTTGCTCTGTGACTCTTGGCACCGCATTATCATTACCTCCATCAGCCATCTCTATTTCTGAAATGTTTACATAGTTGTTCGCAACTTGATTTAATCATTCTTGTTTCAATTTAATCAAGTCCGTGACTTGATTTAATAATTCTTGTTTCAATTCAATCAAGTCCGTGACTTGATTTAATAATTCTTGTTTCATGCATTTCTTGTTTTTGAGCGAGCTTACACACTCTTTTCATGCATATTTGTTCATTTCTCATTTTCTACGTAGTACATAATTTATTAACAAAATAAGTTAGTTCTTACCGGACGATCGATCAAGCATGAACCGAACACTTATTGACAACCTTGAGCTCTGATTACCAACTTGTAACACTCTAAATTTTACCCTTGATTTTTACCAATAGTTTATACTATTTCTAGTAAAATATTGTTACAATAACCTAACTTTCATAACAAAGTTCATAAGTTACATTAAACTTAGTCAACTAATAACTAAGTTGAAAACATTTTAAAAGATGTTTAAAATATGTTTACAACCCATACACAAAAGCTTTAAAGATTCAAAACATAGCGGAAGCTTCAAAATGTAGTGTTCGGTTCTTCATTAATCACTTGATCGCCACCCGTAAGATCCATCAATTTACCTATGATCAAAACCGTTAAAACATTAGTTTTGACGTTGTTGTATAATATAATCACAAGGTTTAACATCACTTTTGAAAATACTAAAAATATAAAATCTATTCTGGTTTTACCGTAACTTACGGTCTCTTACGGTCTCACCGTAAGTTACGGTGAGTCCTGGACAATTACTAGTCCACCGTAAAGCAGGAGATCCCCACCGTAAACATCTAAACTCTACCGTAAATTACGGTACTACCGTAATTTACGGTAGTACCTGGAATTGCATGTTTTGTTTTGTAAGATCATTACACCAAGATCCCAACTCTCGGATTTCGGTTTTTCTATGATACCGACACATTAAAACCTCGTATTTCTTATATGATATATATTTAGGCCCATCACTAAGAGCAATCTATCGTATTCCGGAGCATCAATCATACCTTACTAGATAGTTCGACCGTTTGGATGCCAAAATTTAGGCATCAAACAATGTATTACAAAAATCCAATTTCTATCAATTGTTTTGACCCGTTTCTCTTGTTTTAGACGCAAAGTCACTTCCGTGACGTATTGATTTATCTTGTTTACCATGTTTTCAAAACTACAACATAAAACTAACAATTAATTTATAATGTAACGAAACGGTAATTTCGTACCTCTAGAGCACGCCTTTCCCCCGTGAATTCCCTCTGGCTTGTCCGCTTGATGATCCGGACTCTTTGCCTAGAAAATTCAGTTTTACAACTTGTTTAGAACTCTTTTCATGACCATAATCACATCATTATGAGTCATGACTAATTCTGCGTTTTCCTACTATTCTAACATTTAAATCTTCAGTTAGGCATTTCAACGAACACCTAACGAGTCAGATTTTTCTACAATCATTACTAAGTTCATGACTTGCAATTTAACATCTAATTTCACTTTAATTAAGCCATTTGTACTCATTTAAACATTCAAATTGCTGAATTTCATCATACCATTCAGCTTTTCTCTAGATTAAAATTCATAATCCTAGTACTTGTCTAGTCTTTACAATATCATAAATCACCTAAAATGGTGATTGTAATTTCTTCAAGTAACATGCAATGATTTTCACAATTTATCATCTAGTTGTTTAATCCTAAACAACATATTATTTCAAGATTCATTCATGCATGACATATCTAGGTTTAATTTCAGTTATTCACCATTAACCTAGAATTTATGGTGAATCAAAATATCAAAATTATACATACCTTTTGATCCCAATGACGAGGTGATCACTAATTCATGTTTAGAATTCGATTTGAAACAGATTTGAGGCTTCAATTTAGTAAATTTTGGTGTGAAGCTAGGGTTGGAGAATCCCTTGTGTCGCCCCCTTTCTCCTGATCGACCAGACACACAAATTTTTGTGTGTTTGGTTTGGTTTTGTTATTATTTGTAATTATCTTTCACTTTTGACAAGTTTAAACCCTCAACTATGATTTTCCTTTAAGTTTAAGTATCTTAACCATGTTATGAATTATTTCAAGACTTGAATTTAACTAGGTTAAGTTCCTAGTTGGTAAATTCTTGTTTGTTATTTCATTAGAATTTTAATATAAGGATTTATATTTTCGGGGTGTTACACATACCCGATTAAAACCCGGTGCGGGTATTACTGAAACCCGGGTACGGGTACTAAAAAACCAAGGTATACAAAAAACCCGGGTATGAAAGGGGTATAAAAAACTCGGGTTTGGGTTCGGGTACTTGGATCAAATATCATAGTCGGGTTCAGGTTTATAATACCCGATGTGCGGGGTTTTTTTCCAGGTTCGGGGACCTAACCTTTTATGCTCGGGATTAACTTTTAAATTTTTGAATTTTGAAAAGTTCAAAATGCGTTAGAACTAAGAATTCCTCGGGTGTTACAGATGGTCAATTTCTCCTACAATGTACGTAGATAGTAAATAACACTGGGCGGTAGTCTGTGGTAAAACTATCATCGCTTGATGATTTATCCGAACTTGAATCATAATGCCGTTGTTTTTCTCCACCACGTTTCTCTCTTACTTCGAACTAAACAAGTTTCTGGATTATATGATTTTCAAAAGTATTTGGATTTCTTGATTATCTGGCATTACCATTTACATGGAGCTCATTTCACCACTGCTCTTGTGCATCTGGCGCCTAATACAAAAGAATATGATCTTTTGTTACTCGTAAGGATGTGTTTGGGATTGAGTTTAGAAATAACTTATTGACTTATTAGATTTTTGAAAAAACCAATAAGTCAATAAGTCACTTTAAAAAGCTAGGATTTGGGGCTTTTTCAAATGACTTATTGGCTCCAATAAGTTAATAAGTCATTTCCAAACTCAATCCCAACATCCCCTAAGACCATACATCATGGGCTAACGCCCCTCTCCACATGTGCGCTTAACGCCCCTCGACATCGTCACGGCCAAAGTAAAAGAGGGTGCCAAACATAGGGGCGTCACCCCTTTAAGGAGTGTTAAGAGAGAATAGATGGGCCCATGTGACTTTCAACCGGTCACCATTTATCTTTATTTAATGTTTTAGTTAAACCATAACAAGCTTGTGAATGGTGAGTTAGTTAAAACTTCAGTGTCTACTGTAAGATTAAATATATTATGTATTAATATTTAATCTAGTAGCCATTATAATCATTTACATAATATAGATCAAAATATATAATAACCTATTAAGTAATTAGTTGGTAATTGTTGATGGACCATATTACCCTTATTAACTAATTAGGTTTCCTCCTGGGTGCTTATATAAGGAGACTTATGTAGAGGTTAAAGGGTTACACAGTTACACACTTAGAGATAACCTAATAATCATAACATCATCATCGACCTCTTCTCCATACCGAATCCCCTGTTCGGTTTAATCATCACCATCATCAGTCAGCACCCTAAGGAGGAACCAGATCACCTTGACTAAGATGTCGAATTCCATGGCTTCTTCCATCACTGGATTCTCCACTGCACTGTCTGCTGTGACAGGTATGTTTTTCATGTTTTCCCTTACGTTTAAACAGAACCGTTCAACATGTGGTATCAGAGCATATGTTGATTAGTCGGTTCTGTTTTGCATCCGTAAATCTGGAATAAAACTGGAAAACAGAATTGAAAACTATAATAAAATCTGTTTTCTGTCATCCGAAATACCATCTCGGATGCATCACGGATGAGTATTTTCAAATAATTACATCCGAGATGCCATTCTGGATCATCTCGGATCATATATTCATTCATTATAACTGTTCCGAAATCAACAGTTTGAGAAACATGTTTAAATGTGTAATAATTTCCAGATTTCGGATGAATGTTTGAATATTTTGATTTAGGGTTCATCATAAGTTCTTGATTAAATTTGAAAAATTACCTTAGTTTTGGAATGAATTTAGGATTTTTGGGTGTTTGTTCCTGTTTGATTTATTTTTATCTAATTAGAATTTTCGAAATCTGTTATTTTATTACTGGATATAATTTCGAAATCAACAGATAAATATAATTAGCAATTAAACAGGAAACTTAATCCCATAATCCCTGAAATTTCGGATTTAAACCTTATCAATTATTAACTGCCAAAATTAAGGATTTGACAGCTTGAGGAACACATTTCAGATGATCATTTCGGACTAAGCGTCCATTACGGATCAACATCTGCCTGATCATTACGGACCATCACGGATCATTTCGGACTAATCATTTCGGACTAAGCTTCCATTTCGGACCATCACGGATCATTTCGGACTAAGCATTGTCATCATGGAATCATCCGCAATCGTTCATCTTGGACACATCCGAAATCATCTGAAATCATCCGACTTACACGTCTTGAACACATCCGAAATCATTCGAAATCACTCATCTCGGACTGTCCGAGATGATTCGAAATCATTCATCTCGGATGAATCCAAGACATGATTCGTCCGAAATCATGAGTGTTCATAAAATGTCAAGACTAGTCCGAAATCCCATTACTTTATTAAGCAGTTAATATGAACTAAAATTTGGCTTGGGGCTCCGCCCCGAACCCCGTGCGGGGGCACGCTGTCCCCCTGCACCCCCCAGCGAACTCACCGCGGACAGGTGGTTTGCTATTAAATAATTGGTTTTGTAAATACTTAGTTAATTAATCAGAATCAGATAATGTTTTACAAAACCTAAAATAGCTTAACTTGAATGAGTTTTTGATGTATCATTTCTGGCCAAAGCTGATTTGATACATCTACTTATCATTCAAGTATTACGAAAGCTATGTTAAGTGTGCATCATAAACATGAATGTCTTAATATCTGGCCAAAGCTGATTTAATTCCTTCATAGATGGCATACTTAACAAGTTCATAACTAAAGTGATTGTCTCAATTTCTGGCCACGGCTGATTTGTCACAAACACTTTGCACACATGCTTAAATGATTACACTTCTGGCCAAAGCTGATTTGTCTTCGTTTAAGTAGAATTTTAACTAAGTCTATTATTTTAATGTTAGTAATAGACAATATCACAGCTTCATAATTAAAATGGTCATTATTTATGCCTGCCTTAGTTAGATCACATTAGAACTTCTTCCTTTGTATCATAACTTGCTCATCTTATTTCCACTATCAGCACCCAATTGTGGGATTCCACCTTTGACTTGTGATTACTTTGCTGCATGGAAGGATGCTCTCATGCTCACGCTTGGGCTGCTGGATTTTGATTATGCCTTTGATAAGCCAGCGGACCTTACTACTCAAAGTACTGCTGCTGAGCAGTTGACTCATGAAAAGTGGACTAGGTGTAACCGCATGTCTCTCATGTTTATGAAGCAGTCCATCAGCAATGCAATCAGAGGAGCTATTCCTGATTCTGAAGATGCTAAAACCTACTTGGATTCTATGGAGGCGCAATTCAAGGGGACGTCTAAAGCACACGCTAGTACCCTTATCCTCAAGTTGGTGAAGACTAAGTATGATTGGAGGAGCGGCATTCGCGAGCACATCATGATGATGAATGACATGGCCAATAAGCTAAAGGGGCTGGAAATGGAAATCAGTGATGGTTTTCTCGTTCATTTCATCATTACTTCGCTTCCTTCGTCCTTTGAAGCATTCAATATTAATTACAACACTCATAAGGACAAATGGACGATGAGTGAGCTGGTCGCTATGTGCGTACATGAGGAAGAGCGTATGAGGATGGATCGCACTACTGATGTTGCTAACTTCACCACCTCCAACTCTAAGAAAAAGGAAGAACATTCATCAGAGGAAGGATGCTCCAAAAGTCCAAAGGCCAAATCCTAATGCAAGTGAACCTTCCAGCTCTAAGAACTCCTTAGGCAGAATCCACTGCAAGTTCTGTAAAAAGACCGGACATATGCAGAAGGAATGCCCTGATTTTAAGGAGTGGCTGGCTAAGAAAGGTAACGATTATTTTATGATACTTGAGTCCTATAATTTAAGTGTTCCTGCTAATTCTTGGTGGTTTGATTCTGGTTCTATGGTTCATGTTACCAATTCAACTCAGGGATTCCTTACAATCCGGAAGCTGGAAAGAAACCAAAGAACACTTAATGTTGGGGATGATCGAGAATTAGAAGTGAAGGCCATTGGAACATTACAATTATTTATGAAAACTGGTTTATGTATTAAACTTTATGATACCTTATATGTTCCTGAGGTAACTCGGAACCTCGTATCAGGACCAAAGTTAGACATGGACGGTTTTATTGTTTCCCATGGTCATCGCAAACTCTCTATCCTCTATGATTCTGTTCTTTATGGTACTGGTATTCTGGATGGTGGTCTCTATAGATTAGAACTAGATGATAATTTTTCCAAATCTTTGTTGTCATATAACATTAATGAATCACTCACAAAGATGAAAGAGAAACGAGACTTAGAGACTTCGTCCATGTTGTGGCATCAACGTTTAGGCCACATCTCAAAGGAACGATTAAATCGTCTTGTAAAGGATGAAGTCTTACCTCCTCTCGATTTCTCTAATTTTGGAACATGTGTCAAATGTCTTAAAGGTAAAATGACATTAGCGAATAAGAAAGGTGCCACTAGGAGCTCTAATTTATTAGAACTCATTCATACTGACTTTAGTGGTCCCTACCAAATCGCTGGCATAACAGGACATACTTCATTTATCACGTTCATTGATGATTATTCTCATTACATGTACTTGTATCTAATTAAGGAAAAGTTTGAATCTCTTACAACTTTTAAAGATTATAAGGCTGAAGTTGAAAAGCAATTAGATCGTCAGATTAAAGTTGTGAGATCAGATAGAGGCGGCGAATATTATGGAAGACATACTGATGTGGATCAAGCTCCTTGTCCATTTTATGAGTTTTGTAAGGGCCAGGGGATTGTGAACCAATATACCATGCCTGGTACACCTCAGCAGAATGGTGTCGCTGAAAGAAGAAACCGTACATGGTGCGCAGTATGTTAGCCAACACTAATTTACCATTATTCATCTGGACTGAAGATTTTAAAAACAGCTGTTCATATACTCAATAGAGTTCCTTCTAAGTCTGTCCCTAAACCTCCTTATGAACTTTGGACAGGAAGGAAACCGAGTCTTAAATATATGAAAGTATGGGGCTGCATTGCTGAAGCAAAACTTTACAATCCTTTCCTAAGGAAACTTGACCCTAAAACAGTTACCTGTTTCTTTATCGGGTATCCTGAAAACTCAAAGGGTTATCGTTTCTATTGTCCTTCTCATGTCACCCGTATTGTTGAAACCAAGTGTGCTGCGTTCCTGGAGGATTTCAAGGCCAGTGGGAGCAGTACCAACCCTTACGAAGAATTGCAAGAAGTACAAGACGCGGGGGGGAGAGACTCGTCGCTTACCATTACTCTGATTACTCCTTTTGTACCCAATGCAACTACTGCACCTGAAGCTACTGCACCAACTCCAAATTTACCTCTACAATCAGAACCCATTATACCTTATGACAAAGGTACATCAAACACTCAAAACCACGACAACGCTGAACCCGATAATCCATGCAGGAGGTCATCTAGGCAAAGAAGGCCTACTAATTGGGATGATTATGTTACCTACCTGACTGAAATGGATCCCGGAAAGCTCAATGATCCTATCTCTTACAATGAAGCCATTAGCAGTGATCAGTCTTCTGAATGGAATAAAGCAATGATTGATGAGCTTGAATCCATGAAGAAAAATGACGTTTGGGATTTGGTAGAATTACCCAACTGTCACACCCCAACCGATGGCGGAAACATCGCGATGAGACGAAGTGTGTAGATTGCAAGAGACTTCATAACGCTATTTTGTGTCAAGTATTTAATAATTACATTTTCCATGGTTTGAACTAGAATACCACAAGATTAAAATAAATAATGCACAATAAGTATTCAAATAATTAAATTTCCTTTCATTGATAATTAATTATTACAAGTATTGGAAACAGAATACAACAGGATTGAAAGCAAATTACAATACAATGAGCAATAAAGTTTAAATGCGTTTCTAGGCAATCCTACTGGATTCATCTGTCACAATCCTGCAACATGTATTAAAAGCATGGATCAGTACAAAAGCATTGGCGAGCATACAAGTTTGAATATAATTATAAGTACAAAAGTTTGTCTCAAATCCACATAGCATTTATTATTCACGTCGAAACGAGCATACATAAACAACTTAAGCATAGCAAATAGTATGAAATTATGATTTTTAAACTAGCATGAATAAACAGCCTAAGCATAACAATATCATGGGAATACAAGTTGAAACTAACAAGTAATAACAACCTAAGCATAACAACGAGCGTGTTTGATGGATTGTGTGTTTTATTATAATAGATGGTGTAAAGTGGATTTTATATACATGTTGCACCCCAAAAATGCGTTAAACGTAAAAAGGGTCGAGTATGCTCACCGTTATGCGACGCATTTCTCGGTAGTCCCGTGAAAACTGGAAGTGTTGGTAGTGCGACGCCAAGGTCATCATACATGGGTGAACGAAAGCATATAGATATTAGTGGTTGCCGAAGTATTGTTAAAATCAAATATACATTTATATCTATTTGTTGTAAAAAAATTACTTGATTCCGATAGTTGCATTCCATAATTAAACACGTCTCGTTTTACGAATTTTTTTACAAAAAAACAGGCAGAGTTTCCTCTGTTTTTGGACGATCCCGACAACCCAATGTCGATTATAATTTCAAAACTCATCAACAATTCAATTACACTATATGAATACCTTTTGTAAAGTTGACGAATACTAAACAAAGTATATACTAGGATACGACGGTTCAAGCTTGATTTTACGCTAAATAATCTATATGTAAAACAAAATAAATGAAATTCGCGTCATAATGATTTTACCGTATTTCGTGTCCGACTCGTGTTGACCAGTTGATCACGATTGACTGTTTGACCGAGTTGACCCAAACAGAAACTGAACCGAATCTGACCCGAGCCGAAACTGAACCCACACGTGAATCTGAACACCGAACCTGCTGAAGCTGAACCCGAACTTCAAGCTGCTGACCAGGTTTTACCCTACATGACCCGAACACCGAACCTGCTGATCCGTGACTCGACTCAGACAAAACAGACTCGAATCCCAACCGGACCAGGCCCGAGACACCCACCACGAGTTTTCCGGAAAAAACGTCGAACGGAAAAGAACACTCCACTGCCGTCATTGGTCGTTGCCGGCTGCCGGAAACGGCGCCTTCGCCGTCGATCCCCCCCCCCCCACATCACTGCTTACTCTATCTCTGTCTCTTCGACTCTTCTTTCACTTCACGTTCCTGTTCTCTCTAAAGACACAGGGGTGCGTGTGTTGCAGGTGTGTGTCGCCGGGAAGAGGAGTCTCATCAGAGACGAAGAACTAGGGGGTTTGGGGGTGGGTGTGCGTGATATCGGAGGAGGGGCGCCGACAAAACTGTGTCACCGGAGCTCCGGTCAGACCCGGCTCTGGTCGCCGATTGCAACATAGAGTGGGTGTGAGCAGGGTGAGTGTCGAGAGAAACCAGTGGATAGAGATGTGGGGGTTGCTGGTGATAACCAGTCACCGGAAGTGACTCTCCGGTCACTGGTGTTTATTCGAGAGGGAGGCAGAGACCCCATTTTGATGTCTGCGGCTGTATATGTGTTTGGTTAGGGTTTTGCTCTCCTTCAATGAAGGAATGCTAAAAGTTGTATATATGTAGGGTTGTTTTAGTGGGCTTTGGGCTTGGGCCCAAGGCCTACAAGCCCAATATCACGTGTTTAAGTGGCCCGTAACCTCTTGCGAGACCCGTTTTCAAAACCCGAACTTCGTGTAATGTTGTAGGATATTATTTTAAGATTAAAATACGTGGGAGAGCGTCGAAAATCGATGTGTGACGCATTCGCTCATGGGTTGCGCTAAAGTTGTGTAAAATACGTCGTTTGACGTTGTTATTCCGTTTTTCGACCTGATTTTCTAAAAATAGAAAAAGAAACTTGAATTTTTATTTTTTTTAAATATAAAAATACGAAATTACGAGGCGTTACAGTCTCCCCTGCTTTAGGAAATTTCGTCCCGAAATTTATTCAAGAGAAAGACCTTGGGGAAGGATGGTATTTTCGAAGTGGGTTTTGGGTATAACCGAGAAATAGGTGGTGTGTGATCATAGTTTGTATTTAATGAGCTATGGGGAAACACCGAATTTCTCATGGCATGTTTTTATGAAACCTTGGTAATATGGTAGGAACACTTATATATAGGAAGTACCAGCGGCGTATCCACCATGTTTACACCATATTACGTCTGTTTCGCTATTCGATGTCATGTTACGTTCCGTGTTATGGTACAAAGTAGAACGCACTATGGTTTTCATGCGCATAACAATATAATCATGTACGCATCCGTGATTATTTTGGTCTGTGCATGATCCGCATAGTTTGTACTAGTAGTGTACGGGTCAGGGTTTATTAACGTATTACGAGTGATAATGATAGCGTATAGAATTTTTGAAGTATGCATGCATGATTGTATTTAAGTATGAGAGTATAGAGTTTAAGTATGGGTATGAGTAAGTCTTTAAATAGTCCACACGAAATATTCAGTTAACTAGATTAACGCATTACTGGCATGTGATCTCACTGGTCAAACCATCGTGTCCGCAAGTATGTATGAATGTCTTAACATGACCGCAAGTCCATGCGGCGGGCGTTACTCCTATAGCGCTACACAAGCGCTATATATGTTAAGGTGAGGCTTCATCCGAAGTTAATGACAAGATGTCAACCCAACGTTTAACACAAGCGTCATCTAATCATAGCACATGTCATCATTTCGTTGCTATGAAAAGATCCGTAAAAGTTTAACTTAACATGAACCCAAGTCCATGAGGTGGTGCGCTACTCCTATAGTGCTTCACAAGCACTATATATGTTAAGGTGAGGCTCGAACAAATCGAACCAACATGTCCGCTAGTATCATCTTTATAGCACATGTCATCATTTCGTTGCTATAAAGACCGTAAAAGTTTAACTTAACGTAACCACAAATCCATGTGGCGGTGCGCTACTCCTATAGTGCTTCACAAGCACTATATATGTTAAGGTGTGGCTTCTTACGAAGCTAATGACCAGTTCATCACATAAAGAATGTCCAGTAATCCCGAATCAAGTATAACGTATCAGTATGTGTGTATTAATTTATTGTGTAAAAACGATGATTAGGTAACAAGTATTAAATCGCATAAAAGTTAGGTTAATATAAAAGAGAGGCTCGATAAGTATGGGAGTGCTTCGGGTTTAGAAACTTTGATTATTCCAAAGTGAATCGAAAGTCCTTCCGATTTAGGGAGACATGCTTTGGCTTAATAGGTATAATACTCTCGTCACCAGGCGATTAACGGTATTTTACCCTTCCAGTTAGTACGTGTCCCTAATTTGATTGAAAATACAAAACTTTGGCGAGATTGAAAATTGTAGGGCGGGACCAGTCACCAAGGTGTGGATATCAATCCTAGCTTGACAATTTCGCCCCCAAAATGTGGTTTATCGAACGAAACAAGATAAAATATGGACTCGTCAATAAGGAACCACTAGAGTATGAAATGGAAATTCCCATCAAGATACGGATATCACTCCTGACTTGTTGGTGTAATTTCGTGCAAAATAACATGTAAGGTGGATTGAAATTCGTCACCAAAGGCGGGAATCACCCCTATTTTGATGAGTTATTTCGATTGTGGAATATGAGTGTCGACTAGGTCGAAGATGTCAATTCTACCTAATTCCCTATAGTTATGGCTCTGATACCAATCTGTCACACCCCAACCGATGGCGGAAACATCGGGATGAGACGAAGTGTGTAGATTGCAAGAGACTTCATAACGCTATTTTGTGTCAAGTATTTAATAATTACATTTTACATGGTTTGAACTAGAATACCACAAGATTAAAATAAATAATGCACAATAAGTATTCAAATAATTAAATTTCCTTTCATTGATAATTAATTATTACAAGTATTGGAAACAAAATACAACAAGATTAAAATCAAATTACAATACAACGAGCAATAAAGTTTAAATGCGTTTCTAGGCAATCCTACTGGATTCATCTGTCACAATCCTGCAACATGTATTAAAAGCATGGATCAGTACAAAAGCACTGGCGAGCATACAAGTTTGAATATAATTATAAGAATAAAAGTTTGTCTCAAATCCACATAGCATTTATTATTCACGTCGAAACGATCATACATAAACAACTTAAGCATAGCAAATAGTATGAAATTATGATTTTTAAACTAGCATGCATAAACAACCTAAGTATAACAATATCATGGGAATACAAGTTGAAACTAACAAGTAATAACAACCTAAGCATAACAACGAGCGTGTTCAATGGATTGTGTGTTTTATTATAATAGATGGTGTAAAGTGGATTTTGTATACATGTTGCACCCCAAAAATGCGTTAAAACGTAAAAAGGGTCGAGTATGCTCACCGTTATGCGACGCATTTCTCGGTAGTCCCGTGAAAAGTGGAAGTGTTGGTAGTGCGACGCCAAGGTCATCATACATGGGTGAACGAAAGCATATAGATATTAGTGGTTGCTAAAGTATTGTTAAAATTAAATATACATTTATATCTATTTGTTGTAAAAAAAATTACTTGATTTCGATAGTTGCATTCCATAATTAAACACGTCTCGTTTTACGAATTTTTTTACAAAAAAACAGGCAGAGTTTCCTCTGTTTTTGGACGATCCCGACAACCCAAGTGTCGATTATAATTTCAAAACTCATCAACAATTCAATTACACTATACGAATACCTTTTGTAAAGTTGACGAATACTAAACAAAGTATATACTAGGATACGACGGTTCAAGCATGATTTTACGCTAAATAATATATATGTAAAACAAAATAAATGAAATTCGCGTCGTAACGATTTTACCGTATTTCGTGTCTGACTCGTGTTGACCAGTTGATCACGATTGACTGTTTGACCGAGTTGACCCGAACAGAAACTGAACCGAATCTGACCCGAGCCGAAACTGAACCCACACGTGAATCTGAACACCGAACCTGCTGAAGCTGAACCCGAACTTCAAGCTGTTGACCAGGTTTTACCCTACATGACCCGAACACCGAACCTGCTGATCCGTGACTCGACTCAGACAAAACAAACTCGAATCCCAACCGGACCAGGCCGGAGACACCCATCACGGGTTTGTCGGAAAAAAACGTGGAACAGAAAAGAACACTCCACTGCTGTCATTGGTCGTCGCCGGCTGCCGGAAACGGCGCCTTCGCCGTCGATCCCCCCCCCCCCCCACACATCACTGCTTACTCTATCTCTATCTCTTAGACTCTTCTTTCACTTCTCGTTCCTGTTCTCTCTAAAGAAACAGGGGTGCGTGTGTTGCAGGTGTGTGTCGCCGGGAAGAGGAGTCTCATCGTAGATGAAGAACGAGGGGGTTTGGGGGTGGGTGTGCGTGATATCGGAGGAGGGGCGCCGGCAAAACTGTGTCACCGGAGCTCCGGTCAGACCCGAATCTGGTCGCCGATTGCAACATAGAGTGGGTGTGAGCAGGGTGAGTGTCGAGAGAAACCAGTGGATAGAGATGTGGAGGTTGCTGGTGATAACCGATCGCCGGAAGTGACTCTCCGGTCACTGGTGTTTATTCGAGAGGGAGGCAGAGACACCATTTTGATGTATGCGGCTGTATATGTTTTTAGTTAGGGTTTTGCTCTACTTCAATGAAGGAATTCTAAAAGTTTTATATATGTAGGGTTGTTTTAGTGGGCTTTGGGCTTGGGCCCAAGGCCCACAAGCCCAATATCGCGTGTTTAAGTGGCCCGTAACCTCTTGCGAGACCCGTTTTCAAAACCCGAACGTCGTGTAATGTTGTAGGATATTATTTTAAGATTAAAATACATAGGAGAGCGTCGGAAATCGATGTGTGACGCGTTCGCTCGTCGGTTGCGCTAAAGTTGTGTAAAATACGTCGTTTGACGTTGTTATTCCGTTTTTCGACCTGATTTTCTAAAAATAGAAAACGAACTTGAATTTTTATTTTTTTTAAATATAAAAATACGAAATTACGAGGCGTTACACCAACGGTGTCAAACCAGTAGGATGTAAATGGGTGTTCAAAACAAAACTGGATCCAAATGGGGACGTTGAACGCTACAAAGCGAGATTGGTTGCAAAGGGCTACACTCAGAAAGAGGGAATTGATTATCAAGAGACGTTTTCACCTGTCTCTCGTAAAGATTCATTAAGGATTGTCATGGCCCTAATAGCTCATTTTGATTTAGAGTTGCATCAGATGGACGTTAAAACCGCTTTCCTTAACGGAGACTTAGACGAAGATGTTTACATGAAACAACCTGAAGGCTTTAAACCTGAAGGTCAGGAGCATCTAGTCTATAAGTTGATGAAATCCATTTACGGGTTAAAACAAGCATCACGTCAGTGGTACCTCAAGTTTGATGAAGTCATGAAGAAACAAGGTTTTATGAAGAATCAAGTGGATCAATGCACCTACCTCAAGATGAGTGGGAGCAACTTTACTATACTTGTCCTTTATGTAGATGATATTCTATTGGCAAGTAATAGTTTAGACATGTTGCATGAGTCGAAGCGGTTACTCTCGCATAATTTCGACATGAAGGATCTTGGAGATGCTTCTTACGTCATTGGCATCGAAATTCACCGAGATAGACACAAAGGGATCTTAGGATTGTCCCAAAAGGCTTACATAGATCGTGTCCTTACACGTTACAACATGCAACAGTTGTAACACCCCGAAAATATAAAACTTTATATTTAAAATTATAAAGTATAAAGTAAACAAAAAACAAACTAACTAGGAATAAATAACCTAGTTAGTCATAAGTGTAGTTGTTACAAAGGAACTTGGATAAAAACCCTTAGGGTAATTCAAGTAAAGATAAGGGACCAAAGTGGAACATGTGCTAATTAGTTTTAATAAAATAAAAAAAAAATTAACACACCAAAACACACATTTGGTGTGTTCTGGCCGCGCACAAACACAGAGCCAGGAGAGGCTCCCCAAGCTCAAACCCTAGTTATCAAGAATTGACTAAATTGAAGGCCAAATTTCGTTCCAACTCGCAATCCAAGCATAGAATAGTGATCTCCTCTGAAAGAGGATCATAAGCACTGCCACCACCACCACTCCGCTGCCACCACCACCACCACCGCCACCACAGCCCTGCCACCACCACCACTCCGCTGCCACCACCGCCACCACAGCCCTGCCACCACCACCACAGCCCTGCCACCACCACCACTCCGCTGCCACCACCACTCTCACAAATGTCAACAGTGTCATCTCCCCCAAATCGGTCAACAGAAGGTCAAACAGGAAAGTCAACGGCTCAAATTAACGACCAAAATCAGGTTATATTCCAATTAACCTGGTGCAAACATTGTACAAGTATAAACGAATGAACCGGAACAAGAAAAACGAACCGTTAACGGCTGGAACGACGTGTTGACTGATTCCGGCCACTGTGAAGATTCCGGCGAAGTTGCAGGTTCGGTTCCGGCTAAAATCGATGTGTTTGAGCATTGTGAGGGGTGTAAAATGTTTGTGGGGATCTAAGGAACTTCAGATGTCCGTTCAATTCGACCCAGATCGACAGAAACAGAAGATTAACACGTGGGGGTGTGGGGTGTCGGAAAGATGGCCGGATTTACTCCGGTCACCGGAGTAGAGAGGTAAAGGTGATGGTGGCGGTGGTAGCGGTGGTGGTGGCAGCGGAGTGGTGGTGGTGGCAGGGATAGTGGTGGTGGTGTTTAATATTTACTTAAATGGTCCTTTATGTTACAAATTTACACAATCAGTCCTTATTTACAAACTGACTTAACTGGGTTATGATTTTTGGACTGAAATGGCACCTTTCCAGAACGTCGGGGACTGAAATGGCGCATTTTTGAAAAATGGACTGAAATGGCCAAAGTGACCAAACCACAGGGACGAAAATGGCAGTTAACTCTAAAAAAAATTAACACACCAAAACACACATTTGGTGTGTTCTGGCCGCGCACAAACACAGAGCCAGGAGAGGCTCCCCAAGCTCAAACCCTAGTTATCAAGAATTGACTAAATTGAAGGCCAAATTTCGTTCCAAATCGCAATCCAAGCATAGAATAGTGATCTCCTCTGAAAGAGGATCATAAGGTATGTAATTTCCATGGAAAACCTTCATCTAAAATTCTGAGTGAATTCATGAAATTCAGAATTGATGTTGCATGTTAGTTGTTTGGAATGAAATAGTGTCTAGGGATGAACCCTAGTCAACTACTTGTTGAAATTTCGCCTATTTCTTGTGAAATTCATAATCACCATTGAAGGTGATAAGTGGGTTTTGTAGAATTATGTTGAACACTAGGATTGACTTTGTTAACTTAGTGTATTTGAGCTCTATGAAGCAAATCCAGATTTATTGATATGAAAATTTGTCATGAACATGTGAAATGATGTTTAAATCTTGGTTAAATAGTTAGTCAAGAACTTGATTTTTGAATTGTATGAAATCATGCTCATTAGGTGTTTGATATAATGCCTAAGAGAAGATAAATGTAGAGAATTTGGACTAAAAAAACGCATATTTGATTAGTGTGGTAAATTATGCGTTATATACTATAAGAGAGTTCTAAACACCTATGGTTGAACTCTATAGGCAAGGAAATCAGAACGTCAAGCGGACAAGCTAATGGCGATACGCGTTTGAAGGGAACACTTGGAAGGTACGTAACCACGGTCTCGTTACGTTATGTTTATTATGTATTTTTACTAGTAGACTTGAATTTAGAATAGTGTATGAATTTGGATGTCTAGTCGAAGTGACAAAAAACACTAGACGAGTAAATGGGTTAAATGTTGGTTAGAACAAGTTTGGTATGTTGTAAAATGGTGGTTCCCATTAAACAACCAAACGGGTCAAACAATGGTGGAATTTGTAAGTGTTGAAGTGACTAAAACGTCACTCATTATGATTGAGTTATAAAAACGTAATCCATGGAATGGATGTGAAACGCTAAGAATGACAAGCCCGGGGATGGGTAATTATGGTTAGATACCAATGTTGATGAATTATGCAAGTATGTAACTTGATTCGTTACATTGGGTGAATTTTGGTAATTAGCATATGTGTAGTCGAAATGTAGAATAAAAGTTGTGTTTATTTTTAAGCGATAATGTTCGCTATATTGAATAATAGGTCAAGAATTGGTTAGGTTTCCTTGGTAGTCATCATAATGGAGGATTCCGTAGATGAGCCAAACAGGTCGAATAATCAAATAATGAGTGGCTATTGTAGATTTTGAACCTGAGTGACGGGTAGCGAAATACTAAACACGCAAACCGATGATGGGAGCGTGGGTGTTGAAAATAAAGAACCCATGATTGGGATCTTCTCGTTTAGAAGAAATATCCCGTTCATGGAAGTTTGGGTAAAATGATTAAATGGGTCAAACAACAAAGTTACAGCACCTACCGTAAGTTACGGTCTCCACCGTAACTTACGGTAGAAAATAAAACTTTACGACAGTTCTATACTGCCTTACGGCAGACACAAGTGATCCAGCTTCTACCGTAACTTACGGTGGCTACCGTAAGTTACGGTAGAGCCTTGACATTTATGTTAAATTTTGCATATCCTTGTTAATCGAACCCGTTTTTGAGCGTAGTTTCGATTATGTATTATTTCTAAGAACTCTAATATTAGTTTTTGTTAAAAACATTTCAGTTTCTAGGTATTGCAAGTGTACGGATGGTGATCAAGCAAGTTTTCGAAGAACCGAACACAAATTTTGAAGCTTCCGCTATTTCATAACTTTGTTAAACAATGTTTCTATTTCTTTTGAATGTAAATAACTTGCAAATCAGGTCATGAATGTTTTAACTAGTCGTTGGTTGACTAGTTTTGATTACTCGGAACCTTGTTTTGGTAACTATGTTTTAATTTAGACACATTTTATATAAATCCTTTGAATATTTTATTAAATTCAAGTAATAATTAGAAGGGTGTTACAAGTTGGTAATCAGAGCTTAAGGTTGTCAACAAAGTGTTCGGTTCAAGCTTGATCGATCGTCCGGTAAGAATTAGTCATTTAGTAAATTTTATTAGAATATTAGAAAAAGGAATTTGATTTGATGTGTACGGGAAGAGCGTGTTAACACACTCAAACCCGGAAGGTGCACTAAACATGAATGGTTTAAGCTAGTGGTGAACTTGGCTAAACCAAAGCGAATGATGCATATGTTATAAAAAGGAAATGTTTAATTATTAGCATAAACATTTCAGACTCAAGATGACTAATAAAGGCAATGATGATACGGTGCCGAAAGTCACAGAACAGATGAAAGAAATGTCCGGTGTAACCGGAGGCGAATTAGCATCTCAATTAACTAAAGAGATGGAAGCTAAAATTTCTGAGGAAGTCGGAAAGGCAATAGAAGCCAGTCTACCGCAGTTCGCTGAGAGACTACAAATCACAATTTTGCTAGCAGTAGAGGATATGATAACTGAATTAAAAGATAGTCTCTCACAAGAAAAAGATGACGGGAGTGAGTCGGATGTGGACCTAAGACCCGTAAAGAAATTAAAGCCTGATACCCCAAAAGAGAAGACAAGGTCTTCCCACACGATAGCCGCGGAGGCTAAAGCTGAACCTGATGTTGTTCCAGGTATGCTTATTACAAATTTAATTTCACTATAAATTTTATTCAATACTAGTGTGAATAATAGTTGCATAGGGGCATACATGAGTAGTGAAACGGGCGAATTATGTGAAAGAAATATATATGCATAAGAAAATAAACAACGGTAAGCATGTGAAACCAAGGCAAAAGTAATCATGGTCAATATTGTCGTGGGAAGGAGTGCGCGAACACTCGAACCCGGGAACTTAATAAAGTGAATAACTGACGTATTGGGAAGGAGTGTAACAACACCCGAACCCGGAAATTTGCAATAAAAATAGATGACAAGGACAAGGTTATAGACTTGGCCAAACCAAATAAAATATGCAGAAACTTCGTTATGTAAATAAACGATGTGGATAAATTTCATACAATGATATGGAATAATAAAACGAAACGAATTGATTCTGTTATGGTTACAATAGGATTAAGGTTAAAGATGAGAAATTATGACTCGGACCAAACATATCCTCGAGAAAGAAGTCAAATGAATGATACGTGTTATTCGCTACTATGAATAATAAAGTATCAATAAATGAAAATTTGGAAACTTGAGTATGGGTAACCATCCAAATGACACATTATTAATCAAACCTTTATGAGGAAGGATGATCACAGCGATGGATGTGATTATATAAAAGATTAGTAAAATAAACGTTATGAAAGTATTAGAATAAGGACGGATAAACCCCAAAAGCCGAATAACAATAGCAGTAGTTTTAACAAATAAGACTTGAGAAATGGGCCTTCGGGACATTAGCAAAAGAAATAGACCTAAGGGTCGCTAACAAAAGAAAGGCGGTGTTCGGATCAAATAAATTAAATGCGTGATAATAAAGGTAAACAGAAGCCGGATAACGGGAGCGTATTACATTAAGGTAATGAGCCCAAGGGAAGGGATAAGAATCAAGGTAATTAAAATTATAAACTAACAAACAAGAATGTTAAGGCACAAGGATAAAGTTTGACTATTATAAGTAATAAAGTTCATCAGAACAAGTCAAACAAAATAAATGGAAGAATTAAGGAATTGGTGAAATAAAGGCGACGGGTTACGCTAATACCACCGAATAAATCAGAACGGAATCTTAATGCATGTCGGAAT
This sequence comes from Helianthus tuberosus, assembly GCA_030545235.1. Classification (NCBI taxonomy): domain Eukaryota; kingdom Viridiplantae; phylum Streptophyta; class Magnoliopsida; order Asterales; family Asteraceae; genus Helianthus; species Helianthus tuberosus. The sequence goes on from CM060363.1 coordinate 80,386,284, forward strand.
GATGACTCTAATAATGACTTCGGTAAAATAACCGATAGATGGGTAGGACTACGAATATATGCGTAAACCAAGAGACGGTGACGCATATTAAAAGTCAAAAGACTCGGACTAAGAGCTATGACTAAAAGACGATGAAATTTCGCAAAACAGAAATTTCGATAGTTATATTCAACTATTGCAATGCTGGACGGGCTGAATAAAGTATAATACCTAATATTTCAAGTAAGCGCAAAACGAATAATGGAAGTGCGAAATATTACTGAATCTGTGTGATAGGTCGTAAAAGAGTATGGAAAGGAAAATGCAAACCAATAAAATCGGAGTGTTAAAAACATTAAGATAAAGAACCCGGGTAACGGGTTGAAAGGAATAGGGGCGTAAATCGAATGACGGTATGAGCGAAACAAACCGACGCGGAAGGGACATAAGAAGTCATAGAGTTGGAAAGATAATCCGAAAGAAAGCGGGTGTAGCCTTGGACTACGTTCGAATCAATAAAATTCGAAAATAAATTAATTTTAGGCTTGAGAAGGGTGCCATGACACCAGAAATGTATTTCTAAGTATACGAAAATTTCACAAGCAAAGATGATCTGCGGGATCGTCATAACCTTTGGAATTATAAACAGAGTAAGGGTTTAAAGGACTAAATAAATCTGGCATCAGCAATAGAAGGAAATGAACCAAAAAGGGATGAAAGCCTAAGAAATAACCTACGAGGCTAAGCAAAAGAACCTTCGGGACACTCGGGGTATAGTAAGAGGGCTGGATACGACTCCCCGCGTAATAAAATAGCGGATAAGAATAAATTCTTGTCGTCAATTCTCGGATATGGATAATTGACATAAGTAAAAAGAGATAAACGTTAAACAGAAATTCAGTGTTAGCGAGGAACAAAGTTTAACAAAAATGAATGCTATGAGACAAATTAGAAAACAGTTAATAATAAAAGACATAGGTCTTAACACCGATGGGTGTAAGACGATACATTAGAAAGAAGATATTGATAACAAAAAGATTATCTAAACTTAAACACGACGTGATACGATCACGGTTAAGAAAAGTGATACAGAATATAGTCATGTTGTAGCATGAGTTATGGGATTGAAGATCGTAAACTTACCTAAGTTCGATTATGGAAAAGAGGAATAGACCCGAAATCTATGGGACATGAAGTGATGGTGACTAATCAGTCTAGCCGATGGGTCCGTATGGAGTCAAATTAGTGTTGGGATTTATACAAAACCCTTGTCAATATAGAGTTAGTATAAAGTAAACATGTGGGCAAACTCATACTATTGAGTGATCAATTGACGATTGGGACAAATAGGCGATAAGATAAAAAAAAAAAAACAAGACACAAGTTAAAGTCCATGAGGACTTACATGTGGAAAATGCATGCGTTGAGGCAAATGATAACTTTTGACTAAAATAAATAAGGTCTGAAAAACAAAACTAAGTTAGTTCGGTCCAAACCAAAGAACTACTTAACGAAGGTTTCGGGGACGAAACCTCTTTAAGGGGGGTAGACTTGTAACACCCCGAAAATATAAAACTTTATATTTAAAATTATAAAGTATAAAGTAAACAAAAAACAAACTAACTAGGAATAAATAACCTAGTTAGTCATAAGTGTAGTTGTTACAAAGGAACTTGGATAAAAACCCTTAGGGTAATTCAAGTAAAGATAAGGGACCAAAGTGGAACATGTGCTAATTAGTTTTAATAAAATAAAAAAAATTAACACACCAAAACACACATTTGGTGTGTTCTGGCCGCGCACAAACACAGAGCCAGGAGAGGCTCCCCAAGCTCAAACCCTAGTTATCAAGAATTGACTAAATTGAAGGCCAAATTTCGTTCCAAATCGCAATCCAAGCATAGAATAGTGATCTCCTCTGAAAGAGGATCATAAGGTATGTAATTTCCATGGAAAACCTTCATCTAAATTTCTGAGTGAATTCATGAAATTCAGAATTGATGTTGCATGTTAGTTGTTTGGAATGAAATAGTGTCTAGGGATGAACCCTAGTCAACTACTTGTTGAAATTTCGCTTATTTCTTGTGAAATTCATAATCACCATTGAAGGTGATAAGTGGGTTTTGTAGAATTATGTTGAACACTAGGATTGTCTTTGTTAACTTAGTGTATTTGAGCTCTATGAAGCAAATCCAGATTTATTGATATGAAAATTTGTCATGAACATGTGAAATGATGTTTAAATCTTGGTTAAATAGTTAGTCAAGAACCTGATTTTTGAATTGTATGAAATCATGCTCATTAGGTGTTTGATATAATGCCTAAGAGAAGATAAATGTAGAGAATTTGGACTAAAAAACGCATATTTGATTAGTGTGGTAAATTATGCGTTATATACTATAAGAGAGTTCTAAACACCTATGGTTGAACTCTATAGGCAAGGAAATCAGAACGTCAAGCGGACAAGCTAATGGCGATACGCGTTTGAAGGGAACACTTGGAAGGTACGTAACCACGGTCTCGTTACGTTATGTTTATTATGTATTTTTACTAGTAGACTTGAATTTAGAATAGTGTATGAATTTGGATGTCTAGTCGAAGTGACAAAAAACACTAGACGAGTAAATGGGTTAAATGTTGGTTAGAACAAGTTTGGTATGTTGTAAAATGGTGGTTCCCATTAAACAACCAAACGGGTCAAACAATGGTGGAATTTGTAAGTGTTGAAGTGACTAAAACGTCACTCATTATGATTGAGTTATAAAAACATAATCCATGGAATGGATGTGAAACGCTAAGAATGACAAGCCTGGGGATGGGTAATTATGGTTAGATACCAATGTTGATGAATTATGCAAGTATGTAACTTGATTCGTCACATTGGGTGAATTTTGGTAATTAGCATATGTGTAGTCGAAATGTAGAATAAAAGTTGTGTTTATTTTTAAGCGATAATGTTCGCTATATTGAATAATAGGTCAAGAATTGGTTAGGTTTCCTTGGTAGTCATCATAATGGAGGATTCCGTAGATGAGCCAAACGGGTCGAATAATCAAATAATGAGTGGCTATTGTAGATTTTGAACCTGAGTGACGGGTAGCGAAATACTAAACACGCAAACCGATGATGGGAGCGTGGGTGTTGAAAATAAAGAACCCATGATTGGGATCTTCTCGTTTAGAAGAAATATCCCATTCATGGAAGTTTGGATAAAATGATTAAATGGGTCAAACAACAAAGTTACAGCACCTACCGTAAGTTACGGTCTCCACCGTAACTTACGGTAGAAAATAAAACTTTATAACAGTTCTATACTGCCTTACGGCAGACACAAGTGATCCAGCTTCTACCGTAACTTACGGTGGCTACCGTAAGTTACGGTAGAGCCTTGACATTTATGTTAAATTTTGCATATCCTTGTTAATCGAACCCGTTTTTTAGCGTAGTTTCGATTATGTATTATTTCTAAGAACTCTAATATTAGTTTTTGTTAAAAACATTTCAGTTTCTAGGTATTGCAAGTGTACGGATGGCGATCAAGCAAGTTTCCGAAGAACCGAACACAACTTTTGAAGCTTCCGCTATTTCATAACTTTGTTAAACAATGTTTCTATTTCTTTTGAATGTAAATAACTTGCAAATCAGGTTATGAATGTTTTAACTAGTCATTGGTTGACTAGTTTGGATTACTCGGAACCTTGTTTTGGTAACTATGTTTTAATTTAGACACATTTTATATAAATCCTTTGAATATTTTATTAAATTCAAGTAATAATTAGAAGGGTGTTACAACAGTGCAAACCCTCCGTCGCTCCAGTAGTTAAGGGAGATGTTTTCGGTTCATTCCAGTGTCCGACAACAGAGGTTGAGATGGAGCAAATGAGCCAGATACCTTATGCGTCAGTAGTCAGGAGCTTGATGTATGCTCAAGTCTGTACTCGCCCAGATATCGCTTATATTGCTGGAATGCTAGGCCATTATCAGACTAATCCTGGCCTAGATCACTGGAAAGCAGCTAAGAAGGTCCTTAGATATCTGCAAGGGACGAAAGACTATAAACTGACTTACAAAAGAAGTGATCATTTAGAAGTGGTGGGCTATTCTGATTCTGACTTTTCCAAATGCAAAGATGACAAGAAATCCACTTCAGGCTATATCTTTATGTTAGCAGGCGGACCTATCTCATGGAAGAGTCATAAACAACAGTTGACCACAACTTCCACAATGATGGCAGAGTACATCGCTATTTATACCTGTCATGGAATGTTGCTTAGAAATCTGATCACTAGACTCAAAATTGTTAATTCCATTTCTAGACCATTGAAGCTTTACTGTGATAATTCAGCTGCCGTTAGTTTCTCGAACAGTAACAGTTCGACTGGAGCTGGTTTATATCTCGATACAAAATATCTGTTCGTACGTGAACGAGTTGAGGAAAATAATCTTTGTATCGAGTATATTAGTACTAAAGATATGCTTGCGGATCCGATGACTAAAGGTCTACCTCCTAAGGTTTACGAAGAACATGTTCGGAATATGGGATTTAGTAAAGACCTTATTTGAGCATATTGTACTAGCTTATGTTTTATGTTAATGAAATTTCCTCTGTTTGATTTTGTATGTCTCTTAGAATATGTTCAACCGGTATAATGGCATATAGACAAATAAAGTTACAAATCAAACAAAGGGCTTATGCGTATTTTGATCATGACGATTAGGTTTTAAATTAAGGCTATAGTATGACTAATGGGGGTCCTGAGTCACATAATGATTCAACGGCTGTATTTCTCTGCTATAGTACTTGTTTAAAGCTAAAATGAGTGTTAACTCCTGATCAGGCTTATCTAATACTCATAGTAAATGATTACTCGGCTAAGTGGGAGAATGTAAGATTAAATATATTATGTATTAATATTTAATCTAGTAGCTATTATAATCATTTACATAATATAGATCAAAATATATAATAACCTATTAAGTAATTAGTTGGTAATTGTTGATGGACCATATTACCCTTATTAACTAATTAGGTTTCCTCCTGGGTGCTTATATAAGGAGACTTATGTAGAGGTTAAAGGGTTACACAGTTACACACTTAGAGATAACCTAATAATCATAACATCATCATCGACCTCTTCTCCATACCGAATCCCCTGTTCGGTTTAATCATCACCATCATCAGTCAGCACCCTAAGGAGGAACCAGATCATCTTGACTAAGATGTCGAATTCCATGGCTTCTTCCATCACTGGATTCTCCACTGCACTGTCTGCTATGACAGGTATGTTTTTCATGTTTTCCCTTACGTTTAAACAGAACCGTACAACATCTACGTGACACACTTTTTAGTTAAACCACAACATGTGGTCTAGGAGTAAAGTAAAAGATGATGCCTTGTATCCATATCAATGACTTTATAATCATTTTAATTGGTCACTATTGGGATCAAGCAAGCGAAACATGAAGCATTGCATACTTATCAGGAGAGATTCAATAAGTTGTGTGCCCGATGCCCACAACATGGCATATCCAAACATAAACTTTTACAATAGTTTTTTGAAGGGCTAGAACATATGGAAAGGTGTCTGATAAATGCCTCTAGTGGTGGATCATTGTTATTTGATAAAACACCAACTCAAATTTGAACCTTAATCACAACCATAGCGTAAGACATAAAACACTCGGTAGAAGAAAATGAGTGGTATGCTAACACACCACATGTAGTCAAAGAAGTGAGCACTCCTTACATCGAGACTCACCTTGCTGAATTGATGTGTGGTCATGCAACTTATCTAACATTGAAGGGTGGGACCAGTGGTTCACGTTTATGCGGCAAGTCTACAATTTGGACATCCCACATACAGATTTCCCATATCGCAAGAAGATATTGAATGAGTACAAGATATGGGAGGGTACTCAAGACCGAACTCTAGACAATCCGAATATGGGACATCCTTCCAATATGAGCTACCAACATATACCTCCTCCACGATGTCAGCCACTACTGTTGTTCGATTGACAAACTAATAACTTAATTTCCAGCCTAGCCAACAACAACAACCCACACAAAAAAAAGCGTGTAGTACATGGAATGTCATTGGGAAAAAATTTAAGAAGCCAAGCCATGAGCACCAAATCATTCCAACAAAGGACCAAAGCTAACATTAATAACTTGGAGCAATAAATAGCTCAACTTGCTAGTTCAGTAAGAAAAATAAAGCCCCAATGTAATTTACCCGTGCAAACTAAGATGAACACTAATCATAATGTTTGTGCCATTACCTTATGAAGTAGAGTGAATTATGATGGCTCGAGTATATCGAAAGATGACGAGGAAGGAAAAAATTCGTTGAGAAGAAGGTACCATAACCAAAAAAAAAGTGAGGTAAATTTCACTCGTCCTCCTCCGCCATTCCCTTCAAGACTACAAAACACAAAGAGGACAACGACAAAATGAAGAGATCATGGAGACATTCCATAAGATAGCGAAAAGAATACCCTCAAAGTGCAAATAAGATAGCGAAAAAAAATACCCTCAAAGTGCAAGGATCCAATGTTAAATAGAAGTATTAATAAAGGTGCCTTAGAAGAACTTATTGGGAAGTTCAAGTTTAGAGAGGAGTTGATGGAAGTGGCAACTTTCATTGATGCACATAAGAAAGCAAGGTACGAGAAACCAAATGGAATACACATTTACCCTGTTAGGTAGTACCATCTATTCTTGGTTTTACAAAAAAAAAAAAGAAGGAAAAGAGCCACTAATACACATGTGTGCCTAATAATCCGACCACATAAGAAAATGGGGGAATTGGCCTGTAATAGGTTGAGTTGAGAGTTGTGCATGCTTGTTGATCCAGTATAGTGAAAGTCTATTAGTAGGGATCATGTTCTTTAGCCCATTCTAAAAGTCTACAAGTATGAAAACAAATTAAAAATAAAATAAGGGAAAGCAGAAAAAGGTAAAAAAGTAAAAAAAAAAAAAAAAGCAAGCAAACAAGCAAGAAGAAGATTTATTTGTGTGGTAAAAAATTGACCACTTGCTCTTTAGCCTATCCGGTATGGGGATGGCTCCGGGCCGTCGTGGGTCGTCGGGGCACGTCCACACCACTCCCAAGCCCCGTCCCGTCATCATCCCTCCATTGCCGTTGCCGACGGTCCTCCTCTTTCTTATCCCCACACACATGTACATACATCTTGTATATAGTGACAGGCCTCATCCTCCACACTCTTGGCCCATCCCTTGGGGCTCATTATTAGTAAATGATTTTCTCTTTATGTATAGTTATTATGTATTTATTCTCTTTCCTGATTTACTGTTGATCTCCTCAATCATAGGAGATATTGTTGTACATTTTATCTATAAATACAATTCAAGACCTCTCATAATCGATGAGGTCAATTGACAAATATTGACATGGTATTAGCCTTTCTTCTCTAAAAATACCTCACTTTTTTTCTCTTTTCTCTTTCCTGGACCACCGCCCACTTTTTCTTTCTCCTTTGTTATGGCTGAAACAACCCCTTCTTCCTTCCCCATCAATACCCTTTTACATCTTATGTCTACCAAACTCACCTCAGACAACTATCTGATATGGCGAGACAACATTCAACCCCTGTTCGCCTCTTTAAAACTATTGAAGCACATTGACGGTTCCTCTTCCTCTCCTCCTAAAACCATTACAGTTGAAGACAAAGCTGTCTCAAACCCTGAATATGCTAAATGGGCCGATTCTGAACAGCAGGCTATTCTTCTTCTTAAATCTTCCCTTTCTTAACAAGCAGCCGCTGAGGTAATCGGTATCACTAATGCTCGGCAGATCTGGGTTGCCCTTGAAGCAGCCTACAGCAACTCTTCGGTTGAATGCATTCATGTGTTGCGTGATTTTCTTTGTCAACTCACTAAAGGTACATCTTCGGTCAGTAATTTCAGTCGCAAATTTAAAAGTTTATGTGATCAATTGGCTGCAATAGGACATCCTGTTGCAGAGATTGACAAAACTCACTGGTTTCTTTGTGGTTTGGAACCATCTTATGAGACTTTTTCCACTTTGATTCGAGCCAACACACCGACCTTACCATTTCATGAATTAGTCAACACGACAGAAAGTCAGGAACTTTTTTTGAAATCTCTCCATGGCTCGCCTGCCCCTGTTGCCTTTCATGCTCAACAGAATCGGTCCTCTTCTTTTCAGCAGGGCAGGGGCCGCGGATCTGGATCTCGAGGCTCTGGATCTCGAGGTATTTATGCTAGTGGTAGGGGTCGCGGATCTGCTCCTAGGCCTCCTCACTGCCAACTTTGTCGTACTAATGGGCATTATGCCTCTTCATGTCCTAACTTGCATACTCATGCCAATCAAACTGCACCCACTGATGAATCTTTGGCAAAGGCCTTTCATGCTCAATGCCATGTGACTGAGAATGGTCCCGACTGGAATGCTGACTCGGGTGCTACTGATCACATGGCCCCTGAATGTGCAGATCTAAATCAGACAGCCCATATCCAGGTACGTCTCAGGTTATGTTTGGTGATGGTAACAAACTTCCTATTACTCATATTGGTTCCACTGTTATTTCAAATAATATTCCTCTCAAGGATGTTTTGGTTTTTCCTAATCTTAAAAAGCGTCTCTTATCAGTAAGCAAATTAACCACGGACTATCCTGTAGATGTATTGTTTTCTCAACCATTCTTTACTATTCAGGATCGGCAAACAAAACAGGTACTCGCTAGAGGCAGCTGTGTCAATGGTCTTTATGTGCTTAAGAATGAACCACAAGCTCTCGTTGCTACTTGAGTCTCGAATGAAGCTTCTTTTGAACTTTGGCATGCTCGTTTAGGACATGTCTCGTTTGATATTATTTCACGTTTAAATAAATTGGGTGTTTTGTCTATTACTTCTTTGTTACCCAAACCAATTATTTGCACTCCGTGTCAACTTGCAAAAGGACAAAGGTTATCTTTTAATGTTAATGTTAAGCGTGTCGCTTATCCTTTAGATTTGATACATTGTGATTTATAGGGCCCTGCACCTATTTCCTCTACGGATGGTTTTCGCTATTATGTGGCTTTTATTGATGATTTTTCCAGGTTCACTTGGCTATACCCGCTTAAATCTAAAACGGACTTTTATTCTGTTTTACCTATTTTTATTAATCTTGTCCAAACACAATTTTCAAGAAAGATAAAAGTGTTCCAAAGTGATGGTGGTGCAGAATTTGTAAACCACCGGGTGCGTAAAATTTTTGAGGATAATGGCACTTTTCATCGCCTTTCGTGCCCGTATACACCGCAACAAAATGGTCGAGCAGAACGGAAGCATCGTCACATTGTTGAAACCGGACTTGCAATGTTATTCAATGCCCATATTCCAGCATGTTACTGGGTCGATGCTTTTATCTCGGCAACCTTTATCATTAATCGCTTACCCACACCATTATTGGATAACAAGTCTCCGTTTCAATTAATTTTCAATCAACATCCTCAATATGGTAATTTTCGGGTATTCGGATGTCAAGTGTTCCCGTGTTTACGTGATTATTCAAAACACAAACTGGAACCACGCAGCATTCCTTGCACTTTTCTTGGGTACAGCTCTCAATATAAAGGATATCGTTGTCTTGATGTTGCCACTTCGCGTGTATTTATTAGTCGTCATGCAAGATTTAATGAGTCGGTTTTTCCATTTAATGGATCCGCCTCCAATTCGGATCTCTCCAATTTGGAGCTCATATCCTTCATTGATGACACTCTTCAACCAACTACAACACCTGTTGCACCATCTCATATTTCGACACCTGGCCCTATTGCACCTCCTGCCCCATCTCCTTGCACCTTATGCAAACATCCTGCTGATGGACCAGCAACTCAGCCCAATACATCACCTTTGGCCCAACCTGATGACCACACCCCAAACTCTCCAGCCCCACATCACCTTACACCACCTACGGCCCAATCTATCCCTTCCACACCACCTACGGCCCAATCTATTCCTTCCCCTCAATCCTCCGCCCAACCTCTTTCACCTCCAACTACTGATCCGCAACCTCACACCATTCCCTCTTCCACCGAACCACCACCACCTATTCCGCCCACCTCATCCACTCATCCAATGACCACACGATCCAAGGCCGGTATTTTCAAACCAAAACATCAAGCGGATTTTGCTTCACTAGCAACTCATCGCCTTCACCAAGCCTTACTCTCAGCCAAAGAACCAAAGGGTGTCAAAACTGCATTGAAAGATCCTCAATGGTTGGCCGCTATGCATGACGAATTAGAGGCGTTGAAAACCAATCATACATGGACCTTGGTACCACGACCATCTTCAGCAAATGTTGTTGGTTCAAAATGGGTGTATCGTATTATATATCATTCGGACGGTACCATTGAGCGCTACAAAGCACGCTTAGTTGCTCAAGGTTTTACTCAGATTCCGGGACTGGACTTCTCTCACACTTTCAGTCCAGTTATAAAATCCTCCACGGTGCGCATCGTTTTGTCTCTTGCTGTCTTAAACTCCTGGAAATTACATCAACTAGATGTTAAAAATGCCTTTTTAAATGGCAATCTAAATGAAACAGTCTTTATGGAACAACCTCCTAGTTTTGTCGATCCGCAATTTTCGAATCACGTGTGTAAGTTATCCAAAGCTCTCTATGGTTTGAAACAAGCCCCACGTGTTTGGTTTCAACGTTTAAGTACTTGCCTCTTAGCTTATGGATTTACATGTAGTCGCGCTGACACTTCTCTCTTTGTTTTTACTCGTGGGCCATGTATTATGTATTTGCTCGTCTATGTTGACGATCTTATACTTACTGGTAATGATGAAAGTGTTGTCGCCTCATTTATTTCTCACTTGAATACGGAATTTGCCATCAAAGATCTTGGTGATCTAAGTGATTTTCTCGGCCTTGAGGTAACCTATACTGAAAATGGGTTATTTCTAACTCAATCCAAGTATGCAAGGGACATTCTTCTTCGTGCGGACTTACTTGACTCTAAGCCGGTTAGCACTCTTCTGGCTCCACTTATCTCCTTCACGTCTGATGGATTGCCGTTTTCTGATCCTACTTTGTATCGATCTCTTGTTGGTGCACTTCAGTACTTGACTATCACCAGACCAGATTTATCTTATGCTGTGAATCAGGTTTCTCAGTTTCTACATGCTCCGACGACTGATCACTTCCAATCCGTCAAACGCATCCTCAGATATGTTAAAGGGACACTTGCTTATGGCCTCAACTTTACTCGCCCTCACAAAAGTTCTCTTGTTGGGTACTCTGATGCGGACTAGGCTCCTTGTTTGGAGACACGTAGGTCCACTTATGACTATTCTATTTTCTTAGGAGGTAATCTTGTGTCCTGGAGTGCTAAGAAGCAACCTACTGTGTCCAGATCCAGTTGTGAGTCTGAATATAGAGCAATGGCTAACACGGCTGCAGAGATGATCTGGATCACTCATCTTCTTCGTGAATTACGAGCCTTGCCACCAGATCGCCCTACTATCCTTTGTGATAATACGAGTGTGTTCTTTATGACACAAAATCCAGTGGCACATAAAAGAGCAAAACACATTGACTTGGATTATCATTTTGTCCGGGAGCTTGTTACATCAGGAAAATTATACACAAAATTTGTTCCGACCAATCTTCAGGTGGCTGATATTTTCACCAAAAGTCTTCCGCGTGCCCAATTTGAGCAGTTTCGTAGGTTCCTACGTCTCGGACCGCCACCGTTTCGATTGAAGGGGGTATTAGTAAATGATTTTCTCTTTATGTATAGTTATTATGTATTTATTCTCTTTCCTGATTTACTGTTGATCTCCTCAATCATAGGAGATATTGTTGTACATTTTATCTATAAATACAATTCAAGACCTCTCATAATCGATGAGGTCAATTGAAAAATATTGACACTCATCACTCACACCTGATGACGTGGCCAGGGGCGGACTTAAGACAAAGCCAAGGTGGGCGGGCGCACCCCCGGGAAAAAAAAATTTAGTGCTAAGTTCCGTCGAAAATCCCGTCCGCACCCCTTGGAAGTTTTCGTCCGCACCCTTTGGAATTTTCCGTCCGCACCTCTTGGAATTTTTCGTTTGCACCCCTTAGGTAAAAAGTGTTATCAATTTATATTTTAAATTTTTTTTAGTAAACTCTTATTTTTTTTTAAATACTACCTAAATTATATAACTTTTAATACCTAAATAACTAAACCCATGTTATGGGGCAATGTTTGAATAGATTTCAAAAAATGAAAACCCGTAGGGTGACGTTTTAATTATGTTTTTAACAAGGTTTGACATATTTTTTATGATTATATAAATTTAGTTCGATGTTCTTTTGTTTTACATGACCCGACCCGACCCGACCCGACCCGACCCGATACGAACCAATTTTTTCCTTATATACCTTGGGGCCTAAAATTTCTAAAAATGTTTCGCACCCCCATGGAAAAATTCCTGGGTCCGCCACTAGACGTGGCCGCCTACCTAACGGACCATCCCCATGTGATGGACCTAAACCACACCCACCAGCCTTGTACTTGAGGTTAGGAAGGTTTTCACACGTGTGGTGGGGGAAAGTATTGGCACACCGAGTTGATCAATGTATCATGGACGGATAAATATGGAATTTGAGGGTTTGACATAACTAGCAAATTGGGAAGTTGATGCTCATAAAAATCTTGAAGGCTTTGTCTAAGCATGTTAATTGAATTTAGAATAATAATATGATTCATGCTCATGATTTTTCTTGGGATGAGAACGAGTGTAAGCTAATGTTAACTGTTAGTGTGTATTTGTATTTGTTTTTTTTTTTTCTTACTTTTTTTATTTTCCGGTTTAGTTTGTTTCTTAACTTTCTTGAGGAAAAGGAAGGTTTAAAATTGGGGAAATTTGTTAGGAGAATTTTATTGCACGTCACGTGTTTAGCATACATCCTTTATTACATTTATTGCATTTTGATCAAACATATTACATCATTTAGGAAAATACACGTTCTGATAGGATGGAGTCTACTTTGATATATTTTGGTTATTTTTATAGGAATGGAGTGATCGGGACATCTTTGATTATGTAGGACAATAGGAATCAGGATGAACCTATGCGGGGATTTAAAAAAAAAAATAAAGTTCCTGTGAAACGTCAAAGAAATTTATATGATGGAGTTATGGACGTGGATTATGAGATTAAATGACTAGTTTGATCACTGATTGGTCAATGACTACTTTTTTATTTGTTTGAACGGCTAACATAATCAATCCCGAGCACTCTCTTGACATCCACTGGACCAAACAGAGTACTCTGAGAGTAAACCAAGTCCATCATCAATTCCAGGAAAAACCTGGTAACCCACCCGTTTGGCTACTAATCAAAAGAAAGTGAAGCTACAAACAGAATAATAAAAAGTGTTAATTGGGCCACAGTTAACAAAGTCTTGGACTGACAGGAAGATGAAGAATTCAATAGGTTGTAACAAAAAAAGTAAACGGGCCTATTTAATTGTTTTAGTATGCTAAATTAAAATTTAAATTACATAGCAGCCCACAATACAAATGTGACGGCAAATCGGCAATAAAAAGAAACGAGCATCGGCAATTTAGTGGGAACTTCGACGGCTGAAATAAATCGAGAGGCAAGAAAGAAACTGATTTTTTTTTCTGGCGTTATTCAATTTCAATAATATTTTGTTTTCACAAGTGTTTAGTTATATATTTTCTTCGATTGATTTAGTCATTGTTGAAAAATATTTCAATCAAACAGTAAATTAATTCAAACTTTATTAATTACCGAGTTATTGGCCAAATCAGTTTGTTCCAACTTGAACAAACTGATTAAAGAAAGGTAGAAGAAGACTGTCCCGTTATCGGACGAATTAAAGAACACACAAAATTAAAACCAACCTGGCGATTAAGAAAGAAGATCCTTGAACTGCACGGATGATTGTTGTCCTTAAAGGATTTTACGCGCTCGTATTGCTGTGAGTTACAGCGTAAACTCCCAGGATTTAATGCAGAACTGATCTGGTATTCCAACAGCAATGGAAACCAGAAAAACGCAGAAGCTGGAGAAGAAACTGAAGGTTGCGAAATTGTATATATTGAATGGGTAGCAAGACGCTTTTATTTATAGGTTGTGATCACACTAAAGAATGAGAAAAACGGGGAGTGGGATAACCATCCAGAACCAAATTCGGTTGCTGGAGATATCCCATACGAATTCGAATTACTAGAGATAATGAGATAACCCCCACTGTTTCGAATTCACCTCTATCTCCTTATCTCATTCGATCCACAGATCTGACACACCTGAACCGGACCCTAGCTAAAAATAAAAGCTTCTCGCGACGATGCGTACGTGCGCCCATTCGCGAGCTCGAAGCTCGCGGCTCGGCTCGGCGAGCGTGTGGGCTTTATCCACTTCTCAACCCATCTAACACTTTGGTGGCCCATAAAGAGTAATCTATCCTACCTAATAAAAGACATACCTAGGGTGCCACATGACACTTTTCTAGCCACCATTTCACACATGGCATTATTTAAAATATACACATGACACATGGCATTATTTCTCATACACATTTCATCAAACAAGCTAAAACACGCGGACCCTTTTATTAGAATTCGGGTCAAATACCCGGTAATATAAAAGGCATCTTATAACCCAAAATTCTTCATTTCATCAACGAATTAGGGTTTCTGTCTCTCGCTTTCTTCTCCGCCGACGCTGAAGATCTTCAAATTAATCTTCAAATCAAGGTTAGATCACCGATACTATCAATTAATCATGTTTTATTTGTTATTCGAAAACCATTCATGTTTGATTATGATTGTTTTTGTATTTGATTTCGTTCGTATCTAGGGTTCTTAAGGGTTTCTTTCTCTCGCTTTCTTTTCCGCCGACCCTGAATATCTTCAAAGTAATCTTCAAATCAAGGTTAGGTTACAGATACTATCAATTAATCATGTTTTATCTGTTATTCGAAAACGATTCATGTTTTATTTTGATTGTTTCTGTATTTGTATTCGTTCGTATCTAGGGTTCTTTATCTTGGATCGATTTTGTTTTCTGATTCTTATAATCAAATGTCGTCATCATAAAGGTACGAATATCTTCTTTACGTATTATGAAGATTTGTTTGTTGATATTATATGATTGTTTTTCGATTATGTGTATTTCAAAAGATCTAAACATATCATATTAAGTGTCTTTGTGTTCTTACTTGATATCCATGTAATATCTTTGTTTTTTGATTTTACCAAATCTTTATTATTCGTGAATTCTTTCGATTCAGTAAAGTTTATGTTGAAAATATGTTGTGTTTGTAATTTGTTATTAGGCTAGCTAAATTTGTGAAAATTTAGAAGTGTTTGGTTGTTTTTTATTTAATTATTTTTCGAATCTTTGCTCCACCTTTCTATTGTTTTATTTGAAGATTGATTGAATATCATATGTGTTCTTGGAGTTTAATGGTTTGATCCTTGATGTTTGACAATTGAATTTCGGATCATGATAATGGTTCAGTACTATCCATCCGTTTGTTACAAAATTATTATTGTTAATTATTATTTCCTTTTTTAGAGGATAGACAATAACTTGATTTTAAATTCAAAAATTTGATTTGGAGGATAATATGGAAGTAAACGATTTGGAGTTAATAACATTAATTGGATTTCCTTTTTAGGTGGGTTCAATATACCTAGACATGTTAGTGATTTAAAATTTAAAATTTTATATATAATTTTGATTAAATTATTCCAATATATTATAGTAATTTTAAATTTAAATTATATTTGACTTATTTTTAAATAAAGTTACCTGAAATATAAGTTGACTACATTCATTTTTTAGGCTCTTTGATTTTGCTCATATTACTAAATGATTCTGAGGAAGTAAGGAATATGGTTTAAAAAAAATCTGATCAGTGATTTGCCCAATAGGTTTGATGTTCTATGATAAAAAAAAACCATTATAATTTGTCTACAGTGATCTCTAAAGTAATAGTTAATGTTCTGTTTTAATACGTGTTTAGTATATGCAGAGTAATGAGGAAGAAACTTCTCTTTTTGATATGTTGTGGTCATTGCTTGATTGTGTAATATTTGTGGCTATATTTCAGAAACTTCATGGAGGTACTTTAATATTAAATGAATATTGAATTATTTTTGTATGATCACTAATGGGGTCATTCTTTATAGGAAGTCATGTTGATTTTTAATGAATACTTTTAATTATAAAAAATAAGTATTTCTATAAACCATAGTGATTTTTATGATTCTTTAACATTCAGTCTTCATTTAATTGTTTATTTTTTTTGGATTTGTGTTCGTTGGTAATTAGGTTTCTTCGTCTTCGATCGCTTTTCTATTTTGTCAATCAAATGTCATCCACACCCAGGTAAGAACCCCTAATTTATCCATTATCAAGATTTTGTTGTTGATATTTATCCGATTCAATTGAATTCTTGCTTTTAGTGTTTTTTATGTTTTTACTTCGATATGCCCTAATTTCATCCCTAGGGTTCTTACTTCACAAGTTATACTGTTATTTTCCTCATAATTTGTTCACATTACGTAATATATTTAGTCAGACATTTGATTTTAATGTTTACTACTAATTTCCATGTCAAACTTTGTATAAGATTCTGGTAATAAGATGTTAAAAATTGTAGGTAATAAGTATGATATTCTGGTAAAAAAGTGTAGGGATTGGTACCATGTCAGTTGGGTTTGCTTGGCAAGGTTAGACTTTCCTAATAAGTTTGCTTGATTTACGGGATTGGATATTAGTGATTTGATTTTCTGATTTTAAAATTTAAATTTTGAATTTTGAAGTCAATCATTATTTTAAATTTAAATTAAACCATTATTGTGTTTGATTTTAAATTTTCAATTTCAAAGTCAATCATTATTTTAAATTTAAATTTGGAAGTTTGCCATTAGTGTGTTTGATTTTAAATTTGGAAGTCAATCATTATTTTAAATTTAAATTTGGAAGTAAACCATTAATGGGTTTCATCCATTTAGTCATTCCTTTTTCAATTATCTTAATTCATCTTTAATGTGACAGAATTGATGGAGTGCTCTAAGAAGATTTCTTTGTTAATCGATTCTTCTCTACGGCTTACAAGGGATGGCGCTAAGGTAATTAACATCAAAATTCTATCTTTTTATTACTTGAATTATCTTGCTTTATAATTTCTTTCAATGTATTATTTTGTGTTTTGACTTGGATATAAAACATAAGGTGATTACTATATTTTCAAGATAAGAATATAGGTTGCATTTGCATTGGCTACCATACCAACAATAGTGGGTGAATCGGTATGCCTGAGCTCTTCTTAATTTTTATAAAATGCATCAGTATTAAAATGAACAGAATCCTAATTCAGTAATATGCATTCATCAATAACTTCTTTGGGTTGTGTGGTGGTTGCCAAACTAGGGTTCATTGAAGAAGCATACTGCACATGATGATTTCGGAGATATGGGGTTCGGTGGATGGTTTCAAGGTAAGTCAATTCTTGGCTTTAAATTGATTTTCATTGTTTTACGATCTACGAACTATGAAGTATGAAAGATAGATTGATTGAATTTTGGATAATCATTAATAATATTATAAGCAGTCTCATATTTGATATTCAATTGAATCTACAGCTCTTGAACTGGGCATCTTGCACACATGGAGATATGCTAATATGTAATATCAACCTTTGAGTTATGTTATGTTATTGTATTTTATGTTCTTATTCATTAACTTACTCTTTCTTTTTACTAACCTTTTTGTTGTTCTATAGTTGTCGCTTTGAATTGTAATCTGTTTTGAACTTGCTGTACAACAAGGTTTCTATAGCAATTTGCTATAGGATCTTTTTTTTTTTGTTTTTTGAATGAAATCTCCTTTGCCTTTAAAAAAATGTTTATCTACAATTTGTTATTTTCTTATGATTATTTGATAGACATAGCTCATCTCACTTTTTTTAGTTTTAATACTCAAAACTAAATGCAGGCAGTTATTTCTATAGGAAAGGTAGGTGCTGTAAAAGGATACTGCAACATCATTTCGGACAAAAATAGAGATTGGATTTTTGGTGGAATTTATGTGAGACTTTCATATTTTGGTCAAATAAATATATGGTGGAACCAAGATGTTTTGTTGGATAACTCCTACAAAGAAGAAGAGTGAAAATGTTCATGTGTATTTGAATGTGTATGACCCCACTCCCATTAAAGTTTTAAGCTTACTAGGTTATTGGCTTATGCTTTCGTTTGATTGCTCTAATCATTTTATATTATCTGATTGATTGTTAGACGAGTACATGTCCGTCGACCAAATCCATAATGGAAAATGCAAAAGAATATGTAAAAAACGGCGGGACAACACACATTGGGAAATAAATTCGTGTATATAAAGAGAGATTATTTCACATGTATACAAATTTTCAATTTTTTATTGTTATATGCAATGTAATTTGTAACTTCAGTTATAAGAATATTCATATATTATATAACTGTATCGTTTTATTATTCAATCTCGTGCAAACTGTTAATTTGAAATATTTTAGTTTAATTTATTTATAACATTAAAATTGAAAAACGCTTTAGATATTGTTGTTTGCGTGGTGTTGGTTCCCAGGAGGTGGTGCTTTAATCTTCAACTTCATATTTCCATAATAAGTTCACGCGTATAGTTTCTTTATGATCAGTAATGTAATTTTTTTTTTCTAAAAGTAAGAAACATATCATTTTTCAACACCGCAAAATTCGCGGGAATTAGCACTAGTCCCTTATAAACCACTCAAACTTCACTCCCCTCACCAATGTGGGATGAGGAAACATACCAACTTGTATGTTCACCTTCAATATTTCCAACAGCCATATGATTTCATGTTAGGTTAAATCAATTAAATTTCAACATTACTGATTACTTTCTTTAATTTGGTTTATGAACTTATGTGAATCGGTTACGTTGGTTGCAATTGTTTTAAAAGTTTGGTGGTGTGATTCTTGTTTTTAAAACATATTCAATCAGGAAAAATATTAGAATGTTAGTAAAATGATCAATTTTTCTATTTTGCTAATAATGATCATCAATATTTAAATCCCTAATCAGATTTTAATTTTTGAACCCAAAATAATCACAAAATCACGTGATCTAGTTAAACATTCCGAACCACGTGTGTGTTTGATTATAGTCTATATCTCTATCATGCACCCGGCACGCTCAGGTCCGAACTATGTGTACTATTAGTTAAGAGGATCATTGCACCGTGGCTGTTAATGATTATAAGCTGAATCGAATCAAGAATTTGCCCTGATGTTGAGGATCTTGTTTCTTGGAATGTTAATTTGCATGTATTAGGTTTAAAATCTTTTGTTTCTGAATTTGATTAAGTGGCAGGTTTGGTATTAGCAGAGGCGTCTCTTAAAATTCACGTACCCTGTTCGAGCTCGAAAAAATGTCTCATTCCATAATGTTTTATTAATATTTAAAAAAAATCAAATTAGTATTAAGTTCAATAAACCTAATGCCAAGTGAGATAAATTCTAAACAATAAAAAATATTTGTAAATGGGCCTATATTGGAATTGGTATGTGTTTGTTTTATATATATATATATATATATATATATATATATATATATATATATATATATATATATATATAGGGTCAGGATCATTTCAGAACCATAAATATTTACAGAACTCGCAAAACTCCTAATAAACAATCTTTTTATTTATATATTTTTATGTTTATGATAATTTTATCATTTATTATATGTATTTTTACGATTACATACATTTTAAGAGTAATTTTATCATTTTTTATATGTAATTTTATAATTACACATATGTAAACTAGTTTTTTTTTACATATATGTAATTAGTTATGACACATATATATAATTTTGGCAATTAAACATATGTAAACTACTTTTAACATGTATGTAATCAAAGAAATACATATAATAGATGATAAAAAGATCCTAAATACAAAAAATTATATATAAAATGATTGTTTGTTAGGAGTTTTGTAGTTATTTAGAGTTCTTAAATGAACTTAACCCTATATATATATATATATATATATATATATATACACACACCTGTTTTTTTTAAACCGCGTGCACCTCGATATCATGGGCCTTGTGCGGAGGTCCTCCCCGCACACCATCATAGCCGCCCATGGATATTAGGATTCAAGGCTGGTCTGAACAACTCGAGCAACATAAGCAATTGTTGACAGCTTTGTTCATTTCTATTTTCTGTCGATGTGGTATTTTTCAAGCGTCTTTCGGTCGGCCCGGCTCAAATCGGTCGGAGCCGAGACGGCGAGCCGTAGTGAAAATATATTGAGCTAAATTTTAAAACATGGGCCATTTTGTTAATACATTTTGGGCTGATTCAAATAGTGGGCTTATATTGTTAGATTATTACCATGAATGTTAGTTCATATTAGGTTATTATCATTGATCACTTTGATTTAACATCGATTTTGAAACATACGGTTGCTTCTGATTTCCATTCAGGTATTGAATTCTGGATTTAATGTGTTCTCTGATAAACATCCCATTTGGCGATTTGCTAAAATTCTAAACCCTAAATCGAACAAGAAATAGAACCACAGAATTAACATTGTATTTTGTTATTTGCTATTTGTCCTAAATCCCATATCACAATCTAACGATCAAGTGTTTGTAATTTTTATTAGGTTATTTGAGATTTTGAGTTTATTTGTTAGGTTTTAGCTAAAGTTTGATGAAAATCAAATTATATTTATACCAACTTCTCATTTTCGATCATCCCATGTTTACATTTGTCAATCTCACTATTTGGCTTCCTTTTTTGAAGATATTGTATCTAACATCAAGTCTCATCATGTTCAAAACGAAACCGCATTCAATTTTTTTGTTGCTAAATTCGGTTTCTTTCGTTGACACAGAAAACAATATGCCAAAGCCTGAGAGTGAGACGAATAAACATACACGGCTCTGTGAGCGCATGAGACTTAAGTATGCTGACCGCGAATTTTTACCTCCGAATACTAAATTCAAAGCCGAGGATACTTACTTTCTCAGAGTTGAAGGTAACTCCTTAACCGATATAAAACTACTGATTTGGTTGCACATAACAAACTAACTACAAGCAAGAACACCCCCCCCCCCCCCCAACTTTTCGCTTAGTAGTGTTTGTTATGTAGTTTTCGTATAAACTTTTTTAGGTATATACGTTTTCGACCCCCTGGTTTTATAATTTTTTTTTGGTATATACGTTTTCGACCCCCGGTCGGAAATCTTAAGCTTCGTCACTGCCGTAACCTGATTTCATTTCAGCTATTTTTCTGTTTATCAACATGTGATCTTAAATTTGAGGACGTGCATGGTCCAACTGCTTTGGACAATGTGATTAGAAGGCAGTTTCTTGTTCGTGTTAGTGATGTATGTAAGCATTTCACATTTATATTACATTAAAAAGCAATGCTATTTTTCCCTCCTTTCGTAGATTATGAGATTTTTATATCAAGACGACAACAAGTTTTCAAAAATTCACAAAGCCTCTGGTGCCACTATTGCGATAGCTTCATTGTTAATATATAGCTCGTAATGTCTTGCTAATTTACAAATCTGAAAATATGATGCTATCAGTTTAATATATAAACTTAGGAAGATGCTTCGTTCGAAGGTTTTTGGGAAACGTTGCGACGGCTGACCCTCGGATTTTTATTAAGGAAATAAATTGACTTTCGTAAATTATATGGATGTTTTGATAATAAACACATAATTAGAAAGTTTTCCTTGGATCAAATTGTTTATAATTTGGATATGTGAACGCACCATCCTTTGTGTTGACACTTGATTTTAACGTGTTCTTCAGGTACTTGAGTTCGGCTTCGGGAATTTTGGTGTATCTTGTGGTTGTTGATGCATGTCTTGTTTAAATAAATGTTTTGGACAACTTTTAAAACTTTTGGGACCTATGTATTAAGATCCATAAGGATCAAGACAACTTAACTATGTTATGGTTGTGGTGTGCTTTTAAACGCTAAGCTTTAAAATATGTTTTAATTAAGTTGAATGTCCAACATTAACAATGCATCGTTCACCCAAGATATTTATGGGCACCAACTTACATCACCACTACGTTTTGTATTTCCGTTGCGACATTTTTGGGGTGTGACAAACGCTTCTCTTGATTTTTTGTGAAATTGCTCATAAGTTTGTGAAGGAGATAATCAAAATAATGCCAAAGAAATAAAAGAATAAATAGATGATAAAAGAGAAAAGGAAAACAAAAAGAAATGATTTCTGATTGGTTGGTTGAGTTTTAGCTTTGACCAATCTTCCTTTGTTGACCGAGTCCACCTTATTTTACATGTGATCCCTGTCCTCTTTAGCCCTGGTATAAGGTACAACGATAGTGACAATCTCCTTCATAAATTATATTTAACACTTCCCAACTTCGCACATCAATGCAACCTAAAACTCACCTTCTCTATAGTTTTTTCCTTAATTTCTTAGGTTATTTTTCATTTATAAACAAGTTAAATGCCTGAGTATCCTTTTAGAATTTTTATCAAAACAAAACCCTAAATCACTCTCTCTCATTTCACAGCCGACGCCCCACAGATTCCGCCGTCCAATTTCTATCCACCGTCAGTTGCATCGACGACGGAGTTTTGTTCAGCAGGTGAGAACGACCAATTTTATCGATTATATGAATTTAATAGACTTACAGTTGTTGTTTCACAATATTAGTTAAATGCTTAAAGTTGTTGTATACCCTAAATTTCGTTGTTCTTAATGATTTTAGTTTGGAGCTCTACTCTACAATGATATGGAGTTGCACTCTACAATGAAAGGCATACAAACACTGATATGTACAAGTGGACTATACTACTTTCATAAAAAGGTAAACACAAGTTAGTTTTAACTTTTTAAGTGGTTATTATGATTTGTTTTACTTAAAATGAAAGACAAGTATCGAGGTAATTTATTCTAGTTATATATAAAATATGTGTTTAAAGAAAGTAGGACTAAAGTTTTTCAAAATTGTAACTTTGAGTGACAAGACAACTTCTTTAGTTAGTAGTCGGCATTTAGAATATTCAAATTATAGTATAGTTTTACAATATTATAACGTATTTTTTTAGCATGATAAGTTGCTTAAGATGATTAAAATTAAGACAACTTCTTTGCGTGAATGTTTGCAGGAGTACGATGTCGGTCGTGGACACACAATGTTAATCCCCTTGGGACAACTCCGTTCACGGGCTATAGTCTTAGCCTTATGGCAGGTAGCAAAAAAACCCTTCTTGACCAAATTAAATAAATTTATATTTTGTTCTTATAAAACGTGTTTCCGTTTCCTATGTATATATACAGGCTCTGGAAATGTTTGGCATGCATGACGAAAAAATTGTAGGTACCTGCTTTTTAACTGCAGTGGTACCTGCTTTGATCTTGCTATAGGTACCTGCTTTTTAACTGCAGTGGTAACCCTCTTCTGCATACGAGACTCACCTACTTTCCTTTCTTCAGAACTAGAGTTTTATCCCTGGAATTAACTCCTTCTGACGGTAACTGGATCATATACAAAGTACCCCTCTTCTTACCACGACAAAAACACTAGGTTCCTTTGATTACCTTCTGCTAACCACCACCAAACATAACATTGTATCCCTGATCATCTAATTGCTCGACTGAGATAAGCGTCCTCTTTAAGCTTAGAATAACTTTGACATCCTTCAGAGGCTAGGTCGATCCCATGGAAGTTTTCAAAATCAACATCTCCCATTCCCGTGATATCTATCATCTCATTGTTAGCTAGTCATAACTTTATAATGTTAGATATCTTTGGTTTGCAAATCACAACCAAACCATCACTCGCACAAAACAGAAATCAAACGGAGAAACATAACAAAAGATGTGCGTGGTTTGGTCAGTGTGACCTACGTCCAAGGTTGCACCTGGTGGTTTGGTTGGTTTGACCTAAGCTTTGATACCACTTTTTAGGGTATCGCGACTTTAATAGGTTCAAAACACAACAACTAATGTTGTTAACTGTGTTTCAATAGAGTAATGAAGGAATGTAAGTTATGATTATTATTTTTGTTGGTAAAATGTCTTAAAAGGGTTCACGGGGTCAACCCAAACCTGACTTGTTTTTAGAACGTGTCAACCCGAACACGACCCGATTTGACCTTTTTTTGAACGGGTCGTGTTAGTTAACCCAACGCATGTTTCTTTCGTGTCGTGTCAAAAATTACCATCCCTTTTTAAACCTTTTTGAACCTGTATCTAACAATTTTTTATACTTTCAAAATGACTCTCTTTGATCTCCTTCCAAATCAAAATGAAGAGTTTATCAGATCTGGGACCCTTTATTTTGAAGTAAATAGAATGAATGAAGCCAATAATTTTGGAGAAGTTGGATTGGTCGACGCATATTCAGACCTTGATGAGGTATAGATATGGTCGCTTTGGAATTTGAATTTTAAAATGAGTTGTTCAAAGTTCAGACTATTGATTTTGTTATTTTCCCTTGGGAAAAATAAATTGAGTACACAGAACTAATGAGTTGTACAAGCTCAACCAAGTCGTTTTATGTTCTAACCATAGATTCACTATGATTGACGTAAATTGTCCATTATTTGCGCTACATTAATTATGTTTAACCATGGATCATTATAATATAGGGTAAACAAGCCGAGCCCGAGCTCGGCTCGGCTCGGTTCGAGCTTTGAGACCCAAACTTGTCGGCTTATGGGTATTTTTGCAAGTTCAAACTCAGCTTTAAGCATCATTGACGATTTGTCAAGTTCTATGTCTCACAAGTCATTGTAATCAATTCCCCAAATTTCAACCTCCAATACACTGCATGAGATTTTTCTTTTAAAATAATTAGTTTTCATATTGATAGGAGTAACTCGTAAAATTTGTTTTGATCTATTATATATAGTATACGGTCGTTTGAAATGTTAAAAAGATCAGTTATCATGATGAAAATCTTATATTAAGATAAAAAAATCCCCCTTCGTGACATATTAATCAATTCAAGAATCAGGTACATATAAATATAATTAGAGTTAATTATACAGATGGACCCTATGGTTTATAGCTAGTTTCACCTTTGGGTATTATCTTTAATTTTTTTAACATGTTTGAGGCTTGTGATTATGAGTTTGTAACGAGTTTGGGTATTAACACTTACTTCTGTTAATTTTTCTGTTAGATTTAAGTAAAATGACTAAAATACCCTTGTTTAACTACAAGGACCATTTGTGTAATTAACTTTATTTTAAACTAGGGACCATTAATGTATTAATGTGATTACTCTAAAATTAAAAGTGTGAATCCCACCTAGCCATGCCCACCCCTTTCACCCTCACATCTGCACCACAACACCACCATCCCCACAATTGTCCCCTACCTAGCCGGAAAGAAAAAGAAAGAGAAACAGATTCAAAGTTCTCTTTGGTTTGTTTCTGCCTTGTGTCAACAACCCATCAGAACTCCGAACACCAACATCCTCACCGGTTATCGAACAACCTAACATCGCCGCACCTCACACTTGCAATCACCACCGCACAAAACCCACTGGTGTACAACCGCCGCCAACTTTCGAACCATACTCCATCTTCACGACACTATTACCACCAACTCGAACCTCCGATCACGTCCGTTGCACCATTCTAACCACCACCACCTCTAAGCCCGACCACTATTCGTTCACCACCGGCCCACCATGCGTCACTACCATCCAACCCGAAGCCACCCCACACCACCACTTCAACCGCACCCCGTCACTACCACTACCAAACAAACCACCTTTCAACACTACTTGCTAATAGCATATATATATTAGGCAATGATTTCAATATATTATTTGTATATATTTGTACCAAAATAGCCGATATACAATGTATTATATATAGGGATCAATATCAATGAATAAAGGCAAGGAACATATTATTTCATGGTATCACCCCTACCCTTCGATCCTATCCTATTCTTTCTCTAACCCTATTCCGCCCACCCCCTCTTCTCACAATCAACTGCTGCCGCCATGACTGGTTCAAACTCCTCTGTCACCAGTGATTCTAAAATTCACCCTGCCACAACCAGTCCAACATCAAAACTTCGATCCCTATCACTTTAGAATTCGAATCCGGTCAATACAATTCTTGGGCCACTCTCTTTAAACTCCACTGCAAAGCTTGCCTTGTCTTTGATCACATCCAAAGCAAACCTGAAACTTCCTACAGTACCACCAACAAGCCGACGGACGAGTGGGAGCGTCTGGATGCCATTGTGTTACAATGGATATACAGTACAATCTCAAACGATCTTCTACACACCATTATTAATAAGACTGCTACTGCGTACGACGCTTGGGTTGCCATCGAAAATCTTTTTCATGACAACAAAAGTGCTCGTGCGATCCAACTTATGCATAAATTCTCTAACACCCGCCTTGACGGTTTCCTGAATGTGTCTGCGTACTGCCAAGAACTGAAAACTTTGGCTGACCAACTTGCAAATGTCAATGCACCTGTGGATGATGACCGCCTGGTTCTTCAGTTAATTGCTGGTTTGAACGACGAATACGACAGCATTGCAACTATCTTACAACAGCAGGAACCACTGCCATCTTTCTATGCCGCCCGATCCAAGATAATTCAGGTAGAGAACCGCAAAGTCGAGCAGACTCTTCATGCTTCCAAAACAGCCGGTTCTGCTCTCACAGCAACTACTCAACGTTTGGGTCCTTCCGAATCAACTCGACATGATGACCGAACCGGCGGCAGGGGCCGTGGTCGGTCCGGCAGACGTGGTCGGGGACGTGGGTCTTTTGGCCGAGGTCGACAAATGCAGCACTGGTCAAATCAATTTTTCAACCCATGGATGCCCCCCTATGGTTCATACCCGCCACCTTACGGACCTCCTCAACAGCCGTACTGGGCCGCTCCGCCGTGTCCATACCCGTCTACCACCAGGCCCAACATCAATACTTCAGGATCAGGAATTCTTGGCCCACGCCCCACTCAAGCCCATGTCGCTTACAGTCCAACGGATATCGAGCAAGCCATGTATACCATGTCTCTACAGCAGCCTGATCCGACTCAGTATATGGATACGGGAGCAACTTCCAATGCATCTCATGAACTAGGTAACTACCATTCTTTTTCTAATTCGTGCGTGTCTCAAAATATCATTGTAGGAAATGGCGACACTATTCCGGTACTAGGACAGGGCACCAAATACCTACCCAAACCCTTCCCACCATTTATACTTAAAAACGTCCTATACTCACCCAAAATTGTCAAAAACTTAATATCCGTTCGCCGTTTTACCACCGATAACTCTGTTTCTGTCGAATTTGACCCATTTGGTTTTCTTGTGAAGGATTACAAGACCAAGAAGCCGCTCCTCAGATGCAACAGCAGCGGTGATCTTTACCCTTTGGTGCTCGGGTCAACCACATCTCAACCTACCGTTTTTGCTGCTATCTCGGCTCAACTCTGGCATCAACGTCTAGGCCATCCTGGACGTTCCTCTTTGGACTCTTTAAAAACTTCTAGTTCTATTGTTTTTAATAAACCTCATAATAATATATGCCAGTCTTGCATTTTTGGTAAAAGTATTCGGTTGCCATTTTTTGCTTCTAACAATTACACTGTTCAACCTTTTGATATCATACATAGTGACGTTTGGACTTCTCCAATAATTAGTTCATCTGGCCATAAATATTATGTCTTGTTCTTAGATGATTATTCAAATTTCTTATGGACATATCCACTTTCTCATAAATCTAAAGTCTTTCCCTCTTTTCAACAGTTTGCGTCCACCATAAAAACACAATTTGAAAGAACTATAAAAACTTTCCAATGTGACAATGGGCGTGAATACGTCAACCACTCATTTCAATTTTTTTTTACCACTAATGGTATTCTCTACCGCCTTTCATGTCCTTACACGTCATCTCAAAACGGTAAAGCTGAAAGAAAAATCCGAACTATAAATAATATGATCCGTACACTTCTTGCCCAAGCCTCCTTACCAACCTATTTATGGCACTTTGCCCTAGAAACAACAACCTACCTCTTAAATATCTTACCTAATACACATTCTCAAAAGGCCTCACCAACTGAAATACTCTATCAGACCACCCCAACATACGACCATCTTCGCGTGTTTGGGTGCCTTTGTTATCCTCTCGTTCCTTCTACCACAATACATAAGCTTGAATATCGGTCCCACCCGTGTGTCTTCCTCGGCTATCCCGCAACCCATCGCGGGGTACCGTTGTCTAGACCTTCAAACCAAACAAATCTTCATATCGCGTCACGTTGCGTTTGATGAAACAACATTTCCCTTTGCTCAACAAATCGGTCCAACACCCTCTTACCAGTTTTTATCCGAACCATTCCCCTACCATTTATGCCCTCATATATCTCCAGCCCAAACAAACTTGCACCCCAGCCCACAACCCTCTCCTAATACTAATCAGGCCCACAGCCCTATCCGCACACCCTACACCGGCCCACAGTCCCACCCGCACACTC
Source organism: Helianthus tuberosus (assembly GCA_030545235.1). NCBI lineage: Eukaryota > Viridiplantae > Streptophyta > Magnoliopsida > Asterales > Asteraceae > Helianthus > Helianthus tuberosus. The sequence goes on from CM060363.1 coordinate 80,414,826, forward strand.
ACGGCCCAACAACCATTCCCATTACCGACCCCTCTCCTCCCACACCTGGCCCACCTACCTCGAGCCCAAACCACAGTCCTCCCACAAATACCCCTCCTGCCCCGATACATCACCACAGCCCACCTACACTACTCACCCAACCTTTGTCCACTCCCCCCACATCCCACCCACCTCCTATCACCAACCCGGCTCCACCCATTCAACCCACACCCGCCCAGCCGACCCGGACGATGCATACACGCTCCATGAGCGGCATCTTCAAGCCCAAACACCCTCTAACTTTACACATTACCACTACCTCCACAACACTTCAACCTATTCCCAAAAACCCTTCGGATGCCCTTAGTATACCGGAATGGTACTCCGCCATAACTACGAAGTACAACGCACTAATTAGAAACGGAACTTGGGAGTTAGTACCTCGTTCTCCAGATATGAATGTCATTCGGTGTATGTGGTTATATAAGCATAAATTCGAATCCGACGGCTCCTTGGAAAGATATAAAGCACGGTTAGTATGTGACGGTAGATCCCAACAGGTTGGTGTGGACTGCGGGGAGACTTTTAGTCCAGTCGTAAAACCCGCTACTATTCGTACAGTATTGTCCATTGCTTTATCTAAACGGTGGTCGGTTCATCAGCTGGATGTCACAAATGCATTTCTTCATGGGAACTTACATGAGACAGTTTATATGTACCAACCTATGGGTTTTCGCAACAAACAGTTTCCTGATCATGTGTGTCTCTTGAAGAAGTCATTATATGGGCTCAAACAGGCACCACGGGCTTGGTACCAAAGGTTCACTGATCATGTTCTCACTATGGGGTTTCAACACAGTCGTTGTGATGCTTCTCTCTTCACGTTTCATCAGGGCAGTGATACAGCTTTTCTCCTTCTTTATGTTGATGACATCCTCTTAGTCACCTCTTCTGATAAGGTTCGTCAAACCTTAATGTCTCGTCTTGCTAATGAATTCGCAATGAAAGACTTGGGCCCCCTCAGCTATTTTCTAGGCATCTCTGTTTCTCGAACGGCCAACCACATGTTTCTTTCGCAACAGTCTTATGCGTCTGACATTATTGCTCGAGCTGGAATGCAATCCTGTAACCCGGTATCCACCCCGGTCGACACAAATTCAAAGCTCAGTGCCGAAAATAGTGAACTTTTTCACGACCCCACTCTTTATCGCAGCCTGGCAGGTGCTCTTCAATATCTTACTTTCACTCGCCCTGACATTACCTACGCGGTTCAACAGGTCTGCATGCACATGCATGCTCCCCGGATCGATCACTGGAACGCATTAAAAAGGATCATCCGGTATGTCAAAGGCTCTGCAGCTCTAGGCTTGATGCTCACAGGCTCCTCACATTCGTCTTTGGTTTCTTACACGGATGCGGACTGGGCCGGCTGCCCCGATACCCGTCGCTCCACTAGCGGCTACTGCATTTATTTTGGCGACAACCTTATCTCATGGCTACTGCATTTATTAAACGGCAGTCTACCATCTCGCGATCTAGCGCGGAGGCCGAATATCGTGGCGTGGCAAATGTAGTTGCTGAAATTTGCTGGCTACGAAATTTATTGCTTGAACTTCATCTTCCATTATCTCGCGCTACTCTCGTTTACTGCGACAATGTTAGTGCCATATACTTGTCGGGTAACCCCGTTCAACATCAGCGAACAAAACACATAGAGCTCGATATTCATTTTGTTCGTGAACAGGTTCAGCGGGGCCAGGTGCGGATTTTGCATGTTCCATCCAGATACCAAATAGCGGACATTTTTACCAAGGGTCTTCCACGTATCCTATTCGAAGATTTCAGATCCAGTCTCAGCATACGGTCTCCTCCCGCTTCGACTGCGGGGGTATAATAGCATATATATATTAGGCAATGATTTCAATATATTATTTGTATATATTTGTACCAAAATAGCCGATATACAATGTATTATATATAGGGATCAATATCAATGAATAAAGGCAAGGAACATATTATTTCACTTGCACCTCCAAAAACCTCCGCCACAAACACAGTCGCCACCGCTTAACTCCCAACCCACCGTTAACACTACTTGCACCTCCAAAATCCTCCGCCACAAACAAGCCACCCATAACACCATCGTTACCACGCGCCTCATACACCACCCCTTAGCATTGTCTTGAAAACAAAAAACATTATCGCCAATGAAAAAGAAGGCACAGAAAAGGAGGCCACTTTGGTGGTCGTAGGTGACTTGAGAGAGAAGGAGGTAGGGTGGGTGGGATGACAGTGGGTTTTAACTATGGTTTATATACAGCTAGGTTATAACCCCGTGTATTACACGGGTTGAATAAGACTGCAGGGTATGGGGCTTGGGTTGGAGCGTGGGTTGGCTGAAAATGCCCAAGCCACCACCCCGGGTGGGCTTGGGTTGGGGCGTAGCCCAAGGGGCGGGAGTTTGAAGTCGGGAGTGGGGCGGGTCTATACGTATGACATGGCGGGTTCTCGTTGGCCAAACCAAACTAGCCGTTGGCCAACGGCTATGTTAAAAAAAATTTATTTTTTCACTATAAAACTAACACTTCTATTCCTTTTTTTTACCACATTCAACCACAATACACTACACATCTTCTATAATCATCTCTATTCTAATTCTACAAAACGAAAAATGCATCCGCATAATCGTGGTTATGACCCGAACAACCCGTTCGCATTCCAAGAAAATACTAGCCCACCACCCAATCGTCCCATGCCTCGTTCATTTTTAATACACTCCCATATGCCCGATATGGCGAGTTATGCATCGTATCTCGGGAATCTGATGCACGAGATCAAGAGTTGGAGGACCTTTTGGATGATTCGCTAAACCGGCCTGAATACGGAAGAGATGCCGCAAAAATGTGCGCTCAAAAATCAAGATCAGGTACGGCATCGCCTTCAGTTGGGAGTTCGGGCTCGCGTAGGGGAGTATATAGCGATCAGTTGGATGACATTGCATGCAAGTTAGATACATTCAACGTATTCCAACAACAAAGGGCCGAAATTCGGAAGAGCAAAGAAGCTCGGGATGCCCTAAAACAAAGACGAGATGATATGAAATTTCTCGCCCAGCCCATTGATCACATAGAGGGTGAAGAGTTGGAACTAATGTTGGAGACGAGAGAAGAGCTAAAGAAAAAATATAAGCGTTAGGAAATTTTTTATGTAATTTTCTTTATTTATGTAATTTTCTTTATTTAAAAAACATTAAAAAATTTAAATTTTTTGTTTTTAAAAAAATATAAAACAGCCATTTGGGCTGGCCACGTCCCAAACCCCCGCCCCACCATACCGTGTTCAAGGTGGGTCAGCCCAGGGAAACCCCCCAAGCCACGTGTCAACCCATGCCCCAAACCCCCGCCCCACCATACCCCACGGTCTAAATAAATTTTATATACTAAATAATAAAATAATATATCTTTAAAAACCTTATTTATTGCACTAGTTGAATAAATATAATTTTATATATTAAATAACAAAAATTAAATCTATAAGAACAATATTGTACAGGTTGAATAAATTTAATTTTACATACCAAATAAAAAACTTATATCTTTAAAACCACGTGTATTACAAAAGTTGAATAAATGTAATATTGTTTACCAAATAATAAAATAATACATCTTTAAAAAACCTCATTTATTACACGGGTTGAATAAATGTAACTTTATTGTAACACCTCGAAAATTCGTGTTCAATAAAATAACGACACGTGTCATGTAAGACAAAAGTGTTATAAACCCGGATCCAATTAAAGATGTAAGGCAGGATTTAAAAGTGTCGTCATGTTAAATTTATACCTCTGAACGACCTCATTATAAATCCCAAGACCCTAATATATATTATAAACATCTGATATACTCAAATCCGGTAAATACTAACAATAATTGACTCTTATTTGCAAAAGTGAAATTCTACGAAGAAATGCACGACAACCATTCGTTCATGGCTTTTCGTTAAAGTCCAAGACAATTGTACATCAATAAAGGTGATCTAAACTGTACAAGGCATGTTCATGAGGCCCCATTCTGAAAAATAGAAGTCCAAAATTCGTAATAACCATGTTACCTGTTCGAAGCTTGAAAGGGCAAGAGTTTTTGTCTTCTCGAACAAGCTTACGGACCGTAAGGGTCAAGCCTTACGGTCCGTAAGGCATGCACAGCGACAGAAAGTTGGCAGTTGGCTGTTATAAACGTTGTAACCGACTTAGTTAGATATTTTTCACTTCTTGGATGACCCCTACATGCTTTTAGACCCTAGGAGCACTTGTAAATGATCTGGGAACAATGCTAGGCTTGTGTGTCAAGATCACAAACAATTAAAATCACTATATAAAGCCACAATGTTTGCAACATTCTTGCATTCATTCCATCTGCATTTCTGGAGCTTTTGGGAGTTCAAGAGCAGACCCTAAGCATCCCTAATCATGCATAGGACTTTTGTAAGTATGCTTAGCCTTTCCTAATTGAGTTTTACTTAGTTATTAGCTTAAAAGTCAAACCGTCGTAATTAACGTTTGACTTAGCGATTAATCATTAGTGGTCCAGTGATTAGTCGAATTGAAGGTAGTTATAAGTTGGTATTTATGTGGGTAATAAACCCTTAGAAGGGCACCCTCTGATTCCCACTCTAACTAGACCATTTGTCGGGTCAAAGTTGATTAGAAAAAGTCAACAGAATGCTAATCTTCGAATTAACGCCTAATTAACAATGTAGAAGGCATGTAACCTATTTTATCACTCATATAACTTGGTAATAAGTATAATAACTGGTCTAAGCTTGTTTGATCCGACAATTTTCTGTTTAGACCCGGTTCGGAACCGAAAGTCGCAAAACTTTGACTTTTGCTTTGACTTCAGTTCTGACCCGTTTTAGTAGAGTTTAGAAATGCCTTAGGACTTCCTTAGGACCAAGTTACATGATAGTATAGCCCTCTTTGATTGGTTCATTGGTTGTCCGATTCATATGCACGTTTCCGTTAATTGCTTAATGATTGACCATAATGCCCTTTTGACCATAAAACGAGAATTTTGGAAATATGAAAGGACAATAATCTTTGTTACTGATTTATAAACATGTCCCTAAATTTTCACATCAGTTGGAGGTCTAGATTAGGAGTTATGCTCATTAGCGTAATTAGGACGCCTTTTAGTAATTAAACTGCGTCATTAGCATAAAGCCTATCTAAACCCAATTTTTGACACCAAACCTTTTACCCACTGATGTAATATAATATTTTGGGATTTTTAAAGATTTTTAATTATTTTTAACCTGCTCATAACCTAAGGTTATGGCGTTGATTCGGTAAATACCGATTATACCCTTTTTGGTTATAAAATGAGTTCTACATAGTATTTTGACGCCAATCCAATTGCTACTGATTTTATTTAATAAATGAAGTATTTTGAACTTTATAACCTGTTCAGAAAACTCAGATTTCCTGTATAACCCGGAAATCGCTTAAAACGGTTTTTTTTACGTGTATTAAACACCTAGTTTATGTTTAAAATCATTTTTTTGTCATATAAGACTTATCACAACTGATATGACCTATTAAAATAAGTTATTTTACTGATGTATTCAGACCCGAATCTCAGAAACTTAAATAATCTCTTTTATAATCTTTAAAATGACCAAAATACCCCTACGGGGCTTAAATTGAGATTAAACTCGTTTTGGGCATAATGGAAGGTATCCTACTGATATCACAACCTAATTAAGGAATATTAACTTAGGAAACCTGTAAATGACTCTCATGGTTACCCGTTACGCTTATGGCGCGTTCGTTTCGGTTTATGTAACTAGTTTGCATAAATTAGCCGAAACGGGTCAAACCTTATCGTTTTTATCTCAAAATCCAGAAGGTGTTTAGATTTCCCATATTATACAAGTCTTCAAACTTGTCAGGTCTAAATCACATTCTATTCCGGTCTTCGCTTAATCACGCGTTGAACCGTATCTTTCTTTAAAACTAACCGGTCTAAGTTTAGGCTTAATTAAAGACCCGTTAGGATTCTAATAGGTTATTATAAACCTTCGTTCCAGAATAGGAGACCCGGTAAAAGCTACACGCACTTGCTTATTGTGATTATTACTTTGCAAAGGTAAATACTTTAACTTATTTTCCCTTATACGGGCTTAGGGGTACGGTATATAAAATACCGCTTGGTCGGGCATTCGACCCTAATCGATTGGTGGTTAGGTATTATCGAGATGACCCATTTAAAAATATGTTTTGTTTGCTTAACGCCTTTGGCATCATTTTACGAAATGGCCACGACCTAAGCGCGGGGTGTAGGCGTTCACCCGTCAGTGCCAAAATAAATAATGTGGTGTGTCTATTGATCTTTAACCCGGCACGAACCGGGCTACTGAACGCATAAGGAACATGTAATTCTTTTACAAGTATTATATATATTCAAATAATTATCCCAAGTTATAAAATGTTTGTGCCACGTGCATCCAAATCAATTTTTAATCATTTTTAAAATGAGTCAGTTAATTGTATTTACCAGTGTAAACTGACGTATTTTCCCAAAAAGATTAAGTGCAGGTACTACGCGAACTAGGCTGGCTTCCTCCTAGCGTCCACAATAAGTCTCGCAAGCTTGGATGTCAAAACTGTTGAACAATGTTTCCATTTTATTTTGATCCACCCGTGGATTATTTTCAACTATTTGTGATACTTGTTATTACAATATTATTTGGTTGAAAAATATCTATCTTTTTCTTCCGCTGTGCATTTAAATATTGTGTTGTTTGACCACAACGATATCAACTACGTCACGATACTCCCCACCGGGCCCACCGGTAATACGTGGAAACATCGGGGTGTGACAGGTTGGTATCAGAGCCAACATTGAGTGAATTAAACACTAGCCTTTTGTGTTTAATCTCAATGACACAATTGCACATTCCTAAACTTTCGAGTCTAGACAAGTAACATAGGACAAATTTTGTTTTGTTTTAATTTGTCGTTATTTTATATATATTCTTGTTGTTATCTTTGTTTATGTTGACAGGTTTAACCATGCCGCCAAGAATTAGAAGAGGAGGAAAAGGCAAGGGGCCAATCAGCGCCCCTAACGATCACGAAGCCGGGCCATCACTCCGGCGAACTCTTTCAACCACCAGGAGTGCTGGTCCTCAAGGAGACTGGAGGACCCCTCTGGAGCCCACCAGACGATCTACTTCGCATAGTTCGACGCCTCCATATCGTCATTCTCTTGGACCTCAGTCCGAAAGCGAGCCCAACAACCCGCAACCTTCATATATACCTCTCCAGCGAACCCTTTCGCATCATTCCTTCGGTGACCCCACTCCTGTCTTTCAGGGCCGGTTTAACCCGGCGAACTACATACAAGAACCCGTGGGTTTTAACCCATTGGGACCGGAGGATCACTTTTCTGGCGACCAAGCGATGGACATGGACGAGGACACGGATACCGTCGAGCCTGCATCAGGGACTCCCAACCATCCCATCGAAATTTCGGATGGTTCATCTTTTCACGGATCACCCTACCGTGGTCCAGACATTTTTCAAGCAAGGTTTAACCAGCATGAATGGTACTTCACACCTTCTCACCATTCATCGCCTCACCAACAGCAGCAGCAGGATCCCTCCGAGGATCCACGTTTTGTGGCAGTCACGCCACCGCCTCCACCGCCGCCAGTACATCAAGCACCTCCGGAACCGCCAAGGCGTAGGAGAACAGACGCACGTATATCTGCGCGAGCAGGGGATTTTCACTTCAGCACCCCTCACCACTCCAGTGGCAGTCACTACCCGCCACTGCATGAAGACCCACAGATGGGTGGGCCCTCAAACCCAGTTCCAGAGGTGAACTCTGCACCAGTTGCACCGCAGCCGCCACCATTGGGTTTTGATAACCCGATTCCTGCATACGCTGGTTCAACGACGTACAATCCGTTTGAGCAGCCGGCTCACACTCGTTATAACTATGTTGAAGCTGACCCGTACTTAGTAGCGGCAAATTACAACGCCCTTTACCCAGAAGGACCGTATGGAGCTCCTTGGGGAGTAGGATATCCAACTCATGGGTATCAAATGCCTGCACGACCTTCGATTCAGCAACAGTCGCAGCCACCACGATTTTCCCCACCAGAACAGGAGGAAATCCTCCAAAGATTAAGTCGGGTGGAACATGAGTTTCAGGAAGAACGCAGGAACAATCGGGGATTCCTAAAAGGCCTGGAAAGCTTACTAAAGGGGAAGAAGAAGAGGGATCATTAAATCCCTACATTTATTGTTGTATTTTCTATTTCAATCAAGTCCCTGCGTGGACATTCATCTCAGTACTTAGTCCCTGCGTGGACTTGTCTCTTTAGTCCCTGCGAGGACGTTTATTTTTATTAATTGGTCCCTGCGTGGACTTGTAATTTCAGTTTAACCCCTGCGTGGGTAATTTGTCTATTTAAAAGTCCCGTTTAGGGCAACGTGTACTCTTTTAAAGTAAATGGAATGTTAAGTTTATAAATTTCATTTTTGTAATTATATGCATAACTATATTATACATGAGATAAACGAATCAAAAAGCGTTCCTTTTAAAATATATCTGCCTATTTAAATATTAACTAAGAATCTTAAAGGTATAGCCTAGCCTGCATGTCATTAGAAGACTTGGCCAAGATGGTAAGACCTGTTTAAAGGATTCGGATCCCTGTTAACATCTGAAAACATGTTAGCGCTCCTGGCAGACGTGATTCATTAAAATCACACACGTCATTCTTATAAATAGGATTCTTCAAAAGATTTCTAACCTAACCTAATGATCTATAAATCATAGGTTTAAATCATCAATTAAGATGATCATATGTTAAACATCCATTAGTGATGTAGTGCCTACGGGCCATACTCATTGTCATATAAGACAAAAAGACAGTAGTAGTCTACGACTCCCTGTCAGAAAAAGGTAAAGAACTATGTTCAAACCTTAATGCCTTGATTCTCTGAAATCATGGCTTATAATTTAGGATGTCCCTGTGACTAGGTCTTTTGTGCCACTAATAAAACAGTTATTTGTTTTATAATTATGATGAATTACAATAAAAATCCTAAATAAATATGATTAACAAATTAACCAAATATGGCCTGTGTTACCATGGTTAATGAATTGCCATAAAAGACAATTCCATAATAAACTCCCAAATAAATTATTGTCGATATCTTATGTAACAGTTCAAGATACATGGCGGACTCGGATGAAATCAACAGTCGGCCAAGGGAGAATAATGACGCCACCAGGTTCAATGTGACTGGTGCTGAACTCCAAGCGTTAATTGACAATGCTGTTATAAAAGCAATGGAGCGGCAGTATCAGGAATATAGCGGGACTCGAAGTAGGACCCTATCCGCACCGCATTCCAAGCCTAAGACTCATTCTGAGGCTCACAGCAAGCCACCCTCCAAGAAGGATGAGCTAAAGAAAGGTGATGACGATCGTCAGTCCTCAAATCAGCAAAGTGCTCCATCTCAAAAGATTGTAATGAATCAAGGACCCCGTGATAAGGGTTGCTCCTACAAGTATTTTGTTTCATGTAAACCCAGGGATTTCACTGGGGAGAAACGAGCTATAGACTGCATGACATGGTTGGATGAGATGGACACCGTGGTTGATATCAGCGGGTGCGCTGAGAAGGATGTGGTAAAATTTGTGTCTCAATCGTTCAAAGGTGAGGCCTTAGCCTGGTGGAGATCGTTGATTCAAGCTACAGGGAAGATTCCACTGTACAATATGACATGGGAACAATTTGTTGCCCTCATCAGGGAGAACCACTGCCCTCAGCATGAGGTAGAAAAGATTGAGTCGGATTTTCTGTCATTGGTAATGAAAAATCTGGATTTCCAAGCTTACCTTACGAGCTTTAATACAATGTCAAGGTTGGTTCCTTATCTGGTGACCCCAGAACCCAAAAGAATAGCTCGTTTCATTGGGGGCTTAGCCCCAGAGATCAAGGCAAGTGTAAAAGCCTCTCGGCCAGCTACTTTCAGATCTGTAGCTGATATATCTTTGTCCCTCACACTGGACGCGGTCAGACAGAGATCGCTGAGGAACACGGATGCCGAGAAAAGGAAGCGTGAAGATGACAATTCACGACGGTCAGATAAGAAGCACAGGGGAAACAATGACCACAAGAAGGGGTCTGGTTCGAAGAAGGATGGGCATCAATCTGGTGATAAGCCCAAGTGCAAGGTCTGCAAGAAACAGCACTTCGGGAAGTGCAGATATGAATCAAACTCGCAGACACAATCAAGGACTTTTGCATGTGGGATATGCAAGTCCAAGGAACATAAGACCCTAGAGTGCAAGAAGCTGAAGGACGCAACGTGCTACAGTTGCAACGAAAAAGGGCATATCAAGTCCAACTGCCCAAAACTTGCAAAGAAGAATGAGGATGGGAAAAAGACCAATGCAAGGGTCTTCAGAATGGATGCAAAGGAAGCTGTGCAGGACGACAATGTGATCACAGGTACTTTCCTCATAAATGATGTTTATGCAAGAGTGCTATTTGATTCAGGAGCTGATAAATCATTTGTAGATAATAAGTTTTGTGAATTGTTGAAATTGCCTGCTAAAACCTTAAGTGTGAAGTATGAGGTGGAATTAGCTGATGGAACCATAGAAACCGTCTCAACTGTGTTAGATGGATGTGTTATATCCATTAAGAACCACTCTTTTCCTTTGTCCCTACTTCCCTTTAAGTTAGCCGGTTTTGACATAGTTTTGGGTATGGACTGGTTATCTCATAACCAGGCCCAAATTGTCTGCAATAAGAAGCAGGTGGTGATCAAGACTCCGTCTGGTGAATCACTTACCATTCAGGGAGATACCTAGTATGGACTGCCTGAGCAAGTGACTATGCTCAAGGCCTCTAAGTATTTGAAGAAGGGATGTGTCATCTACATGGCACAAGTGACTATTGATGAGCCGAAACCTAAGATTGAAGACATCCCCGTCATTTCTGAATACCCTGAAGTTTTTCCTGAAGAACTACCTGGTTTACCACCAGATAGAAAAGTAGAATTCAGAATTGACATCATCCCTGGGGCAGCACCTGTTGCTAGAGCACCTTATAGGTTGGCACCAACGGAGATGAAGGAATTAAGGACACAACTAGATGAATTGCTAGCCAAAGGTTTCATTAGACCTAGTTCGTCTCCTTGGGGAGCGCCGATCTTATTTGTCAAGAAGAAGGATGGATCGATGCGTCTGTGCATCGATTATCGTGAGCTTAATAAGGTCACTGTCAAGAATAGGTATCCATTGCCCAGGATCGACGATCTGTTTGATCAGCTTCAAGGGGCAAGTTACTTCTCCAAGATTGACTTAAGGTCAGCCTATCATCAATTGAAGGTCAAAGATGAAGATGTACACAAGACTGCATTTAGGACTCGTTATGGTCATTACGAGTTCCTAGTGATGCCTTTTGGGCTCACTAATGCACCTGCCGCATTCATGGATCTCATGAATCGCGTCTGCAAGCCCTACTTGGACAAATTTGTCATCGTCTTCATTGACGACATCCTCATCTACTCGAAGAGCCAAGCTGACCATGAGAAACACCTTCGCTGTATTCTTAAACTTCTACATCATGAGAAGCTCTACGCGAAATTTTCGAAGTGTGAATTTTGGCTTCGAGAAGTCCAATTCCTTGGACATGTTGTAAGTGAGCGTGGAATCCAAGTGGATCCCGCTAAGGTGGAAGCTGTTATGAATTGGCAAGAACCAAAGACGCCTACAGAGATTCGTAGCTTCCTAGGCTTAGCAGGATACTATAGGCGATTTATCGAAAATTTTTCAAGGATTGCTGCACCCCTAACTTCTTTGACTAGGAAGAAAATAAAGTTCGATTGGGGCCCTAAGCAGCAAGAATCCTTTGATATTCTCAAGCAGAAGTTGAGCAATGCTCCTGTGTTGACATTGCCTGATGGAATAGAAGAGTTTGTAGTATATTGTGATGCATCACACACCGGGATGGGATGTGTGCTTATGCAGAAAGGCAAGGTTATTGCCTATGCTTCACGTCAATTAAAGGTGCATTAAAAGAATTACAGCACCCATGACTTGGAGTTGGGTGCTGTTGTATTTGCACTAAAACTGTGGAGACACTACTTGTATGGGATCAAGTGTGTGATCTATTCTGATCACAAGAGCCTGCAACATTTGTTCAATCAGAAGGACTTGAACATGAGGCAGCGACGTTGGATGGAAACTTTGAATGATTTTGATTGTGAAATAAGATACCATCCTGGCAAGGCGAATGTAGTCGCCGACGCCTTAAGTCGAAAAAAAAGAGTGAAGCCTATAAGAATCAATGCCAAGAGCATTGAGATCAAAAATAGTTTGAATGAAAGGTTGTTAGCTGCACAGAAGGAAGCTGTGCTAGAAGCTAACTATCCTAATGAAAAGCTAGGAGTAACTGAAGAACAGTTATCCCATGGCAAGGACGGAATCCTGAGATTAAATGGACGAATATGGGTTCCTGTTTATGGAGGACTTAGGGATGTTATCCTCCAGGAAGCCCACAGTTCTAAATACTCTGTTCATCCTGGAGCTGATAAGATGTACCAGGATCTAAAGGCAAGCTATTGGTGGATAGGCTTGAAGAAGTCTGTAGCTGCCTATGTAGCTAAATGCTTGACGTGCGCGCAAGTCAAAGCAGAACATCAAAAGCCGTCAGGTTTGCTACAACAGCCTGAACTTCCCACGTGGAAGTGGGAAATGGTGACGATGGATTTCATCACCAAATTGCCAAAGACAAGGAAAGGAAATGATACGATATGGGTGATAGTAGATAGACTGAGTAAGTCAGCACATTTCCTACCCATCAAGGAGACCTATAGCTCCGACATGTTAGCCCAATTGTACGTGGATAAGATAGTATCTCTACATGGCGTACCAGTAGCTATTATCTCTGACAGAGATACTAGATACACGTCACATTTTTGGAAAAGTTTCCACCAATCTTTGGGCACGCGCTTAAATTTTAGTACGGCTTACCATCCTCAGACGGACGAACAGAGTGAGCGTACAATCCAAACGTTGGAAGACATGCTTCGTGCATGTGTGATCGACTTAGGTGGTAGTTGGGATAACCACCTGCCATTAATCGATTTCTCATATAACAATAGCTACCATACCAGCATCAAGGCTGCGCCTTTCGAGGCCTTGTACGGTAGAAAGTGCAGAACGCCCGTCTGTTGGGCGAAGTTGGAGATGTCCAACTGACAGGACCTGAAATAGTCTTTGAAACGACGGACAAGATTGTCCAGATTCGTGATCGCCTGAAAGCTGCCAGAGACAGGCAGAAAAGCTACGCAGATTTAAAGCGTAAACCTCTGAAATTCGAGGTAGGTGATAAAGTGTTGCTTAAAGTATCACCCTGGAAGGGAGTGATGCGATTTGGTAAGAAAGGCAAGTTAAGCCCGAGATACATAGGACCATTCGAGGTCATCGAATGTGTCGGATCAGTTACCTATAAGTTAAACTTACCTGAAGAGATCAGTGGTATTCACAATGTATTCCACATCTGCAATCTGAAGAAGTGTTTCGCTGATGAATCACAAGTCATACCACATACAGATGTGCACATAGAAGAGAGCTTGAAGTTTGTTGAAAAACCTGTGTCGATCGAGGATCGACAGGTTAAGAAGCTTCGAAGGAAGCATGTGCCAATAGTAAAGGTTAGATGGGATGCCTGTAGAGGTCCCGAGTACACGTGGGAGGTAGAGTCCACAATGAAAAAAAAGTACCCTCATTTGTTTCAGTAAATCTCGAGGTCGAGATTTCTTTTAAGGGGGTGAGGATGTAACACCTCGAAAATTCGTGTTCAATAAAATAACGACACGTGTCATGTAAGACAAAAGTGTTATAAACCCGGATCCAATTAAAGATGTAAGGTAGGATTTAAAAGTGTCGGTATGTTAAATTTATACCTCTGAACGACCTCATTATAAATCCCAAGACCCTAATATATATTATAAACATCTGATATACTCAAATCCGGTAAATACTAACAATAATTGACTCTTATTTGCAAAAGTGAAATTCTACGAAGAAATGCACGATAACCCTTCGTTCATGGCTTTTCATTAAAGTCCAAGACAATTGTACATCAATAAAGGTGATCTAAACTGTACAAGGCATGTTCATGAGGCCCCATTCTGAAAAATAGAAGTCCAAAATTCGTAATAACCATGTTACCTGTTCGAAGCTTGAAAGGGCAAGAGTTTTTGTCTTCTGGAACAAGCTTACGGACTGTAAGGGTCAAGCCTTACGGTCCGTAAGGCATGCACAGCGACAGAAAGTTGGCAGTTGGCTGTTATAAATGTTGTAACCGACTTAGTTAGATATTTTTCACTTATTGGACGACCCCTACATGCTTTTAGACCCTAGGAGCACTTGTAAATGATCTGGGAACAATGCTAGGCTTGTGTGTCAAGATCACAAACAATTAAAATCACTATATAAAGCCACAATGTTTGCAACATTCTTGCATTCATTCCATCTGCATTTCTGGAGCTTTTGGGAGTTCAAGAGCAGACCCTAAGCATCCCTAATCGTGCATAGGACTTCTGTAAGTATGCTTAGCCTTTCCTAATTGAGTTTTACTTAGTTATTAGCTTAAAAGTCAAACCATCGTAATTAACGTTTGACTTAGCGATTAATCATTAGTGGTCCAGTGATTAGTCGAATTGAAGGTAGTTATAAGTTGGTATTTATGTGGGTAATAAACCCTTAGAAGGGGACCCTCTGATTCCCACTCTAACTAGACCATTTGTCGGGTCAAAGTTGATTAGAAAAAGTCAACAGAATGCTAATCTTCGAATTAACGCCTAATTAACAATGTAGAAGGCATGTAACCTATTTTATCACTCATATAACTTGGTAATAAGTATAATAACTGGTCTAAGCTTGTTTGATCCGACAATTTTCTGTTTAGACCCGGTTCGGAACCGAAAGTCGCAAAACTTTGACTTTTGCTTTGACTTCAGTTCTGACCCGTTTTAGTAGAGTTTAGAAATGCCTTAGGACTTTCTTAGGACCAGGTTACATGATAGTATAGCCCTCTTTGATTGGTTTATTGGTTGCCCGATTCATATGCACGTTTCCGTTAATTGCTTAATGATTGACCATAATGCCCTTTTGACCATAAAACGAGAATTTTGGAAATATGAAAGGACAATAATCTTTGTTACTGATTTATAAACATGTCCCTAAATTTTCACATCAGTTGGAGGTCTAGATTAGGAGTTATGCTCATTAGCGTAATTAGGACGCCTTTTAGTAATTAAACTGCGTCATTAGCATAAAGCCTGTCTAAACCCAATTTTTGACACCAAACCTTTTACCCACTGATGTAATATAATATTTTGGGATTTTTAAAGATTTTTAATTATTTTTAACCTGCTCATAACCTAAGGTTATGGCGTTGATTCGGTAAATACCGATTATACCCTTTTTGGTTATAAAATGAGTTCTACATAGTATTTTGATGCCAATCCAATTGCTACTGATTTTATTTAATAAATGAAGTATTTTGAACTTTATAACCTGTTCAGAAAACTCAGATTTCCTGTATAACCCGGAAATCGCTTAAAACGGTTTTTTTACGTGTATTAAACACCTAGTTTATGTTTAAAATCATTTTTTTGTCATATAAGACTTATCACAACTGATATGACCTATTAAAATAAGTTATTTTACTGATGTATTCAGACCCGAATCTCAGAAACTTAAATAATCTCTTTTATAATCTTTAAAATGACCAAAATACCCCTACGGGGCTTAAATTGAGATTAAACTCGTTTTGGGCATAATGGAAGGTATCCTACTGATATCACAACCTAATTAAGGAATATTAACTTAGGAAACCTGTAAATGACTCTCATGGTTACCCGTTACGCTTATGGCGCGTTCGGTTCGGTTTATGTAACTAGTTTGCATAAATTAGCCGAAACGGGTCAAACCTTATCGTTTTTATCTCAAAATACAAAAGGTGTTTAGATTTCCCATATTATACAAGTCTTCAAACTTGTCGGGTCTAAATCACATTCTATTCCGGTCTTCGCTTAATCACGCGTTGAACCGTATCGTTCTTTAAAACTAACCGGTCTAAGTTTAGGCTTAATTAAAGACCCGTTAGGATTCTAATAGGTTATTATAAACCTTCGTTCCAGAATAGGAGACCCGGTAAAAGCTACACGCACTTGCTTATTGTGATTATTACTTTGCAAAGGTAAATACTTTAACTTATTTTCCCTTATACGGGCTTGGGGGTACGGTATATAAAATACCGCTTGGTCGGCCATTCGACCCTAATCGATTGGTGGTTAGGTATTATCGAGATGACCCGTTTAAAAATATGTTTTGTTTGCTTAACGCCTTTGGGGGTTTAATGACCATGTCCCGGATATCCTTGGCATCATTTTACGAAATGGCCACGACCTAAGTGCGGGGTGTAGGCGTACACCCGTCAGTGCCAAAATAAATAATGTGGTGTGTCTATTGATCTTTAACCCGGCACGAACCGGGCTACTGAACGCATAAGGAACATGTAATTCTTTTACAAGTATTATATATATTCAAATAATTATCCCAAGTTATAAAATGTTTGTGCCACGTGCATCCAAATCAATTTTTAATCATTTTTAAAATGAGTCAGTTAATTGTATTTACCAGTGTAAACTGACGTATTTTCCCAAAAAGATTAAGTGCAGGTACTACGCGAACTAGGCTGGCTTCCTCCTAGCGTCCACAATAAGTCTCGCAAGCTTGGATGTCAAAACTGTTGAACAATGTTTCCATTTTATTTTGATCCACCCATTTATTATTTTCAACTATTTGTGTTACTTGTTATTACAATATTATTTGGTTGAAATATATCTATCTTTTTCTTCCGCTGTGCATTTAAATATTGTGTTGTTTGACCATAACGATATCAACTACGTCACGATACTCCTCACCGGGCCCACCGGTAATACGTGGAAATATCGGGGTGTGACATTTATATACTAAATAATAAAAAAATTACATCTTTAAAAATATGCGTATTACACGGTTTGAATAAGTGTAATTTTCTGTATTAAATAATAAAAATATATATATATCCTTGAAAAACCTCGTGCATTGTACGAATTGAATAAATCTAATTTTATACATCAAATAATAAAATTATGATTATGGCCCCTGTGCTTATATCACTTTTACCCTTTTAGCCCAAAAAAGTTTTTTTAACATCTGAGCCCCCAACGTCTTTTTTTAACCTTTTTGGCCCTAACGTCTTTTTTTAACTCTTTTGGCCCCTAACATTTAATGGATGGGGTTAGTGTTAGGGGCCAAAAGGGTTAGAAAAGAAGACGTTGGGGGATCAGATGTTAAAAAATTCTTTTTTGGGCTAAAAGGGTAAAAGTGATATAACTACATGGGCCAAAATCGTAATTTTCTCTAAATAATATTATAAATGAGAAGAAGATTAAACTAAATAATAATTATCCATAAGATATTAAACTAAATAATATTTAATAGGAGGGTTATCTATAATTAATTTGAAAAGATTAAATTAAAATAATAATTATCTATAAGAGATGCTCTAATATGATGACAAGTGTCCCCAAATTGGTTTCTTTTATTATACTAGCGGTAAGACCCGTGTGCAAACACTGGTTGTTTCTTAGAAAACCATGCATACCATATTTTATTAACTTTAGATCCAAGCCAATTCTTGCAATAAGAATGAGAATTATACGGTACTTGTAATTCAAATAAAGTTAAAACAATTTTTTGCAAATAAAGTTGACCAATTCCATTGATGATTGCTTAAAGTCAAACCACTGTTTTCAAAAACTCTGTTTGACCAAAGTCAAACCAATGTTTGCAAAACTATGATTCTTAGTGGTTCAAAAGTCTGTCTTGACCAAAGTCAAACCACTGTTTGCAAAAAAATCAACCACTTTTTGTCCACAAAATAGTGTTTTAAGCCAACAGTGGTTTCAAACATCTGTTTTCATCCATCTGTTGACCAAAATCAACAGATACATCAACCACTATATCAACAGATGTATCAACAACAATGGTTTTCAACAGATGCATTTTAACGACTCGCACAAAAATGTCCTAAAACGCTCCGCAAGTGAAAACCCGGACCCCTGAAACCCTAATGTTCATGAAAAACCAAGAAATTAAGAAATTTGGATTTCACGCGGGCCGCGTAAGACATAAGGGTAGTCTACGCGGGCCGCGACAGATCGAAAATCACCGGATAAGCATGAAGGCCACGAGGCATGACACGCGTCGACCAGACGTCTACGCGGGCCGCGTAGGTGTTCCTTCGAATTTACGCGGGCCGCGACGCGCCCCAGTTTCAACCTATAAATAGAGGACGATAGTTTCATTTCAAATCGTTCAATTCTTTTCTTTCTCTTGTTCTGTCATTTTAATGTCAGAACTTCTAAATCCCGAAACTCTGCCCGTATTAGGGTAATAACTCTAATCACTGGTACGATACTTTATCCGATCGATTAAAACCGATCCAATGGATGTTTAAGTTCTGCCAATATTTGGCTATACTTTGTCATTCACTGTGAGGGTTTCGATCTCGTGATTATCGTTAAAGTTGAATTAAGTTAATACACTAATACGAGTTCCATTTTATCTAGAAATTAGAACTCGTAACCAGGGAGATGCTAAAATAGAATAATTAGTAATTAAGTAAACTTACTAGTTCAGTAAAACTTAGCAATTAAGAAACCTTAATAGATAAGTATACTTAGCAGCTAAGTAAGATTAATTAATCAGTTAAGTGAGATTAATTAAGCTAAGTAAGATTAATTAATCAGCTAAGTAAGATTTATTTAACTAAGTAAATTAAACACCTAAATAGATATACATGAGGAAGGTACAAGGAAGGTATAAGAGGATATATATGTGGGTAGGAAGCTTCCTAGAAAATGTATAGGTAACTTCCTAGAAAAGGTATCGGTAATTTCCTAGAAAATACAAATGAAACTTCCTAGAAATTTCATACTTCTTACATATAAATAGGAAGCCTAGGAATTCATTTCCTTTGCTCATTTCTTCTATTCTTCTCTCTATACGTTGGTGTTCTAACCAATAATCACCGATACGATCTTCTGTCCGATCGATTCAGGGAACCAACTAACGAATGCCAAAGTGCTGTCTGAATAAGACTATACTTTGTGAATTTTGTTAAGGTTCTGATCTCGTGACCATCGTTAGGTTTGATATGGTTTTACACAAATACGTATTCCATTCTGTTAAACTATATGTTTAACTATCAGAATACTCCCAACTATACACTTACAATCAAACAAGCGGTTTAATCATCAGAAGGTTCAAAACAATAAAGTATATGCTTAATTATTAGAAGGAGTAGAATCAAGAAGCTTGTTAAATCAATACTGCATGCTTATAATGTGAGTCATTCTCTTTTTATCAATAATGTTTGACAATACTCCAATTATTTTCAAAGTTATAATTACAGGGATTAAGTCGTGGTTATCTTGAATCACTGGCTAGTGGGGTATTGTCCACATTACTAATTTCTCACGGTTAGGTTAACAAACCTAACAGTGATAATCATCACTACTTGGGTGAAAGGACCCAATAGTGGTATGACCATCGTCACCAGGGTGTGACACGGCGCCAGATAAAAATAACATAGAAGCCATTGTAATCGCTCTTATGCTGTAATTTATAACAATGTGTCTTTTTGTACAAACTAAATGAACTCACCAGTATTTCCCGCTGACCAAATCTTTTTAAAAACGCGTTTCAGGTAATTATAGTAGATTAGAACAAGAATGATGATACGGCATCGAAAGACTTAAAGAAGTGGCTTATTTTATCAATTAAATTTAATTAAGAAAACCTGGTTTCATATATTCGGGTTTATTCCTTATTAAAGCTACCTTTGTAAAACTTGGGTTTTATCCCATCTATTTCATAAATAAAAAATCCGGTGTTTTCTAAAACTCTGATATTTTTCCTAACTCACGGTCCTGATGAACATTTCCGCTGCAATGTTTTTAAAATAACCACCGGTACCACTTGACTGTTCGCGGCTTTCGTCCAGGATGTGGTCAGGGGTCGTGACAGAAGTGGTATCAGAGCCACTTATTTAAGCAATTAGGTGTTGTAATAATACCTAAGTTTAAACGAAGAGTTAGGAACTTGATATTTTCTGGTAGCACCCAGGATAGTATTTAGACTTGAACTTAAGAAAGATGCCTTAATATGAGCTCCAAGATGAGCTAATTACTTATATAAGTATAATGTGATAGATATTGGTATGCCGTAAGAATGATGATTAGAACATTGCAAGGTACGATAAATAAGCAATAACACTTAATTGCTGTTAATTCTTGCTTATTGATACTAATTGGTCTAGAATAAGATATGTTATGGGAATACAAATTTCCTTGATTCCAGATGAAAGCCTTAATAAAAGAGGCACTTTTAAAATCTTGAAAAAAATACTATTTATGGGAAATACAAATTTCTTCTCCGGCAAGACTGGGTATGGTGTAGTAGACTCTCCAGCTTGTCCGGATATAATGGGGTTACCTCTCCGGCGAGAACCGGATAAGACGGGGTTTATAATATGTCAAACAAGTGACAAGATTTCCCTAAATAGTATCATGACCTGATATCTGACTTGTTTTTGGAAATATGAATCTGTTAAATACATTGACCTTATGAATGGTATGTATGATTATATAGATATGTATATCTATAAGGAATTCCAAAAGCCATAACGATTGACAATTTAAAATAAATCACGAACATAAGTGTCAATAATAATTCTAGATTTCTTTATCAGGAATCTCTTGCATATATCTATAATTACGATATCAAACATTATTTCGTTTGATCGTCTACCTCGTAACTCGTGCGACAATATAAACAATGGAAACCCTTTAAGTTGGGACGCCATCAAAAGTATAAGAATTTCCAATGCATTACCATAGACTATTAACGCAAGTAAGAAGCATGTAAAGTTGTGCTAATGTACAAGAAAACACATAAAACTTAAATTATACGACCACAGACGTCGAAGTATATCACACGCGACTTTCAAGGCAAGACCTTTGGAAAATATAATTGGGCATGACGACACCAATGCGAATCCCGTCAGTGGAAGAACTACTAATAAAAAAGCAGCACTTGGCCACGTGATCCTACAAACAACATGAATCTTGCTGAGGTACGATAGAACAAGATTTCACAACAATCAGTGCATAGTCTAATCCAATTCTTGACGCTGCAAAAGAAGTCACATACCTTTACAATCCCCCTATTTCATTTTATTCGACATTCCCTGGTAATGTCACTTAACAACGGTTATCACACAAAATTTCCAGATAAAATTCTTAAATTCCTTTTGTTAAAATTCAGACCTCTGAACATAGTAAATAGACTTTTGCATTTCTACTCTCCGTAATGGTCATCATGAGGATTTCTTTCATAATCACGAATATTTATTTGGTTGTTTCATTTCTTGGTAAATCCACACGTTACACATGCACTGTTTGTTGCGCATGTGGTTAGTTGGATTTATGAAGACCATTGGAGGGCTTCATTCCAATTTTTTGTTTTATCAAAACTCAAATATCGTTTCGCTATATTTGATCTTTGCATTGTAAACCGCGTTTCTTGCAAAACGATGACTCTTTGATATCGAGTCAATGAATTTCTTGAAAAAACTCAATTTTCTTTTTTTTTAAATGGCATACATGGTTTTGTTGTGACCATGTCAGAACTTTCTTATTGATACATGAACTCGTTTTGTTTAAACCAAGTTCAATTGTTTGAATTTGCTCGCATTACGTATTCAATTCAAAGTCCCATATGATGAATTGAAGCCATCATCTTCGAAATAATCCCAACAAGCACTTCAATTCTCTTGAACCATAACCTGCTTGTTTGGTCTTCGACTTCATTGAATCGTTTCTTTAATCACGATCACCTTGTGGTGACGTTTTCACAAATTTGAAGCTTGCGCTAATCTCATTGCACACATCATATACGGATTTAATTATTTATTTATTTATATTGAATCCGCTTTATTGGTTTATCATATTCAAGTAATCTTAACACAATCATGTGTTAAGATAATGATACACAAATTCATGTCATATCTCAGTGTATCTCTTAACAGTTCCTACAACATCGATCGAGCATTTCTTGATCTTTTCGATCGAAAAACATTATTCATTTGTTTCATTTTCAATCAAAAATCCTACTAGATTGTTTGAAACAAACATTCGGATTTACTTCGTTGAACTTTCATTTGGTTTCAAGCATGGTGAACTCATTCAGTCACCGTTATTATTATTTCGATCACTACGACACCTTGTGGCGTCGCTATAAACTTGTAGCTTGAGCTAATCTATATATATACCTTCCACTTGACTCATCCTTTAAAGTGATCTTAATACAACTTTACGTTAATTCGATCATACACTAAACAGTGTTGTATTTGGGGTATCTTTGTAATTCAATAATGTCAAACACACTGATTCTTCCTCATGTTATGATTCGATAGTTGACACATCATCTTCGTACTCCTCTTCAGTTGAGCTTGGTGATTCTAAATCTTTTATAATTAACAACCAAGGTAAATTTTCCTTCGACAGTGAATTGATCAATTGTTTCTCAAAATAGTTCACATTCGATTTAGACATCTATTGATCATATATCTCTTTTGACTTGAACCTAATCACCTTAGAAACTATATCATTTCATCTCATTCATTTGACATCGACTTCTTGAACTAATTCAGTTAAACCATTGAGCTCTATTTATTGTAAAACACGTATTCATTTGAACATATCTTAAAACTGTTCTTATTGACTAAGACGTGACATAACTCTAAAAGAGATATCGTAGCCCAAATCTCGAGGACGAGATTTAAAACAAGGTGGGGAGGATCTAACGACTCGCACAAAAATGTCCTAAAACGCTCCGTAAGTGAAAACCCGGACCCCTGAAACCCTAATGTTCATAAAAAACCAAGAAATTAAGAAATTTGGATTTCACGCGGGCCGCGACAGATCGAAAATCACCGGATAAGCATGAAGGCCACGAGGCATGACACGTGTCGACCAGACGTCTACGCGGGCCGCGTAGGTGTTCCTTCGAATTTACGCGGGCCGCGACGCACCCCAGTTTCAGCCTATAAATAGAGGACGATAGTTTCATTTCAAATCGTTCAATTCTTTTCTTTCTCTTGTTCTCTTGTTCTGTCATTTTAATGTCAGAACTTCTAAATCCCGAAACTCTGCCCGTATTAGGGTAATAACTCAAATCACTGGTACGATACTTTATCCGATCGATTAAAACCGATCCAATGGATGTTTAAGTGCTGCCAATATTTGGCTATACTTTGTCATTCGCTGTGAGGGTTTCGATCTCGTGATTATCGTTAAAGTTGAATTAAGTTAATACACTAATACGAGTTCCATTTTATCTAGAAATTAGAACTCGTAACCAGGGAGATGCTAAAATAGAATAATTAGTAATTAAGTAAACTTACTAGTTCAGTAAAACTTAGCAATTAAGAAACCTTAATAGATAAGTATACTTAGCAGCTAAGTAAGATTAATTAATCAGTTAAGTGAGATTAATTAAGCTAAGTAAGATTAATTAATCAGCTAAGTAAGATTTATTTAACTAAGTAAATTAAACACCTAAATAGATATACATGAGGAAGGTACAAGGAAGGTATAAGAGGATATATATGTGGGTAGGAAGCTTCCTAGAAAATGTATAGGTAACTTACTAGAAAAGGTATAGGTAATTTCCTAGAAAATACAAAGGAAACTTCCTAGAAATTTCATACTTCTTACATATAAATAGGAAGCCTAGGAATTCATTTCCTTTGCTCATTTCTTCTATTCTTCTCTCTATACGTTGGTGTTCTAACCAATAATCACCGATACGATCTTCTGTCCGATCGATTCAGGGAACCAACTAACGAATGCCAAAGTGTTGTCTGAATAAGACTATACTTTGTGAATTTTGTTAAGGTTCTGATCTCGTGACCATCGTTAGGTTTGATATGGTTTTACACAAATACGTATTCCATTCTGTTAAAGTATATGTTTAACTATCAGAATACTCCCAACTATACACTTACAATCAACCAAGTTGTTTAATCATCAGAAGGTTCAAAACAATAAAGTATATGCTTAATTATCAGAAGGAGTAGAATCAAGAAGCTTGTTAAATCAATACTGCATGCTTATAATGTGAGTCATTCTCTTTTTATCAATAATGTTTTACAATACTCCAATTATTTTCAAAGTTATAATTACAGGGATTAAGTCGTGGTTATCTTGAATCACTGGCTAGTGGGGTATTGTGCACATTACTAATTTCTCACGGTTAGGTTAACAAACCTAACAGTGATAATCATCACTACTTGGGTGAAAGGACCCAATAGTGGTATGACCATCGTCACCAGGGTGTGACACGGCGCCAGATAAAAATAAGATAAAAGCCCTTGTAATCGCTCTTATGCGGTAATTTATAACAATGTGTCTTTTTGTACAAACTGAATGAACTCACCAGTATTTCCCGCTGACCAAATCTTTTTAAAAACGCGTTTCAGGTAATTACAGTAGATTGGAACAAGAATGATGATACGACATCGAATGACTTAAAGAAGTGGCTTATTTTATCAATTAAATTAAATTAAGAAAACCTGGTTTCATATATTCGGGTTTATCCCTTATTAAAGCTACCTTTGTAAAACTTGGGTTTTATCCCATCTATTTAATAAATAAAAAATCCGGTGTTTTCTAAAACTCTGATATTTTTCCTAACTCACGGTCCTGATGAACATTTCGGCTGCAATGTTTTTAAAATAACCACCGGTACCACTTGACTGTTCACGGCTTCCGTCCAGGATGTGGTCGGGGGTCGTGACATGCATCAACCACTGTATCAAATGATTTGGAGAATGAAACGGAATTGCAGCAGCATGTGGCGGTGGTTTATCCACTCGATTACCGGCCAGAACTGAACATTGGTTAATAAACATTATTCACTTGTTACAAAAGTTTATAAATATGGGAAACTCAACAGAAATTTGAAACATAACAATAAAAACGAAAAAGAGCATCTTGGTATTAACAAAGGAAGTAAACAGGTTTTTTTAATATCCTGACACTAAACAACACTTAAGCATACCGTGACCATTTAGAAGTAATTTCATTTTCATCCCATGTGAAATCAAACATCTTTCCACAATCAACATAAGTTTTTATATTACATAATAGCTGAATTGTCCCAAATCTTGGCTATTCGGTGTTAAAAGAATTACATATACCAACTTACACAGCACATCCTGCTTCGAGACACGACAAAACTAAGCAAATAATCCGAAACTATATAAAGCATAATCATTAATCAGTAGTACTTAAGCATTTAGCAATGAAAAGTCAACTTTCTGCCCACTTTCGGATAACTGTAGTTGTCAACATGTTGGAGGTATTTCAAAACTTCATTGCTCAAATCAACTTCAACCATATCTCCCAACTTCAACTTCAAACTTAAATACTTAAAGTTTACAGTATAAAAAATACAAAAATATACAATTTATTAATCTTTTGTAAGCAAAATAACATTTGCATTCAGCATGTTCCTTCTCCAAAAAAACAATATTTTAACCTAACAGTCGTTTCAATCACCTTCAACCTCCACAAAAGACTATTTTAACCCAACAGTGGTTTTAAACCACCGTTTTAACCAAACAGCAGTTTCAACCACAGTTTTCTCCACAACACTCTGCTTTATCCCAACAGTGATTCAAAACATCTGTTTTCATCCATCTGTTGACCAAAGTCAACAGATGTATCAACCACTGTTTTATTTTTAAACATCTGTTCACAATAACAGAGCTTTCATCATTTAAACAGACATTTGCCAATATTACAAGCTTTTACACTCTCAAACCTAAATATTCATTTAGTTAATTTAAATAACAAACATGGTTAATAATTTTAACACAACTAATTATATAAAATATGAAAGTGTCAAACAGAGCTAACTATATAATAAACAAACTTCAAAACGGCACACAGCATTCAATAAAATACAGCATAATAATTTCTAATCAATGGGCGAAATAGTAGTCTCGATAAATAAAGCTCCTTTCGGATCACTGTAGTTGTCAACATGTTGGAGGTATTTCAAAACTTCATTGCTCAAAACAACTTCAACCATATCTCCCCAACTTCAACTTCAACCTTAAATACTTAAACTTTAGAGTATAAAAAATACAAAAATATACAATTTATTAATCTTTTGTAAACAAAATAACATTTGTATTCAAGCATGTTGGATCTCCAAAAAACAATATTTTAACCCAACAGTCGTTTCAATCCCCTTCAACCTCCACAAAACACTATTTTAACCCAACAGTGGTTTTAAACCACCGTTTTAACCAAACAACAGTTTCAACCACAGTTTTCTCCACAACACTCTGCTTTATCCCAACAGTAGTTCCAAACATCTGTTTTCATCCATCTGTTGACCAAAGTCAACAGATGTATCAACCACTGTTTTATTTTCAAACATCTGTTCACAATAACAGAGCTTTGATCATTTAAACAGACCTTTGCCAATATTACAAGCTTTTACACTCTCAAACCTAAATATTCATTTAGTTAATTTAAATAACAAACATAGTTAATAATTTTAACACAACTAATTATATAAAAACTACAAGTGTCAAACAGAGGTAACTGTATAATAAACAAAGTTCAAAACAGCAAACATCATTCAGTAAAATACAACATACGAATTTCTATTCAATGGGCGAAACAGTAGTCTCGATAAATAAAGTTCATTTCGGACCATTGTAGTTGTCAACTATAACAACCCTCCAAAATATTTTCGACATCCCTAATATGTTTAAAATGTCCCTATATGTCTTAAAATACACCCCATATACGAAAATCGGTCCTAAATACCCTTATATAATTAAAAATTAAATAAAAATAATGAAAATGAGTCTGTCGCGGCGCCGCGACAGACTGACCTTGAGTCATCGCGGGCCGCGAGCGCCTGGACAAGCGGCCGCACCCTGAGCCGCCACGTGTCCTAACGCGTGTGGAACCTATCTCGTGACCGGGCAAGGCTATGCCCTAGGTCCCCTATGTCGCGGGCCGCGAAGGCCCTGCCTTCCTTCGTCGCGGGGTGCGACAGACCTATCGACCAGCCCTATAAAAGGGGCCATCAGCCTTCATTTTCAAATCGCTCAATCTCTCGATCTCTTTCTCAATATTCTGAATAGAAATTATAATATCGGGCATTATACCCCCCTAAATAACGAAGTTCTGCCTCGTTGTAAGTATCATAACCCCCGGTTACGAATTGGATACGCTGCCCGATTGATCTAGGGTTCCGTAACGGCTGTCGTGGTTCTGCCCGACGTAGTCGTTGCAATGCCGTCTCGGGGAGAGTATTACTAATGTAAATATTGGGTTATTATACTAACGCGTGTGCATTTGTGTAATTAATAGATAATCAACAGAAAATCCTTAAGGAAAACCCTAAGACAGCAAAGTGAGTAATCTCCTTTTTGTAAACCTTTTGTAAACTGTTTTTACAAAGCCTCAATTGTTTTAATTTATATTAAACAGTGATTGAGTATTTTTATTCTACAATTATCGTCGGTATGTTGGGGTTTTGTATACAAAATTTGTTACTACACTGTGAGTAGTAACATGACCACAAGTCGGGTTGACAGTACCGTGGGTGGTGATTAAAGTAGATGGAAACAAATATAATTGCGTGACCGCCCTCAATACTGTAAAACGGTTTTACCTGTCTTGATTAAACTGGGATTCACTCACCAGTATTTCCCACTGACAAAATATTTTTAAACGCGTTTCAGGTAACAAGATATGAAAGCCAAATAGAAGCCAGCTAGATAGCACTGAAGGCTTTGAAAAGTGGCTATAAAAGTGACCTAAATAAGAGATATTTTTATTTAAATAAAATAGGGTTTATCCCTATAAAATGTGTGTACTTGAAACTTGGGATTTTCCCATGTGTTTAATATTATAAAAGCGTGGTATTTTACTCTGATAAAATATTTCCTAACTACGGTACTGATGTAAATTCCGCTTCCAAAATGACAAACACCGATACCACCGAAAATGGCCGCGGCCGCCCGTTCCTGGGTAATTAGGGAACGGGGGGGGGGGGGGTTGCGACAGAAGGTGGTATCAGAGCTAAGCCACTGATTCAGCCACAGAAGTGTTCTGCTGACACCAAAATTTGTTAATATGTTAGGAAATTATTTACGAAACTACGTGCATATCTGTATATTATCGTTGTGTGTTATTTGACTATTTGTTAGTTTATAGTATGAGCGACCAAGGACCTTCCGACGCCTGCCGTCAGTTGTCCAACTCACCTAGGGACGAAGGTACCTCTTCACAGCCATCCCTCTCAGGGTATTCGACTGACAATGAAGACGGGATATTCGTGTTCAAGGCTCAATCTGAAGAGCCATTCCCTCCTAAGTAGAGAGCATGGTTCAGCAGAGGTGCGCATGAACGTAGGAAGAGGATGAAAAAGTTACAACATCAGCGAGTTTTAGCAGCCGCTAAGAGAGAAACAGATGCTCACACACAAGATATGCTCAATAGGAGTCTAGCAAATTTTCATATTCTAGCAACCACAGCTGCCGACCCTAACCTGGAGCAACTCATAGCACCCCAGCCCTTACCACTGTTTCCCACACAGCCAATGGAAATTGAAAACAACCTAGAAAACCAAATCCCAATGCCTGACCTTGATCCAGCTGAGATACCTAGAATACCAGCACCCAATCCCCTAGACCCAGACTATGACCCTTGGTTTGACGACCATAGGGATTACCAGCAACGTTACCCAATACCGAAAGACGAACCCATGCCAAACCTAGCAGCCTACCCAGACTTGGACCCTCTAGATCCCTTCTATGATAATGACCAATACATCAGGGAGATTCTAGAAAACCCTTACCCTTACCAAGAACCCATGCCCCAGTACCAGCCCCTGCACCACCAATGAGCGCTGAAAATTTGCAAGAACTACGAACCTTTGGTGAGGAGATTTTAGAAGGAAGTGAGAGGATGAGGCAGATAGAAGAACGACTCGTCTGGAAGTATGACGAGCGTAATATGGAGTTCTGGATGAACCCATACCAGTAATAAGTAGTAGTAATAATAATAATAATAATAATAATAAAAAAATAATAATATATAATATGTGTGTATGTTTGAAAAAAAATCTAGACTATAGCTACGGATGCCTAATAGTATTGCAAATTTTATATTTCAGTTTCAGTTTGTATTAGACACATAATATAAAATAGAGTAAGCCGCAATGTTCGACGATTTTAATCAATATGGTTGTTGTGTGATTACTTGTATTAAATATTATTTTGTGATATTAATATGTGGTAAATGTTTAAAATTCAGATGGACAACGAAGTGAACCAGGAAAACCAGAATAACGATAACCAGAATAACAATAATAATGGAAACCAAGTGGATAACAGTGCCATCCAACACATAGTGGCACAAGGAATTATAGACGCAATGCCATATATTATCCAAACGGTTAGGGAAGCTGATAATAAAAGTAACCATGGAAGTAAACGACCTACTGAACCAGAGAACAGTGTAAACAATGGACCCATACTTCAAGTGCCCATTCCCAAAAGAAGAAGAACCATGTCTTATGGTTATTCTTATAAAGAATTCTGGTCTTGTAAACCAATGGAATTCTCGGGCAATGAAGGGGCCATTGCAGCTCTACGCTGGATAGAAAAGACTGAGGCAGTCTTGAAAATAAGCAAGTGTGCGGAAGAGGATAAGATAATGTTTGCCTCCAATCTGTTTAAGAACTTAGCTTTAGAATGGTGGAACACTATCCTCCAATCCAGGGGAAGTGACAGGATTTACAATATGGAATGGGAGGAATTTAAGAACATGGTGGAAAGTAAATTCTGCCCTCCCAATGCAAAAGAACAGATAGCAAATAAGTTCCTAAACCTTAGAATGACTGGAGTGGATAGTAAAGGTTACACTACATTATTCTTCGAATATGCTAGAATAGTGACAACCCTTGCATCACCAGAACCAGTATTAATCTCCCGTTACATCTGGGGATTAATCAACGAGATTAGGCATGTAGTCAAGGTGGCTAAACTTCAAACTATAGAAGAAGCCGTAGAACTAGCAAACACTTTGACTGATGAATTAGTGCGTACACGAGAAGAGGACCAGAGGAGAAACCTAGCCCAAAGGCTTACCCAAGAATTTCGTTATGGAAATTCCAACCGTGGGAAAAATATAGGTTCTACCTCTGCACCTTATTGTAAGGCCTGCAAGAAGAAGCATTCAGGAAGATGTTCCACTTACTACAATTTCTGCAAAATACCAGGACACAAGGAAGAAGATTGTAGGAAAAAAACCTAATAATGGAATGTGCTTCAACTGTGGAGAAAAGGGTCACATCAAACCGAACTATCCGAAACTAGCTCTAGCCATGAACAACAAGACTACTAAAAATGCTAGAGCATTTGTTCTAACTGCAGAAGAAGCAAAAATGATCCCGGACGTGATAGCCGGTACGTTTTTAGTTAATGATGTTTTTGCTAAAGTATTATTTGACTCTGGTGCGAACCAAAGTTTTATTAATACTTCGTTTTGCAAACTTCTCAATCAACCATTAACTAAACTCCAACAAGAATGTCTAGTAGAAACAGCAAATGGGGAAACCATTAAGATTTCTGAATCTTGCAGGGAGCAAGAATAGAATTTTTAAATCAAAAGTTTATTGCAAACTTTTGTCCAATGAATCTGGCAGGATTTGATATTGTGTTAGGAATGGATTGGTTAATAGCCAATAAAGCCAGTATTCTATGTGATCAAAAGTCAATCCAAGTAAATTCACCAAGGGGTGAAAAGATCACAATTAAAGGTGATAAGCCATCTAGATCCACAAAATTCATCTCTGTGATAAAAACAGCCAGTTATGTAAGAAAAGGATCATTAGTGTATTTGATTTCCATAATCATTAACACTAAAGGAAAAGAATTAAAAGATATCCCTGTAGTATCTCAATTTTCAGATGTATTCCTAGAAGAATTACCAGAGCTACCACCAGACAGGGAAGTTGAATTCAGAATTCATCTGCTACCAGGAACAGCACCAATTGCCAAAGCACCCTACCGCTTAGCACCAGCAGAAATGCAAGAGTTAAAGAAACAGTTAGACGAACTGCTACAAAAGGATTCATACCACCAAGTTCATCGCCATGGGGAGCGCCGATCTTATTCATCAAAAAGAAAGATGGATCGATGCGTATGTGCATTGATTACTGTGAATTAAATAAAGTCACGATTAAGAATCGATATCCATTACCAAGAATCGATGATCTGTTTGATCAATTGCAAGGAGCTCGATTTTTCTCCAAGATCGATCTACGCTCAGGATATCATCAATTAAAGGTACAGGAAGAGGACATTCCTAAGACCGCATTTAGAACAAGGTATGGTCATTATGAATTTACTGTCATGCCATTTGGTCTAACCAATGCCCAAGCCGCATTTATGGACATGATGAACCGAATATATAAGCCATATTTGGATAAATTCATAATTGTTTTTATAGATGATATTCTCATTTACTCCAAAAGCAAAGAGGAACATGCAGCGCATCTGCACGCACTTCTAAATTTATTGAGAAAAGAAAAGCTTTATGCAAAATTTTCGAAATGTGAGTTTTGGTTAAAGGAAGTACAATTTCTTGGACATTTAGTCAATCATGAAGGGATTCATGTGGATCCTACCAAGATCAAGGCGATTACCAAATGGAAAACCCCTGAGTCACCAACCGAGGTAAGAAGTTTCTTAGGACTGGCCAGTTATTATAGAAGATTTATACGAGATTTTTCTAGAATAGTCATTCCCTTAACTAAGCTAACCTGTAAATCTGTTAAGTTTGAATGGGGACCAAAACAAGAAGAAGCCTTTAGAATCCTTAAGCAAAGACTAACCAACGCACCCATACTAGCGTTACCAGAAGGAACCAAAGACTTTGTACTCTATTGTGACGCTTCTAAGTTAGGTTATGGATGTGTGTTGATACAACGTCAAAAGGTTATAGCCTATGAATCTAGAAAACTTAAGAATCATGAAGAGAATTATTCAACCCATGATTTAGAATTAGGAGCTATAATTTTTGCCCTTAAGATTTGGAGACATTACCTTTACGGTAGTAAGTTTACTATTTTCACAGATCATAAGAGTTTAAGGTATGTTTTCGGGCAAAAGGAGTTGAATATGAGACAAAGACGCTGGATGGAAATTCTTAGTGATTATGATTGTAATATCCAATATCATGCAGGAAAGGCTAATGTAGTAGCCGATGCTTTAAGTCGAAAGTATCACGAAAAGCCAAAAAGAGTATGTTCTCTTAAATTAAATCTACAAGTAGATTTAAATGAACAGATTAGAAAAGCACAAGAATCAGTAATCAAGGACGATACTGAGAAACTAAAAGGAATGATTAAGGAATTAGAACAAGGAACAGATGGAATTTGGAGATTCCATAAGAAAAGAATGTGATACCTAAATTAGGGAACCTACGTCACCGTATATTAGAAGAAGCCTATAAGTCCAAATATACAATGCACCCCGGAAGTGATAAGATGTATCAGGACTTAAAAAAGAATTTCTGGTGGATAGGAATGAAAAAGGATATAGCAGCTTATGTTGCCAAGTGTCTAACTTGTTCACATGTTAAAGCTGAACATCAGAAACCTTCAGGTTTGTTGCAACAGTTAGAAATGCCAGTTTGGAAATGGGAATTGATAACAATGGACTTTGTTACCAAATTACCCAAAACAAGAAAAGGTAATGATACAATCTGGGTAATTGTAGACAAGCTAACTAAGTCAGCTCATTTCTTACCAATGAAAGAAACTTTCAGTATGGAACAATTAGCTAAGTTGTATGTAAATGAAATAGTTTCAATACATGGAATTCCTTTATCAATTGTATCTGATAGAGATAGCCGTTTTACCTCTCATTTTTTGACAAGTTTCCAAAAAGCAATGGGAACCAATCTAAATCTAAGCACCGCTTATCATCCTCAAACGGACGGACAAAGCGAAAGAACAATTCAGACAATGGAATATATGCTTAGAGCTTGTGTAATTGACTTTGGAGGTAATTGGGATGACCACTTACCATTAATTGAATTCTCTTACAATAACAGTTATCATACCAGTATCAATACTGCACCATTCAAAGCACTTTATGGACGAAAGTGTCGAACCCCAGTCTGTTGGGCAGAAATTGGAGAAAAGCAATTATCTGGACCAGCGATAGTACAAGAAACAACGAAGAAAATTATTCAAGTCAAAGAACGACTGAAAGCAGCACGTGATCGACAAAAGAGTTATGCTGATAACAGGCGAAAGCCGTTGGAATTTCAAGTAGGAGACAAGGTATTGTTGAAAGTTTCTCCTTGGAAAGGAGTGGTAAGATTCATCAAAAGGGGAAAGCTAAGCCCCAGGTATGTTGGACCTTTTGAGATTATTAGAAGAATAGGACCTGTAGCCTATCAGCTATAACTTCCAGAGGAAATGGCAGGAATACATGATGTATTTCATGTATGTAATCTTAAGAAATGCTTAGCTG
Organism: Helianthus tuberosus; assembly: GCA_030545235.1. Classification (NCBI taxonomy): domain Eukaryota; kingdom Viridiplantae; phylum Streptophyta; class Magnoliopsida; order Asterales; family Asteraceae; genus Helianthus; species Helianthus tuberosus. The sequence goes on from CM060363.1 coordinate 80,448,600, forward strand.
ATAAATCACTAGTAGTGCCTCTTAAAGACATAGAGGTAAATGAAAAGCTTAAGTTTGTAGAAAAGCCACTACAAATTGAAGACAGGAAAGTCAAGAATCTCAAACACAAGAGATTAGTTCTGGTCAAAGTGAAATGGGATTCCAAGAGAGGACCCGAGTACACTTGGGAGCTTGAATCAGAGATGCAAAGGAAATATCTACACTTATTCAAGTAGACCTCGAGGACGAGTTCTAAAACAAGGTGAGGAGGATATAACAACCCTCCAAAATATTTCCGACATCCCTAATATGTTTAAAATGTCCCTATATGTCTTAAAATACACCCCATATACGAAAACCGGTCTGAAATACCCTTATATAATTAAAAATTAAATAAAAATAATGAAAACGAGTCTGTCGCGGGCCGCGCCAGACTGACCTTGAGTCATCACGGGCTGCGAGCGCCTAGACAAGCGGCCGCACCCTGAGCCGCCACGTGTCCTAACGCGTGTGGAACCTATCTCGTGACCGGGCAAGGCTATGCCCTAGGTCCCCTATGTCGCGGGCCCCTTCATCGCGGGGCGCGACGGACCTGTCGACCAGCCCTATAAATGGGGCATCAGCCTTCATTTTCAAATCGCTCAATCTCTCGATTTCTCTCTCAATATTCTGAATAGCAATTATAATATCGGGCATTATACCCCCCTAAATAACGAAGTTCTACCTCGTTGTAAGTATCATATCCCCCGGTTACGTATTGGATACGCTGCCCGATTGATCTAGGGTTCCGTAACGGCTGTCGTGGTTCTGCCCGACGTAGTCATTGGAATGCCGTCTCGGGGAGAGTATTACTAATGTAAATATTGGGTTATTATACTAACGCGTGTGCATTTGTGTAATTAATAGATAATCAACAAAAAATCCTTAAGGAAAACCCTAAGACAGCAAAGTGAGTAATATCCTTTCTGTAAACCTTTTTGTAAACCATTTTTACAAAACCTCAATTGTTTTAATTTATATTAAACAGTGATTGAGTATTTGTATTCTACAATTATCGTCGGTATGTTGGGGTTTTGTATACAAAATTTGTTACTACACTGTGAGTAGTAACATGACCACAAGTCGGGTTGACAGTAGCGTGGGTGGTGATTAAAGTAGATGGAAACAAATGTAATTGCGCGACTGCCCTCAATACTGTAAAACGGTTTTACCTGTCTTGATTAAACTGGGATTCACTCACCAGTATTTCCCACTAACAAAATATTTTTAAATGCGTTTCAGGTAACAGGATATGAAAGCCAAATAGAAGCCAGCTGGACAGCACTGAAGGCTTGGAAAAGTGGCTATAAAAGTTACCTAAATAAGAGATGTTTTTATTTAAATAAAATAGGGTTTATCCCTATAAAATGTGTGTACTTGAAACTTGCTATTTTCCCATGTGTTTAATATTATAAAAGCATGGTATTTTACTCTGATAAAATATTTCCTAACTACGCTCCTGATGTAAATTCCGCTGCCAAAATGACAAACACTGATACCACCGAAACTGGCCGCGGCTGCCCGTTCCTGGGTAATTAGGGGACGGGGGGTTGCGACATCAATATGTTGGAGGTATTTCAGAACTTCGTTACACAGACCAGCTTCAACCATATCCCCCAGATGCTTGTTATCAGCCACTTGTTGTTTTCAATTATATTAGTCCTTCGGCGCCTATTTACATAATCAACTACACGAGGATTATTGAAAGCAAACACCTTCATCCAGCCTCCTTCTTCATAACTGAGCAAATCTGCAGTTAGCTCAGCAGACTTTCCAATAACAATCAAATGAAGCCTCTTTACGATGGTCAAAAAATGCCCTTGGCAAGGATTGACTACGATACTCTGTGGAAAATGAAGCATTCTGAAAGTCTCAAAAAGAACATCAAAAGCAATGATGTTCCTCTCACCTAATGGATACCAATAATTTGAAACCATGAAATATATGGTTTTATCAGCATAAACTACTGTAGACCATGAATAACCGCTTGAACCATAATTATTTACGCTACCAAAATTTATTGTTCTCCATGACTCACGACGTCGTGAGTAAACACGAGCAGTAGCTACATTATGGTAAAATCTGATGTTCAGCACTTTCAGATCATTGAATTGATCAAAATAAATTCCACCAGTATCAGAGTTTCGATTATGATTGTAATTTAAGTAGTTGTGAGACAAAACCTTATAGCATCTGGTAGTTGGATTCCAAAGAATCAGCTCACAGCAAATCCCTTCATTGCAAACTAACAACAATCCATTAAATGACGATAGAATACGTAAGAAGGTAGGATGGACATTGTTAGGAAAACTTAAGGTTTTGCTTCTAACAACATCCAAATTACCAGCAACTACGTCGTCAACGACAATTGACGTGTCTTTAAAGGAGAGTAGTTTCTTTTGTACTGAATCTCTACTTCGGAGAGCATGCATCATCTCAAATCCATGACTTGACAGTTCCCTACAAAAATTATTGGAAAGGCATTTCAAACGACCAATATCTTCTGCAGAGAGCCTTGTGAAAATTTCGTCAACAATCACTTGAAACCCAATGTTTTCCATTTTGCAGTGAACCAATGCGTCTTTGAAAGCCAAAGAAATTGTAATGATATTGATAAACAAAAAACTTTTGAAGATGATTGAGTAGATGGATGAAAACGGTAATGATGAAAACCTCTGCCCAATGTATTTTATATACCCAATGAAGGCGGTTATGACTAAATACATCGTCAGACGAAAGAATATGATGCGACATTCGTTAGGCTTTTAATGCAAAACATTTGAAAAGTGCGTTTCCATGGGAAAAGTATAAAATTAAACACGTTATTATAATTACAATTAACCTCTTCATTTACCATAAGACGCCTTTACCATAAGACAGAAGTGAGTGAGTGACATGCATTAATTGCAAAGTACATATCCCCAGGCATTTTGAATTTGAAATTACCGGCAATTTCAAAACATCTGCTAAGTTATACTTTCTTGGAGATGGGCAGTGGTTTGCCCTCTTGAATGTGGGCCAGACCTTTGACCTTTGAATATAGAGCAGTGGTTTGAAATTAAATGTATTTTAAGTCAGATAAAAAATCTCAGATAAAAAATCGCTTCATTTTCAATCATCATTTAGTCATAACTCAGATAAAAAATCTATAATGTTAAAGACCAGCAATACTCTATATAGTAAACAAATGCTTCTGCAACTCCAGCAGACAAAGATATTGCGAACATCTGTTAGGCAACAACAGATATTGCCAACAGTAGCAAGTCAAACAGCCGTTAGATTAGCAGAAGATCACCACTAAACAAATGTTCTCTTTGGGTTGACTTTACCTTTGACAGAGAGTTAAAGTAACAGATGCATCAGTATTTACAATTGAGAGGAGGATCATCTTTGAAAAGCTGTATTAGGCAACAACAGATGTTGGCAACAATAGCAAGTCAAACAGCCGTTAGATCAGCAGATGATGATTTAGAGCAGATGTTCTCTTTTGCCAAACTTTAACTTTGACAGATCTATACACTAACAGATATTGATTCAACATCAACATAATCTAATTAAACTCAGAGACAATTTCACTTGTATATCAAAAGTACCGATCTGCAATAATCAGATGATATTAAAAATTACATACTAATACTTATGCACCTTAAAATTAGTAAAAATAAAATGCTCTACAAACATTAATATGATTAAAATTTAATTATGAAGATTAAAAGATCAACAGTTACATCGAGTACTGAACAACGAAACTTAAAAATCTAACAACACCACCAAGAAATTTAGGAATCTAACAGCAGAATTTATTGCTTTTAGCTTCAACTCCATTGAGTACCGAACTTCTCAATGTATATCTTCGACAATCACTATGAACTCCATAGAAGTACTGAATGCATCACCATCAAGTTTCTGGAAACCTGGTATCTCGTGAACAGACCAAGATGCAGTACATGAAACCTTCAGCTGTTGAAGAGTAGCCCTGTCCTCATATACTTAATCCTCAACTTTCTTCAAAAAGAGATGCTTTAAACCAAACTTTATGCTGCTTTTAATACAAAAAAGGCAGGAAATAACAAATCTCTAGTAAAATAAAATCTTATCTTACAACAGTAGCAGATCCTTTCTTGCGTTTAGTAGGAACTACTGTGGGTTCTACATCATCATCATCTGCCCAAGTCAATTGTAATCATCATTTAGTCATAAGCCTAAATTATTTAAATGTACATTTAATAATCTTTCTTTGTGTTTAATTTAACTTTATGCTTCTTTTAATACAAACCTAAAATAACCCACAGATGATTGTATGAATTTCAAACAACTGTAATTAGACTGAACTATAAAGCGAGAATTAGAGTATATCACTTCAAAAATAAAAATTCAAAAATTCAAAATTAGAGTAGCAAAAAAAAAACATACTTTAAACAACGATGTTGGAACAATGATACTGGAAACAACCGTAGAACAATCATCATCATCTGCTCAGATCATCCACAATCATCATTTAGTCATAACTCAGATAAAAAAACTTTCGTAAAAATAAAAAACCAAAACAAACATAATCATATATATCACATTACCATCATCAAGGCAAACTACATATCCCCAAATTTATTCTGAAAGTGGGTCAGAGAGAGTTTCTGTTTTCTCTTATCCTTTATGAACAAATGTCGAGTATTGAGAAGAAGGGATTTGAGGGAGAGATACATTAGAAATGTGGTTTGAAAATACAAAAGCAGAGAACACGAGAATGTAAATATGAAGAGTGAAATGAGAATATAAATCAGTTTATATAAGAAGATGATTGACAGAAATGAGTGACATGCATTAATTGCAAATTACATATCCACATGCATTTTGAATTTGAAATTACCAGCAATTTCAAAACAACTGCTAAGGTATACGTTTGCCAAAGGAACCATCTGCTAAGTTATACTTTCTTGTAGATGGGCAGTGGTTTGCTCTTTTGAATGTGGGCCAGACCTTTAACATTTGAATACACGGCAGTGCTTTGAAATTAAATGTATTTTAAAGTGATTTATATATTCTGGTTAATGATGCAGTAATGATATAAGAAAAGCCTTGTTGGACAGTCTCTCTGGCTGACACATCAGCTTTTCTTATATCATTGGGATTTCTCCTTTTATAGAAAGTATAGATTACACAAATGATCCTTGTATTAAAAAAGAAAGATAAAATGACAATAATAGTCCCTTGGAGGGTATTTTAATCATTTTACTCAAATTTAACAGAAAAATTAATAGAAGTTAGTGTTAATACCCAAACTCATTACAAAATAATAGTCACAAGCCTCAAACATGTTAAAAAATAAAGTTAATACTTAAAGACGAAACTAGCTATAAACCACATGGTCTATCTTTGTAATTAACTCATATAATTATTTTGCTCAACTTAACATTTATGTAACGGACCTTATTAATTGTCTTTATAATGTATCAAACTATAATTATCTTCAAGTGTTAGCAACATCGGTACAACTTTTACACTATAAGGGGAGGGGGGTGGTCACTAGTGATAGAATTCTATCACTCACAAGCACCAATCAACTTCTGCCATGTCATCAACCATTTTTCCATCACTCACATCCTTTTTTAGTGGGGGTGGTCATCACTCACCACCACACCCAACAATTTCCTCCCAACCATGGTTGCAGAAATCGGCCTAGGCGGCCGATTAATCGGCGCCTAGGCGGTTGGCTACTGATTAATTTTAAGCTAGTCGGTGGAATTAATCGGTTTTGGTCAAAGTCGGTCGTAGGCGGTCCTAGGCGGTGAAAATCGGTCCTAGGCGGCCAAAAATCGGATTAATCGGACTATATTAATCGGTCAAAATCGGTCCTAGGCGGTCCTAGGCGGTCAGAATTGGTCAAAATCGGTCAAAATCGAACCATACTATCTGAAACTTAAAGTATTTATGTGAATTTTGAAGTATTATTTTTATATTATTGGGTATATATTTATAATTTTAAAAAAATACATATAAAAATCCCATCCGATTAATCCCTATTAATCCCGATTAATCCCTAGGCGGTACCTCACCGCCCGACTAGCGCCTAGCGCCTTCTACAACATTGCTCCCAACCAACAACTACCCTCACAAAATAAAACAATAACGGCGTGATAAAAATAACGAAAATTTGATTTCGTGATTGTATAACGCGTTATAGAAAATGGCGGGGTGGGATTTTGGAAAGTTCCACACGTTATAAATTGTTTCACGCGTTATGGTTAAGACCGCCCCGTGTGCTCTAATAGTGCAAAACTGTGTTATAAAAAGGTAAAAATAATGAAGTGCAAAAGTGTGTTATAAGAAAATAATAAGAACATAAAGTAAAAATAATGATGTGTAAAAGGGTGTGATAAGAAAATAATAAGAACACCTATAGTAGAAGGGGTTTCGAGCGTTTTTTTCTCAAAAAAACGCTCCTCTACGCCTTGATGACCACCCCTAGGTGTTTTGTTGAAAAAAAAAACGTTGCGTATTTCCTTTAAAACGCCTGACTCACAACTTTGTTGGCCAATAGACCGTTGGCAACACCTTTAACGGCTACATTTATTTATTTATTTATTTAATTCAAATTCGATATCTATATATATACACACTCACAATCCATATACCACAACCCTAAAATACCATAAAAAATAAACGCAACTCCATATCATCTTCTATAAAAATGGATTCCCGCACGTCTTCGTCATCCGTTGCCAATTATGTCATCATGCCCAAAAAAAGGACTTAAAACAGGGGCGAACTTAGAATGTTAGTAGGGGTAGCACGGGCTACCCCTCAACTCCGTCTCCGTAGTGTAAAAGTACCCCTTAACTTCGTTTCAGTAGTGTAAAAATACCCTACAACTTCGTCTTCGTTATACAAAGGATACACCTGGTCTAAAAAATAAAAAAAATGGGATATCTCTAAATTTTTTGGCTATTTCCGCCACTGACTTAAAATTCACCCTCCACTACACATATACGGTCTAATAATGATGTTAACACTAAAGTCAAACTCTCCTGGGAATTACATTCCATTACACTATTACACTACTATTATTAATAAACAAACCTAATGAATACTACTACTAATAATATTATAATATATATAGCTTTTTGATACTTTTATTATTACACTATTATAATACTAATTATTTTCTTTATTATTTTTTTTAACTTTAATGATTTTTTTATCACGTGTTGGGATAAGCTTGGTGTCAACTGGTATTGAAAATACCGGTATGATCCTGTTTGTTATCGGTACATGAACATGAATGTAAAAACCGACACCAGCCTGGTACATAAATTTAATAAAAAGACAAGAGTTTTGTTTTATAAATAATCACAAAATTAACTATTTCTCTTTCTTCGTTATAGCTCTATATAATTTTTTTAAAACTAAATAAATTACTCGAATAATGTGTATCTACTTCTATTCACGTAGTAAACATTAATAATTATTAATATATGATAGTAAGAAAACTGAATGAACAGTTAATGAGGGCATTTTGGTAAATGGCATTCAGTTAATGAGGGCATTTTGGTAAATCAGGGCATCTTCAAGAGGTGGAAGGTGAGTGTCAAAGCAGAGGGCACGCGTCATTTGAGGCCAGTGGTGGGTTGTTCAAATATGCAACAGAGATCTAGGGAAGGAGAGAGAGAGAGAGCGATGAAAGAGATGAGAGAGAGTGACGGTTGACGGCCATTTTCTCCGGCCGACCGTCTTAGTACTCCGACGAGTAGCTTTAGACTCGAGTATCACACTCGATCACCCACAGACAAACCCCTTCTCGATGAATTCTCACGGTGGTGGCGGCTCTAGGGTTCCGGCTATTAAACCCGGCGGCGACCACAACCGACGGTCCACAGATGCGCCGCTGGGCTAAGTTCCTGGGTTCTGGCCGCCAGTCAATGTTTCGGTGAAGTCTCAGGCATGTGTCGTTTTCCTGCAGATTGGTAACTGCCAAGACACCTTCGGTAAGGTAAGTACGACCGTGACATCTAACGTATGGGACTCACCTAAATGAGTGTTGAAACTGGTTTAGGGTATTTGTGGCAAAAATCAAATTGTGTCTATATATTACTCTGTTTTAGATTATATTAGTTATCCGGTCTGTTTCCCTGTTTTATTTTATGATTCAGGGAGTGTTTGGATTTGGGTTTAGATGCTAATGAGTTTTATGTTCTGATGAAACACTGGTTAACACCACGGTTAATCAGCGGGGTTACTTCTCCTGTGGGTTCAATCTCTCTTCCTACTCGTAAGAAGACCGTCTCCTGCAAAACAGCAAACCGTCAGTCTCGTTAAGAGGGGAATATGGGGGTTTCCCTCTTAACCAGGCTCCGGTGTGAGAATAAGTACTGTTCTGAGGAAGAATAATCAGTGTGTGTTAAGCGTGAGAATAGTGAGGGCAAGATGATCAACCTGGATGATGAAGGGTCCTATTTATAGCCGGATGGTGAGAGAGGGAGGAGCAGCGATGCCAGCTGTAGACGCGCGCCAGCTGTCCGACCAAGGGGAATATCCCCTTGGTCTCCTCTGCTGTTGTCAGTGTAGTGTTACACGTGGCGCGCCTGCATTTGTCGAATGTGGAAACATCGTACTGATGTTGTCTGGCTGCTCCCTGACCTGTCGCAGGTCCACTTGGCGCTTGATGGCTGGTGACACGTGTTGTCCTTTATGTCGTATGGAGCATCTTTGGTGTCACCTGGATATTTTCCAGAAGCTTCTAGAAGCTTCTGGGTGATACAGCTGATGCCATCTGCCATGTAGGATGGGGAAAGTGGTATGGTCCTTGCCATGTTGGCAACGGTTTGGGACCATACCTCTTCAAGTCCCCCCAGTCCAGTGTGCCTTCTAGGTGAGTTGATCGTCTAGGAGGGATTCTGGACTTATGAAGGTAGTGGGGTTTTTTATGGTCTTTCTGGCAGGTTTGCCCTTGATTGGCGCACGGCGCATGGAGTCCTGCGCATGGGTTTTGACTTATTGCGGAAGTGAGTCAAATGGACGCATGGCGCATGGCGCATGGGTTTGGACTCCTTGCGGAAGTGAGTCAAATGGACGCATGGCGCATGACGCATGGTTTTTGACTTCTTGCGGAATTGAGCCAAATGGACGCATGGCGCATGGCGCATGGGTTTCGACTTCTTGCGGAAGTGAGTCAAATGGACGCATGGCGCATGGCGCATGGGTTTTGACTCCTTGCGGAAGTGAGTCAGATGGACGCATGACGCATGGTTTTGGCGCTCTATGAGTGTTGTCTTCAGGAATAAGCTTTGTTGTCTTGGGGATGAGTGACTGACGTGACAGCCTGGTGTCAGGTGAACAGGCGCCGTTTCAGTCACGTCAGTTACCTTCTGTCATAGTGGCTGGCGGTTGTTGCACACTTTTCCGAAAAGAGATGATGGCGTTTTCTCTCTCCTCTGACGTGTCTCTCTTCTGTTGGTTGCTTTTTCGAAACCTGACTCCTCCACTACCCATCGCATTAAATGCGATGGGTATAAATAGATGGCGGTTTCTCTTTCTCCAACACTTTTCCCCAATTTCAAATTTTGAATTCCAGGTTTCTCTCTTCTTCCCTTATCTTCTTCTTTCTACTTATTGAGTTCATCTGCTTTCTCCTTCCGTTTTTCACGATGTCTACCTCAAATCCTTCTTCGAAGAAAAAGAGGAACAAGGGTAGGACTCCTCCCGGCCCAGATCAGGCGGTTATTGGTTGGAAAGAAGAGGAGTTTCAGAATCTAGTAAGGGAGATGGGTTTTCTCCCTGATTGGGGTGCTCAATATCCTATTGCTGGTTCTACTGCCATGGACGCTCCTCCCGGGTACATGACTTTGTACGCTGCTTTTTTCCGGGAGGGTAACTTTAGGCTTCCGATGACTCGATTCACTGCCGACGTTTTGAGGGGTTATGGTCTCCATATATCTCAAATTAATGCCATCGGGCTCCCCCGTATCACCCATTTTGAGTTCGTTTGTATGGCCAACCGGTTAGATCCGACGTTTGAGATGTTCAACGTCTTCTACACTGTTACGTATACGAATGGCTTTTACTCTTTTAGTGCTCGTACCGGCGTGTCGCCTGTTTGTTCGGTGCCGTTAAAGGGTATACATGACTGGAAACAGAAGTTTTTCTATATTCGCCGGGGAGTTGTACCTGTAGACATGCATTATAGATCTGTGGGAGAGGGTATCCCAAAGGTTGATGTGGTTGCAGATTTTGCTAATCAGGACTGGTATAAGAAGTTGACCCGGAAGGCTACTCCGATAGTTCAGCTTGAGGAGATGGCGTTGGTTGGTGCCGGGATGAGTATGAAGTGGGTTCCTAAAAATCCGCTGGGTGTCCCGGTTTACGGTCATAGTGGCAAGTGTACGTTTGTTCCATATCCCCCTTTTATTTTTCCTTTGGTTGTATTGTTGTGTATTGTGCTTTACTTCCTTCCCCTTTTTTTTTGTTTTGTTTTTTTTTTTTTTTTTGCAGTAGGGTTCTCATTGATGAATGTCTTGGATCCCGATGCTCCGGGTGCAATGGTTGAAGCAATACCGAAGAACGATAAAGGGCCTTGGTTGAGTCAGATCCGCCATCGGTTTCTGCATCCGAGTGATGGGAGTTTCACTGCTTATGTGAACACTGTGTTAGGTGAGGAGATTGAAAATGAGGGTGATTCATTTGACTCCGTTCGAGAGGAAGTTATCGTTCTCTCGAGTGATGGTTCTGGCAGATCGTTGGGAGACCTAACGTCTCCTTCCGCGCGTGCAGGTCCGGTGCAAGGGGCTGTGCAGGAGCCGGTGAACGAGCCTGTGGAGGAAAATGTGGAGATTCCGGTTGAGACTGTTAACCCGTTGGAGATGAGGAGGAAGAAAACTGATAGGCCGGAAGGGAAAGGGAAAAAAGTTGAAGGAACCTCCTCTAAGTCTCCTCGTAAGCGACTTCATACTTCTCGTACCTTTGATTATGTTGTCGTTTCTGATACGTTGCCCGGTTTAGGGGTTGGAGAGAAACACCCTGAGTCGGACCCTGAGGATCAGGCGGCTTTAACGGAGATTATGCAGAAAAAGATGTTTGATGATAGGAAACGAAAGCTTGACGAGCAGGCTGCTGCTGCGCTTGCGGCGAAGAAGATTAAACTTCAGAAAGAGAATCCTCCCGCCCCTTCTGAATCGGATATTGATATGGGTATTTTTGCTGAAAAGCCAAGTGATTTGCTGCAGAAAATCTATGAAGCTTCTGGTATTCGCTTTATTTTTTCCCAGCGTCTCTTACGTGTTTATTTGTTGGTCCTTTTCTTTGAATATGCTCTGCTCGTTTTGGGGCAGGTACCAAAACAGCCAAGAGTGGACATAAGGTTGACATATCCAAGATTACACCTCCTGCGTCTCCGCCGTCGAGGACATTTGGGTTGTCTCCCCCTCATGATACTCCTGACGGGCAGAAAGAAACTGCGGATGTTGAGCAAGTTGCGGAAGGTGGTGGTAATGCAGGTGGTGCTGCGGGCGGTGGTGCTGTTGGTGCTGGTGGTGATCGCGGTAAGAATGTTGAGGTTGAAGTAGAGGTGAGTGAAACTACTCCTCATCAAACTGTATATACCAAACGCCCCCCAGGTGGTGGTGGTGGTGCAACCTCGGGTGCCGTCCGCAGCCCTCAATTTGGAAAATTTCATGCTGATTCCGTTGATACCACGAATCCCGCTTGTGACGATCTTCCGTACATCCCCCATTGGAACTTGACCCAAGGTTCTAGGATGGACAACCCTGAGAATTGTCATGACTTCTACTCGTTGTCTCTCCCCCCAGCTGAAAGGATGTTTCAGAGGAAGCGCCGCCGGTTTGCACTGTTGGATGATCATGTTCAGGCCGGGTTAATTTCTTCTCTACCACTCAGGAGATTGTCCGCGAGTGGAAACAGATGGGGGAGGATACAATGGAGTTTGAGAATGATAAGAGGCTGTTTGTGGAAGAGAAGGAGAAATTCAATGCTGAGAGAAAAGGGTTAGAGTGGAGGCTTGCCGATGCAGAGGAAAAACTTGCTCAAGAGAGGCAGGCTAATGCTGATAAACAGAAAAACTGGGAAGCCGCGTGCGCGCGCACGAATGCCGAGCTCAAGACTCAACGTGACACGATCACTCGTTTGTCCGGTGAGAAGAAGGATATTGCTGATGAGGCTAATCAGGCGCGCATGATGTTTGAGAAGAAAGAGAAAGAGTATGTTGAACGTATCGCTAAGCTGGAAGTTCTGGCGAGGCAATGTGAGACTTCTGAATGTCTTCTTCAGGAGAAGACTGCTGAGTGCCAAGCCGCTGAACTCCTTGCTGAGGAGATGTCCGCTGATTGCAAATGGTTGCTTTCACGCGCGGTGCCTCTGGTAATTTCTTGTACTGTTTGTTTGTTTTTTTTTTTTTGTGACTGTTGTGAATTGTCCCTTACTTGTGTGTTTGTTGTAGATTGCTGAACGCATCGTTAATTCGCACGAGCTTGCCCATTATATGTATGAGTTGGGGCAAGCTGGTTACAGCAGTGGTCGTAAGGATGGATACAACGAAGGCAGAGCTGCGGCCCTTAATAAGGAGAAAGAACACCATTTCGAGCTGTGGAAGGAAGATTGCACTGGTGCTTACGCCGCAAAGAGGCAAGAGTTTTCGTCCTTGGAGTTTGCGGTGATTAAAGCTGCGAAAAAGCTGGCTCGGAGGCCAGATGGTGTTGCTATGTTGAAGAGCGCGTTAGGTGATGAAGGTGGTGCGACTGGGGGTGCTGGGCCCAGTCATCCTGAATGAAGGCTTCCGGCCTGCGCGCCGCGTATGACCTTAGGTGGTCTTGTATTTGACAATTCGATAAACAATTTTAACTTCCTTGTTATGCTTGTGGATATATGGCTGTGTGTTGACATGTGTTATGCTAACAGTTGTCTGTTTTTATGCGAATTTGTTACCGTCATAATATGTGTATGTGTAATTACTTTGATTCAGGTATCACGAATGAATAATGGCGCTGACAGGTTGTGTTGTGTTTGTTACAACGTTTTATTTTGTCGTATTTGTGCGCAGGTGGGTCGTGAATACGAAGTGATCGAGTGACAGGTTATTGTGTGTACCCGGCTGTTCTTAGCTTTGGAGGTGTTTACAATGTTTGTTTGTCCTGTGTTCGACGTTTTCGTGTTTATGTGGGCACGAAGTATTTGATTGGCGTTTGTTAGGCTTTAGTTGTGTGTCTGACCCGGCTGTGCACTTGTTTGTGACTGGCCTTGGAGGTCTACAACGTTTCCTAATGGTCGAGCCATTGATGTTTTCGTGTATGCCCAAAGTGATACATGCAGTTGTGACAAAGAAATTTGCGTAATAAAAAGGTAGCCAACCACTTCTTGTATTATAAATGTGTTGGCAACTAGGCCATTGCAATTACAAAAACCTCATTCATAAGTAGCACCTTCTCAGCTGTTGAGCGTTCCATGTGCGAGGGACCTCTTTGTTGTCGATGGTGCGCAGTTTGTAGGCCCCCTTTCCGAGCACGGTGTCGATGACATTCGGACCTTCCCATTTGGGAGCCAACTTCCCGGGTTTCTCTGCATTTGAGGCTTCATTGTCTCTGAGGACGTATTCTCCCGGGTTGAAGGTGCATATTCGGACTTTAGAGTTGTAATATTTTTCCAGCTTTGTTTTGTACTTTGCTTCGTTGATTGCCGCCATTTCTCTCCGTTCTTCCAGGAGGTCGAGGTCGATCCTCCTTTCTTCTTCATTGTTGATCATATTCATGGAGAGCATTCTGGGTGACGGCAATCCTATCTCTGCTGGTATTACAGCCTCCGACCCGTAAACCAAGCTAAACGGTGTTTCTCCGTTGCTAGTTTTGGGCATCGTCCTGTGGGCCCATAAGATGCTTGGCAGTTCGTCTACCCAACCTCTTCTCTTTTCTCCCAGCCTCGTCTTAATTCCATCGACAATGCTTTTGTTGACGGCTTCAACTTGGCCATTCCCCTGCGGATGTGCGACCGAGGAGAAGGTGTGCTCGATGTGTAGTTCTTTAAACCACTGTTGGAGGTTATCTTCGGCAAAGTTGGTTCCATTGTCCGTGACGATCTTGAGGGGTAAACCAAAACGACATATGATTTGCTCCCAAATGAATTTTTTGACGACGGTGGCTGTGGTTGATGCGAGAGCTTTCGCCTCTACCCATTTGGTGAAATAGTCGACTGCGACTATTATGAATTTGACCGCACCTGGGGCTTCGGGAAAAGGTCCGACCATGTCTATTCCCCATTGTTGAAAGGGCCACGCCGTGGTGACTGGCACCAGCTCGTTTTTGGGGCGCATCGTTTTGGGAGCATGTCTTTGACATCCGCTGCATTTCCGCAACTCCTTGACCGCATCCAGATGCATTCCGGGCCAGTAATACCCCGCATTCATGACTTTTGCTACCACCATTCTTGGTCCGGAATGTATGCCACAGATTCCCTCGTGCACTTCTCTGATTAAGTAGCTTGCGTCTTCGGGATCAACACATCTTAACAAAGGTCCGAGGTATGATTTTCGGTACAAGATCCCATCAGCCATCTGGTAATGTTCGGATTTGTACTGGACTTTCCTTGCTTCTGCCTTGTTCTCCGGGAGTACTCCAGATTGGAGGTATGTGATTATCGGAGTCATCCAAGACGTTGTCCCTAGTTGAACGACGCTTACTTCTCGAAGTGGTACTGATGGGTTGCTCAAAACTTCTATTCGTACATCCTTTGCTAGGTGCTGGAAGCTTGTAGAGGCGAGTTTACTCAGCGCGTCTGCTGGCTTGTTCTCGCTTCTATTTATGTGATGCACTTTGTAGGAATAGAAGGTTTGCAGCAGCATCTTTGCTTGGCTTAGGTAAAGTGCCATTGTATCTCCCCTGGCTTCGTATTCCCCGTTGATTTGGCCTGCCACCAACATGGAGTCTACATGTGCTTCGATGTGTCGTACGCCCATTTTGATTGCCAACCTTAGCCCAGCAAGGAAGGCTTCGTATTCGGCTTCGTTGTTTGTGCTTTTAAAATCCAGGCGTATGGCGTAGGTGAACTCGTGTTTGTCGGGGCTTACCAGCCGGAGGCCAGCACCTGCGCCATCCTCGTTGGACGCACCATCTGTGTATAGTAGCCATGGTTCCTCCACTTGTTGTTTCTCGGCCTTTTCCATTGCCTTGCGTTCTCGATCTTTGTCATCTGGTACCTCTGTCATGAAATCTGCGAGCACTTGGCCCTTGATCGCCGGTCTTGGCCTGAAAACGACATTATGACCTCCGAGCTCTATTGCCCACTTCGTTAGTCTCCCTGAGATCTCTGGCCTTGCGAGGATATTGCCGATGTTGTAGTTTGTTAGCACGTGGATAACGTGGTTGGCAAAATACCTGCGCAGCCGCCTAGATGCGTGGATCAGTGCGAGTACTAGTTTTTCCATGATTGCGTACCGGGTTTCTGGGTCGGTTAGAGTTCGTGACACATAATAGACCGGCGTCTGGACGCCCTGTCGATCTACAAGCAACACTGCTCCCACTGCCCTGTCGGAGGCTGACAAGTATAGTACCAGAGGTTCACCTTTGACTGGTGCAGTTAAGGTTGGCAGCTTGATGAGGCAGTCTTTCATTTCGCGGAAAGCGCTTTCAGCTTCCGGAGTCCACTGAAATTGACTCTTCTTCATGCAGTTTCGGAGAGTTTTTATAATCGGAAATGATTTCGCCGCGTTATTGGCTAGGAAGCGGTTGAGTGCTGCCAACCGTCCTGCCAATTTTTGCATCTCCTTGATCGTTGATGGTGACGGCATGCGTTCTATTGCTTGTATCTTGTCAGGGTTCACCTTGAAACCATCTTTCGTGACAATGAAACCCAGGAATTTCCCCTCCTCCATGCCAAAGGAGCACTTCGCTGGGTTTAACTTGATGTTGACTCCGCGCAGAGTGTCAAATGTCTTTTGGATGTTCAGCAACATTTTACTTTCCTCCTTGCTCATGATAACCAGATCATCCATATACACTTCTATGTACTTGCCGATGGCGTCGTGGAAGGTTTCGTTCATGAGCCTCTGATAAGTCGCGCCCGCATTTTTTAAACCAAAAGGCATTTTGGTATAGCAGTATAACCCTGTTGGTGTGCGGAACGCGGTCTTGTCTTCGTCCTGTACGGCCATCTGTACCTGGTGGTACCCTTTGTAGCAATCAAGGAAACATTTCCACCGGAAAGTGGCAAGTGAATCGATCTTTTCATCGATATCTGGTAAGGCGTAACAGTCTCGCGGACATGCCTTATTCAGATCTTTGTAGTCCACGCACATTCTCCAGCTACCGTTATTCTTCTGGACCATCACTGGGCTTGCTACCCATGTTTGGTACCTGACCTCTCTGATGATCCCCGCGTTTAACAGCTCTATCACTTGCTCTTTCATGGCGTCATGCTTTATGTCCCCCAAATGACGCTTAGCATGTATCACCGGCTTGGCTTCTTCCGATACGTTCAGGCGGTGTTCAGCTATGTGCCGTGGAACACCCACCATGTCTGCTGGCGTCCAGGCAAAGACATCCATATTTTGGAACAGCAGTTTTTTCAGCGCCGCGCGCGTCAGATCGGACATTGCAGGTCTCAAGGTTACCGTCTGTTCCGGATATGCGCTGTTGAGCACCCATTTTTCTGCCTCTAGGCGTGCTTCTGGTTTCCTTGTCTTTGCAGGTCTTAGCTCATCTGTCGCTAATACTTCTTTGCTTGCATAGATGATGGCTACTCCTGTTTCTGTTGGAAATCCCACTGCGGAGTGTGGGCCAGAGCAAATCATGCTGAAATCACCTTGGGATTCTCTTCCCAGCAGGATATCGTGTCTTGAATGTGCTGGCAGCACCATGAATGTGACTTCCTCTGTTCTTGAGTTTCTTCCGTCTGAGAGCAACACTGGGAACGATATTTGTCCTAGAGGAAAAACGGCTTCGTTGCAGAAACCAGTGAGCGGGTAATCAACTGGTTCTAAGCGCGCTTTGTCCTCCTGATCGAACTGATTAAAGCACTGTTCATATATGATATCCGCAGTGCTCCCCGGATCGATGAAGATGTAATCTGTTTGATAATGCCCAATGACGCCTGAAATGACTATGGGCCTTCTTTCTCGTGGGCCCCCTCTGACAACTGGGAAAACGACTTGTTTCTCGCGCCATGAGTCATCCTGCGCGCGCTTGTTGTAATTTTTCCTTGACCTTCGTGGGCCCCCTTGGACCATGTGGGTATCTAACTTTCGGAGTTTTTTGTTATCCGGCCCTTCTTCTCTCCTTTGAATCTGATGGTAATCACGCTTTCCACCTTTGACCAGGTGAGTTAACTTTCCGTCTCTTAAGGCCCTTTCGATCTCTTGTTTGAGGCTGAAACAATCGTCGGTTAAGTGGCCGGTGTCCTTGTGGAAATCGCAGAAGAGATTTGGGTCTTGGCCCCTTTTGTTGCGCATCTGTAGTGGTGGCTTGAACTGGTGGTTCTCGGTTGCCAAGACTTCTGAAGGGGTTTTTGTCAGGACTGTCCACTGCTTTTCTCTGTTTTCCCTTTTTACCTCTTTTCGATGCGCTATTTGATTGATCGTGTGGCGCGCGTCCTCTCTTGCCGGGCTTCTTTCTCTGTGACCGGACGCCTTCCAGGGTTGGCTCCTGCCCTTCTTGCTATGCCGGTCGTTATGGTTGTAGCTGCGTTGACGGTGATCGTCGCCGGTCAACTGTCTGTCCGACTGCGCGATAGTTTTGGCTGCCTCAATGAAGGTTTCCCAATCTTTGGGTCCTCCGTCTCTGCCTTTTACACGCTTGATTAAATCGTCGCACTTGACTGCCCGCATGAAGTGTGCACGCATCATCTTCTCGCCTACGTCGCCGATCTCCAAACATTCTTTGTTGTACCGAGTAATGAAATCTTCTACGCTTTCGTGGTCTCTGCGCCATATGTTCAAGCAATCAGCTGGATCCCTGGTGTGTCGTCGTTGTTGTGAGAAGTGTGCCAGGAACTTCTCTCTGAAATCGATCCAGGATTTGATTTTGCCTGCTAGTAAGCTGTCAAACCAGATGCGCGCCGCGCCTACGAAGGTTTGAGCAAAGAGATGACACCAGGTTGGCAAGTTCCATCCACCCGTTGCTCCCGCACCGTTGAAAACTTGGAGATGATCGTCTGGGTCTGTCAACCCGTTGTATTTGCCCACGTTGTGTGGCAATTTGGTTTTGTCTATGGCAGCCGTGGCGATCTCTCGGATAAACTTTGAATTCTCAGCCATGTCGTCCGGACGATAGCTTAGAGTGTAATCATGTTCAGCTTTTGGATCATAACCTGCGCGCTTGCGAGGTTTGTACGCTTCATGCTCTGGTGGTAACCTGCTGAACACTGTGTTCGTGTCGTTGTCATCGTCAAATTCGTCGTTGATGTTGCACGGGCCTAAACGGCTTTGTATTGGCTTCTTCGGTGGTTGAGAGTATTGCACGTAATTGCTTTCTGTTTCACCGTAAGTATCGCGCGTGTCGTGCGCGCTTGGCCTTCTAACATGCGGTGGAGGTAGTGACTCAGGACGCAGGTTGTATGCATTGGCCTGTTGAGGCATAGGAGCGCTCAAAGGCCTTTGCGGTGGAGTGACAAATGCTGACTGGTGAGCTTGTGCCTGGAGCAAAGCTTGCTGCGCGCTGAGTTGTTTGTAGACAAGGTTTATGGACGCCACTTGTTCAGCGTACCAGGAAGCCAGAGTTTTTCCTTCGGGTAGCCCTAATAGTGCAGAGAAGTTCAGTTGTGCCTGGTCCGATGGAGCTGAGGGGCCAGCTCCATGGCTCTGTGTTTGCACCTGTGGGGGTGTTTGTTGGACTACTTCTGACGGAGGCTGAAAGGTAGCTCCGTTTGTGATTTGAGTGATGATCCTAGGTGGGGTTTGGAAAGTAGCACCAGTTGTGTTTTGGGTAACAGCCCTGGATGCACTCCCGAAAATACTAGGAAAATCATTGTTCATCGGCCCTTCTTGGATAATTTCGTTCCCTTGACCTCTTTGGACGTGTGTGTTGTCCGCAATGAGTTCAAAAGAAGAAACGTCTCCATCCACTGGGTGAGAAGGGTTGTTTTCGGCCATTTTGACGAGTTTCTCGAAAAGAAAAAGAGATGAGAGTGGTTTTGCTAAAAGCGGATGGCGCCAATGATGAAACACTGGTTAACACCACGGTTAATCAGCGGGGTTACTTCTCCTGTGGGTTCAATCTCTCTTCCTACTCGTAAGAAGACCGTCTCCTGCAAAACAGCAAACCGTCAGTCTCGTTAAGAGGGGAATATGGGGGTTTCCCTCTTAACCAGGTTCCGGTGTGAGAATAAGTACTGTTCTGAGGAAGAATAATCAGTGTGTGTTAAGCGTGAGAATAGTGAGGGCAAGATGATCAACCTGGATGATGAAGGGTCCTATTTATAGCCGGATGGTGAGAGAGGGAGGAGCAGCGATGCCAGCTGTAGACGCGCGCCAGCTGTCCGACCAAGGGGAATATCCCCTTGGTCTCCTCTGCTGTTGTCAGTGTAGTGTTACACGTGGCGCGCCTGCATTTGTCGAATGTGGAAACATCGTACTGATGTTGTCTGGCTGCTCCCTGACCTGTCGCAGGTCCACTTGGCGCTTGATGGCTGGTGACACGTGTTGTCCTTTATGTCGTATGGAGCATCTTTGGTGTCACCTGGATATTTTCCAGAAGCTTCTAGAAGCTTCTGGGTGATACAGCTGATGCCATCCGCCATGTAGGATGGGGAAAGTGGTATGGTCCTTGCCATGTTGGCAACGGTTTGGGACCATACCTCTTCATGTTCTGATAACACTTTTTTGGTGGTGTTTGGATGTTCTGTAATAAAACTATATTAACCAGTTTGTGTGAAATAAAAATTCATCAAATATGATGTTTTCGTTATATATGTATAAATATAAGTTAATGAATGATTACATGTATATAGGCTCTCATTTAGGTTGTGTGTATACTGCTATTCACTTTTGCTGTCTGCTCAGTAGGTTTGTTGGTTTTGTTTGTAGAATTTGGCTGTACTTGAGTGAAGATGTAATTGCAGGCAAGTGTGATCGAAGGTAGGCTTTTAATAATGATCTTGCATGACCATTTGTCTCAATACTTAATCATGTGTCATTTATTATGTGATTTTTGCATGTATTAATTTTTTCCAGCATCATTAGAAGCTAATCTGGGGAACTGACTTGGATGTCAAGTGGTAAGGTAACTTTATTTAGTATGTCTTAATTATACTTGGTATTAAACATGCAAGCCTATGTGTGGTTTGTTTATTTGGCACTATGTTACTGGGTTTTTTTTGTGTCCTTATTTGTTACCTTACTTTGTTGTTAGATTGATGGTTTAAAAAAGCCGTTGGGGCGCATGCCTCGAGGCGATGATCCCTATTGTAAAAGTCCCACCTAGGCTCCGAGTACTCGCTACAAGGCAGGCTGCCGAGGCACAGGTACTCTTCTCCCAGGCCAATTACTCCCCGAGTAATCTCTGCCTAAGCCGAGTACTCCCGAATCCGACTAGGGAGCGTATAGTGACTTTTGCAACCATGCCTATTCGTTATCTTACTTTATGTCTATGAATGGTATGTGAATGCCTAATTTCATGATTAACAAATGGGTTCGTGAATGAATCAAGCATTAATCAGTTGCAGCAAGATTTCGATAGCTTGAAAATAAAACAAAAGTTTCGCGTGTCGCATCGTCTAGAAAACGATGTGTCGCGCCTCTGGTCTCTTCGAATGTAAGAGGTTTGCTGATATACGACAGCCAAAAGTAATCATCGGCGACAGTTGATCCTTGAATCGCCCCCGCACTAGCAGAGGTTGCTTCTGATTTTTTTATCCCGGTACTATCGACTCTCGCGGGTCACGGCTGCCCAGTGTTTCCGGTTGGATTTCAGGTCTGTTTGTTTGTGTTTATGCTTTTCAGTTTCACTTCTAATCAGTTGATTTATTTATGTTTTTGGAGCTTCTATTTGGATTTTTATCCACTTTGAAGTGTATGTTTGATTGTTGTATTCTTGGGTTGTCGATCTTGGAATTCAGGTTTACATATAGGTTCACCGATGGATCCATTAGTTCTTCAGTCTGGTTTGCGCAATGATTCTTCACGAATTAATGGAGGATAGGATGGGTCAGCGGAAATGGTAAAGCTTCTCTGAGCGAGGGTATTGAATAGAACAAGGCTGACTGTGGCGCTGTCGTTACGATTAACGTACGGTGCTCAGACATCACCAATTTTTTCGGTCAGCCGAGCCTTGAAGATGCAGACACCGAATTCCTTTTACTCATTGGACTAGCACTCGATTGCGCCTCTTTTCAACTTACGCACATCCCGTTTACAAGCTTTTATCGGGTTTTTTTTGGCGCATGCAAGTTACTTTATACACGTTATAATGATAATGGTATATAAAAACTTTGAATGTAAATGAACAAGTTTAAGTTTAAGAGAACAAGTTTTGCATGCTAATGGTAATAAGGTTTTGGTAAGATTTTTAATCATAATTTCGTTCTTTCTGTCATATAGGTAAACCAATTTGAGTTCAGACCATCTCAACAATAGAGGAATTACATTGGTATTGCATATTATTATTAATCTCTAAATGTTACGACATGTACGCTAACCCCAACTGAGGTAATAAATTTTGTCATTGTTTTAAGCATTATGTTCTTTACAATGTTTTGTATGTAGGCCAAACTGTGCAACCAAACTGTAGACAAATCGTGAGTAACGTGAGTAACGATAAGATCAACCAGCAACTATTTCAAACTACCTGTTACGACTTACCCTCATTTATTTGATTCCGTAACATATGAAAGGCTAAATTATTTTCACACATCACCTGCATGATATTTTTCAGCTGGTTTAGTTAGAGTTGGTGAAGTGGCAACTTAGGTAGTTGGTTAAAACAATTTAGGTAGAAACCCTTGCCCATCAAATCCGTAGCCGAATGAAAATTAGGCTTCCAAGTCTTTTATCAGGGTATGATTGATTATTGGAAACAATTTTCTAGAAAGCACACTGCAAAGGTATTCATTTGTGTTCATATTTTTGGGTATGTAATTCACTTGATACTTCAAAAGAAAGAACTAATAACTGTATTCACTTGATACTTTAAACTAAGAACGATTCGGTTTAGCGCCGCAACGCGCGCGTGGGTATAAACCTAGTTAATTTCAAAAATCTAAGCTTTCCTATTCTAGTCCACTTTCTAAACTTGATGCTCGTTTTAATTTCTAAGGTTTTTTTCATTTTTATTTTTTTAAATTTTTATACTTTATTTTTATCTTTTCCTACTCAAAATATTCTAAACATATAATCCTTTTACAAAACTTTAGTAAATAGGCATCCCTGTAATAATATCCTTTATCAAAAGAAGTGGTTATTATTAATAAGCAAGGTCGTCAATAAGAATTTGTAGGACATTATACGAGTAGAAAAAATAAATCCTATATATAAACTTCTACATAAAAGACGGATCAAAACTAAATAGATTTTATTCTTTGAGTAAATTATGTTTTTGGCCCCTGTGGTTATATCACTTTTAATATATTAGCTCAAAATAAGAATTTTAACATATCTGCCCCCATGGTTCTTATAATTAACCATTTTGGCCCCTAAGTCTAACCAAACCCCAACTCTGGTTAATTAATTGGCACATGACTTGCACATGATGTCTAAAAATGTAATTTCCCCTCCAACTCTGTATCTTCTTCCCAGATTCTGCAAATCATGAGCACTTGTATCTTCCAACGCCAGCACCTTCTTCTTCCTTCAAAACATGCTACTCGTTCTTTCAAGCTTCAATCCTTCACACAAATCCCCAATTCTTCACTTCGGTTTCGAACCCTATCATCCAGGCAAAACCCTAGTGCAAAACTCTCTCTTCAAAACCCCCAATCTGATTCCCCAATTGCTTCAAACGATGACGATCCTTATTCACCTTCTACTTCCACTGAATCCAACCCATTCGTCTTGACCTTGTTAATTCAAGGCTTCAGGTATAATTTACTATATCTTCTCTTACTTAACTTATGTTGTTTCTGGAACTTATACTCGGTTTTGTTTAGTTCGAAACACATTGAATTGCATCAACTGAATTAGGTCTGAATTAGGTCTTTAACTATTTTTTTTATCAGGCTAGTTATTATGGTCTAGATTAGTTGTTTAATTTCTTCGATTGTTGCTGAGTTGATGACTTGTATTGCTTTTTAATGGCGTTTCTTGATCAGTCTAGTGATTGTGGTCCAAATTAGATGTTTAGTTATTTTAATTGTTTCTGAATCGATGGCTATTAATTACATTTTGATGATATTTCTTGATTTCTTGACCGGACTATTGATAATGTTCCAGATTAGTTGGTTGATTACTTCAATTGATGACTTTGAATAGCTTTTGATTGCATTTCTTGAATTCTTGATCGGACTATTGATAATGTTCCAGATTAGTTGGTCCAGATTTGTCGTTTAAATACTTCAAAAGTTGCTGAATCGGTGGCTTTCAATTGCTTTTTGATCGCATTTCTTGATCAGACTATTGATTATGTTCAAGATTAGTTGTGTAAATCTCTGAATATGGTTTCTTGAAACGCCCAAATTTTTCTCATTCGACTATTAACATAAAAATTCATACAATTTTTTTTTACAAAATTTTGACCTGACCCGTTTGCATTAAGAACTTTAACACCTGCTTTTAACATCATCAATTTAATTAAGTTCTACGACATTTTTCAAATAAGCAAAGTGGTGACCATATAAGGTTCACCATAAACATTTTGTACAAACTACACTAAAAGGTTTAGAAATCCAAACTACTTACTAACATACTAAACACAAGTTTAACACCATATCACAAAATGAAAACTTTGACCCATACTTAATAGACAACTTGAACCAGAAGCGTGTACAAAAGTCGACATTGTGTGTTCGGTCCGAGCGCGCCCTAAATCAAGCAAGGGATTTACCTATCATTCACAACAACAAAACATTGTTAGTTCGTAATACATAACAATTGAAATCCTTTAATTCCGTATCATTATTCGACCCATTAACATATCATATTACTTTACTAACATTATCACCTCCATTCGGAAACATTCATCATACCACTTTTCGGTTCATTTATAACGAACCGCTATGTACCATATCTTTCGCTATACTTACATTATTTGACCCGTTATGGACAAGTTAAATTCTCAAACATTCTAACAATCATTCCACTTATCATTCCAACCCATTAGACGGATTATTTCCAATTTGCTTCAAACATTATCTTTTGGACATTTCTCCATATAAACTCTTTGCATCTATTCAATCATGAATCATAAATGAAACTTACACTAAGTTTATAGTACTAAAGATTATCATTCATAAATCTACAAGTAGAGTACATAAAGTTCATATGAACTTACAGCGATCTTGAGATGCTTGTGACTTCGAGTGACTTGCGCCTTCTTCTTTCTTCGTGCCTATATGTCACAACCTCATACTTTAGCTTTTCTAAACATTACTTTCACAATCCTTATAGTACGTTATGGCGTCTACTAATCACATACGTCATTATCATAAAAGAGTTACATCGACTTATCAAGTATTCATGTAAAAACCATATCTAAACCCACTTAGGCATTTCGTCGAACACATTGTGTGCGTATCACTAGTTTAGCATAATGTACAAGCATCTTAAGCACAATTTCCATAGTTCACTCATTGATTAACATAAACATCCTAAATTTTGAAATTTACCATTCTAATCATGAGCACATAGTTCTAAATCAATTACTCCTAACAATTTCACCAACATCAATCTAATTAGCATGTAGTGTGACAACCCGCACTAAACCAGGTATCCGTACAACTTAATTAATGATAAATTACTGCTTAATTACTGTGCTTGTTTGAAACTAGCTGATAAACTGCTACCTGCATACTGATACATGCACTTACTTGCATCATACTTTATATGCTGTCACTACATTATTTACATACGGCACCTTAGTGACAAACATGATGCACAAAAAGCACAGTAGCACTAAACGGATACACAGTGAACATGCTGAAATAACCAGCATCAGGCAGACACTGCCTCTAAGGCCTGTTAAGAGCCTCATATATTTTTGCTACACTGGTAGTGAGTGTAGGGATATAAGGGTTGTGGTACCGCGTCTCTAGGAATAAGATACACTGATTGGAGGTGCCTGAAACGTACTTTAAATACAAAATTCTGCGCTTTATTATAGAACTCAGCATTTTAAATTGCTAATACAGTGCAAAAACACTTCAGAACGGTCCCGTATATTTTCCTAAGTACCGGGAATAATTTATGTTACAAAAATATACATAAAGGACCTTTATCGACGTAATTAAACATTTTAACGGAACGGTATTCAATCGTATAACTGGACATTACCCGGGACACTAAATTTTTGGCAGACACTTTGTTTTACTATTTATGGCTACTAATGATCCCCGTATGCCATAACACCCGCTAAAAATAAACAAACTATCTTTATATCATCACCTCTCTTACATCTAACTATACTTACATTCTAGTTACAATTTTTTTTCACTAAGCTACCCCCCCCCCCCCAACGATTTTGGTTCTTGATGGACCCACCATATCACTACTCCCATGCTCCATATCTTTCATAAGATTATATTTGATTGTTTATTTGATTTTTTGCTTGTTGAACTAAACATAATATATGGAGTTGATTATAAGAAGCATGGCACCTAAGATTTGTCATCATAACTCAAGAGATCACACTCCATCCTTACCCTCACTTCTTTCTCTCTCTCTCTATTCGGTTCTACTACAACCGAATCCACCACCACACTCCAACATTCATCACCTTCTTCATTTACCTATGCCATTCAAGCTTTGAAGATCAAACATGGAAGGTGCAACTTGAAGGCATTGCAAGGGAGCATTGTTCTTGCTTGATTCTACATCTTTTCTCATTCATTTTTACACAAGATTCTTCCCTAGCTAGAGGCTAGTAGTAAGTTTCTTCATGCTTGATCTCATCTTGTTCGAAATTTATGGCATTTAACATGTAGTGTTGTTGTTTAAATCACTAAATCACAAGAATATAAGAAAAGTGTGAAAACATGAGTTATGAACATTAAACCTACATAAAAGTTTACTTGTGTATGATTTATGAAGTGGAATCTTGTCGGTTTAAGGGTTGGTTAACAC
Source organism: Helianthus tuberosus (assembly GCA_030545235.1). Lineage (NCBI taxonomy): Eukaryota > Viridiplantae > Streptophyta > Magnoliopsida > Asterales > Asteraceae > Helianthus > Helianthus tuberosus. The sequence continues at coordinate 80,474,812 of CM060363.1, forward strand.
ATACTTGATATTTAAAAGTCGTTTTCTTGTTTAACCCGCTAATCGGACACTTATGACGCGATTTAATAACATCGAAATCACAAAACAGCATGCTGAGTCACTGTTTCAGCCGCCTTTAACAGGCTGTAAACGTACCTTAAAAACTCGAAAAACAGAATTTCAAAAGCCTAAATCGTGTCATTTCGAAAAACGAAGAAAATGGCGCTGGAATCATATTTTTCGGATGTCGGTTACTATTTTAAAAATCTGTTTCCGTGACAGCAGCTAGGGCTGTTTGTTACTGCAGAAAATTGGGCTGTGTGTTTTCGATCACAACCTAAAACCTGAACCGAACCAGCCCCTGAAACTTTTATCAAAGATGAACACAGATGTATTTGTGACCCTCAAACTGGATTTTCGATAAACGGACTTACGGGGAATTTTTGACGAATTTTTCCGTAAACAGTGATCAGAATGTGACAAATCTGACCACAGTTCGGTAAACGATTTTCTGTAAATTTTTGGTAATGAACTGGACCCCGAAATTTTTACACAATAATTTGTGGGTCGTTTATGACGTTCCACAAAAATCTGGGAATTTTTGGAAAGGGTTAAGTATTTTATTTAATCGCCCGAAAACAGTCTAGTTTTCACATATTTAAACTGAAAATAACAATGGTAGTATTTTGCGTGTTAAAGCGTAAAGGTTGATTGATGATGATCATGAGTTGATTTCAAAAAGAAAATGATACGCTTGAAAGCGTGGCCACCTCCAGTTACAGAGGAAACTCTGGCGAAATTTTCTAAAAACCTAACACTTAGAATTATTTACACAACAAGTGTTAGAACTATTTTCGACATATTTTCGAAACATAAATTTCGCCATGACATTATTTACTAAATATTCGGAGGTGGGATTTTCACAAGGTTTAACGTGATGAATATATATATTGTCACAACACTGTTTATGATTAGTTTGTGAAATACATAAATATTATTTTTAGAAGTAAAAATAATATTTACAAGCGTTAATGATCCCAAAACTTTGCGAACGCTTTCACCATAACTATATAAGTTACACTGGTAATTACATTACCACACGATTGATAAAACGTAACTTACGCACATGTATTGTATCCCCCATCCTTGGGAAGGAGTTTAGCTACCAAGTATATACAAAAAGTAAACACGAAATAGTTGTCTAACTATTTCCCAAAAACATAAACTATAAAGCTAAGGCACGGCCGTCCGTCTAATAGAATTAGCACTTGTAGGTCGTCGCGCAGCTTTCTGATTCAGGGATACTTGGTAGAGACGCCTCACAGTGAGTTCATGTCCCCCTTTTCTCTAACTGTTTTCAGTTTACTTAACTGCGGGGGTGAAATACATGTTACTATGATTTACGAGTACTTTACAACGGTATGTTTAACGTAAGGAGGTGTTATACGATCATGTGAGTGGATAGGAACAACATGGGGCCATTAGTCCTCATGGAGGGACCGAGGGACAGGAGCGGTAGATCTATCTGGGTGTAGCGAGCCCAGCCCCCGGCCAAACTAGAAACGGACCGTGGGGTGACTTTGTCCACATACTTTGCCGTGGCGAAATCTGCTAGGTTTGAGTCTCCCTATTTGCACTTCACATATGTCAGTGGCCTTGCAAACCATTGGTGATCACAAGTCCTCTTACACTGCTACATACCACAACTATTTTTATACTCACAAGTGTTTTACATACTCACTTACACATGAACTCGCTCAACATTATTGTTGATTTTTCAACTCACATGTATTTCAGGAAATTAAACGGATCTGGCACGGTATGGAACGTTTTCCGCTGCACTTGTCATGGAGTCATCAGGGTTTAGGGGATGTGTCTCTTTCCTGGACAAGACACAGTCCTTAAACCACGTTTATGTTATGTTTTAGTTTGTAATGTTGTTGAACAAGGTTATGGTTGTTGGTTAAAACAATGGTACTGTATTTTGTTTTCAAAACTTAATGGATGACTTGCATGGTTTTTAATTCATATAGCTTGTTATGGTTAAGCTATGGTATTAAGAAGTCACACCAAAATTTACCACGCTTCCGCAAAGCCAGGGTGTGACAGCTTGGTATCCGAGCTCTGATCATAGCGAACTAGGATTCTTTCTCGAGTCTAGACTATGATCACTAGGGCTCTCACGAAAACATTTTTCTGCATACCACTTAAGTCCAGATCCACAACTTTTTACAAACAAATGTTGAGCACATTTTACTAATTATAGGCTCAGCTTGGAGGGCTGAGGATCGATCTGGAGGATCGAGATGATCGAGGTAGTTGAGCACGTTGGTTTGTTATAGGATCGATCTGGAGGATCGAGGTTTGGTTTAAGTGAATGACGGAGCAGTCTTGTAGACTGGATGAAATTGGCTAGTAAGACTAGGAGAAGTATGTGATACCTTACTTGGTGACTATGTGATTAACTGATTATATGATTGATTATTATACGTATATGTGTTACAAACGTTATGCTTTCATCAAGTACTAGAAAGATGGGCACTACGAACCCCATGACCATAGTATCAGACGACATAGTTCAACGAAGCACGAGGTGTACATTTCTGATACTACCGGCACAGACAATGACGACTTTCAGCCCTTTGTGCACTGCCTGAAGTCGTAGCAGAGCCTACTGATGGCCATCTTGTTGAGAATTTGCCACTGGCGGTGATCCCTGCTCCTGTGCCCCTTGCCGCTTATCTCGTTGTTGATATGCCCCCGACATTGCCTCTAAAGACGATGTCGAACTATTAAGAGGAGGACCCACTTGAGGGCAAGGCCCTCTCGCTGCTAGCATTAGACTACTGCATGCGGACGCTCCTGTAGGGGAAACTCATTTCCCCATCCCAGACTCATTTGAGTCTCTGACATCCGCGTCTTCGCACATACAGGGAATGCAGCACCACTTACACGACGCCGACCCTGATATGGCATCATCAGCTGAACCGGATCCCACACACAGCTTTGAGTTTGATCGCGATTATGAGGACAATTCTGTTTTTCCGCCTGGTGTTGATCCAGACCATGACATTGAGTTCATGCACTTAGACCAGCCCTTGGGGGATCCTGTAACCCCTGTGATTGTTGATCCAGCTGATTTTGAGATGGAGTTTTGATTCGAAGCTAGCCGTGGCCCCTGAGCCAGGCGTTGCTCCTGACCCCGCATTGGAGTATGACCCTGTTCATGCCAATGCACCGGCTGTTGCTCCTTGATTGATCATCTGCTTGAATGAGAGAAAATTTGGGGTAACTGTGCAAGACAATTTATTATTACGGGGGCCCACGTAATAACGATTTGTAGTGCACAGGAATCCTGGTGGACTCTGCAGGTCAAGCTAATGATAACCAATGCAGCAGGAAATAACTTAAACACAAATGACCTAGGCGATGTAGCCTCGAGTTCATTCTATTACAAGCAACAAGCCAAAGTGACAAGCCTATGTGAAGGCTCAGGAATTTATTTCCCCACTTATACAGTGAGTATATTTGCGTGTGAAATGGGGTGTTTACATGATGGCTTACGTTGCTATATATACCCCATAGACTATTGAAACATTTTCTAACCCGCTTCACGCCACTTCAATAAAAGGGAATGTCACCCAGGCGTGACACAAACACCAGTACGTCGCCAGGGACAGAAGGCGAGCTGCAAGAACGCATCTCACAGATAAATGCACGACATAAAGCCCTCCACTCTAAGTACAACGATGGCATTACTGGAGATAACCCTCCAACTGGCTGCACCTATAAACAGTTCCTGAACTGCAAGCCCTTGAACTTTGTCGAAACCGGAGGCACCGTTGCATTTGTTCGTTGGTCCGAAAAGACCGACTCCACTCTAAGAATGAGTAACTGTTCGCCCCAACAGAGTATTACCTACATCTCAGGGATATTTCTAGATGGCACACTCTCTTAATGGAACCTCCAGGTTCAGACCCTTGGCACAGATACTGCTTATACACTGAGCTGGGACGAGCTCAAGGAAACGATTGAGAAGAAATGTTGTTTTAGGACAGAAATTCAGAAACTTGACGTGGAGTCCTGAAATTTGAAAAAGGACGAACCAGAGACTCCTGAACATGACCAGCGATCGCACGACTTGTCTAGGGTCGTCCCCTACTAAGTCATTGATGTAGTATGATATAGCGGTGTACTTGTGAGCTTTACATTGTGGTCTCAAATTGTGGCAATACAATCGCAGTATTCTCATCACATGCGATGTTCAATCAATTGTTTATGTCCTATAGCATAAGAGGTTATGTGATTGACTTGTTGATAACATGAGATGTTATGTGTTGGTATTGTTGAATGCATACTACACTTCACTTGCTATGACCTAACCTATGTGAAACATCTTTTAGAAGATGCCGCCAAGACGCGAAATGCGCATGCCCACCTCTGAGGCAGAACTTAAAGAGATAATTGCTGCAGCTATAGCACAGCACGAGGCCCTACGCTCCGAACCAATCAAAGGTACCTCAGAAAATAACGGTTGTTCCTACTGGCACTTCCTCAACTACAAGCCTCCGAAGTTCGACGGCACTGGGGGTGCCATAACTTTTGTAAAATGGATTGAAAGTATGGAATCCATCTTTCGAATGAGTGGCTGTACGCCAGAACAACAGGTCCCATACGTTTCTGAGTTGTTTCAAGATGGAGCTCGATTATGGTGGAATCTTCAGGTTCGAATAATGGGCCTAACTACAGCATACGCGTTAACTTGGGATGAGTTGAAAGGAATGATGCATAAGAAGTATTGCCCCCACACGGAAACCCAGAAGTGGGAAGATGAATTGCGGAGCCTAATGATGGAAGGTCCGAAGGTGTTGGAGTACGTGCAACGACTCCATGCTCTGTCACAAATTGTTCCATACCTGGTAAAACCAGAACTGAAGAAATTGGAACAATTCATTTGGGAACTGGCGCCTCAAGTCTTGAGCTTGATGACAGCATCTACGCCACCAACAGCCATTGTTGCAAGTAAGATGGGTTTGGCACTCGTTACGGAAGCAAATAGACTAGAAAAACTTGCAAACCCTGACAAGAAAACTCAGGTAGAGTCGTCTGGAAAGAACAAAAGGAAGCTTACCGAAGATACCCAAATGAACAACGATGAACAAAGATCTATTCGAGGTTGCTTTGACTGCGGGGACAAAGGGCATTTCAAGAAAGATTGCCCTAACAACAAACAGGCCAATGATAAGATTTACTTAGAAACCAAACCAAGGTGTGCTGAGTGCAAGTGTCACCGTGATGGTGGATGTCAGAAGCCTTGGTACGGGAGGAAAGGACACAACAAGGAAGGTTGTGGGATGAAGAGTTCCATGCAAGGAGAAAGCAGTAACAACGCTCTAGGTGGAAATGGGAAAGGAAATGACCGAATGATAGGATGCTACCATTGTAAGGAAGTTGGACATTTTAAGAGGGAATGCCTGAAGTTGAAACAAGACCGTGAGAGAAAATCCAACATCAGAGCTTGTGAGGCATGCCAGGATCCAGGTGTGATTTCTGGTACGTTCTCTAACAACCAAAACTTTTGCACCTATTTTGTTTGATGATGGTGCCGGTTATGGCTTCGTGTCATTAGAATTTAAGAATATACTTGGTTTAACCGCTAGTAAGTTAGATATCCCCTACTCGATCGAATTAGCTAATGGAAAGTTAGTTGGAGCCGACGAAGTAATCAGAGGTTGTGTGATAGAATTGGGAGAACGCGAGTTTACTCTGGATCTACTACCAGTCCAATTGGGAAGCTTCGACGTGGTGGTAGGAATGGATTGGTTATCCGGAAACAAGGCTGAGATAGTATGTCACGAGAAAGTTGTTCGTATCCCAACTGATGATGGTGAGACAATTGTGGTTCACGGAGAGAAGCGTGACACACCGCTAAGATTTATCAGCTGCTTGAAAGCAAGGAAGTGTTTACAGAAAGGATGTGTTGCTTTTCTGGCACACATCGTAGACAAGAAGGCTGCTGAGCCAACAATCGGGGACATCCCTGTTGTAAGGGAGTATCCAGAAGTCTTCCCAGAAGACTTACCCGGACTGCCACCTCAGAGGCAAGTGGAGTTTGACATTGACTTAGTTCCAGGCGCCGCGCCTGTGGCTAAGGCACCGTACAGACTTGCTCCGTCTGAAATGCAGGAATTGTCGACACAACTTCAAGAGTTGTTAGACAAGGGTTTTATCCGACCAAGCTTCTCGCCTTGGGGAGCTCCGGTCTTGTTTGTTAAGAAGAAGGACGGAAGTTTCCGCATGTGTATTGACTACAGAGAATTGAACAAGCTGACGATCAAGAACAGGTATCCTCTGCCTAGAATCGACGATCTGTTCGATCAACTTCAAGGTTCAAGCTGTTACTCTAAGATCGATCTTCGATCTGGATACCATCAACTAAGGATACAGGGGGAAAGTATCCCGAAAACAGCCTTCCGAACTCGTTATGGACACTACGAGTTCCTCGTTATGCCATTTGGTTTGACAAACGCACCTGCGGTATTCATGGATCTAATGAATAGAGTTTGCAAGCCATACTTGGACAAGTTCATGATTGTGTTTATCGACGACATCTTGATTTATTCAAGGACAAAGGCTGAGCACGAACAGCATCTAAGAACTATTCTGGAGCTGCGAAAGAAGGAACAGTTGTATGCCAAGTTCTCTAAGTGCGAGTTTTGGCTACGCGAAGTCCAGTTTCTTGGACATGTGGTTAATGGAAATGGAATTCATGTTGAACCCACAAAGATCGAGGCAATCAAGAATTGGGAAACGCCTACAACGCCAACCGAGATTCGACAATTCTTGGGTTTGGCTGGCTACTATCGAAGGTCCATCGAGGATTTCTCGAAAATCGCTCAACCTTTGACGCTCCTCATGCAGAAGGACAAGACGTTTGATTGGGGAATCAAACAGGATGAAGCATTTCAGATATTGAAGGATAAGCTTTGTAACGCGCCAATTTTAGCTCTACCAGAAGGTACCGACGATTTTGTGGTATACTGCGACGCATCGCGTCAAGGATTGGGTTGCGTGTTGATGCAACGCCAAAAGGTTATTGCTTACGCATCGCGCCAACTGAAAGTGCACGAAAAGAACTATACCACACACGAATTAGAGCTTGGCGCAGTGGTTTTCGCTTTACAGATCTGGAGACACTACCTGTATGGTACGAAGTGCACAATCTTTACAGATCACAGGAGCCTACAACATATATTCAACCAGAAGGAGTTGAATATGAGGCAAAGACGATGGGTTGAATTGTTGGACTATTACGACTGCGAGATAAAATATCATCCAGGGAAGGCGAATGTAGTCGCCGATGCCCTAAGTAGAAAAAAAAAAGGATCAAGCCCATAAGGGTTAGAGCTTTGGAAATGATCATACGAACCGATCATTCCCTGCGCATTCGTGCTGCACAAAAGGAAGCTCTCAAGGAGGAAAACCTTGAGGAAGAATATCTCCGTGGAATGGAGAAGCTTTTGGTACCAAACGAGGAAGGAACATTATGTTTTGAGAAAAGGATTTGGGTTCCTCTGTTTGGTGGATTAAGGGAAGTTATTTTCGATGAAGCGCACAAGTCACGGTACTCTATCCACCCTGGATCGGATAAGATGTACCAGGATCTCAAAAATTATTATTGGTGGCCTAGGATGAAAGGCGACGTTGCTGTTTACGTGAGCAAATGTTTAACGTGCGCTAAGGTCAAGGCGGAATACCAGAAGCCTTCGGGACTCCTGCAACAACCTGAGATTCCCAAGTGGAAATGGGAACAAATCTCAATGGATTTTGTTACGAAATTGCCAAGAACGCCAAGAGGCCATGATATGATTTGGGTGATTGTTGTCCGCCTAACAAAATCCGCACACTTTCTGCCAATCAAGGAGAAAGACAGTACTAGTAAACTTGCGGAAATTTACATGAGAGAGATTGTCGCACGCCATGGAGTACCTCTCTCAATCATCTCTGATAGAGACGGAAGGTTTGTGTCGAGAATATGGCAATCCTTCCAAGAATCTTTTGGCTCACAGTTGAATCTGAGCACTGCGTTCCATCCGCAAACTGACGGCCAGAGCGAGCGAACGATACAAACTTTGGAAGACATGCTGAGGGCATGTGTTATGGATTTAGGCGGTAGCTGGGATAAACACTTACCTTTGGTCGAATTTTCATACAACAACAGCTACCACACCAGTATTGGTATCGCGCCATTTGAGGCCCTATACGGACGCACGTGCCGATCACCACTATGTTGGTCTGACGCAGGTGATAGGCAGCTTGCTGGTCCCGAGATCGTCCAAGAGACGACAGACAAGATCGCGCAAATACTTAAACGCATCAAAGCCGCTCGCCACAGACAAAAGGCCTACGCGGATCCAAACCGGAAACATGTGGATTTCCAAGTTGGGGAAATGGTGTTATTGAAGGTTTCACCCTGGAAGGGGGTGGCACGCTTTGGTAAGCATGGAAAGTTAAATCCGCGCTACATTGGTCCCTTCAGAATTCTGGAAAGAATTGGGACAGTAGCATACAAGTTGGACCTACCTACTGAACTGAATGGTGTTCACGATACATTTCATGTATCCAATTTAAAGAAAAGTCCAACTCAAGTTGACGTTGCCATTCCTACCGACGAGATTCATATTGACGACACGCTCCACTTCGTAGAAGAACCTGTCGAGGTCACAAATTGGGAAGTTAACAAGACCCGCCGGAGCAGTGTCAAACTCGTCAAAGTTCGTTGGAATGCCAGACATGGTCCTGAATTCACATAGGAACGTGAGGACCGGATGAAAGAGAAATACCCCCACTTATTTCCTAGGAACCCTGCTTCTACAAGCAGAACTTAAATTTCGGGACGAAATTTATTTAACGGGGGGAGAATGTGACAACCCGCACTAAACCAGGTATCCGTACAACTTAATTAATGATAAATTACTGCTTAATTACTGTGCTTGTTTGAAACTAGCTGATAAACTGCTACCTGCATACTGATACATGCACTTACTTGCATCATACTTTATATGCTGTCACTACATTATTTACATACGGCACCTTAGTGACAAACATGATGCACAAAAAGCACAGTAGCACTAAACGGATACACAGTGAACATGCTGAAATAACCAGCATCAGGCAGACACTGCCTCTAAGGCCTGTTAAGAGCCTCATATATTTTTGCTACACTGGTAGTGAGTGTAGGGATATAAGGGTTGTGGTACCGCGTCTCTAGGAATAAGATACACTGATTGGAGGTGCCTGAAACGTACTTTAAATACAAAATTCTGCGCTTTATTATAGAACTCAGCATTTTAAATTGCTAATACAGTGCAAAAACACTTCAGAACGGTCCCGTATATTTTCCTAAGTACCGGGAATAATTTATGTTACAAAAATATACATAAAGGACCTTTATCGACGTAATTAAACATTTTAACGGAACGGTATTCAATCGTATAACCGGACATTACCCGGGACACTAAATTTTTGGCAGACACTTTGTTTTACTATTTATGGCTACTAATGATCCCCGTATGCCATAACACCCGCTAAAAATAAACAAACTATCTTTATATCATCACCTCTCTTACATCTAACTATACTTACATTCTAGTTACAATTTTTTTTCACTAAGCTACCCCCCCCCCCCAACGATTTTGGTTCTTGATGGACCCACCATATCACTACTCCCATGCTCCATATCTTTCATAAGATTATATTTGATTGTTTATTTGATTTTTTGCTTGTTGAACTAAACATAATATATGGAGTTGATTATAAGAAGCATGGCACCTAAGATTTGTCATCATAACTCAAGAGATCACACTCCATCCTTACCCTCACTTCTTTCTCTCTCTCTCTATTCGGTTCTACTACAACCGAATCCACCACCACACTCCAACATTCATCACCTTCTTCATTTACCTATGCCATTCAAGCTTTGAAGATCAAACATGGAAGGTGCAACTTGAAGGCATTGCAAGGGAGCATTGTTCTTGCTTGATTCTACATCTTTTCTCATTCATTTTTACACAAGATTCTTCCCTAGCTAGAGGCTAGTAGTAAGTTTCTTCATGCTTGATCTCATCTTGTTCGAAATTTATGGCATTTAACATGTAGTGTTGTTGTTTAAATCACTAAATCACAAGAATATAAGAAAAGTGTGAAAACATGAGTTATGAACATTAAACCTACATAAAAGTTTACTTGTGTATGATTTATGAAGTGGAATCTTGTCGGTTTAAGGGTTGGTTAACACATACTTGATATTTAAAAGTCGTTTTCTTGTTTAACCCGCTAATCGGACACTTATGACGCGATTTAATAACATCGAAATCACAAAACAGCATGCTGAGTCACTGTTTCAGCCGCCTTTAACAGGCTGTAAACGTACCTTAAAAACTCGAAAAACAGAATTTCAAAAGCCTAAATCGTGTCATTTCGAAAAACGAAGAAAATGGCGCTGGAATCATATTTTTCGGATGTCGGTTACTATTTTAAAAATCTGTTTCCGTGACAGCAGCTAGGGCTGTTTGTTACTGCAGAAAATTGGGCTGTGTGTTTTCGATCACAACCTAAAACCTGAACCGAACCAGCCCCTGAAACTTTTATCAAAGATGAACACAGATGTATTTGTGACCCTCAAACTGGATTTTCGATAAACGGACTTACGGGGAATTTTTGACGAATTTTTCCGTAAACAGTGATCAGAATGTGACAAATCTGACCACAGTTCGGTAAACGATTTTCTGTAAATTTTTGGTAATGAACTGGACCCCGAAATTTTTACACAATAATTTGTGGGTCGTTTATGACGTTCCACAAAAATCTGGGAATTTTTGGAAAGGGTTAAGTATTTTATTTAATCGCCCGAAAACAGTCTAGTTTTCACATATTTAAACTGAAAATAACAATGGTAGTATTTTGCGTGTTAAAGCGTAAAGGTTGATTGATGATGATCATGAGTTGATTTCAAAAAGAAAATGATACGCTTGAAAGCGTGGCCACCTCCAGTTACAGAGGAAACTCTGGCGAAATTTTCTAAAAACCTAACACTTAGAATTATTTACACAACAAGTGTTAGAACTATTTTCGACATATTTTCGAAACATAAATTTCGCCATGACATTATTTACTAAATATTCGGAGGTGGGATTTTCACAAGGTTTAACGTGATGAATATATATATTGTCACAACACTGTTTATGATTAGTTTGTGAAATACATAAATATTATTTTTAGAAGTAAAAATAATATTTACAAGCGTTAATGATCCCAAAACTTTGCGAACGCTTTCACCATAACTATATAAGTTACACTGGTAATTACATTACCACACGATTGATAAAACGTAACTTACGCACATGTATTGTATCCCCCATCCTTGGGAAGGAGTTTAGCTACCAAGTATATACAAAAAGTAAACACGAAATAGTTGTCTAACTATTTCCCAAAAACATAAACTATAAAGCTAAGGCACGGCCGTCCGTCTAATAGAATTAGCACTTGTAGGTCGTCGCGCAGCTTTCTGATTCAGGGATACTTGGTAGAGACGCCTCACAGTGAGTTCATGTCCCCCTTTTCTCTAACTGTTTTCAGTTTACTTAACTGCGGGGGTGAAATACATGTTACTATGATTTACGAGTACTTTACAACGGTATGTTTAACGTAAGGAGGTGTTATACGATCATGTGAGTGGATAGGAACAACATGGGGCCATTAGTCCTCATGGAGGGACCGAGGGACAGGAGCGGTAGATCTATCTGGGTGTAGCGAGCCCAGCCCCCGGCCAAACTAGAAACGGACCGTGGGGTGACTTTGTCCACATACTTTGCCGTGGCGAAATCTGCTAGGTTTGAGTCTCCCTATTTGCACTTCACATATGTCAGTGGCCTTGCAAACCATTGGTGATCACAAGTCCTCTTACACTGCTACATACCACAACTATTTTTATACTCACAAGTGTTTTACATACTCACTTACACATGAACTCGCTCAACATTATTGTTGATTTTTCAACTCACATGTATTTCAGGAAATTAAACGGATCTGGCACGGTATGGAACGTTTTCCGCTGCACTTGTCATGGAGTCATCAGGGTTTAGGGGATGTGTCTCTTTCCTGGACAAGACACAGTCCTTAAACCACGTTTATGTTATGTTTTAGTTTGTAATGTTGTTGAACAAGGTTATGGTTGTTGGTTAAAACAATGGTACTGTATTTTGTTTTCAAAACTTAATGGATGACTTGCATGGTTTTTAATTCATATAGCTTGTTATGGTTAAGCTATGGTATTAAGAAGTCACACCAAAATTTACCACGCTTCCGCAAAGCCAGGGTGTGACATGTAGAACTTCACAAATTCTTAACCATCTTTTGCCATACAAATGGGTTTCACCCTAGTTTATTATCATAGATGAATTCTAGCATAATTTCAACTCCTACATGCTTATATCATCTTACATTCATGTCTGATTTCATAGAAAATCAAAATTACACATGACCCACTTTATCAAACTTCACAAAATCATGAAATTGAACTTACTAGCTATCAAGAACACTTAGATAATCGAGGTTCCTGGCTCATGCATTCGATTAATCGTTGATTCCCCTTTCAATTTTTGTAGAGATTGAAAAACTAGGGTTTCTTGGCTCTCTCTCCCTCTGTTCGATCGTACCAAACCCAGGAGGAGCACTGGTTCCTTTTTTTTAATAAATCTCATTACATAATTCCATTTTTAGTCCCTTGACTTTTGAATGTTTTTAAAATAGTCATTCCCCATGATAACTTGATTACTTTCATTATTAATGTTATTTCATTCATTCATTATTATTATTATTTAAATCTTCAATATGATAAAAATATATGTTTATCATTCCTTACCATTAAAGCATCACAATCAAATTATTATTCTAAGTCATACGAAATTTTGGGGTGTTACAAGTCTACCCCCCTTAAGGAAGGTTTCGTCCCCGAAACCTGAATACGTACCAAATAATTCTGGGTAGTGCTTTTGCATTTCATCCTCTGCTTCCCATGTAAGATCCGATCCTTTCCGATGTTGCCATTGGACCAACACTTGTCGAACGGATTTGTTGCGGAGTCGCTTTACTTTTAAATCTTTTATTGCCACGGGCTTTTCAACATAATTTAACTTCTCATCTACTTCAATATCATCCAAAGGCACGTATTCCGTCTCATCCGCTAGGCACTTCCGCAGTTGCGACACATGAAAAGTGTTATGAATTCCATCCAACGCGGGAGGTAATTCTAACTGGTACGCTACCGCCCCGACCCGAGCGAGTATTTTGAATGGTCCAATGTATCGAGGACCCAATTTTCCGCGTTTGCGAAAACGAATTATTCCCTTCCATGGAGAAACTCTCAATAAGACATAATCTCTCACTTGGAATTCAATTGGTCGCCTTCGCCTATCCGCGTACGACTTTTGTCTATCTTGCGCTGCTTCTATCCTTGATCTAACCATATCAATCCTTTCATTCATCTTGGCTACTACTTCTCTTGACGCGAGTTCTCGTTGACCCACTTCCCCCAACAAACCGGAGTCCTACATTACCTTCCATAGAGCATTTCGTAGGGGGCCATTTTTATGCTGTTATGATAACTATTATTATATGAAAACTCTACCAAAGGTAGATGATCATCCCAGCTTCCTCTGAAATCCATAACACACGCCCTTAGCATATCAACCAATGTTTGGATAGTTCGTTCCGATTGACCATCGGTTTGTGGATGGTAGGCGGTGCGTATATGTAACTGGGTCCCCAATTCTTCGTGAAATTTTCTCCAATAACGAGATGTGAACCGGGTATCCCGGTCGGACACTATAGACACCGGAACCCCATGTCGAGATATAATCTCATTCGTATAAACTTCCGCCATCCTTTCCGAATTATAAGTTTCCCGAATGGGTAAGAAATGTGCACTTTTGGTTAGTCGGTCAACGACTACCCAAATTGTCACACCCTGGCTTTGCGGAAGCGTGGTTAATTTTGGTGTGACTTCTCAATACCATAGCTTAACCATAACAAAGCTATATGAATTAAAATCATGCAAGATCATCCATAGATTTAAGTTTTAAAAACCAAATACAACAACATTGTCTTAACGGAAACACATCCTAACGACATAAACATTGTTCAACAAACACAAACATAACATAAACACAGTTTAAGGACTGTGACTTGTCCAGGAAAGAGTCACATTCCCCAAACCCGGATGACCTCGTAACTAGTGCAGCGGGAAAACGTGTCATACCGCGCCAGATCCTTTAATTCCCTGAAATACATGTAAGTTGAAAAATCAACAATAATGTTGAGCGAGTTCATGTGTAAGTGAGTAAATAAACCTTTGTATGTATTCAAATCCTGGTATGTAGCAAATAAGGAAAAAGAGATCACCAACGGTTTGCAAGGCCATTGATATGTGTGAAGTGCAAGTAGGAAGACTCAAACCTAGCAGATTTAGCGTTGGGTACAAAGTCACCCCGAGGTCCGTTCTGGTTGGACCTGGGGCTGGGCTCGCTACACCCAGATAGATCTACCGCTTACGTCCCTTGGTCCTACAATGAGGATTAATGGCCTCCAGTTTCTGCCTACCCACTCACATGATCTAAGTAGTAAACCTCCTTACGCTAACCATACCACGTATAAAGTACTTGTAATCAAAGTAACATGTATTTCACCCCCGCAGTTAAAAACTGAAAACAGTTAAGAGAAAAGGGGGACATGAACTCACAGTGGTACGTCTCTACCAAGTAATGCCTCCAAATCAATCAGCTGTATGACGACCTACACGTACTAACTCTATTAGACGGACGGCCGTGCCTTAGCTTTATGGTTTAAGTTTTTGGGAAATAGTTAGGCAACTATTTCGTGTTTACATTCTGTATATACTTGGTAGTCATTTTCCTTCCCAAGGATGGGGGATTTAATACATGTGCGTTCGTATAATTCGGATTACACCATTAAGTCTCACTTAATATATTTTATTTCTAACTCCCAAAATATAATTATTCTTCTCAGAAATATTATATTTTAATACATGCGATTTTCCCAAAATAATACTTAGTAATATTATTTTTACTCTAAAAATAATATTTACGTAGTTCACAAAATAATCATAAACACTTATACAAGTGATGTTGTGAAAAATATATACTAAATATATTTATGTATCACGTTTTATTTTGTGAAATCCCACCTCCGATATTTTGTAAATAAGTTGTGGCGAAATCTATGCTTTGAAAACAAGTCAAAATGTATTTCTAACACTTTTAGTGAAAATAATTCTAAGTGTTAGGTTTTTAGAAAAATTTCGCCAGAGTTTCCTCTGTAACTGGAGGTGGCCACGCTTTTAAGCGCATCATTTTCTTTTATAAATCAAACCAACAATTTTCTTAATCAACAATAAGCATTATTCAAACCATCGAACTAGTCAAAATATATATAAATCGCATAAATTTCATGAACTTGTGATTTATTCAAACTATGAAGTAAATCCCATTACTTTTAGTGGATCTTTATATAAAATAATCCGGTTTCGTAAAAGTCTTGTTTTTAAAGAAATCCCATCTTTACAACTTCTTGTCAACTTTTACAAAAATAGTTATTTTGTCGAAACTTTGTGTTACACAAGTGTTTATACACTTGTGTGTTCTAAAAATCATGCATGTTAGTGTAAGATCCGTCTTTAGAAAACATGGTTTTTCTTGACACGTGGTCCTTTGAAAATACCGCTTGTAGATACGTAGATCTACTAGTTTTAAACACTATTGTACAAACAAAATCGCTTTTACACAAGTTCATGATATGTGTGTGGTAGAGCTTCGCCCTTTAACCCTTGTTACTTCCAAAACAACCTTATGTCATGATCCAAGATCGTGACCAACCCGGGTTAAATGACGATCCGAGCTACCACAACATAGATCGGGTCCAAATAATCCCACAAATCAAATACTACATGATTTACACAACATATGAGCTATTAACCAACATTTTAGTGTTTTAAGTAGACTTTAAAGCATTATCTTGTAAGATTTCGAGTTTTAACCGTTACACATCGTATTAACCACTTCAAAATAGTTCGAGTAGGTGATTTAAGCAACTTACTACTAGCTCGAGGCTAGGGAAGAATCTATGCGAAAAATGCGTGGATAAAAGCAAGATAAAGAGGTCCTTCGCCTTCCGATTGCACCAAGACTCCTTATATGCGACCCTTAACACTTGTAGATGATTGGAATGGCTTGATCTAAACTCGAAATCGGATGGACGCACAAGGGGGTGTTCGGCCGTAGCTTCTTTAGAGAGAGGGAGAGAGTTTTGAGTTGTGTTGTGTTGTGTGATGATCATATTATGGTGGGTTAAGACATGAAATTATAGACAACTAATAGGATCATTATCCAATGGATACTATGTCTTAGAGATATTAAGCACACTTAATATAATAATCAACAAAAAGGACGAGTGTGTCCCCCTCATGGGGACGGTTTGGTTAAGGGGGGGGGGGGTCTAGTTCGAATCCAACCATTAGTTAGGATACTAGTTAGGTTAAGTAAGTTAGTTAAGTGCTTAACCCGGTTAGTTGTGTGTCGTGTGTTATGACGGGTGTTAGGGTATTCAGGGACCCTAACTAGCTCAGAAAAAGATAAATAATGTTATTAACAATATTTTCATGTTCCGGGTATAGTCCGGTTGTTCGGTTGGATAGTAATCCGTTAAAGTGCTTAACAAAGCTTTAAAGTGTCGTTAATACCCTTTTTAGTGACACAACTCATTTCTGACACTTTGGAAAGTGTCTAGTAATATTTTTCTCATGTTTTGGCACTTTATTAGGTAGCTAAAAGCTGAATTATTATGTAAAGTGCTGAATTTTTGTACTTAGAGTACGTTTTAGGCACATCCAGTCATTGTAACTTATTTCTAGAGACGCAGTTCTACAACCCTTGTATCCCTACACTCACCACTAGTGTAGCAAAATATTTCTGGCTCATACAGGCCTTAGAGGCAGTGTTTGCCTGATGCTGGCTTATCAGCATGTTCAATAGGTTATCCGTTTATAATGCTACTGTGCTTTTTGTGCATCATGTGTGTCACTAAAGTTCAGCATGTAAATAATGTAGTGACGGTAAGTAAAGTATGATGCAGGTAAGTGCATGTATCAGAAATCAAGTAGCAGTTCATCAGCAAGTTCAAGCAAGCACAGTAATTAAGCAGTAATTAATTATTAATTAAGTCGTACGGATACCAGGTTTAGTGAGGGTTGTCACATTCTCCCCCCGTTAAATAAATTTCGTCCCGAAATTTAAGTTCTGCTTGTAGAAGCAGGGTTCTTGGGAAATAGGTGGGGGTATTTCTCTTTCATCCGGTCCTCACGCTCCCAGGTGTATTCAGGACCATGTCTGGCATTCCAACGAACTTTGACGAGCTTGACACTGCTCCGGCGGGTCTTGTTTACCTTCCAATCTGTGACCTCAACTGGTTCTTCAACGAAATGGAGCGTGTCGTCAACATGAATCTCGTCGATGGGAATGGCAATGTTATCTTGAGTTGGACTTTTCTTTAGGTTGGATACATGAAATGTATGGTGAACACCATTCAGTTCAGCAGGTAAATCCAACTTGTATGCTATCAGTCCTATTCTTTCCAAAATTCTGAAAGGACCAATGTAGCGCGGATTTAACTTCCCACGCTTTCCGAAGCGTGCCACACCCTTCCAGGGTGAGACTTTCAATAAAACCATTTCTCCCACTTGAAATTCCACGTGTTTCCGGTTTGGATCCGCATAGGCCTTCTGTCTATGGCGAGCTGCTTCGATGCGTTTAAGAATCTGCGCAATCTTGTCTGTCGTCTCTTGGACGATTTCGGGACCAGCAAGCTGCCTATCACCTGCGTCAGCCCAGCATAGGGGTGATCGGCACTTGCGTCCGTAAAGGGCTTCAAATGGCACGACACCAATACTGGTGTGGTAGCTGTTGTTGTATGAAAATTCGACCAAAGGCAAATGCTTATCCCAGCTACCGCCCAAATCCATAACACACGCTCTCAGCATGTCTTCCAAAGTCTGTATCGTTCGCTCGATTTGACCGTCAGTTTGCGGATGAAACGCAGTGCTCAGATTTAATTGTGAGCCAAAAGCTTCTTGAAAGGATTGCCATATCCTTGACACAAACCTTCCGTCTCTATCAGAGATGATCGAGAGAGGCACTCCATGACGTGCGACGATCTCTCTCATGTAAATTTCAGCCAATTTGCTCGTATTATCCTTCTCTCTGATAGGTAAGAAGTGTGCTGACTTCGTTAATCGATCCACTATTACCCAAATAGTGTCATGGCCTCTTGGCGTTCTTGGCAACTTTGTAACAAAGTCCATGGAGATTTGTTCCCATTTCCATTTGGGAATCTCAGGTTGTTGCAGAAGTCCTGAAGGCTTCTAGTATTCCGCTTTAACCTTAGCGCATGTTAAACATTTGCTCACATACACAGCAACATCGCCTTTCATCCTAGGCCACCAATAATAGTATTTGAGATCTTGGTACATCTTATCCGCTCCTGGATGGATAGAGTACTGCGTCTTGTGAGCTTCATCGAAAATAACCTTCCTTAAACCTCCAAACAAAGGAACCCAAATCCTTTTCTCAAAACATAACGTTCCTTCCTCGTTTGGCACCAATAGCTTCTCCATCCCACGGAGATATTCTTCTTCAAGGTTTCCTTCCTTGAGAGCTTCTTTCTGTGCGGTACGAATGCGCAAGGAAAGATCGGTTCGAATAATCATTTCTAAAGCCCTAACCCTTATGGGCTTGATCCTCTCCTTTCGACTTAGGGCATCGGCGACCACATTCGCCTTCCCTGGATGGTACTTTATCTCGCAGTCGTAATCGTTCAGCAACTCAACCCATCGTCTTTGCCTCATATTCAGCTCCTTCTGGCTGAATATGTGTTGTAGGCTCTTGTGATCTGTAAAAATTGTACACTTGGTACCATAAAGGTAGTGTCTCCAGATCTTTAATGCAAATACCACTGCGCCAAGTTCCAAATCATGTGTGGTATAGTTCTTTTCGTGCACTTTCAATTGACGTGATGCGTAAGCAATAACCTTTTGGCGTTGCATCAACACACAACCCAATCCTTGACGTGAGGCGTCACAGTATACCACAAAATCATCTGTACCTTCCGGTAGTGCTAAGATTGGCGCATTGCAGAGCTTATCCTTCAATATCTGGAACGCTTCTTCCTGTTTGATTCCCCAATCAAACTTCTTATCTTTCTGCGTGAGGAGTGTCAAAGGTTGAGAAATTTTTGAAAAATCCTCAATGAACTTTCGATAATAGCCAGCCAAACCCAAGAATTGTCGAATCTCGGTTGGCGTCTTTGGCGTTTCCCAATTCTTGATCGCTTCGACCTTTGTGGGATCAACATGGATTCCATTTCCATTAACCACATGTCCAAGAAATTGTACTTCACGTAGCCAAAACTCACACTTAGAGAACTTGGCATACAACTGTTCCTTCTTTAGTAATTCCAAAATAGCTCTTAGATGTTGTTCGTGCTCAGCCTTTGTCTTTGAATAAATCAAGATGTCGTCGATAAACACAATCACGAACTTGTCCAAGTACGGCTTGCAAACTCTATTCATCAAGTCCATAAAGACTGCAGGTGCGTTTGTCAACCCAAACGGCATAACAAGGAACTCGTAGTGTCCATAACGAGTTCTGAAGGCTGTCTTCGGGATACTTTCCTCTTGTATCCTTAACTGATGGTATCCAGATCGCAAGTCGATCTTTGAGTAAAAGCTTGAACCTTGCAGTTGATCAAACAGATCATCAATTCTTGGCAGAGGATATCTATTCTTGATCGTCAGTTTGTTCAACTCTCTGTAGTCGATACACATTCGAAAACTACCGTCCTTCTTCTTGACAAACAGGACCGGAGCTCCCCAAGGCGAGAAGCTTGGTCGGATAAATCCCTTGTCTAACAACTCCTGAAGTTGTGTCGACAGTTCCTGCATCTCAGACGGAGCAAGTCTATAAGGTGCCTTAGCAACAGGCGCGGCGCCTGGGACTAAGTCAATGTGGAACTCTACTTGTCTCTGAGGTGGCAGTCCAGGTAAGTCCTCTAGGAAGACTTCTGGATATTCCCTCACGGCAGGGATGTCTTTGATTCTAGGCTCAGCAGCCTTCTTATCCACAATGTGTGCCAGGAAGGCAACACATCCCTTCTGTAAACACTTTCGCGCTTTCAGGCAGCTGATAATTCTTAACGGCGTATCACGCTTCTCCCTGTGAACCACAATTGTTTCGCCATCTTCGGTGGGGATACGAACGACCTTTTCGTGATAAACTATCTCAGCCTTGTTGCCTGATAACCAATCCATTCCTACCACCACGTCGAAGCTTCCCAACTGGACTGGTAGTAGATCCAAAGCAAACTCATGCTCTCCCAATTCGATCACACAACCTCTGATTACTTCATTGGCTTCTACTAACTTCCCATTAGCCAATTCGATTGAGTAGGGGATATCTAACTTACTAGCGGCTAAACCAAGCATGTTCTTAAATTCTAACGACACGAAGCTATAATCGGCACCAGTATCAAATAAAACGGATGCATAGCGTTGATTTACAGGGAACGTACCAGTGACAACATTGGGATCCTGGCGCGCTTCCCTCGCTTCGATATTGAACACTCTTCCACGGGCTTGGTTTAACTCTGGGCAGTTCTTCTTAAAGTGCCCGATATCACCACAGTTAAAGCATCCAATTCTTTGCCCGTTTCCACCTCCATTTCCAGCTTGGTTGTTGTTTTGGTTCGCATTGTTGCCTCGATTCCCGTTTCCTCCATTGTTCCCCTATGTGCGATTTCCGTTTACACCCCGGTTATTGTTTCTGTTTCCAAATCCTCCCTGGCCTCCCCGGCCAGCCGTGGCCCAACAAGAATCCTTCAAGTGGCCAGTCTTTCCACAAGCTTCACATACTTTTGGCCCGCATCGGCCAGAATGGTGACGCTGGCAGGTGTTGCACTTGGGCTGGGTGCCCATATATCCCTTCCCTTTCTTCCTACCACCAGCTGCATCCTGAGTTGGCGCATTTTGCTCTCCTTTCTTAACAACCACATTGGCGCCCTGCTTGAAGTTCGAGAACTTCTGTTTGTTACCTCCTGATGACTCAACGTGAGTCTCTTCCTTCTTCGTCTTGATCTCATCAAACTTGTGCAGGCGGATAGCCTCCTCCGTGAGAGCCACGCTCAAATCGATTGCCTCAGTAATTGTCGCAGGCTTGGATGAGGTCACCATGCTTATGATTTGAGGAGCCAATCCCCAAATGAAACGTTCAATCCTTTTGAACTCCGGAGTGACCATGTAGGGTACCACATGCGATAAGTCATGGAACCTTTGAACGTACTCTGCGATCTTTGGACCATCCATTTTCAAATGCCAGAACTCGGTTTCCAACCTTTGGATTTCCGCGCGAGAGCAGTACTTTTTGCGCATAAGTTCCTTCAGTTCGGTCCAGGTTAGCGCGTAGGCATCAGCTTCACCAAGTGTCTGTACTTGTAAATTCCACCAAGAGAGGGCTCCATCCAAGAATAGCCCTGAGATATAGGTGACTTGCTGATCTAGCGCGCATTTGCTCATGCGAAGAACAGATTCAGTTTTCTCGGCCCAACGAACAAAGGCGACAGCACCTCCTGTGCCATCAAAGTTGACCGGTTTGCAGTCTAGAAACTGCTTGTAGGTGCACCCATGAGGTGGATTGTTGTTGCCATTGTTGTTTGAGCTGCTTCCGCTGGGTCCTCCTTGCGAAGCGGCGTATTGTGCGATGGCAGCAGCGATGATTTGCTGGAGTTCTTCCTCATTGGTGGGAACGGTGTTTGACGTCTCGGCGGCATCTTCTAAAAGATGGGTTCACGTCGGTCAGGCCATAGTAAAGATCGTATGCTTTATTATGATAGTAATAGTACACAACATCTCACGTTATAATTATATTAATCACACAACATCCCATGTCACAAACATCAATCACACAACATCCCATGTCATAGAATATAAATAACCAAATCAAGCATCAAATATGGTGAGAATACTGCGATTGCCATATATTGAGACCACATAGTAAGCGTACAAGTACATCACAGTGTCATACAACATCAGTCGACTAAGGGCTACATCGCCCTAGTCCAAAAACAATATCAAATCAGTGTCAATACATCCCATATACATGATCAACAAAAGTCAGAATCAAAATGTAGTCTCCAAAAATGCTGTGCAGTCAAAAGCATTCGCCGTCTTCTCACCAACGTCTACCCATACGGTACTGAAGAGCTCTACACGGATGGCGGTGGAGGAGGGGGAAAGTGAGTGTAAAACAAGCGACGCAACTGGAGCCAGTCCTCCTCCATGGCTCTCTGGGTACGCACCCAAGAAGCAACCTGCTGCTCAAGTGCCAAAAGGCGTGCAGCATAGTCTGGGGGTAAAGGTCGAAAGGGCTGCAAGGGAGAGTGGGTCTGACCCTGGCACTGACACGGTGGTGGCTGAGCTCTCTCAAGCTCCTGAATGCGCTGCGTGTGTGCCTCGTGCTGGGCAACAAAAGACATCAAAACGTCCTCAATAGTATACCCCATGTGGAAAGAATGGTAGGGGTCGGTCGGTGGCATAGCAGAAGGTGTCGTCCAGAGAAACGGCTCACTGGTGGGATCAAAAGGTGCCACATGAAATGGAGAAACAGGGGGAAAAGTAGCAGACGGTGGTATTGCAGGGATAGATACTGGTACATGTCCAAAAGGGTGAGCCGAAGAACCTTCTCTAGGTCGCGCTGGAGGTGTAAACCGAGGAAATGAAAAGGAGGTATCAATGTGACGGGTATCAGTGATCTGAGGGGGAATAGGTGGAACCTCATCATCAGCAGGAATCCACCCATGCTGGGCGTGCTCATCTCGTGGGTCAATCTGTGCCTCAAAAAGTGCTCGATCAAACTGTACGGGCATAGGGTCAAGGTGAGGTGCAACAAGAGGGTCAACTGGTGCATCAACAATAAGTGGGGGATCAACATGATCAGCAGCAATAACATGATCGCCCTCCAAAAACGGGGCATCCACTGGGTGATCATCAATAGGTGGGTCAGCAATGACAGGCTCAAAAAGCATGCCAGCATGAGCAGGGTCATGCTCAAGTACTGGGTCAGGAGCAGGGTCTAGTGGCTGCTCGGGCTCATCAAAGGCCATCTCGAAATCAAACTCAGGGTCGATGGGATCAACTGGGTCAACTGGGTCGACGGGATCCTCCATAGGCTGA
This sequence comes from Helianthus tuberosus, assembly GCA_030545235.1. NCBI lineage: Eukaryota > Viridiplantae > Streptophyta > Magnoliopsida > Asterales > Asteraceae > Helianthus > Helianthus tuberosus. The sequence goes on from CM060363.1 coordinate 80,498,141, forward strand.
TCCATGGGTATAAACTCTATATCCTCATCTGTGTCGAATCCTGGGGGAAAGACAGGATCGGAATCCTCCAAATCATCGTGGTCGAAAGCAAAACTAGGGATAGGGGCAACAGAGGATGCCTGGTCGGGATCTAATCCATGTGAAAAGTGCTGCGCATTCTGAGTGTGTGAAGGTAGGGAGGCCACAAACTCGAAAGAGTCCGGGACCGGAGAGTGAGCAGGTGACTCCTCGGCGAGAGCATCTGCGATCATCAAAAGATCACCAGCAGCAAGAAGGGCCTCGCCCTGAACATCGTCCTCCAGGGGCTCATCATCAAACAGATCGACGTCGTCGTCAGCGTCGGCGTCGGGGAGCAAATCGTAAGCAGGATACGAAGCAAGTGGTATGGGTGCAGGGATCTCTACAAGCGGTAGGTCCCTGGCCAAAGGGCCATCAGCGAGCTCATCAGCACCATCAGGTAAAGCAAAGGGCTGAAAGTCGTCCTCGTCCGTGCTAGTAACGTCGGATGTGTGGACCTCATGCTCTGAAGACTCTAGGTCATCTGATACTATAGGTCTAGGTCCTGTGGTGTCTGAGTCACCTGTGCCAGAGGTGTCCATGTGTCTGTAACATAAACACAAACATGCACAAACAGTCAATCATACAATCAAATAATCACATAAGTCACCAAGTAAGCATTCAAACAATTCTCCTAGTCCCACTAGCCTCCCAGCCTCTCAGACTGCTCTTCCTAGTCCCACTAGCCAAATTCTCCTAGTCCCACTAGCCAATTCTCCTAGTCCCACTAGCCAATTCTCCTAGTCCCACTAGCCAACTACCTCGATCTCCCAGACCGAGCCTCGGCCTCCAAGACCGAGCCTCAGCCTTTCTAGACTGAGCCTAAAAACAATAAATAAAAGGTGCTCAACATTTGTTTATAAAAAGTTTTGGATCTGGACTTAAGTGGTATGCAAAAAAAATGTTTTCGTGAGAGCCCTAGTGATCATAGTCTAGACTCGAGAGAGAATCCTAGTTCGCTATGATCAGAGCTCTGATACCAAGCTGTCACACCCTGGCTTTGCGGAAGCGTGGTTAATTTTGGTGTGACTTCTCAATACCATAGCTTAACCATAACAAAGCTATATGAATTAAAATCATGCAAGATCATCCATAGATTTAAGTTTTAAAAACCAAATACAACAACATTGTCTTAACGGAAACACATCCTAACGACATAAACATTGTTCAACAAACACAAACATAACATTAACATAGTTTAAGGACTGTGACTTGTCCAGGAAAGAGTCACATTCCCCAAACCCGGATGACCTCGTAACTAGTGCAGCGGGAAAATGTGTCATACCGCGCCAGATCCTTTAATTCCCTGAAATACATGTAAGTTGAAAAATCAACAATAATGTTGAGCGAGTTCATGTGTAAGTGAGTAAATAAACCTTTGTATGTATTCAAATCCTGGTATGTAGCAAATAAGGAAAAAGAGATCACCAACGGTTTGCAAGGCCATTGATATGTGTGAAGTGCAAGTAGGAAGACTCAAACCTAGCAGATTTAGCGTTGGGTACAAAGTCACCCCGAGGTCCGTTCTGGTTGGACCTGGGGCTGGGCTCGCTACACCCAGATAGATCTACCGCTTACGTCCCTTGGTCCTACAATGAGGATTAATGGCCTCCAGTTTCTGCCTACCCACTCACATGATCTAAGTAGTAAACCTCCTTACGCTAACCATACCATGTATAAAGTACTTGTAATCAAAGTAACATGTATTTCACCCCCGCAGTTAAAAACTGAAAACAGTTAAGAGAAAAGGGGGACATGAACTCACAGTGGTGCGTCTCTACCAAGTAATGCCTCCAAATCAATCAGCTGTATGACGACCTACACGTACTAACTCTATTAGACGGACGGCCGTGCCTTAGCTTTATGGTTTAAGTTTTTGGGAAATAGTTAGGCAACTATTTCGTGTTTACATTCTGTATATACTTGGTAGTCATTTTCCTTCCCAAGGATGGGGGATTTAATACATGTGCGTTCGTATAATTCGGATTACACCATTAAGTCTCACTTAATATATTTTATTTCTAACTCCCAAAATATAATTATTCTTCTCAGAAATATTATATTTTAATACATGCGATTTTCCCAAAATAATACTTAGTAATATTATTTTTACTCTAAAAATAATATTTACGTAGTTCACAAAATAATCATAAACACTTATACAAGTGATGTTGTGAAAAATATATACTAAATATATTTATGTATCACGTTTTATTTTGTGAAATCCCACCTCCGATATTTTGTAAATAAGTCGTGGCGAAATCTATGCTTTGAAAACAAGTCAAAATGTATTTCTAACACTTTTAGTGAAAATAATTCTATGTGTTAGGTTTTTAGAAAAATTTCGCCAGAGTTTCCTCTGTAACTGGAGGTGGCCATGCTTTTAAGCGCATCATTTTCTTTTATAAATCAAACCAACAATTTTCTTAATCAACAATAAGCATTATTCAAACCATCGAACTAGTCAAAATATATATAAATCGCATAAATTTCATGAACTTGTGATTTATTCAAACTATGAAGTAAATCCCATTACTTTTAGTGGATCTTTATATAAAACAATCCGGTTTCGTAAAAGTCTTGTTTTTAAAGAAATCCCATCTTTACAACTTCTTGTCAACTTTTACAAAAATAGTTATTTTGTCGAAACTTTGTGTTACACAAGTGTTTATACACTTGTGTGTTCTAAAAATCATGCATGTTAGTGTAAGATCCGTCTTTAGAAAACATGGTTTTTCTTGACACGTGGTCCTTTGAAAATACCGCTTGTAGATACGTAGATCTACTAGTTTTAAACACTATTGTACAAACAAAATCGCTTTTACACAAGTTCATGATATGTGTGTGGTAGAGCTTCGCCCTTTAACCCTTGTTACTTCCAAAACAACCTTATGTCATGATCCAAGATCGTGACCAACCCGGGTTAAATGACTATCCGAGCTACCACAACATAGATCGGGTCCAAATAATCACACAAATCAAATACTACATGATTTACACAACATATGAGCTATTAACCAACATTTTAGTGTTTTAAGTAGACTTTAAAGCATTATCTTGTAAGATTTCGAGTTTTAACCGTTACACATCGTATTAACCACTTCAAAATAGTTCGAGTAGGTGATTTAAGCAACTTACTACTAGCTCGAGGCTAGGGAAGAATCTATGCGAAAAATGCGTGGATAAAAGCAAGATAAAGAGGTCCTTCGCCTTCCGATTGCACCAAGACTCCTTATATGCGACCCTTAACACTTGTAGATGATTGGAATGGCTTGATCTAAACTCGAAATCGGATGGACGCACAAGGGGGTGTTCGGCCGTAGCTTCTTTAGAGAGAGGGAGAGAGTTTTGAGTTGTGTTGTGTGATGATCATATTATGGTGGGTTAAGACATGAAATTATAGACAACTAATAGGATCATTATCCAATGGATACTATGTCTTAGAGATATTAAGCACACTTAATATAATAATCAACAAAAAGGACGAGTGTGTCCCCCTCATGGGGACGGTTTGGTTAAGGGGGGGGGGTCTAGTTCGAATCCAACCATTAGTTAGGATACTAGTTAGGTTAAGTAAGTTAGTTAAGTGCTTAACCCGGTTAGTTGTGTGTCGTGTGTTATGACGGGTGTTAGGGTATTCAGGGACCCTAACTAGCTCAGAAAAAGATAAATAATGTTATTAACAATATTTTCATGTTCCGGGTATAGTCCGGTTGTTCGGTTGGATAGTAATCCGTTAAAGTGCTTAACAAAGCTTTAAAGTGTCGTTAATACCCTTTTTAGTGACACAACTCATTTCTGACACTTTGGAAAGTGTCTAGTAATATTTTTCTCATGTTTTGGCACTTTATTAGGTAGCTAAAAGCTGAATTATTATGTAAAGTGCTGAATTTTTGTACTTAGAGTACGTTTTAGGCACATCCAGTCGTTGTAACTTATTTCTAGAGACGCAGTTCTACAACCCTTGTATCCCTACACTCACCACTAGTGTAGCAAAATATTTCTGGCTCATACAGGCCTTAGAGGCAGTGTTTGCCTGATGCTGGCTTATCAGCATGTTCAATAGGTTATCCGTTTATAATGCTACTGTGCTTTTTGTGCATCATGTGTGTCACTAAAGTTCAGCATGTAAATAATGTAGTGACGGTAAGTAAAGTATGATGCAGGTAAGTGCATGTATCAGAAATCAAGTAGCAGTTCATCAGCAAGTTCAAGCAAGCACAGTAATTAAGCAGTAATTAATTATTAATTAAGTCGTACGGATACCAGGTTTAGTGAGGGTTGTCACACAAATAGCATCGTGCCCCTTTCTTGTCTTAGGAAGTTTAGTCACCAGGTCCATTGTTACATGTTCCCACTTCCACACCGGTATCTCCAGCGGTTGCAACTTTCCATACGGCCTTTGGTGTTCGGCCTTTACTTGAGAACATGTCAAACACTTAGCAACATACTTTGCAATGTCTCTTTTCATTCCCGGACACCAATAATTCATCCTCAAATCTCGATACATCTTTGTAGCTCCCGGATGAATGGAGTACCTAGACTTGTGAGCCTCATTCAATAGCAATTCTTTCACATCACATTCCCGAGGTATCCAGATTCGGTCATACCTCGTTTTCATACCATCTGCATTCTCTTCCAATCCATGAATAAATCCTTTCGTCCTTTCTTTCTTCGAGTCGTCGGCATTCAAAGATTTTGTTTGGGCTTCTCGAATTTCATCAAGGAGTTTAGGAGTAACTACCATCTTCATAGATTTTACCCGAATCGGGGGCGGGTACTCCTTTCGACTTAGAGCGTCCGCCACTACATTAGCCTTCCCAGGATGATAATGAATGCCACAATCGTAATCCTTAATGAGTTCCAACCATCTTCGTTGCCTCATATTAAGATCTTTCTGCTCGAAAAAATATTTGAGGCTTTTATGGTCCGAGTAAATAGTAAATTTCACCCCATATAGGTAGTGCCTCCATATTTTCAAGGCAAATACGACCGCCGCCAATTCTAGATCGTGAGTTGGGTAATTGTTTTCATGCTGCTTGAGTTGTCTTGAAGCATAAGCAACGACCTTACCCTTTTGCATTAACACGCAACCTAAACCTTGGTGGGAGGCGTCAGTATACACTACTAAATCATTCGTCCCATCCGGTAATGTCAACACTGGAGAGTTTGAGAGCTTTTCCTTTAAGGTCTGAAACGCTTTTTCTTGTTCTTCGCCCTATATAAACTTTTCACTCTTCTTTGTTAACTTCGTCATAGGCGAGGCTATCTTGGAGAAATCTTGGATAAATCTCATGTAGTACCCAGGCAAGCCTAGAAAACTTTTTATTTCGCTCGGATTCTTTGGGCGTACCCAATTCATTACTGCATCTACTTTGGACGGGTCCACATGGACACCATCCGCATCGATTATATGACCCAAAAACTGTACCTCTCTAAGCCAAAAGGCACACTTTGAGAACTTTGCATATAACTTTTCCTTGCGAAGCGTTTCCAATACATCACGTAGGTGGGAAGCATGCTCTGCTTCACTTCGGGAGTATATTAGTATATCGTCAATAAAAACGATTACATACTTATCAAGCATAGGTCGGCACACCCGATTCATTAAATCCATAAACGCAGCTGGTGCGTTCGTTAGCCCAAAGGACATTACTAAAAACTCGTAATGTCCGTACCGCGTTCGAAACGCAGTGTTTGGCACATCTTCTTCTCGTACATGCAGTTGGTGGTAACCCGACCACAGATCGATTTTCGAAAACCAACTTGCCCCTTGAAGCTGGTCAAATAGGTCATCAATTCTGGGCAACGGGTAACGATTCTTCACCGTTAACTTGTTCAACTCTCGATAGTCGATGCACATTCGCATCGAACCATCTTTCTTCTTCACGAATAATACGGGCGCTCCCCATGGTGAAACACTTGGTTTAATAAAACCCTTATCGAGCAACTCTTGAAGTTGCGTCATCAATTCTTTCATTTCGGTCGGGGCCAACCGATAAGGAGCTTTAGCTACCGGTTTTGCATCCGGGTTAAGCTCTATCTTGAATTCTACTTCCCGTTTGGGCGGAAGCCCCGGTAAATCTTCCGGAAATACATCCGGATATTCGTTCACTACATTCACGTCTTGAAGTTTTGGAACACCTCGATTGGTGTCAATCACGTAAGATAGATACTCCTTACCTCCGTTCTTCACATGTTTGACAGCTTTGATTATAGAACACAATTTCGACTTGATGACCCTATCTCCTTGAACACTTACCCGTTTCCCCCCCGAGGTTACTACATGAATGACTTTCTTTTCACATTGAATTTCAGCGCGGTTTTGGGCTAGCCAATCCATTCCTATAACTACTTTAAATTCCCCCATGTACATCGGGACAAGATCTATACTAAATTCCTCATCTTCGATTAAGATCTTACAGTTTCTACAAATATCATGTAACAAATAGCTTTTACTATCAGCAACTTCCACTTCCAAGGGTACTAACATCTTTTCAAGCTTAAACGATGGATGAACTAACAATTCATTAGAAATAAACGATCTACTAGCCCCGGAATAAAATAATACATTCATAGGCATAGAATTAACCAAGAATATACCTAAGACCACATCCGGGCTAGTCTTAGCTTCATCCGAGGTTAACTGAACATCCTCCCGCGAGCCTTGGAAGACTCATCCTTCTTTCCATCTTTCTTTGCCCCTTGTTGGAGTTTCGGACATTCTGCTTTAATGTGCCCCGTTTGATTACAATTGTAACACGCTTTTGAGTTTTCGGGGCACCTATAATACGGATGTCCCTCTTGCCCACATTTGTAGCATCCTTTCTTTCCCAACAAGCATTCACCTGAATGATGTTTCCCACATGTCTTGCAAGTCGGAATCCCACTACTTTCCTTCCCCTTCCTATTTTGATCTTGATATTTTTCCTTTTTCGATGGGTTTGTGTTGGTAGGCTTCTCCGCCACCCTTTTCTCTCCCCGTTCAACCTGCCTTCTTAACTCGATCTCCCTATCTCTTGCCTAGTCGATTAATTCATTCAACATTGCACACTTGGAGGGATTTACGAACTCCCGATATTCAGCCTTTAACATAGCGTGATAACGTATGATTTTCAACCTCTCAGTTCCCGCTATCTCCCCACAAAATTTCACCTTGTCGAGGAACTTATTCGTTATTTCATCAATCGTTTCATCTTTTTGTTGAAGACGTAAGAAGTCTTCTTGAATCTTATCAATTGCGGATTGTGGGCTAAGATATTTCAGAAATGGCTCCTTGAACTCTTGCCATGTTAACGTTTGTACTTTGTCATCTCCCAATTCCTTCGAATGTGCGTCCCACCAATCCTTTGCTTGGAGTTGTAGGAGACACGTAGCAAACATCACTTGATCCTCCACTTAACATCTACTCCTTACAAGCACAGCCTCGGTGCTTGAAATCCATCTTTGACAGGCAATCGGATCAATTTCTCCTTTATATGGCAAGGGGTTACATGCCATAAATTCCTTATACGTGCACCTTCGAGTGCTCTTCTTCGTTTGCAATTCATTGATCATTTCCTTCAATTCCTCCACCTTGGACGTTACTAAGGTATCAACTACCCCCAATACTTGCCCTTCTACTTCTTGAGCTAATCGGGGTATACTAGCCTCAATTGCCTTCTTTACTTCTTCCGAAATCATAGTCTTTAGTTGTTCTTGTTGTGTCGCTTCATCATCATTCGTATCCGCCATCTACACATAAACATCATTCTTTATTTTAACATTCATTCATCCTTTCTATCATGTAACCATGCTAGTAATACGTAGCTCTCATTCTTTCTAATACGTAGAAGAAATTACTCGCGACTAAATCATACTTAAACTTTCTTTGGAAACTCAATGTTTTCGACAACCAACATCATAGTATTCTTTATCCCATATACCTTGGTATCACTTTTCTTATTCTTTAAAGTCTTAATATAACGTTTTAATACTTCTCGTGCGATAAAAACATCAAACAGAGCAACATACTTGAATTTGGCTGAAAATGGCCTCCACCGTAAGCTACGGTGGCTACCGTAGCTTACGGTGGCCCCTTTTCCTTTACGCTACTGGGCTACTCCCTTACGGTGGCCGTTTTCTCCCAGGTGCTACCGTAAGCTACGGTAGCCACCGTAGCTTACGGTGACGCCCAGAGTACAATGGCTGATTTTTCATGTTTTTACCCCCTTTTTGACCCGTTCTAACCCCCAAACTGATCCGATTCATCCCACATCTTTCCACAACATCCCGTAACCATTCCATAACATTCCGTAACTAAATTATTTGTAATGCAAAAATTTCAACTTTTAAAATACTTACTTGCTTTGCGCCGCGGAACGAACACACACTTCTCACGAGCTTTCAGTTTGAGTTCAAGCACTTGATGCTTAAATCCCTCAAACCTAGGCTCTGATACCAACTTGAAACGCCCAAATTTTTCTCATTCGACTATTAACATAAAAATTCATACAATTTTTTTTTACAAAATTTTAACATGACCCGTTTGCATTAAGTACTTTTCCACCTGCTTTTAACATCATCAATTTAATTAAGTTCTATGACATTTTTCAAAATAGCAAAGTGGTGACCATATAAGGTTCACCATAAACATTTTTTACAAACTACACTAAAATGTTTAGAAATCCAAACTACTTACTAACATACTAAACACAAGTTTAACACCATATCACAAAATGAAAACTTTGACTCATACTTAATAGACAACTTGAACCGGAAGCGTGTACAAAAGTCGACATTGTGTGTTCGGTCCGAGCACGCCCTAAATCAAGCAAGGGATTTACCTATCATTCACAACAACAAAACATTGTTAGTTCGTAATACATAACAATTGAAATCCTTTAATTCCGTATCATTATTCGACCCATTAACATATCATATTACTTTACTAACATTATCACCTCCATTCGGAAACATTCATCATACCACTTTCCGATTCATTTATAACGAACCGCTATGTACCATATCTTTCGCTATACTTACATTATTTGACCCGTTATGGACAAGTCAAATTCTCAAACATTCTAACAATCATTCCATTTATCATTCCAACCCATTAGACGGGTTATTTCCAATTTGCTTCAAACATTATCTTTTGGACATTTCTCCATATAAACTCTTTGCATCTATTCAATCATGAATCATAAAGGAAACTTACACTAAATTTATAGTACTAAAGATTATCATTCATAAATCTACAAGTAGAGTATATAAAGTTCATATGAACTTACAGCGATCTTGAGATGCTTGTGACTTCGAGTGACTTGCGCCTTCTTCTTTCTTCGTGCCTATATGTCATAACCTCATACTTTAGCTTTTCTAAACATTACTTTCACAATCCTTATAGTACGTTATGGCGTCTACTAATCACATACGTCATTATCATAAAGGAGGTACATCGACTTATCAAGTATTCATGTAAAAACCATATCTAAACCCACTTAGGCATTTCGTCGAACACATTGTGTGCGTATCACTAGTTTAGCATAATGTACAAGCATCTTAAGCACAATTTCCATAGTTCACTCATTGATTAACATAAACATCCTAAATTTTGAAATTTACCATTCTAATCATGAGCACATAGTTCTAAATCAATTACTCCTAACAATTTCACCAACATCAATCTAATTAGCATGTAGAACTTCACAAATTCTTAACCATCTTTTGCCATACAAATGGGTTTCACCCTAGTTTATTATCATAGATGAATTCTAGCATAATTTCAACTCCTACATGCTTATATCATCTTACATTCATGTCTGATTTCATAGAAAATCAAAATTACACATGACCCACTTTATCAAACTTCACAAAATCATGAAATTGAACTTACTAGCTGTCAAGAACACTTAGATAATCGAGGTTCCTGGCTCATGCATTCGATTAATCTTTGATTCCCCTTTCAATTTTTGTAGAGATTGAAAAACTAGGGTTTCTTGGCTCTCTCTCCCTCTGTTCGATCGTACCAAACCCAGGAGGAGCACTGGTTCCTTTTTTTTTTTTTATAAATCTCATTACATAATTCCATTTTTAGTCCCTTGACTTTTGAATGTTTTTAAAATAGTCATTCCCCATGATAACTTGATTACTTTCATTATTATTGTTATTTCATTCATTCATTATTATTATTATTTAAACCTTCAATATGATAAAAATATATGTTTATCATTCCTTACCATTAAAGCATCACAATCAAATTATTATTCTAAGTCATACGAAATTTTGGGGTGTTACAAGTCTACAATCAATATAATTTTATATATTAAATAAAAAAAGTTATATCTATAAAAACAACATTGTACAGGTTGAATAAATTTAATTTTATATACCAAATAAAAAAGTTTTATCTTTAAAACCACGTGTACTACACGAATTGAATAAATGTAATATTGTTTACCAAATAATAAAATAATACATCTTTAAAAAACCTCATTTATTACACGGGTTGAATAAATGTAATTTTATATACTAAATAATAAAAAAAAATACATCTTTAAATATATGTGTATTACACGGTTTGAATAAGTGTAATTTTCTGTACTAAATAATAAAAAAAATATATATATCCTTAAAAAACCTCGTGTATTTGTACGAATTGAATAAATCTAATTTTATACTTCAAATAATAAAATTACGATTTTGGCCCTTGTGGTTATATCACTTTTACCCTTTTAGCCCAAAAAAGAATTTTTTAACATCTGAGCCCCAACGTCTTTTTTTCTAACCTTTTTGGCCCCTAACGTCTTTTTTTAACCCTTTTGGCCCCTAACATTTAATGGATGTGTTTAGTGTTAGGGGCCAAAAGGGTTAGAAAAGAAGACGTTGTGGGCTCGGATTAAACTAAATATGAAGAAAAAATAAAGGACATGCCACTTGGATCATAGAAGGCCACCCGGGGTGGATACAATTTTGTGCATGATGAAACTTGTTTACGCGTGAACAACTGCAAAACACCACCGCCACCCTATATCCATCACGCGTGGACATTAAATCGTGTTAAACTTTTGAGGCGTTGAACTTTTAAAATCCAACCGTTGGCACATGTGTGTTGACCATTTTTTTTAACGTTAGTTTAATAAAAAAAAACCTATAAACAATCTATATATACTTTACAATTTTATACCATTTCACCCACACCAAAACACAAACACATATCAAACATTCTACAATTTTTCCCAAAAATATCCAACAACAGTTGCGTGATGAAGAAACTCACTTTCGGTTGAGATACGATTTAATCGAACTAGTAGGTTCTTTAGGTTTGGAATTTCCTAATTCGGACGAGAAGTAGAGTTTCTTTATGTATGTTTTTTTAATTGTAGTTTAAAATATTGAACTAGTATGTTTTAATTTAAATGAAATTTATAATTTATAGTTCTAATGTTTGGTAAATTACATTTTTCGTCTTTTATGTTTGTAGCGGGTTGCAATGGATGACCTTTAACTTCAATAATTATAGTCACAGTTCTTTATTTGTAAAACCCGTTACACCTTACGTCCTTTTTTCCTAACCTAGTTACTTTTCATGGTTAAATATAGTCATGTGCATTGAACATGGGGGTATAATTGTCATTTTACCTATTTATTAAAAAAAATAAGGATAAATTACACTTTTCGTCCTTTATGTTTGTATCGAATTGCAATGGATAGCCTTTAACTTTAATAATTACAGTCACAATCCTTTATTTGAAAAACTCATTACATCTTTCGTCCTTTACCACTAACTAGGTTAAAAAATTAAGTTATGTCTAATCATGTGACTTGCACATGAGGGTAGATCGGTAATTTTACTTATTTATTTAAAAAATAAAAAAAAAATTATATAATACACACCCAACTCTCAGCTAATCTCATCTTTCAACCAACCTCACCAACACCAAATTCAGCCACCGCCACCGAATCGAGCACCACCACCACCACCGTATCCCAGCCAACACCACCGAATCGAGCCCCACCACCACCAGCCACCGTAAACTAGCCAACGACGGAGACGAAGAAGACGATCCAAACTACGACGTTCGCTCCAAATCCGTTACCGAATGAACAATCTGAGCAGAAGTATTACCTTTTGGATTTTTACCTATCACACCTTTTGGATTCTTACTATCACACCTTTATCCAAATAAATAGTCATATTCCAATTAGCTGATAATTGATATTGAGGTAACTGTTGACCAGATTTTAAACTCTTAAACTCTTATGTTCTAGTGATTTCAATAATATGGTAAACTTGCATATAAATCAAACTAAACAGTTAATAATTCTAAACATATAAACTAATTAAATACCAATAAATTAAGCTCTCTTGACTCCTGCTATTCACCCCTTCAACTTTCACTTTCTTTCAAAACAACCCATTTAGTACTAAAACCTTCAGTAACTTTGGTTTGGTTAAACTTCTAAGACACATTCTTCTGTATTTAATATTCTCTATTTTACAGGTACCAGTCTTTACAACCGATTCAGGTTCTGTTCAACGCGTTCAGAAACCAATCCTCCGATTTCGTACTGTTTTCCATCAAGGATCTGATCGAAGAAACCGATTCAGGTTTCGTCGGAAAAAAAACAACCGTAACCGTTTTCCAGATCTTCATCGGTCGTAACGGAAAAAAACAACCGTAACCGATTCAGGTACCAGTCTTTACAACCGATTCAGGTTCTGTAAACGACGCCGTTGCGGACGGTAACGATGAGGAAGATGACGATCGGAGCAGAATTTTGGAGAGGCGGCGAGTTAGGTGGTGATTAACGAAATCGAATTTTGGGATGTTGGTTGTTCTAGGGTTCATGGTGGTGATGGGGTTTGGTGGTGATTGCTAGATCTGGTTGTTTAGAGAGGGAGAGAGAGAAACTTATAACGTTTAGAGATTAGAGAGAGAATGAAATTTAGGTATTATTTCTTTTTGTTTGTTAAAATATATTTTAAATGATTTGGTAATTGGTAAAAAGACTGAATTACCCTTATGTGACTAAAGTTAATTGAAAATTTTAACCAGGTTAATGCTAAATGACGAAAGGTGTAATGAGTTTTCCATATAAAGGATTGTGACTGTAATTATTGAAGTTAAAGGTTATCCATTGCAATTTGATACAAATATAAAGGACGAAAAGTGTAATTTACCCAAAAAATAATGACTGTAATTATCTCTGTTTATCCCTATTTCACACATACCCCACTCCGGCCACACCTTTCTCTCTCTGCACAGTCTCTCTCTACTTATCTCTATTTTACAGATACACTCACACACACATTTTTTTTTGTGGTTTTTGACTTGTAGTTTGAAACAAGATTGCAGATCATGATCGGAGACGGAACGAGATGAAGCGAGCGAAAACAGAGAACCCAAACGTGATTCCGGCGGATTAAATCGACGGTGAGGTAATATAAATTGAAGTTGTTATGATCAGATCACCAGATCTAATGATGTTTAACCTCGATAATCATGATCATAATGATGATTTGTCTAGCAGTTCAAAAGTCGAAGCTTTAAATTTAGATGATGACGATGATGATGATAAACCCATAGTAGGTGAAGACGGAAACAAAAACGATGAGTTAAAGTTAAAATACGATGTCGTCCTTACAACATACCAAAGATCCTGCTGAGCTGGAAAAATACGAAACGTGATTCCGACGGATGAAATCGACGGTGAGGTAACATAAATTGAAACCTGCAACTTCAATTTCTGTTGACAGCGTTGATTTAGTAAACTATGTTTCCACTTTAATTGTCCATTTATTTCCAGATTTAGGTTTGTGATTATCCCTCTCAGTCGATTACTAGAGATTGTTGTTGCTACAGGTTATAAAAAATTGGCAAATGAGATCTGTATTAGAAATTGAAGTTGCAGGTTTGGGGGGAGAAGAGGGGGGATTTATATGGTGGGGTAGTTGGTAGGTGAAACGTGATCAGAACTAACTTAATTCTCTAACTGGGTTTGGGGTAAAGGATGAGGGGTGCAACACGTTTTCCAAATAAAGGATTATGACTGTAATTATTGAAGTTAAAGGTCATCTATTGCACCCGCTACAAACATAAAAGACGAAAAGTGTAATTTACCCTTTAATGTTTTATTGTTAATTTATAATTTAAAAAAATAAAAAATAAAAAAGGTTGTGAGTGATGGAATTCCATCACAAGTGATGACCATTTCCACTAAAAAAGGCTGTGAGTGATGGAATAATGGTTGATGACATGACGGAACTTGAGTGAATGTTGTGAATGATGGAATTTGTACAAGTGATGACCACCCCTACCCCTAAAAGAGAGAAATTAGTTCAACTTTGGCTAGCTTTGTTTTTTTAAAGGCTAAATTCATTCGCAAAAGGCAACACCCAAACGCGGGCAGCCAACAAACGATACCGACTAATTACATCATGATAAATTTACATCAATTCTTCCGGCTGATATTTCTAAATTTTTATCTATTCTTCAACCATAGGAAACCAATAGATTTAATATTACTACAAATGTCTTTGATCCTTATTGCCTTGTTCAAAAAGCGCTTCTCAATTACTATAAATGTCTTCGATCCTTATGGCCTTGTTCGAAAAGCGCTTCTCAATTCTAGCAATCCAAATGCACCAACATGATTCTATAAAAAGCCTATGTTTTCCGGAGTGAAAATCTGACACGCTCAAAAGGTCTTTCACTGAAAAAGTAAAAAGCGGACTGACTTTGCACCAAGTACCAATATGCTGTGACACAACCGCAACCACATAACACCCTGTCAAAATACGTTCCACCGATTTTGTATCCGACTCACAAAGTACACATCTCTGATCATCCACTTGTATATTCCTTTTTAATTAAAGCATCGACGGTTGGCATTGGCGCAGCATAGTGGGGGCGGGGAGGGGAGCCCGATCCCCCGAACTTTTCGCTCAGTAGTGTGCGGTATGTAGTTTTTCGTATAGAGTTTTTTAAATATATACGTTTCCGACCCCCTAGTTTTATAATTTTTTTAGGTATATATGTTTTCGACCCCCCTGTCGGAAATCTCAAGCTTCGCCACTGACGGTTGGAACTCGATTCACCTCGGCTCTCCACACAAAATATATTGCACTCCTGTGTAACTCATTTACATCGCTTCATCATAACGAACAAATGGCTAAAGTCTCTATCTTTATAACAAGATCAATAACTGAACTAACCGAGAAGTTAACAGTATGATTTCCTAGCCACTTCCAACGATCTTTTCTATAAGAAATTCGCACCAAGTCTAGTAGTGAGACTAGATCATTCTATTTGATTAACTCCAAGTTGGAAGACGGCGTTTTAGACCGCATCCACCTCCCCATAAAAATCTAATTCAACCCATTGTATATGTCCTCAACCAAACATCCCTTGTCCTTTTCAATTCTAAACAGAGAGGGAAATTCAACAAACAACAATTCCGAGCAGAACCAAGGGTTGCACCAGAACCGAATATCAGACCTGTTGCTACAATAAATATGAGACCGAGTATAGTGAGGAGGCTGGTTAGGCAAAAGGCTTCAAGAGTCTTGTTTTGCCTGACGCAGGTTACGAATCCCCCTACGTATGCAATACGTAGGGCGGGATCACTCCCTTATCAATTGCTTTGATCTTAGAATTGAAAAAGATTCAACCATGAAGTGATGCATGCAATGTGATAGTGTATGTGTAAGTGAAGAATAGAACATGCAATGTGCAAGTTCTAGAGGGAGTGGTCATTTATAGAGAAATGTATTTCTCAAATGGGAAACCTAAGACCAAGTGATCTGAGAATGTAGAGAGGGGGTTGGCCGTTTTGGAGGGTTGAAGGCTTTAACCTGCGGGTAAAAGAGTGCCTCTCTTCACGTGTGTGGTTTTGCGACTGAGTGAAGGAGTAACACGTAAAGTGTGATGTGACACATCACTGACTTGTTGCTTTTCGCTGTTCACCACAGCTGTGCGTTCTCCTGAACCTTTTAAACCTTCAACCCTTTAAGCCATGTTTGCACTTATAGTTAGTTTATTAAGCTTGAGCAACCCACATCATCAGCCCCCAAGTCAGAGGCATTTGTGGTGTAGGCTCAAAGGCTTCTAACATTTAGTGCAGTTTTGTTTGTCTGGCTTAAGGGTTTCGAGGATTGAAAGGTTTGAGGGTTCGTGTTTTGGGCGGCGAAACTGTCTCAGATTTGAATTTGAAAAGACAGTTGATTTGACGGCCCTGACGGTTTTTGCAGACGTCAGTTAATGAACCCTAGGTCCATAATTATAACCACCAGGCCTATTTATCTTCTCATTTATCAAGAGATCATTTCCTTTACTTATTTTCTCACACATATCTTCAAGTTTCATCAAAAAATTTCTTCCGTTCAACAGGTTAGTCTTAATTTTCTCTCTTCATTTTTCTTTCGATCATCTTTATCATGGGTGCGAGGAAAGATCAATCTACCAGTTTTTCTTGTCTTACACAAGAAGTTGAGGCATTTTGCCTGAAATGGGGGATTGATCCACGGTTTAATCCAGAGGCTCCGGGCTTGGATAAATCCATTGATCAATGTCCAAAGGGCTCTATTGCTTTATTTTGCAAACACTTCAAATTTTCGAACCTTCGTTATCCTTTTTCCACTTTTGTTCTTAACGTGATGGAGTATTATCGAGTTTCTTTTGGTATGTTGCACCCTAGAGGTCTTGCTAGGGTTTTGCATTTCGAAGTTTTGTGTAGGGCTTCCGGATATGATCCATCTATTTAGTCCTTTTGCCGTTTTTTCCGTTTGGCAAAGAATGGCGACTGGTTTACGTTTGAAACTTCTCAAGTTGATGTTTGTCTGATTTCATCCATGGTGACGACTCTTGGTTCGTGGAAAGATCGTTTCTTTTGGGTGTCAGAGTCTATTGTTCCTTTTAAGATGATTTGGAGGTATCCTGATGTCGTCCTTAACGAACTTGAACCTTCTGAGGATGAATTAGACAGTTGGTTTTTGAAATCTGTTAGGGCATGCCCTTCCAGGCTTCGCCCTTTTCCTGAACCATTGTTGGTTTTGATGGGGATAAGCACTTTATGGGATAAACCAGACCGTGATCCTGTGCTTATGAGGGATGGTCAGGGTATGCATTTTGTTTTCTTGTGTTTCCTTATTTTTATGTTACTGTTGTTTATTTTTGTTTTTCTTGTTTCAATCATGTCTGCTTTGGACTTTCTCAAGAGTGATGACACGTCAGATGTTGTGTTTGCTGATGCTGCTTCTGCTGAAGGTGAAGATGCTGTGGTTAGAGGTGCTGAACATAGGTTCGAAGGTTTAGGTTATGTTAGTGTTTCGAATGTCAAGGGTTTTGTGAAGGCTCCTGAATTGAAGCAGTCTACTCGTTGTTGCACTCGACGTAAAGGTGCTGGGAAAACTTCAACCTCTGAAATGATTGATCTTGGTGATGAGTTGGATGTGGAGGATACGGAGGTTCTGGATGGTGGCAAGAAGTGTGAGTTGCCTTTGGTGGCAGGCAAGGATGCCAAGGTAGGAGGCAAAAAGGTTGGAGGGTCAAAGCCTCCAACCAAGGCTATTGAGAGTTCCTAACGTTGACCCGGGGGAGATTTATGTTTCGGATTGGAAGGTTACCGTTTCCGATACCTTTAAGTCTCCTACTGTTTGCGAGGATGTACTCAACCATTTTGCCCCTCCAGCTGTTCGGGCTTCCTCATCTTCTATGGTTGATGATGAAATGATCTCCAAGCTGATTATGGCTTCTTGCAACTTTTGTTCCCTGATTCCGGAAGGTATAGCCCATTTTCGAAAACGGATGCAAGAGTATGAAGCTTTTTCGAAGAAGAGGGAGGCCATGAAAGCTAACATTGCTACTTTGAAGAAAGACAAAGAGGGGTTTGCTGAGAAAGAGTTGGCTTGGCAGAAGAAGGTGCATGAATTGACTCAAAGGCATGAGGCTGAGATTTGGGAGTTGAAACAGCAAGCTGAAGCATCATTGAAGGAGAAGGAGGAGTTGGAAGCTTCTTTGGCTTAGTTGGCCAAGGATAATAAATGGCTCATTGAGCAGGGCTTCCAACAGGTTGTTACGTACCTTCTTCATTCCTCCGAGTTTAACAGTGCCCTGGGTGATTTCTATTCGAAGCTTCTTATTCATGGAAGACATCAAGGTTACACTGCTGGGTATGATGCTGGTGTTGCTGGGTCACTGAAGGGGTATGGTCCCAAAAACCCCGCGCAAGCGCATAAGACCATACCCTAACTCCATTCCAAAGAACATCTTAAGTAAAACCTTGGGCGGCCGCGCAACGGTTCTAACCAAGATTTGGGAAAAACAGTCTTCAATGACCATGCGCCGGAAGGAAAGAGAGACAAACACTCAACTAACACCTTTGCGCGGGCCCGCGCAAGGGTACAGTTAGGCTTGAGAACAAACTTCTAAACATCTCCGCGCGCTTGGGATGAAGACTTGAACAAAGTAATCTTTCTGTTATAACAGAATGGACACGTTGCAAAGACACCACGGGTTACAACTGTAGACCTTCTAGAAAGCCTTAAAAACTCATCGTGCATAACCATTCAGTTACAACTGACTGTGACGTGGCACAATCGTGGATGCTCATCTAGATCACAGTGATGGCACTCACTTGACGGATGATCTACACAAACCCACTTTTCACGTGGCATCTCCCCAGCCATTGATCACACTCACAATCCGTGTGCATAGATGTGACATTAGTGGTTAACGGAAAAGTGGAATAACCGCCAACGGAAAAGCACTTTCCGTTACTATCTCCGTCGCACCAGTTTCCCGCCAAAAAACCGATTATAAATAAGGTATTGCAGGTATGATCTCACAATTTACTTTCACTTCATTCTCACTTTTACTACTTCTTCTTCTTCTTCTTCCTCGAGATCACTGTACTTATTCTCACACCAGAGGGTGGTCACGGAGAGAACCCCCATTCTCCCCGTGGCGAGTCTAACGACTTTCTGTTTTGCAGTGACCACCGGAGAAAGAATTCAGCCAAACCCACGAATCAACGAGAGGATTAACCCCTTTTATGTAGAGACTAAACCCCTGATCTAATTGACTCCGGTCCAATTAGATCACTGTTTCCTCATTGGCGCCCACCGATTCTTCAATTTCCTTTTCATCTTCTCGTTTGATTCATTTTTGTCACACCCTGGCTTTTGCGGAAGCGTGGGTTTATTTGGTGTGACTTCTTAATACCATAGCAACGATCATAACAATGCTATATGATAAAAACCACAAGATGTTCATCCATTAAGATAGTTTAAGAAATACCATAACATAATTGTCTTGAATCATCAACCCAAAATAAGTTACAACCATGACTTGTTTAAAAATGGTTCCAATGGACTCAACAAAAGACCTTAAATAAAACGAAGTTTGGAGACGTGTGACCCGTCCAGGAAAGGGTTACACCTCCCAAACCCTACACCCCTGGATGACA
Source organism: Helianthus tuberosus (assembly GCA_030545235.1). Classification (NCBI taxonomy): domain Eukaryota; kingdom Viridiplantae; phylum Streptophyta; class Magnoliopsida; order Asterales; family Asteraceae; genus Helianthus; species Helianthus tuberosus. Next base: position 80,517,647 of record CM060363.1, read on the forward strand.
TCTTTTATTTAATACGCAGCTTAATGTGCATCACCCGCCAGATCCGATCAATTCCCTGAAATACATGTAGTTTGAAAAATCAACAAAAAGTTGAGCGAGTTCATGTGTATGTGAGTATGTATAAACCCTTGTAAACGATGTATGTATAATCCTTTGTAAATGGTGTATGAAAGTCCCTGGTATGTAGCAATAAGGAAAAAAAAAAGAGATCACCAATGGTTTGCAAGGCCATTGATATGTGTGAAGTGATGCAGGAAGACTCAAACCTAGAAAATTTGTACCGGGCCTCGGCTGTAAGACACAGTAACCACTATGGGCCACCCCGGCCTCATGGGTGTGGGCTCGCTACACCCAAATAGATCTATCACTCATGTCCCTCGGTCCTACGACGAGGATTAATGGCCTTTAGTAGCCGCCTACCCACTCACATGATCTAACGATGTATGAAAAGTCCCTCCTTAAGCTAACCATACCATGTATAAAAATGTCTGTATAATTGTAACATTTATTTCACCCCCGAAGTATAAAACCGAAAACAGTTAAGAGAAAAGGGGGACAATATAGCCTTGTGCAAAGCTAGCTAATTACGACTTCGTGATGTCGTTTCCAAGACTTGACTTGCTAGCGTGCATTCTACAATATTCCTAACACGGAATATCTAATAAGTTTCTAAATAAACGCAGTAACTATAACTACATGTCATCGAGCTCTACCGAATCGTTAACCGAACGATTCAACGGTAACTTGTTAACTTATCGGAAATGATTAAGTCTTATTTGATAAGTGTCGTTTATTGTCGATAATAACCAATAAGTCTTGAAAAGACTTGATTCTCGAGAGATTTAAAAATAAATAGATATTTATATATAAAAATATATAAATATATCGTTGTAATTGCGTTAGCCGTCTCGAGTAGTCGTACGTGTATAAAAGAATATTTATATGAAAATATCATATAACAAACTCGCACCATATATTACGTCTCGTATGATATTTATCAAAGTATATGTATATGTCGTCTCGGCGTTTGAGATAAATATAAAAAGTTATATTTATTTCATAAGATTTGTCATCGAGTTGTTGTGTTCGTAAATAAATATATAACTATATTTATTCTTGTAAACGAGTACGAGTTGCTTAAGGTTCGAAATAAATAGAAAACTATTTTTATTTTTATAAAAGAACTCGTATTGTTGGATACGTGAAATAAATATACGAACTATATTTATTTTGATAGACGAAATCATGTCGTTTGTTATTTGAAATAAATATAAACTATATTTATTTTCATGAAACCGTTTCGTATTGTTCGATGTTTGAAATAAATGTAAAATATATTTATTTTTATAAAACGATTTCGTGTTGTACGGAAGTTTGAAAATAGAAAATAGCGTTATGTTTAGTTTATAGAGTCTTCAAGTCGTGACGTTTGAAATAAATATAATAATTATATTTATTTTGCAAAAGACTTTCCGAGTCGTCGATGCTTTGATGTGACAACCCGAGTTTTCAAGGTTCTTCCTCGACACGTTACTTGTTTCACACTACCTTCTCATAATTGTTTGTGTTGTAATTGATGCATATTTGATTAACTGTTGATGCATATTTGATGAACTGTTGAACTGTCATGATATAGTGTTGTTTGTGAATAAATGGGCCGATTCAACTATTATAAGTGGCTGACAACTTTTGTATTGCTTATTTCCTATTGGACCGTCAATAGTAGTGGGCTGACAACTAAATCAATTAAGGAATCACATGGGCTGCTGAATATTAAGGATGAGATACTGATATATCACGTGACAATCTTAGCTGACAACATTGATCTTAGCCGACTACATTAATTAGTGGTTCATTTTAATTGGGCCGATATCTTGTTAGGTTATTATTATTATTATTATTAAGTTGATAAACAACACACTTAGATGGGCCACGTGATATCTGTCAACACTAAACATTCATTGGGCCACTAACTAATAGAGTCACATGATTACCTATTGGAATTTAATAAAGCCGACACAATTGGCAGACCACCGATTGAATGAGTTAAGATGTGCTAGTTAAATTAGAAACCTCTATTAATTGTAATATGACTCTCGGCCTATTTACAATTGCAATTGAGCCCAATGTGACACCCAATCCAAGCCGGAACCCCTCCCTTAATTGTTAATATTGATTGTTTGCTAAAGGTTTTTTGGCAGCCTATTCTACTTGGACTTAAGCCCATGACCACGGCCAAACAATGAACCGCCCCAACTATTATCTTTTATATATGTACGTATCTTATTATGGTTGAACTAGAACTCTAAACACAACCCTAAACACCCCACCCCCTTGAAATCGCGAAAGCAGGAGAACCCAACTCTTCCAAGTTTGCGTACGACTGAAGAAACCTCCACCCTTCGTGACATCACATTCTTGGATCAAGCTTATTGGGTTAGTGAATTATTATGTTTAAGTTGTATGGATAGTCTTGTTGTGTATGACTTGATCGTATGATGTTAGGGTTATATTAGACATCTTGTTAAATTTCCTGTGGTAATTGTTATCAACTTGTTACGAGAATCAACTGAAGGATTATTGCGAATATGTTATTGTTAGAGATTAAAGTTATTTATGCAGGATAGTGGTGATAGGTATGACCTCTGATACGTGTTACAAACTTGGAGAGAAAGGTTGTAGTATGATTTCTTGGTGATGTATGTTTACATTATTATTAAAAGTTTAGATTGAATGTTTTGATTAATGTGTATGATAAATTGTAATGGTAATCCACTATTATGAAAAAAAAAAAAGGGATATATGGCTTGCATGTAAATTGGACCTGTATGCTGAACATTGGGATCTTTGGGCCACATAGTAGCTATGATTAGTGTTGGGCTTGGGGTGGTGTTTGGTGATTGGGCCGAGCAGAGGGGGAACAAGTTTAACATCTGTTAGGCTGACAAATTATTGGGCTGCACGGTTAATATTAAACATAAGTGGTTAGTTAATGGGCTGCGTAGGGACAGTTTGAGTATTAGGCCGAGTGCCGGCTGGGCCGGAAACGGTTGGATCGAACAGTGGGTGTTAACTTGCTATGTGTCGGGTGTAGTATGGATTTGTGATGTGGACGTATACGTGAACCAACTATGTGTATGGTAAATGAGCTGTTAATGTGTGATATAAGGGTATATGGATTTGTGATGTGAAGGTGTATATAACTTGAATACTCGTTATAACTCGTGTGATAATATGTGCCAAGCTTATTCATACTTGTATAATAAAGATATGTGGTTTATGTGTGTAAGTAACTGACTGGTACTGAAACCATATTAGGATTGGATTGATCAAACTGTGATCACATACTGTAATCTTACCGAGCAAACCACGGTGAGTTCACACTCTTTCTAAGGCATGGGATTCCCGGTGGTTGGGAATGGGTTAAAGAACTAAAACGGAACCTGCATATCCTCCTTGGGTAGGATATGTACCGCCATCCTCCTTGGGTAGGATGCCAATATTAATCCTGCATATTTTCCTTGGGTAGAATATGTACGTTCGTCCTCCTTGGGTATGACAACAACCTTAAACTTACTAGACAAAACTCTATCATTAAGTCCCTCATTTTATATTGACTTAATCGCCGAGGCCGATGGCGAGCGGGTAATTAGTTAATAGCGCTATTAGGTTTGATAAACCTAACACCGTGCCGGTCGGACGGGCGTGTACTAATGGATCATGGCAAACAGTCAATGATGATAGATATTGACTTAGGGCACAACTTACTTTCGTCAGTAGTCGATATGGTAACGGTCTAGTGGTTCACATGGGGAAGCCCCCACTGATTATGGATATGGTTTAGGAAACAATGGATTGGATAACTCATGGTTTTTGAATAAACTCTTGGTTTTTGGAACAACTATAAAACGGACAACCAACTGTGAACTCGCTCAACTTTGTTGTTGACTCGTTGTTACATGCCTTGCAGGTCTATATGCTTATATTATTTGGAACTTGCTGTCTGGGAAGCTGGAGTGGTCATGGGTCGAGATACATGGAATCTCATGGGTCGAGATACATGGAATCTCAATACAAGCTCAATGGTTTATGTACTCTTGGTTTACTAAACACTTAACAAATGATTTATGCTTCCGCTGTACACAATGAATGATATGTAACGTTTGTAACGCTTTATGTTAATAAATGAAAGTTTTATTTAATTATAATTATGAGTTCAATGTGATTGGTGGCTTGGATCCTGGTACGTCACATGCCCCGCGGTATTTCCACATGTGGTATTTTTGGGGTGTGACAGATTGGTATCAGAGCCATTGGTTATAGTGAACTTGGTTTTAAAAAGGGGAAAAACGTTTTTGTAAAACCAGACTATAACCGAACAGTTCTGAAAACGTGAATACGACCATGACACTCAGCTCCAGATTGCAAGGTTCGTCTCTCGTATACTCATTGTACTGCATAACTAGTGAACACTTACATATGATATTGCATGTGATTGCACGTTTAGCATAACAATATGAATTCATGTATTACTTGCCTGTGTTATGTGACTGATACGGTGGTATTTCCCTAAACATTCATGACTTACACTTCGTGATGCTCTTTGTTTGCTACTCGAGTTTGAGGAACCATTTGACATGAGTTAAGAGCAGCTGAGATGAGCATGCAAATCACAATATTATTGTGGGTGCACACATAATAATAATGTGGGGTGCATACGAGTCCCAGTAAGCCTTAACAAGTGGAAAAGGGGTTCCGTTCCGTTATTTGACCGATGTGAAACATAACAAACCTATAGGGGTCATAGCACTGCTGATCCGGACAAGTACTGCTGATCCGGACAAGTACTGCTGGGTTCACAGCAGTGGAGGGATGCAATAGTTGTTTACTGTACAAAAGATGTAATCCACCGTTGTTCCACCTCAAGCACCTGCTCTACCACAAGCATCTGCTACAAATGAGCTATGGAACCTCTTCCAACCTTTTCTCCAACAACAAAAAGAAATGGCTGATCAGCAACATGAACTACATGTCACAAAGCTGAGAAACATAATGGAGTCTAGGTACAAGAACACTCAAGCAGATATTAAGGCAATCAAGTCCCATTTATTGGAAACCACTGGCACTGCTCCTCCAACAGTACTTTTCATTGATCAACTTCCCCCAGATAATGCCAAAAAGGGGGAGAAAATTCAGGAGTGGAAGAAGAAGGGAATAGATGATGGTCTTTACATTGAACCAGAAAGGGATGCCATGACCAGAAAAATTCCTGTGCCAGATGGTAGTAAAAAGGTTGATGCTACCCAAGAAGCACTTGATGAAGGAGTAGCAAGTGTAAAAAGGGATCGAGTGGCAAAGGATTTTTCAAGGTGGAATGAGGAGAAAAGAGCTTCCATGGAGCTGTATGCGCAGGGTTGTTCTGGGTCAAAGGATACTAAATATCCTAAGCCAAAAAGGAAACCTAAGTCCATCCCATCCAGAATTCCAAAGCATATTCCAAAACCACCATCCAAAAGCCATCAGCATCAAACCTCCACCCAAACAGATGTTGTAACTCCTGCTGTATCAACTACTGCTGGTACTTCAGAAGTTTCAACATCTGTTATCATTTCAACATCTGTTATCACTTCAACACACACCACAACCACTGCTTTACCACCACCATCATCACCACCAAAAACAAACTCACCTCCATCACCTCCTGCCAAAAAGCAGAAGACAACAGATGTTACAACATCTGTTGTAATGACAACAGTGGTTGAAACACCAGTTGTTTCAACAGCTGTTAGTCAATCACAAACCACTGCCACTCAATCTACCACCACTGTTCCACCCAAAACATCATCAGTCCCTCCTCAAACAAAAAGGAGAAGGCTAATTCTAAAAGATGATGACACATCTCCACCACCAACATCTTCAAAATCTCTGTCACTTGTCACAATTCCTAAACCCATGTCTCTCTCTTCAGCTCAAATTCTAAAGCCATTACCTCCTGCTAGTGTCTCATTTCCTCTGGAACTCATTGCAGTTAGGGAAGAAATCAAATCCTTTTACCATGAGGATGACCCAGCTAAAAGGAGTTTGCCATCAGTTGAAGGATATCCCAGGCCTAACAATATTGAAGAATACTTGAAACTCAAGGCCAAGTAAGCAGAGGATATCGCAATCAAAAATAAACAAGGGAAATCTGATAGGGAATTTCAGCAAAACTATCAGTTTCTACTTACTCAGGTCAGAGCTATGGAGCAATTTGCCAAAAATGTATGTCAACAAATCTCAGAAAGGGCAGATGAGTCCTTGAGAAAAGACTACATTGAGAACATCATGACCTACAAGAAATACAAGGGGGAGAAACACATGTACAAAAACTGGACCATTCCTGAGCTCGAAAAAGAGGCAGCCAGGATTCAAGAAATGATAAAAAATAAGGTCAAGCAGACTCCTCCTGAAAAATTCAAACAATTTGAAGCTGATAAGATCTTAGAGTTGAAGAGAATGAAAGAGGAGCTGATAGCAGCAGATTATGGGTCAAAGAATTCAGTGACAAAGTGGGGAGAAGATAGAGTAAGGGCTACCTACAAAAGGTTAGAGGAACTTAGAAAGAAAGATCCAACAGTTCCACAAAAGCCTGATTATTCCAAAGCAGAGGTCTCAAAAAGACCACCAAAGCTGCAAGTCAAAAGAACCACTGCTCCAGCTGGTGCTGCCATCTACAAAAGAAGGAGCCAAAACCAGTCAGGGGCTGAAACAGTTGAAGATCTAAAAGCTGGAAATGCTGTTGTAAAAGAGGGCATTAAATTAATGATGAAAGAAGATCTTGAACTAAAACAATCTGCAAGTACTGCTCAGCCAGTCATGAATAGGCCAGCATCTCCAAACTCCTCATCAAATAAAAATCTCCCAAGAAACCCACCAGGCTCAAAAGTACTAAAGTGGGAAACTGAAAAACAGACCCATGTACTGACTATGTTCAGGTCTGATGGAGAAGTGAAGAAAATATCAAGGGAACAAGCACTTGGCCTAAGTCTTGAAGATTTGCAGGATCTCCTTGATCTTCCACTTAGCAGGGATGATGATGACACAGATGCCTTAACCTTTGAGCTACAACTTAAAGGGCAAATAAGGGAACTATTAATGAGGCAATAAAGTTCCACAATAATGAAGAGTTTTGGCATTATCTGTTCCAGGGGGAGATTGTTGGGATTGAATCCTACCAGAGGAACAAATAATTAAAGCCAAAACTGGATCAGAGCAGTGGATCCAGAATAAGCAGATGTTACATACAAGTCTCTCCCCTTGAAAGTGATTTCAACATCTGCTGACCTCCTATCTACTGATCGTGCAAACTGCTGACCCACAACTGCTGTTCAAGTAAAGACCTGATGAAAGACTAAAGTTCTGCTGTTCAAACTACTGCCTTGGTTCAAGAACTGCTGATCCGGACAAGTACTGCTGGGTTCACAGCAGTGGAGGGATGCAGCAGTTGTTTATTCTGTCTTTATGTAATGTAATGTAATAAGCAGTAGTTAGTATAGCAGTGTTTGTATAGATCAGAGGTTAGAGTTTGTTAGGAGGTTAGATGTCACTTTCATGGTGACGTCAGCTTAGATGCTCAGTGGTTTGCTAGTGCCTATAAATAGAACAGTGCTCTGTACTGTTCTATTAGCTCTTTGCAACATCGTCTTCTTTGCACGAACAAACACTGAGCTCTGGCTGAGGGGGAGTTTGTATTCAATCATTGCAATTGTAATCGTAATTGAAATAAATTAAATCTTTCGGTTCATTGTGAAAAATGTTTGATCAAAGCATTACTCTCGTTTGATTGTATGCAAAGTTTGTTTCCATCTTAATTCCGCTGCACAACTCATTCATTTCCATCTTAATTTCAAACGTAAAATACAATCAAAACCAAACTCAGATCCAACAGTCCCCCTACTCGAATGTGAACTTTTCATTCATCTCTGGATCCTTTCGAATCTCGATGCAATCGAGTATTACCTGAACACCCATCTAAACACCTAGCGAACCGTGTAGAATGTTAGGTGCTTATACGAACGTCCCCGAGTTGGATGTCGCAGCGCCAAATGATTAATCAATACCTTTCTTACTCCTCTTCGTTTGCTGGAACTCATGTATTGACGTCTTGGATCCCGAAGTGTGATCACTTCTGCAACACTCTCATAACAGACCATGTATTACCCAAACAACTTTCAACATCGATGAACAAGAGGATGAGCGTAGTACTTTACCAACCTCAGTATTTGGACGACCCCGACTACCGGCAACTAACGTCAGCGGATTGATTTCAATCGAATCCTTAACCCTTGTCAGCGACTCATGGGAGTCAACCCTTACGAATCAATCAGGACATAAGCAATGACAATCGACTATAATGTGGAATGTGTAAGTGCCAGCACAGTGAGTAGCACTTTAGGATGTGGCTCAGAATGTGAAAAGATGGACCTTGATGGTGAAGAATTATAGGGCTTCGTTTCGAGCAACGACATTGGGAGCAGCAGTCACAACGACAACAAGGTATTCGTAACTCTAGCCTACAGTATGGAAATAAAGGTGCCTACAACATGGATTGGCCGTGGTTAAGTTAAGAAGACAACGACCCAAGGAACAACGGCAGTACTTGAAACCCTTGTAATGAAAACAGCAACACTGGAAATGATGCTCATGGAAGGGCATTTAGGGCTGGCGTGGGCAATGCCAAGATTACAACAACATGGTGGCCAGCACGTTTTTCGAAGCTAATCGTTTCGTTCCTGTTCTGTTCAAACCTGATACTTCCTGAGACCAGACCAGTTGTGGAATCGGCTGATGGCAAGACAATTGAAGCCTCGTATGCCTATAGGGATGCAAATTCAACCGTGTGGGATAAGTTTTCGACATCGATCTTCCTTCCACTATCCACGATGGTGTTGATGCAGTATTCAGTGAGGATTGGTTAACCAAACATCGTGCATTTATACCCCGTCAGGGGAAAGTTTCCGTCTGTCATAAAGTATCCAAGTGGTGCAGAGGTTAGCATCAATTTAGCAGTGAAGGCCAGAAGTGTCCACGGAAGGATTACCCCCGGTTATACCAGTGAAGATAAACCTTTTCGTATGTGTACCGATTATTGAGAAAGTAACAAGGTGACAGTCAGGAACCGTTTGTCTCGACCATGTATTGGCCACCTGTCGACCAGTTGCAGGGAACAAGCTTCCATTCGGGGATTGGCTAGCGAACGGACTATCATCAGATGAAAGTCCAAGAGGAGAATGCTCTTAGAACAACACGTCGAACGCAATGTAGCCATTTCAACTTTGTGCACCATGATCATTGAGTTGATCAATACACCAGCAGCTTTAGGGAATCACATGAATCGACCGTATTTGTTGACAAGGTTCTGAATCATGACCAGGAGAAAGGAGCACCACGGGTGGCATATGTAGCCATTACGTGCGAAGTCTTGTCAAAGGTAATTTCGGGGTTCGAGAGGTACCTTTTGGACATATAATCAGCGAAGTGGGAATGCCCATGGATCTCGCTAAGATCCGTCTTGGTTGGAAACTGATCGACATCAAAGAGTCCTTCGAGGATACAGCAATTTCTTGGTCTCGCTTGATTCTATCGCATGTAAATCGCAGGACTTTCGAAGGTCGCGCAGCTTAAATCTCTTTAGCACAGCAGGGTGCTGTGTTCGTGGAAGACAGACAGGGGGACGTCCTTTCAGCTTTCGAATCACAACTTAGCAATACACTAGGCATCGTCTTTATCCAAAAGTACTAATGACTTAGTAGTATACCATGATGGTTTGAATCAGAGTCCCAGTCACACGCTGATGCAACATGAGAAGGTGATGACTTATGTAATGAAATCATGAAGAGGAACAGCACGACATAAAACCTGAGGTGGGAACCGTGGTTCTCGGATGGAAAGCGAAGGCATTACTTGGACGGCACCAAATGCATTACCTAAACCGATCACAAGGGCCTCCCGTGTATCGATGTTTGAAAAAGATAAAGCATGCAATGACATCGCTGGATGGAACTTCTGAATGAGTACGACCGTGAAACCTGAACGTACACGAGATCTACAGCCCACTATCGACTCTAACTTACCTGATCAGGCTCGCTCTGTTCAAACTGGAGAGCTAAAGGGAGAGGATGTTCAAGTTGAACCCATGCGGGGAATGGAGAAGCAACCTGTGACCGGTCGGACGATACCCGTTACCTCATGGAACGAATGTGGGCCTCATTATACGGCTACTGTTGGGAACTCGTGTTGAGCAAAGCACACCGGCTTCGATATTCTAGTCGTCTGGATTTTGAGGAGAGACATTAGGATTTATAATCCTTGTATTGGTAATCGGGCATGAAGGCCCACCTAGCTAGGTATGGGAATGATGTTGACTTGTGGGAAAGTCAAGGCGAAGTGTTAGCAACCAGAAACACCTGTATGGAAAGCGAAAACAAACTGCCATGGATTTGGTCGCCAGTCTACTTACAACTCGGAATGGAAACAATATTACCTGGATGATCGTTGATTGTCTCACGTAACTAGCACACTTCCTAGCCATCAAGGAAACGGATAAGTTTCCTACACTTACAGTCATCTACCTGAAAGAAGTGTCTGCTAGGCCCGGGGTGCCAACCTCCATTATCTCTGATCGCGACCCACGATTTGCATCTGATTTGTGGCAAGCGATGCACAAATCCTTTGGCTCACGTCTAGACATGAGCACAGCATATCATCCACAGACGGAGGGGCAGACTGAACGCACCATCCAAACTCTTGAAGACATGCTTCGAGCATGTGTAATTGGCTTTGGCAACGGCTGGGAAAGGCATCTCCTTTAGTGGAGTTTTCGTATAACAATAGCTACCGCACCAGCATCCAGGCTGCTCCGTTCGAGGCATTGTACGGACGGAAGTGCCGGTCACCTCTATGTTGGACAGAAGTTGGGAGCAGCCAAATCACTGGCCCAGAACTCGTCGTAGACACAACAGAGAAGATTGCTCAGACACGACAACGAATGGCGGCAGCTTGTGACCGTCAGAAAAGTCACGCTGATAAGCGCAGGAAACCACTCGAGTTCCAGGTTGGGGATCGAGTGCTACTTAAAGTCTCACCTTAGAAATGTATAGTTCATTTTGGAAACGAGGCAAACCTAACCCGCAATATGTTGGACCTTTCGAAGTCCCTAAGAGCATTGGCAAGGTGGTCTACAGGTTGAATCTACCCGAAGAACATAGTGTAGTTCACAACATATTCCAAGTGTCGAATCTGAAGAAGTGTCTGTCAGATGAAACCCTCATAGTTCCTTTCAAGGAGCTCACCATCGACGATCAGTTGCGATTTGTCGAGGCACCAGTGAAAATCTTGGACCGGGAGATCAAGATTCTAAAACGCACCAGAATACCTATTGTTCGAGTTCGTTGGAACTCCCGTCGTAGCCCAGAGTTTACCTGGGAATGAGAAGACCAAATGAAACACAAATATCCCCAGTTGTTCGAGAACAATGAAACCATTACTGAGGCTGAAGCTACTGCGGAATTTCGGGATGAAATTCCAAACCAACGGGGGGGGGGGGGGGGGTGTGACACCCCAGGAAAACTACGTAACCTAACTAGCTTCCTCAGTAACTACGTGCTAAATTTTGGGATGAAATTTCTTTCAAGTTGGGGATGATGTGACAACCCGAGTTTTCAAGGTTCTTCCTCGACACGTTACTTGTTTCACACTACCTTCTCATAGTTGTTTGTGTTGTAATTGATGCATATTTGATTAACTGTTGATGCATATTTGATGAACTGTTGAACTGTCATGATATAGTGTTGTTTGTGAATAAATGGGCCGATTCAACTATTATAAGTGGCTGACAACTTTTGTATTGCTTATTTCCTATTGGACTGTCAATAGTAGTGGGCTGACAACTAAATCAATTAAGGAATCACATGGGCTGCTGAATATTAAGGATGAGATACTGATATATCACGTGACAATCTTAGCTGACAACATTGATCTTAGCCGACTACATTAATTAGTGGTTCATTTTAATTGGGCCGATATCTTGTTAGGTTATTATTATTATTATTATTATTATTAAGTTGACAAACAACACACTTAGATGGGCCATGTGATATCTGTCAACACTAAACATTCATTGGGCCACTAACTAATAGAGTCACATGATTACCTATTGGAATTTAATAAAGCCGACACAATTGGCAGACCACCGATTGAATGAGTTAAGATGTGCTAGTTTAATTAGAAACCTCTATTAATTGTAATATGACTCTCGGCCCATTTACAATTGCAATTGAGCCCAATGTGACACCCAATCCAAGCCGGACCCCCTCCCTTAATTGTTAATATTGATTGTTTGCTAAAGTGTTTTTGGCAGCCTATTCTACTTGGACTTAAGCCCATGACCACGACCAAACAATGAACCGCCCCAACTATTATCTTTTATATATGTTCGTATCTTATTATGGTTGAACTAGAACTCTAAACACAACCCTAAACACCCCACCCCCTTGAAATCGCGAAAGCAGGAGAACCCCACTCTTCCAAGTTTGCGTACGACTGAAGAAACCTCCACCCTTCGTGACATCACATTCTTGGATCAAGCTTGTTGGGTTAGTGAATTATTATGTTTAAGTTGTATGGATAGTCTTGTTGTGTATGACTTGATCGTATGATGTTAGGGTTATATTAGACATCTTGTTAAATTTCCTGTGGTAATTGTTATCAACTTGTTACGAGAATCAACCGAAGGATTATTGCGAATATGTTATTGTTAGAGATTAAAGTTATTTATGCAGGATAGTGGTGATAGGGATGACCTCTGATACGTGTTACAAACTTGGAGAGAAAGGTTGTAGTATGATTTCTTGGTGATGTGTGTTTACATTATTATTAAAAGTTTAGATTGAATGTTTTGATTAATGTGTATGATAAATTGTAATGGTAATCCACTATTATGAAAAAAAAGGGATATATGGCTTGCATGTAAATTGGACCTGTATGCTGAACATTGGGATCTTTGGGCCACATAGTAGCTATGATTAGTGTTGGGCTTGGGGTGGTTTTTGGTGATTGGGCCGAGCAGAGGGGGAACAAGTTTAACATCTGTTAGGCTGACAAATTATTGGGCTGCACGGTTAATATTAAACATAAGTGGTTAGTTAATGGGCTGCGTAGGGACAGTTTGAGTATTAGGCCGAGTGTCGACTAGGCCGGAAATGGTTGGATCGAACTGTGGGTGTTAACTTGCTATGTGTCGGGTGTAGCATGGATTTGTGATGTGGACGTATACGTGAACCAACTATGTGTATGGTAAATGAGCTGTTAATGTGTGATATAAGGGTATATGGATTTGTGATGTGAAGGTGTATATAACTTGAATACTCGCTATAACTCGTGTGATAATATGTGCCAAGCTTATTCATACTTGTATAATAAAGATATGTGGTTTATGTGTGTAAGTAACTGACTGGTACTGAAACCATATTAGGATTGGATTGATCAAACTGTGATCACATACTGTAATCTTACCGAGCAAACCAAGGTGAGTTCACACTCTTTCTAAGGCATGGGATTCCCGGTGGTTGGGAATGGGTTAAAGAACTAAAACGGAACCTGCATATCCTCCTTGGGTAGGATATGTACCGCCATCCTCCTTGGGTAGGATGCCAATATTAATCCTGCGTATTCTCCTTGGGTAGAATACGTACGTTCGTCCTCCTTGGGTAGGACAACAACCTTAAACTTACTAGACAAAACTCTATCATTAAGTCCCTCATTTTATATCGACTTGATCGCCGAGGCCGATGGCGAGCGGGTAATTAGTTAATAGCGCTATTAGGTTTGACAAACCTCACACCGTGCCGGTCGGACGGACGGACGTGTACTAATGGATCATGGCAAACAGTCAATGATGATAGACATTGACTTAGGGCACAACTTACTTTCGTCAGTAGTCGATATGGTAACGGTCTAGTGGTTCACATGGGGAAGCCCCCACTGATTATGGATATGGTTTGGGAAACAATGGATTGGATAACTCATGGTTTTTGAATAAACTCTTGGTTTTTGGAACAACTATAAAACGGACAACCAACTGTGAACTCGCTCAACTTTGTTGTTGACTCGTTGTTACATGCCTTGCAGGTCTATATGCTTATATTATTTGGAACTTGCTGTCTGGGAAGCTAGAGTGGTCATGGGTCGAGATACATGGAATCTCAATACAAGCTCAATGGTTTATGTACTCTTGGTTTGTCACACCCTGGCTTTGCGGAAGCGTGGGTTTATTTTGGTGTGACTTCTTAATACCATAGCATAATCACAACAATGCTATATGAAAATAAAACCATGATGTTCATCCAATTAACAAGTTTTAAAAGTTAACACGACAACATTGTTTAAAGTTGACACTTACAACCAAGACATCATTAGAAACTTGTTCACAACCAAACGACATAAATAAAAACACAGTTTAAGACTCGTGACCCGTCCAGGAAAGGATCACAATTCCTAAACTCGGATGACACCATTATTCTTACGCAGCTTGACGACATCGCATACCTTGCCAGATCCCCTAGTTTCCTGAAATACATGTAAGTTGAAAAATCAACATAAAGTTGAGCGAGTTCATGTAAAAGTGAGTATGTAAACCTTTGTAATATGTTTGTATGTATGAAAATCCCTGGTATGTAGCAATTAAGGAAAAAAAGAGATCACCATTGGGTTGCAAAACCAATGATATGTGTGAAGTGCTGTAGGAAGACTCAAACCTAGCAGATTTTTGCGTCGGGCTCAAAGTCACCCCGAGGTCCGTACAGTGGGCCTGGAGTTGGGCTCGCTACACCCAGATAGATCTACCGCTAATGACCCTCGGTCCTACAATGAGGATTAATGGCCTCTAGTTCTAGCCTACCCACTCACATGATCTAAGTAGTAAACCCTCCTTAAGCTAACCATACCATGTATAATAGTGTCTGTAAATATTGTAACATGTATTCCACCCCCGAAGTATAAAAACTGAAAACAGTTAAGAGAAAAGGGGGACATGAACTCACTGAAGTGCGTCTCAAAATAGTCAATCCCAAATCAACCTGCTGCGTGACGACCTACACGTACTAATTCCTATTAGACGGATGGCCATGCCTTGGCTTAAGGTTTAACGTTTTGTTGGAGAAATAGTTAGGTAACTATTCCGTAATCACACTTCTTATTTATTTTATAAGTTTATTCCTTCCCAAGGATGGGGGTTTGTAATACATGTATGCTTTATAATTCCGATAATATATTTTTAAAGTCTCGCTTGAAAAATATATTTTAATCACTTATCTAAAATATTCTAACTCCAAAATATATATATTTTTCCCAAAAAATATTATATTTTACCTCATACCGTTTCCAAAATAATACTTTATCAAAATACACCTTTAAGAGTATTTTCCGAAAAATACGTAAGTTACATTTTTAAGTTCGCGTTGTTATAACAATATCGGCGTAACTTAAATATTTATTTGTGAGGGCGTTGGTATTATTTTGGAATCGTAATTTCATAACATTTTCCAGTTATATTATTTTTATCCTAAAAATAATATATCTAGTTCACAAAATAATCACATAATCACACAAGCGTTTTATTATGGAATATATATTCTAAATATATATTTAACAAGTTTTATTTACGAAAATCCACCTCCGACACTTTGTAATTTTTGGAATAAAAATCATGGCGAAGTTTATTTTGAACACCAAGTTAAAAACACATTTATAAACATTTGTTACAAAAATATTTCTAAGTGTTATATTTCTAGAAAAATTTCGCCAGAGTTTCCTCTGTAACTGGAGGTGTCCACGTTTACAAGCGTATCATTTTCTTTTCAAATTTCATTCAAATGATTTACCAATCATCAACATACAATATTTAAACATCAAACTTAGCAAAATATGAATAGATCATCAATTCATGAACTTGAAGGTTTTGTAAAAATATGTAGTAACTTTCTAACATATTTAGTAGATCTTGCTATCTTTTAAAAATAAAATTAGTTTCTCAAAAACTTTATTTTTAAAGATCTTGAAGTTTCACAACTTCTAGTCATGATTTACAAAAATATTTCTTGTTAAATTTTCTTGTTTACACAAGTGTTCACACACTTGTTTATTTGCCAAAAATGCTTCTAGTTCATAAATTATCCGGGTTTTAACAAAACTAATATTTTTGCTTGGTTCTTTCGAAAAACCACTTGTAGATCTTTAGATCTACATGTTTAGAAGCTTATTTTGCAAGAAAAATTATATTTACCCAAGTTCATGTTTCATGAGTAGAAGGGTTCATCATCTTTTATAATTTTAACACTAACATACTACTAGTCCATGTTCTTGAACATGATTTAGTATGGTTAGATGATGATCCATCCCACTTCTAGTAACGAACAACATCAAATAATCACAATCATACAAGATTTACATGATTTACACAGCTAGTTTCTCTTTATCCAACTTATTCATCATATGATCAAGACTTTATGTCATGTTCTTGTGTGTGTTTTATTTTTAACCATTACATCTACTATTAACCACTTTAAACAAGATCAAGATGATGTTTAGAGGCACTTACTACTAGCTCGAGGCTAGGGAAGAAACAAGACGTAAACGAGGTGGATAAAAGAAAACAAGAGTGGTCCTTGAGCTTCCGAGTGCACCAAGCTTCGTTGTTGGACTCCTTGCACCTTTGTGTGTATGAGAAATGGTTGAACAATGTTTGAAAGTGGTGGTGGTGGTGTGGTGGAAGGGTGGCGGCCGTGAGGGTGGTTATGGAGGAGAGAAAGAACTTTGTTGATGTTGTGTTTGATGAAAGAGATTAGTTAACCTCTATACATATTTATAAACCAACCTCACTATTATCCTCCATGTATTATGTCACTAAATATCTAACATTAATGAATAAAATAATCAAAGAATGGCAAGGGGTGGGTCACCCCTAGTGACCGTCAAAATGAGGGGGGGGGGTAAGGGTTGGGTGGTGTAATGATATGGTTACTAACTAGTTGAAATCAAAAGGCTTTAGTTAGTATGTTTAAGTGTGTTAATTAATATAAAGGGTGTTAGGGTGTTCGGGGACCCTAACTAGCTCAGAAAAGTATAAACAATGTCTTTGGCAATATTTTTACGTTCCGGGTAAAGTCCGGTTGGATATTGATCCGTTAAAGTGTCAAATAAAGCTTTAAAGTGTCTTTAATATTATTTTTAGTGACACAATAAATTACCAACACTTTGGAAAGTGTCTAGAATTATTTTACCAAGTTTTTGCACTTTACTAGCTTTGTTAAAAGCTGAATTTTGGTTACTAGTGCAGAATTCTGCATTTAATGTGTGTTTTAGGCACTTCCGGGCACTATAACATTCGCCTAGTGACGCAGTTTAATGATTCTCACCTCCCTACACTCCCTACTAGTGTAGAAGTCTACTCCCGGCTCATACTGGCCTCAGAACAATCTCTGATTTGGTGCTGGTAATGTCAGCATGTTTACTGGGTTATCCGTTTAGTAAGCTAACTGTGCTTTTGTGCATCAAGGTTGTCACTAATGTTTGTGTGTAAGTAATAGAGTGACAGTATAGAATGTGATGCATGAGTATGTATGTATCAGAAATCAAGAAGCAGTTTAACCAAAATTGTAAGCAAGCACAGTAATTAAGCATTAATTAAATATTAATTAATTGTACGGATACCTGGTTTGGTGAGGGTTGTCACATGGTTTACTAAACACTTAACAAATGATTTATGCTTCCGCTGTACACAATGAATGATATGTAACGTTTGTAACGCTTTATGTTAATAAATGAAAGTTTTATTTAATTATAATTATGAGTTCAATGTGATTGGTGGCTTGGATCCTGGTACGTCACAAGCCCCGCGGTATTTCCACATGTGGTATTTTGGGGGTGTGACATAACTAAACATAAATATTTGTACTTATTTATAAAGAATGTCCGAATTTGCTTGATGTTTGAAATAAGTATATAAACTATTTTCGTTTTTATAAAAGAATCCGAGTCGTTAGAAGTTTGAAAATAAATATAAAAGTTATTATATTTATTTTATAAAATAGTTAGCGTTAATGGCGTTTTTGGTAGGTTATAAAGTGTCGTTGAACTAATATGTATCTTGTTTTATGAAGGTTGTTTGGAATAAAACGCGTTTTCGTTTTACAGGTTTTCTCGAAAAACGGGCAGAGTTTCCTCTGTTTTTGGACGCCCCGGACAACCAAGTTTTCGTTATTTTAACAAAATTCAATCAATTCAACACATATTATATAGTTTACGTGAAATATATCAAAACGCTAAATATTTAAAACCAAGTCACTAAGTGTAAAGTCGTTAGTCGGGTGGAGCTCGTTCACGTTAGTAATATAAAGATTATTAAAACGACATAAATAATCGTGCCACTAAATTTTACCAATTCTTTTGCGTTCAAGACGTTCGACTGAGTTGACCGAGTCAACTGAGTTTACTCGGGTGGACCGAGTTTCACCGAGTTGACTCGAACCACTAACCACGACCCGACCCGACCCGACCCGACTCGAGCCGATCCAAAACCCGCACTTGAAATCATTCTGATCCGAACCACAGCTGATGTTTGACCAAACTAGAGTCGTTGACCAAGGTTTCCTCATACCGAGCCAAACCTGCTGACTCGTGTTGCTCCGGTGTCGACCGGGCTGATCCGGACCTGACACACGACCCGAACCCGAACCCGAACCCGAAACTGAACACCCGAAAACTTGCTGAAACGGAACCCGAAACCTGGTCCAAAACACCCCAAGATGAACTCAAAACATCCAGAGATTAACTAAACCGAAACCAAATCTAACCTGAGCCGATACGTAGCCTGATTCTGAACTGAATCAAACCTGAACCGAGCTTCAACCTGAAACCGTCGTGGAAGTCCGAGCAACGCCACGCCGCCACTACCGCCGCCGTGAGCGGCGGCGCCGCTCATCTCCATCGCTCTCTCTCTCTCTGTTTGTTTCGCCTTCACTCCAGCCGCCGCTCATCACCACCACCCAACGATGGTGGTGGTGGTCCGATATGAATCAAAGGGGGGGGGGTTTGTTGTCTGCCACACGAAGAAGAAGAAGAGAAGGCATGGCCGGCTGGAACCCACCGCCGCCGTCGTCGCCGGTTATCGCCGGCCGGAACCTCACCGGTCCAGTGGCCAGAGTGTCTTCTAGAGAGAGAGATCAGATGTGGATGTATGAGTGTTGTCTGTGTATTTGAGAACAAGAGTGATGAGAGGGGAGGAGAGTATATGTGGTTCTAGGTTATTTGATTTCTCTGTGTATTGTTTGTATATGCAAAGATTGAGAGAGAGGGTAAAGACAGACTTAAAGTCTGTTGTTTGTGGAATGAGAACAAAAATGGGCTAATGGTTCTTATTTATAAGATGTTGAGATCTCTAAAGATCTTGTGTAGATTTTAGTAAGATTTTACAAAGATTTGTAAAGATTATATAAAATCTTGTATAGATTTGGTAATATTTTGTATGGATTTTGAAAGGATTTTCAAATCTTGTAGATATTGTAAAGATTTAGGTAAGATTGTGTAGAGATTTGACAAGATATGAAGGGATTTTATAAGATTTATAGAGATCTTATAGATTTAGTGAGATTTTGCATAGATCTTTAAGGAATAGATCTAGTATAATACGTGCAGGTTTAGGCTTGTGGGTTTTGGGCTTGGGCCCAGGGCCCACAAGCCCATCTCATGTGTAAGTGGCCCGTCCAATCCTACGAACCCGTTTTAAAAACCGAAATCACCGTAGCCTAGTAAAATAATATTTCAGAGTTAACAATGTGTAAAAATAATGTCCGTATCCGTTGTAGTTGCGTTCGCGCGTTGATAACGGTAATAATCGCGAAAAATTACATCGTTGCCGTCTTTAATCCGTTTTTCGATCTGGTTTCAACTACGATTGCTAAAATTTAATTACAAAGCTAGAATATATCGTAAAAATTTAATATTTGTCGGCGTTGTCAGTATCTTGTACGGTATCAGTTCGTTGTCGCGTAATATTCAGCAGGTTTCTCTGTAAACCACCGTTCGCGCACTGTAAAGTCGTATAAACGTTCCTAGGCACTCCAGAGGCCTAATTAAGTCAATTTGCGTCGTAAACATTATTTATTATAGCGTTAATCACCTGTTAATCACGTAATTAAGAGCCGTAAATCCCCGGTTGTCACATTCTCCCCCTGTTAATGAAATTTCATCCTCGAAATTTAGACTACGTTAACTCCTTAGAGTTATGTTATGTGTAGGTAAATATGAATAGTATCATAGTGGATGACCACCAAATCGGATCAAGACTTATTCGAGTCATGTGAATCCAAGGACATACCTTAACAATAAGAACCCAACGGTTTAAAAGAAATGTGTTTCAGAAATTGATGTCAAAGGAAACAAGACGTATAGATACAGTCACTAATGTGACTAAGTTAACAGGGATCCAACAATGAACAGGAACTTCGACCAATCGAATTCCATATGAACGTTTACAACATGTAAATGAGTTCTAGAAGCAATAACATCCACTGGATGAACTTAGAATCAACAACCTCAAATGTAATAGTTTGCATGAAACGCGCAATCGTGATCAGCACAAGCTGCAAGTTATACCGACGCCACAAGGTGTCGCAATGAATGAAACAATTCAATATAGCGGTGATCGAACAATTGTCACCTGTGTTTTGCATGAAACGCTCAATCATGATTAGCCCAAGCTACAAGTTTGTACTGACACCACAAGGTGTCGTAGTGACTTAAATAATTCAATGATAGCGGTGATTAAACAAATTCACCGTGTTTGAAGTCAAATGAAGATTCAATGAAATAAATCTGAACGTTTGTTCCAAACAAACATCTTGGGATTTTCAATTGAAAATGGAACATCGAAGAAATAATGTTTTCGGTCGAAGGTGAAGAAGCAATGAATATCGCAAAACATTCGATCGATGTTGAAAGAACCGTTATGAGGTACACCGAAATATAAAAACGAATTTGTGTACCATTGTCTTAACACACGATTTTGTTAAGACTGCTTTAATATGATAAATCAAAGCGGATTTAAAGCAAATCAGTAAATAAATATTTAAATCCATGCAAGAGACGTGTAAACGAGATTAGCACAAGCTTCAAGTTAATGAAAACACCACGACATGGTGTCGAAATCAACAAACAATTTAATGGAGTCGAATGCCAAACAAGCTTTCTACGACTCGGAACAAATGAAACACTTGTTAAAACGAATTTTGAATATGATGCTCCCAATACATCATACGATGCTCTGAATTGAATATGTGTAATGGACAAGTTCAAACAATTGAACTTGATTTTGGCGCAATCCGACAATAAATACAAGTATCGACAAGAAAACTTTCGGCATGGCCACAACGAAAAACCATGTATGTATCTTGAAAAGAAAAGAATTTTCAAGAAAGTGTGTTGACTTGATAGCAGAGGAGCCAACAATTACAATAATGCGGGTCATTCGAATCATAAATCAATAATTAGGTTTAGCGAAACAATATTTGAACTTTGATGAAACGCTTATTTGAAACGAAACCACATGCGTAACAAACCGATGAATGTGTAACATATGAATTTTTCAAGAAACGAAGCAAATGAATGTTCGCTATAATGAAAGTAATTAGCGTGATACAATGACCATTCAGAGGAGTAGGGATGTGAAGACCTACTTACTAGATGCAAAAGTCGAAATTTCAATAAAAGAAATTTCAGGACTTTACCTGGGGTTTCATGTGGTGACCGGTTGTTAGTTGTCATTACCATGGAATGTCGAACATAGCATATTCGTCGTTAATTAGATAGGGGGAATGCGGAGACATTCGTCTTCTCCTTAGCATGACTCGTGTCGTTGCAGGATCGCGTGACAAGTTGCAGTTTCCTGATCGCTAGTTCTCCTGCTGACAGGAATCTAGCGTCGTCATTGAATTGCACCATCGTTTCTTTTCAAAGGCCTCGCCTCGATAGTCGTATGTGTCGTACTTCAACCTCCGTCGATGTATAGCTTAAGTATCACGTATACCTGTGCACTAGCATTTTGTTCCGCGTAGAATGTGATGTACTCCGACATCCGTTGACGTAAAATTTGAGTTTCATGTATTCTCGCGCTCTAGCGTTTCGTTATGCGTAGGCTGCCTGCTTGGGAAGTTAAAATATCATAGACAATATGGATAATAGTGTGTGCCCGAGTTAATATTCGCGATTCGTATGTGACGACCTTTAATGAACTTAGACATAAGTTTTCGAATGTCTTAAATGCATGTTTCCTAAGCTCTCAAGGTTTTGTGCACTGCATGTATTCACATTATTCTTCATGAAACTTCCTATCCTTCCTAGTCTCCCAGACTAAACCAACCAGTCTCCTAGACTAAACACCCAGCCTCTCAGACTGAAACACCCAGTCTCTCAGACTGAAACACCCAGTCTCTAAGACTGAACTCCTCAGTTTTCCAAACTGTCCCAACTAGTTTCTCAGACTAACTACTCAGTCTCTTAGACTACCCAGTCTCTCAGACTGAACTTCCCAGTCTCTCAGACTACCCAGTCTCTCAGACTACCCAGTCTCTCAGACTGAACCTCCCAGTTTCTCAAACTAAACTACCCAGTCTCTCAGACTACCCAGTCTCTCAGACTGAACCTCCCAGTTTCTCAAACTGAACTACCCAGTCTCTCAGACTGACCTTCCCATTTTCTCAGACTGAATTACCCAGCTAGTCTCTCAGACTAACTCCCCAGTCTCTCAGACTGAATTATAACCGAATTCTCTGAAATGTATTTTGTGTCTTTTATTTGTAAAAATGTTTGTTTCATGGATCTGGACGTTTCATGTATGCAATGAAAACATGTTCGTAAAAATGTTTTCGTGAGAGCCCTAATGATCGTAGTCTAGACTCGAGAAAGAATCCTAGTTCGTTACGATCGAAGCTCTGATACCAAGCTGTCACACCTTGGCTTTTGCGGAAGCGTGGGTTTATTTGGTGTGACTTCTTAATACCATAGCAACAATCATAACAATGCTATATGATAAAAACCACAAGATGTTCATCCATTAAGATAGTTTAAGAAATACCATAACATAATTGTCTTGAATCATCAACCCAAAATAAGTTACAACCATGACTTGTTTAAAAATGGGTTTCCAATGGACTCAACAAAAGACCTTAAATAAAACGAAGTTTGGAGACGTGTGACCCGTCCAGGCAAGGGTTACACCTCCCAAACCCTACACCCCTGGATGACATCTTTTATTTAATACGCAGCTTAATGTGCATCACCCGCCAGATCCAATCAATTCCCTGAAATACATGTAGTTTGAAAAATCAACAAAAAGTTGAGCGAGTTCATGTGTATGTGAGTATGTATAAACCCTTGTAAACGATGTATGTATAATCCTTTGTAAACGGTGTATGAAAGTCCCTGGTATGTAGCAATAAGGGAAAAAAAGAGATCACCAATGGTTTGCAAGGCCATTGATATGTGTGAAGTGATGCAGGAAGACTCAAACCTAGCAAATTTGTACCGGGCCTCGGCTGTAAGACACAGTCACCACTATGGGCCGCCTCGGCCTCATGGGTGTGGGCTCGCTACACCCAAATAGATCTATCACTCATGTCCCTCGGTCCTACGACGAGGATTAATGGCCTTTAGTAGCCGCCTACCCACTCACATGATCTAACGATGTATGAAAAGTCCCTCCTTAAGCTAACCATACCATGTATAAAAATGTCTGTATAATTGTAACATGTATTTCACCCCCGAAGTATAAAACCGAAAATAGTTAAGAGAAAAGGGGGACATGAACTCACCTGAATTGCCTTGTGCAAAGCTAGCTAATTACGACTTCGTGATGTCGTTTCCAAGACTTGACTTGCTAGCGTGCATTCTACAATATTCCTAACACGGAATATCTAATAAGTTTCTAAATAAACGCAGTAACTATAACTACATGTCATCGAGCTCTACCGAATCGTTAACCGAACGATTCAACGGTAACTTGTTAACTTATCAGAAATGATTAAGTCTTATTTGATAAGTGTCGTTTATTGTCGATAATAACCAATAAGTCTTGAAAAGACTTGATTCTCGAGAGATTTAAAAATAAATTGATATTTATATATAAAAATATATAAATATATCGTTGTAATTGCGTTAGCCGTCTCGAGTAGTTGTACGTGTATAAAAGAATATTTATATGAAAATATCATATAACAAACTCGCACCATATATTACGTCTCGTACGATATTTATCAAAGTATATGTATATGCCGTCTCGGCGTTTGAGATAAATATAAAAAGTTATATTTATTTCATAAGATTTGTCATCGAGTTGTTGTGTTCGTAAATAAATATATAACTATATTTATTCTTGTAAATGAGTACGAGTTGCTTAAGGTTCGAAATAAATACAAAACAATATTTATTTTTATAAAAGAACTCGTATTGTCGGATACGTGAAATAAATATACGAACTATATTTATTTTGATAGACGAAATAATGTCGTTTGTTATTTGAAATAAATATAAACTATATTTATTTTCATGAAACCGTTTCGTATTGTTCGATGTTTGAAATAAATATAAAATATATTTATTTTTATAAAACGATTTCGTGTTGTACGGAAATTTGAAAATAGAAAATAGCGTTATGTTTAGTTTATAGAGTCTTCGAGTCGTGACGTTTGAAATAAATATAATAATTATATTTATTTTGCAAAAGACTTTCCGAGTCGTCGATGCTTTAACTAAACATAAACAATTGTACTTATTTATAAAGAATGTCCGAATTTGCTTGATGTTTGAAATAAGTATATAAACTATATTCGTTTTTATAAAAGAATCCGAGTCGTTAGAAGTTTGAAAATAAATATAAAAGTTATTATATTTATTTTATAAAATAGTTAGCGTTAATGGAGTTTTTGGTAGGTTATAAAGTGTCGTTGAACTAATATGTATCTTGTTTTATGAAGGTTGTTTGGAATAAAATGCGTTTTCGTTTTACAGGTTTTCTCGAAAAACGGGCAGAGTTTCCTCTGTTTTTGGATGTGACACCTGGGTCACTGCGACCATCAAACAAAAACCAAATCAATGAAATTTGTGTTTCATACTTGGGATTTGTATAAATATGTGTATCGTTTGCACATGTCAATTCTTGTTCGATTTCGGGCTCTAAATCGCTTTCTGGAAGGTTAAACGCACACTGATGCTTAAATATAACCAGTTTAATGCAACAAACACTCCGGAATAGTGACATAGGCTTAACATACCTTAAATAACCCTTACATAACTTAGAAATAAGTTTTGAAGGCTTTGGTATGGCAAAATCAAGTTTAAATCGCTTACAGGGACTAAATTCGACAAACTACGAAAGTATGGCGATTCGTACTAGAACAGACATTCCGGAACATGACCATAAGTTAAAAATACCATAAATATCCTTTACATAGCTTAGAAATAGGCTTTGAGGGGTTCAGTGTGCTAAAATAAACTTTTGGGTCATTCAGGGACTGAAAGCGTCAAAAAGTGCACAAGTTTGCATTTTCGCGCATATCTTACGTTCTAAATATATCCGGACATACAAAAATTTATGTAAGCATTAAAATATTTCATTTTAGTATTTGGCATGATAAAATTCCATTCGTCGCTTAATTTGGATCGTTTTGGCGTTCGTTACGACTTCCGTCGTAATTAAGCGAATAACGCAACCGTACGACCAAACGAACCGACATCCGAGATGTTTTTGAGCATATTTTAAGTTCCTTATACTTTAACTTTATTTTAGAGCCTTGAAATGGGGTTAACGGGGCTTAAAAGTGCCAAAAAATCAAGTTTTACAAGTGCAGGGACCATTTTTGAAATTTCTGGCAGATTCAATGAACCTAGTCCATTTTGAAGTGTTGATGGTTTTAACCCATGGTTTTGCAAAACCATGGGCTGGTATTCAATGAACATAGTCCATATTAGGGGCTCCCATGGTTTTAGAAAACCATGGGCACACATGTAATGTCCAGATCAAAGCTCAGTTTTCGATGAACGATCTTAACGGTTCTTGAATTCCTATAAATACCCACCCTCACTTCCTCCCAAAGCACACTTGAATCTGATTTTGGCTCTCTAAGTTGAAGTTTATGCTTCATACCTGAGAGTAAATCGGATCAAGAGCTTGCGGGGACCTTCTGTAAGTATTCTTTCGTTCTTTTCATTCGTTTTTGTCGTTAAAGTCAAACTGCGTTTGACTTTCTGCTTTGACTAGTTTATGGTCAACACGAAGTTCGTTTGAACTTCATAACGTGAGTGTAATCACGATGGTTATAGTCCCTAGTGACTATACCTACTGATTTCCACGTTATCTAGGCTCAGTGACGAGTCGTAGTTTCGGCCAAAATGCATTTTCTCGCGTATTTTGTAACCAAACTACTCTAGGATATCAAAACCATTTGTTTTGATATCAAAACCTGTTTTCTAACTTAACTAAACATGTTCTAGCATGTTTAGCTCGTCATTTTTTTTAGATTAGTGCTTGTGTGGAGTCGAAAGTCAAGCGGACTAAACACCCGCTTAGACTTTCGAACACGACCCGTTTGGTCGATCATTAGGATCCGACCAAACATGTTAAGTGACCATAGTAGCGTAGGGAATAACATTCCGAGGTTATACCTTATGGTCACTTAGGTTTGATTAGTCGCATGATAGGCAGTTTATATGCCTTAGGTAAATTACCAAAATGCCCTTTTTACGCCAAAATTCATTTTAAGCCCATGTAACATAATTTTTGATATCTAAACTGATTTAGGAACAATATTAGACATGTTAAGGCATATTTTACTTATCATAGGGCTAGTTAGGCATTCCGAACGCGTTTTACGCGAACGACGCGTTAAAGTAGCATAAGCTACCTAAACGGGTCGTAATGGGTCGTAAGCAGTTAGATTAGGTTTCATTTTAGTATGTAGGCTTTGTTAAACCATATTACATGAGTTCCCACACTCATTTGGTTTACGAACCCTCATTCTATCCGATCCTCCGATATTAGGTCTGGTTTATTAACATAGTTACCTATATTAGGTACCGTTTGATTTCCGTGATCTCTAGCATTGTTTGGTTGTTTCTCAAGGACTACTAAGCAATCTCAAGTGAGTACATAGACCCCTCTTTTACTGTTTTTCAAACGTTTTGGGGTGAAACACATGTGCCTACTTGTTACTTTCGTGCTTTCCTGTTTTTCACATCATATACTTGCTATGTTCATTAGTACACTTATAGTACATGATTTACATTACATTGTTTTGCTATGTATGTTTACTTAGCATACTTAGTACATTGTGTTACCTTACATTTCTGCTATGTATGTTGACTGAGCATGCTAGCACATTGATTTACATTACATCTCTGTTGCATATGTTTACTCAACATATGGACACATTGTTTTACATTGCATTATGTTGCATATGCTCATCCAGCATATGAACACATTATATTACATTTTGAACCGTTTGTAACTATTTGACTATGTGAACCGTTGTAACTATTTAACTATGTGAACCGTTGTAACTATTTGACTATGTGAACCGTTGTAACCATTTGATTATGTGAACCGTTTGTAACTGTTGAACCGTGTGAACCGTATTTGACCATACATAAACATTTCTACAATTGTTAAACATTTCATCTTGGTGGCTGTTTGGGTAAGTGATTTAAGTAACGAGGCGATGTGTAATACGATAAAAACATGGTGGATACGCCGCTGGTACTTCCTATATATAAGTGCTTTTATGGTATTACATATCGTAGCGTTATTTAAACCATTTCAGTTTAGACATATTACATCTACAATACAATCTTCACATAAACATCGTTTTACAAATAACTTAACTTATACAAACTCATTTTACATGGTTATTCACTTAACCATATATTATTCTTTTATATATATATATCATTTGGTTTATTTATCACTTTTCAAATGATTTATGAAAGGAACCACTCAACAAGATTCATGACTACTTTTTATTAAACAGTTTCTTTAAACTCAAGTCATGAATCCTATTTTCACAAAACCTATGTATCTCACAGGCATTTTTATGCTGACGTACCTATTTTCACGTGTGTTTTCAGGAGCTGTTGCATAGGATGATCGAGACACACTTAGGCGGACCTGTGCCTTAGTGACTTAAAACGAAGCAAGAACTAGTTAAATTATGTTATGTACTCTTTGTTTCTTGTTTTAAGACAATGTAACCCTCTTGTTTGATAAATAAAACGTAACTTTAATTTCCATGGTTGTGAAACAATTAATTCTGTTACAACACTCCCCGACGTTTCCGCCACGTCTTGTTTTAAGACAATGTAACCCCTTTGAGTTTTCAAAATCTCGTCAAAGTTCTGGGTCCTAAATAGTGTGAACACGTGCAAACTGGAAGGGTGAATGCCTGTACCCTGGGTTTTCTGTCTAAGGCTAGAGTGTTCGTACAAATCCACATAATCGGACCAGTCACTCTTACCTGGGAACTCTTGGGGTGAGTGTTCACTTATAGGCGAGCATGTCTTCGCGATACATTATTTTTGACCCATTTACTTTGATTAAGTCACAATCTGTCGTTTGTTTGCCTGGTAGTAACAAACAAAAGACCACCATCTTTGCTTTTGTCAAATTTTGTATCACCTCATCCTTTTCATCTAATCATCTCGCTCGTTTCCTTTCATGTTTCCCTCCTTTTAGAATGCCTCCTCGACGCGACAATCAGATAGCGAATGCCGAACTGGCAGAAATCATCGCGCAACAAATGGCTGCTGCTTTCCCAAATCTTATTGCTCAACTGAACCAAGCCAACAACAATAATAATGCTCCATGCAATTTCAAGAGTTTCAATTCGGCTAAGCCACTCAAGTTTAGTGGTTCTGAAGGATCAACTGGGCTCCTACAGTGGTTCGAGAGCACTGAGAGTACGTTTCGTCACGTTTAGTGTCCTGATAATCGCAAGGTCGAGTTTGTTTCCAGTGTGTTTCAGAAGAGGGCTCTTACATGGTGGAACGGGGTTATGAGAGACCGTGGTGCTGAGGTTGCTTTAGCACAAACTTGGGCCGAACTTAGGGCCCTTATGATGAAGGAGTTATGTCCTCGTCATGAACTGAGGGCTTTAGAAAGGGAATTTGATGATCTTAAGCAAGATAGCGGTGAGCATCGAGCCTACACGGACTGTTATGAGGAGTTAAGTCTGTTATGCCCAAACATGGTCACGCCTTTGGATAAGGCAATCGAAAAGTACATTGATGGCCTCCCTGACTCAATACAAGACATTGTGACTGGTAGCAACCCTACTACAGTTAGACAGGCCATTGAGCTATCTGCAACCTTGACTGAATCTCAGATCAGGAAAGGTAAACTTTTCCGAAAAAGTGACAAGAAACCGATCGAGGAATCAAAGACCATGGATGAACAGACTGGATCCCCTAAGATGTCAAAGAAGCGAAAGGCTTCTCAGAACTTCGCCGTGGTCGCTCACAATGATCAAGCCGTCCCCAACCAACCAGCTCAACCCCCTGCTAGGAAGCCCTACAACGGAACTGCACCCTTATGCAACCAATGTAGCCTACATCATCATGCTGGTGCGAAGTGCCGCACATGCCAAGTTTGTGGACTTATAGGTCATACAGCGAGGGTTTGCCCAACTACAGCTGCACCCAACCAAGTTAACAACAATCCTGCTCAAGGTCGTTTTCCACCAGGTTCTTGTTTCAACTGTGGCGAGATGGGCCATTTCCGAAGAAACTGCCCAAAGCTTGCTGATGCGAATCCAGTGTAGGGATGAGCATCTGATGGAAGACAACGCTGTTTAGAAATAATCACGCCTTATGTATTATTTTCTTTTGTTGTCAAGGTCCATGAAACAGTTGTTGATGTTGTTTATAAATGAATCTTTTACTTACATTGCAATATGTTTATTGTGGTTGCATGAATAAACAACATATCCCCTACGATACCGACAATCAAGGAACCGTATTCCTTGAAAAACAGACTACCCCCAAAATTTCTTCCATTGTATGATCACTTGCGTTTTCCACGAAAATCCTAAGTAACCGTCCCTCCAAGGAAAACGAAGTACAAGGCGCAAGTTACAACTCTGGACGAATACCCACTCCTTAATGGGGTACCTAAGGATATTTCCGTAAGTCCTTAATTGTTGTATACCTTAATTCGAATGTGGTGATTCCTTGTAAAAATTGAATTTTTAGAAGATCATCCTATCTTTTCAGATAGATGCTTGAGGACGTTAAAGTCCATCAACTGGGTTCCTGGTATGCCTTGGATACCCATGTTCAAATCAACGCCAAGTTAATAACAATCAATAACAAGATAATAACAATTAATAACCCAGAAAACAATTATGTGCTTGTGTGTTGATGTGTTGACCTAATTATAGGTTGCCTCGACCTTGTTCAAATTCTATCCCCTTCACATTATAAAACAAACTGTGATTACTATGCAAGGAATTACGTAATTATGGATGCATACATAATTATGGAATTTAGAGAATAGAAATCACAGCAAGTTCTGTCATGTGTCTAGAGTTAACCCTATTCATTTCCATTTCTGATAAAGCATCCGTTGAGGAAAAATGAACTAGCTATTCATTTTTCACTTTTGAAAGAATATCCGTTGAGGGAAATGAATATCCGTTTGTTAATATCCTTCATTTCCAATTCCGAAGAATACCCGTTAAGGAAAATGACTTCGTTTGTTCATTTTCGCTTCTGAAGAATATCCGTTGAGGGAAATGAATATCTGTTTGTTAATATCCTTCATTTCCAATTCTGAAGAATACCCGTTGAGGAAAATGACTCCGTTTGTTCATTTTCGTTCTGAAGAGTATCCGTCGAGGGAAATGAATATCCGTTTGTTATATCCTACATTTCCAATTCTGAAGAATACCCGTTGAGGAAAATGACTCCGTTTGTTCATTTTCGTTCTGAAGAGTATCCGTCGAGGGAAATGAATATCCATTTGTTTAATCCTTCATTCCCAATTCTGAAGAATACCCATTGAGGAAAATGACTCCGTTTGTTCATTTTCGTTTCTGAAGAATATCCGTTGAGGGAAATGAATATCCGTTGATTATTCCTTCATTCCCGTTTCTGACGAAGAACCCGTTGAGGAAAATGAATCATCCATTCATTTTCGCTTCTGAAGAATACCCGTTGAGGGAAATGAAGGGTTATAGTCTAGGTCAAAGCATCCAAAACAAACGACACACAGTGACTAATCAAAGTAAATGGGTCAAAAATAATGTATCGCGAAGACATGCTCGCCTATAAGTGAACACTCACCCCAAGAGTTCCCAGGTAAGAGTGACTGGTCCGATTATGTGAATTTGTACGAACACTCTAGCCTTGGACAGAAAACCCAGGGTACAGGCATTCACTCTTCCAGTTTGCACGTGTTCACACTATTTAGAACCCAAAACTTTGATGAGATTTTGAAAATTTGAAAGGCACAAGGCCAAAAATCAAACTGGAAGGGTTCAAAACCTTACAACAGAGGGTTCAAAACCTAGTAATCAATCATCCAAAAACAGATGATTAATTTTCAAAGCGGATTCGAACTTGATGTTCCCGTTGTGGTTATCACCTAAGGATAGGTGAAGTGCATGTTTTAAAATCTAAACACAAGATAACTTGTGTTGGGGTCCTAGAAGGGTTATAGTCTAGGTCAAAGCATTACTAATAACCTAATTCCCTATAACCATTGGCACTGATACCAACTTTTCTGTCACACCCCGACCACGTAGAACATCAAATCGTGGCAAAAACGTCGGGGAGTGTTGTAACAGAATTATTGTTTCACAACCATGGCATACAAAGTTATATTTTATTTATCAAACAAGAGTGTTACATTGTCTCAAAACATGAAATAAAGAGTTCAGAACATAATTAAACTAGTTCTATCTTTATTTTATGTCTCTAAGGCACATGTCCGCCCTAGTGTCACGATCATCATCCTAGGCAACAGCTCCTGAAAACACATGTGAAAATAGGTACGTCAGTATAAAAATGCCTGTGAGATACATAGGTTTTGTGAAAATAGGATTCATGACTTATAAGTTTAGAAAAAGTTGTTTAGCAAAAATCAGTCATGAACCTTGTAAATTGTTTTGTTTTGTTTTGTAAATCATTTAAAAAAACGATAAGATCAAATGATATGTATAAATAAAAGAATAATGTGTGGTTAAATGCATAACCAAGTAAAATGTGTTGTATAAAGTAAATTGTTTGTAAACCAAAGTCTTGTGAGAATCGTGTTACTTGTGTAAAATGTATAAGTCCAAATTGAATGATTTAAATAACGCTATGATATGTAATATAATAGAAACACTTATATATAGGAAGTACCAACGGCGTATCCACCATGCTTGTATCATATTACTCACATCTCATTACTTAAGTCACTTAAACAAACCACCAATGTATAAAGTCTATGTTTAAACCAATTGTCAAAAGTCCTTGTATAAATCATATCAAATGTTAATAGTCCAAATGTAGTCAAGTAATGTGTAGCAAATGTTATGTCTGGTAAGTAGTGTGTTGTTACATAAACCAATTGTAAAAATGTACAAAACAAAGTAATTTGAATATATCAAAAAGTTATGTTTTGCAAAGTAATGCATGTTACATTGATACAAACACTTATGTGGTAAGTTAACGCATACATTCAAGCCTTCAGACAGTCGGATAACCCTAAGTCAAGGTTATCAAAATAAATGTTTTCGGATTCAGTCATTCCTTACATCCAAACAAACCCGGGATGTCAGGAATGGGATTTGTCAAGTCCTATGGTACCAATACTTACTACCGAGCGGCGTAGCTAATGTTAATGAACGTATATAAGTCCCGTTTGTGCAAACCAAATGTCATAGCAAATGTGAACATGTTATATGAAAACAATGTACTAAGTATGCTAAGTTAACATACGAAGCAGAAAAGTCATGTAAATCAATGTGCTAGCATGCTATCAGTCAACATACATAGCAGAAATGTAAAGTAAAACAATGTACTAAGTATGCTCACAATGGACATACATAGCATGAAATGTAATGTAAAACGATGTACTAAGTATGCACACAATGGACATACATAACATAAAATGTAATGAAATCATGTACTATAATGTACTAATGAACATAACAAGCATATGATATGAAAGCATGAAAGGCACGAAAGTAACAAGTAGGCACATGTGTTTCACCCCAAAACAGTTTGAAAACAGTAAAAGAGGGGTCTATGTTCTCACTTGAGATTGCTTAGAAGTCCTTGAGTAACAACCAAACAATGCTAGAGATCACGGATATCAAACGACACCTAATATAGGTAACTATGTTAATATACCGGACCTAAATCGGAGGATTGGATAGAATGAGGGTTCGTAAACCAAACGAGTATGGAGACTCGTGTAATATGGTTTAACAAAGCCTACATACTAAAATGAAACCAAACCTAAGTGCTTACGACCCATTACGACCCGTTTAGGTAGCTTATGCTACTTTAACGCGTCGTTTGCGTAAAACGCGTTCGGAACGCCTAACTAGTCCTATGACAAGTAAAATATGCCGTAACATGTCTAATATTGTTACCAAATCAGTTTAGATACCAAAAGTTATGTTACATATGCTTAAAATGAATTTTGGCGTAAAAAGGGCATTTTGGTAATTTACCTAAGGCATATATACTACCTATCATACAACTACTCAAACGATGTGACCATAAGGTATAACCTCGGAAGGTTATTCCCTATATACTATGGTCACCTAATGTGTTTGGTCGGATACTAATGATCGACCAAACGGGTCGGGTTCGAAAGTATAAGCGATTGTTTAGATCGCTTACCTTTACGACCCTATATAAGCACTAAACTAAAAGTGACGAGCTAAGCATGTTAAAACATGCTTAACTAAGTTTAGAAAACAGGTTTGGTATCAAAACAAACGGTTTTGATACCCAAGAGTAGTTTGGTTGCAAAATACGCAATAACACGCATTTTGGCCGAAACTACGACTCGTCACTGAGCCTAGATAACGTGGTAATCAGTAGGTATAGTCACTAGGGACTATAACCATCGTGATTACGCTCACGTTATGAAGTTCAAACGAACTTCGCATTGACCATAAACTGGTCAACACAGAAAGTCAAACCAAGTTTGACTTTTAACGCTAAAAGAATAAAAGAACGAAGGAACACTTACAAAGGGTCCCCGCTAGTAAAACTTGATCGAATAGCTCAGGTATGAAGTAATGGCTTCAACTTAGAGCTTTTAGATCAGATTTCTGTGGGTTTTTGCAAGTGATGGGGTTGGGTATTTATAGGATTTGCAAGACCGTTAGGATCGTTTAACGAATAACGTGCTTTGATCTCAACCCTACATTTGTTGAAATTTCTGTGGAACAACACAATTGGCCCCTCATTATCATGAAGAGGCAAGTGCAAAAGGTGGAAAGGCCAAGTTCCAAGTTTCTGCATATTCTGCTGTCTGGGGATCCCTTACGGACCGTAAGGGGATGGCTTACGGTCCGTAAGCCATCAACTATCGCAGAATGTCAGTTTTGGTCCCTGTTGTGTAATAAGGCCATTTCCGACGTGTTTAAGGCCCGTTAACCCCATTTCAAAGCTCTAAAATGAAGTTAAAGTATAGGGAACTTAAAATGTGCTCAAAAATATCTCGGATGTCGGTTCGTTTGGTCGTACGATCGCGATGTTCGGTTAATTACGACGGAATGCGCATAAGCGCGAAAAACGACCCAAATTGCGTGACGAATGGATTTTTCTTATGCCAAACACTAAAATAAAATATTTTAGTGCTTACATAAATTTTTGGATGTCCGGATGTATTCAGAACGTAAGTTATGCGCGAAAGTGCAAACTTGTGCACTTTTTGACGCTTTTAGTCCCTGAATGACCTAGAAGTTTATTTTAGCCCACCGAACCCCTCAAAGCCTATTTCTAAGCTATGTAAAGGATATTTATGGTATGTTTAACTTATGGTCATGTTCCGGAATGTCTGTTACAGTTCAAATTGGCATACTTTCGCAGTTTGTCAAATTCAGTCCCTGTAGGTGAATTAACTTGTTTTTGCCATACCAAAGCCTTCAAAACTTATTTCTAAGTTATGTGAAGGTTATTTAAGGTATGTTAAGTATATTTTGATGTTCTGGAGTATTTGTCACATTAAACTGATTACGTTTACGCACCAGTTTGCGTATAACTCTCCAGAAAGCGATATAGAGTTTGAAATTGAACAAAAGTCAAAACATGAAAAATGTAAAACATAACCAAACAAACATTGGGATAAAATAACATTGTTTTATTGATAATTGAACTGTTCACAAGGATTACAAGCACATATGTTACAGAAATAAGTTTTGAAGGCTTTGGTATGGCAAAATCAAGTTTAAATCGCTTACAGGGACTAAATTCGACAAACTGTGAAAGTATGCGATTCCTACTAGAACAGACATTCCGGAACATGACCATAAGTTAAACATACCATAAATATCCTTTACATAGCTTAGAAATAGGCTTTGAGGGGTTCGGTGTGCTAAAATAAACTTTTGGGTCATTCAGGGACTGAAAGCGTCAAAAAGTGCACAAGTTTGCATTTTCGCGCATATCTTACGTTCTAAATATATCCGGACATACAAAAATTTATGTAAGCATTAAAATATTTTATTTTAGTATTTGGCATGATAAAATTCCATTCGTCGCTTAATTTGGATCGTTTTTGCGTTCGTTACGACTTCCGTTGTAATTAAGCGAATAACGCAACCGTACGACCAAACGAACCGACATCCGAGATGTTTTTGAGCATATTTTAAGTTCCCTATACTTTAACTTTATTTTAGAGCCTTGAAATGGGGTTAACGGGGCTTAAAAGTGCCAAAAAATCAAGTTTTACAAGTGCAGGGACCATTTTTGAAATTTCTGGCAGATTCAATGAACCTAGTCCATTTTGAAGTGTTGATGGTTTTAACCCATGGTTTTGCAAAACCATGGGCTGGTATTCAATGAACATAGTCCATATTAGGGGCTTCCATGGTTTTAGAAAACCATGGGCACACATGTAAGGTCCAGATCAAAGCTCAGTTTTCGATGAACGATCTTAACGGTTCTTGAATTCCTATAAATACCCACCCTCACTTCCTCCCAAAGCACACTTGAATCTGATTTTGGCTCTCTAAGTTGAAGTTTATGCTTCATACCTGAGAGTAAATCGGATCAAGAGCTTGCGGGGACGTTCTGTAAGTATTCTTTCGTTCTTTTCATTCGTTTTTGTCGTTAAAGTCAAACTGCGTTTGACTTTCTGCTTTGACCAGTTTATGGTCAACACGAAGTTCGTTTGAACTTCATAACGTGAGTGTAATCACGATGGTTATAGTCCCTAGTGACTATACCTACTGATTTCCACGTTATCTAGGCTCAGTGACGAGTCGTAGTTTCGGCCAAAATGCATTTTTCTCGCGTATTTTGTAACCAAACTACTCTAGGATATCAAAACCGTTTGTTTTGATATCAAAACCTATTTTCTAACTTAACTAAACATGTTCTAGCATGTTTAGCTCGTCCTTTTTTTTAGATTAGTGCTTGTGTGGAGTCGAAAGTCAAGCGGACTAAACACCCGCTTAGACTTTCGAACACGACCCGTTTGGTCGATCATTAGGATCCGACCAAACATGTTAAGTGACCATAGTAGCATAGGGAATAACCTTCCGAGGTTATACCTTATGGTCACTTAGGTTTGATTAGTCGCATGATAGGTAGTTTATATGCCTTAGGTAAATTACCAAAATGCCCTTTTTACGCCAAAATTCATTTTAAACCTATGTAACATAATTTTTTATATCTAAACTGATTTAGCAACAATATTAGACATGTTAAGGCATATTTTACTTATCATAGGGCTAGTTAGGCATTCCGAACGCGTTTTACGCGAACG
This sequence comes from Helianthus tuberosus, assembly GCA_030545235.1. NCBI lineage: Eukaryota > Viridiplantae > Streptophyta > Magnoliopsida > Asterales > Asteraceae > Helianthus > Helianthus tuberosus. The sequence goes on from CM060363.1 coordinate 80,554,716, forward strand.
ACGCGTTAAAGTAGCATAAGCTACCTAAACGGGTCGTAATGGGTCGTAAGCACTTAGATTAGGTTTCATTTTAGTATGTAGGCTTTGTTAAACCATATTACATGAGTTCCCACACTCATTTGGTTTACGAACCCTCATTCTATCCGATCCTCCGATATTAGGTCTGGTTTATTAAAATAGTTACCTATATTAGGTACCGTTTGATTTCCGTGATCTCTAGCATTGTTTAGTTGTTTCTCAAGGACTACTAAGCAATCTCAAGTGAGTACATAGACCCCTCTTTTACTGTTTTTCAAACGTTTTGGGGTGAAACACATGTGCCTACTTGTTACTTTCGTGCTTTCCTGTTTTTCACATCATATACTTGCTATGTTCATTAGTACACTTATAGTACATGATTTACATTACATTGTTTTGCTATGTATGTTTACTTATCATACTTAGTACATTGTGTTACCTTACATTTCTGCTATGTATGTTGACTGAGCATGCTAGAACATTGATTTACATTACATCTCTGTTGCATATGTTTACTCAACATATGGACACATTGTTTTACATTGCATTATGTTGCATATGCTCATCCAGCATATGAACACATTATATTACATTTTGAACCGTTTGTAATTATTTGGCTATGTGAACCGTTGTAACTATTTAACTATGTGAACCGTTGTAACTATTTGAGTATGTGAACCGTTGTAACCATTTGATTATGTGAACCGTTTGTAACTGTTGAACCGTGTGAACCGTATTTGACCATACATAAACATTTCTACAATTGTTAAACATTTCATCTTGGTGGCTGTTTGGGTAAGTGATTTAAGTAACGAGGCGATGTGTAATACGATAAAAACATGGTGGATACGCTGCTGGTACTTCCTATATATAAGTGCTTTTATGGTATTACATATCGTAGCGTTATTTAAACCATTTCAGTTTAGACATATTACATCTACAATACAATCTTCACATAAACATCGTTTTACAAATAACTTAACTTATACAAACTCATTTTACATGGTTATTCACTTAACTATATATTATTCTTTTATACATATATATCATTTGGTTTATTTATCACTTTTCAAATGATTTATGAAAGGAACCACTCAACAAGATTCATGACTACTTTTTATTAAACAGTTTCTTTAAACTCAAGTCATGAATCCTATTTTCACAAAACCTATGTATCTCACAGGCATTTTTATGCTGACGTACCTATTTTCACGTGTGTTTTCAGGAGCTGTTGCATAGGATGATCGAGACACACTTAGGCGGACCTGTGCCTTAGTGACTTAAAACGAAGCAAGAACTAGTTAAATTATGTTATGTACTCTTTGTTTCTTGTTTTAAGACAATGTAACCCTCTTGTTTGATAAATAAAACGTAACTTTAATTTCCATGGTTGTGAAACAATTAATTCTGTTACAACACTCCCCGACGTTTCCGCCACGTCTTGTTGTTCTACGTGGTCGGGGTGTGACATTGGACGCCCCGGACAACCAAGTTGTCGTTATTTTAACAAAATTCAATCAATTCAACACATATTATATAGTTTACGTGAAATATATCAAAACGCTAAATATTTAAAACCAAGTCACTAAGTGTAAAGTCGTTAGTCGGGTCGAGCTCGTTCACGTTAGTAATATAAAGATTATTAAAACGACATAAATAATCGCGCCACTAAATTTTACCAATTCTTTTGCATTCAAGACGTTTGACTGAGTTGACCGAGTCAACTGAGTTTACTCGAGTGGACCGAGTTTGACCGAGTTGACTCGAACCACTAACCGCGACCCGAGCCGATCCAAAACCCGCACTTGAAACCATTCTGATCTGAACCACGGCTGATGTTTGACCAAACTAGAGTCGTTGACCAAGGTTGCCTCGTACCGAGCCGAACCTGCTGACTCGTGTTGCTCCGGTGTCTACCGGGCTGATCCGGACCCGACACACGACCCGAACCCGAACCCGAAACTGAAAACCCGAAAACTTGCTGAAACGGAACCCGAAACCTGGTCCAAAACACCCCAAGATGAACTCAAAACATCCAGAGATTAACTAAACCGAAACCAAATCTAACCTGAGCCGATACGTAGCCTGATTCTGAACTGAATCGAACCTGAACCGAGCTTCAACCTGAAACCGTCGTGGAAGTCCAAGCACCGCCACGCCGCCACTACCGCCGCCGTGAGCGGCGGCGCCGCTCATCTTCGTCGCTCTCTCTCTCTCTGTTTGTTTCGCCTTCATTCCAGCCGCCGCTCATCACCACCACCCAACGATGGTGGTGGTGGTCCGATATGAATCAAAGGGGGGGGGGGGGTTGTTGTCTGCCACACGAAGAAGAAGAAGAAGATAAGGCATGGCCGGCTGGAACCCACCGCCGCCGTCGTCGCCGGTTATCGCCGGCCGGAACCTCGCCGGTCCGGTGGCCAGAGTGTCTTCTAGAGAGAGAGATCAGATGTGGATGTATGAGTGTTGTCTGTGTATTTGAGAACAAGAGTGATGAGAGGGGAGGAGAGTATATGTGGTTCTAGGTTATTTGATTTCTATGTGTATTGTTTGTATATGCAAAGATTGAGAGAGAGGGTAAAGACAGACTTAAAGTCTGTTGTTTGTGGAATGAGAACAAAAATGGGCTAATGGTTCTTATTTATAAGATGTTGAGATCTCTAAAGATCTTGTGTAGATTTTAGTAAGATTTTACAAAGATTTTGTAAAGATTATATAAAATCTTGTATAGATTTGGTAATATTTTGAATGGATTTTGAAAGGATTTTCAAATCTTGTAGATATTGTAAAGATTTAGATAAGATTGTGTAGAGATTTGACAAGATATGAAGGGATTTTATAAGATTTATAGAGATCTTATAGATTTAGTGAGATTTTGCATAGAACTTTAAGGAATAGATCTAGTATAATATGTGTAGGTTTAGGCTTGTGGGTTTTGGGCTTGGGCCCAGGGCCCACAAGCCCATCTCATGTGTAAGTGGTCCGTCCAATCCTACGAACCCGTTTTAAAAACCGAAATCACCGTAGCCTAGTAAAATAATATTTCAGAGTTAACAATGTGTAAAAATAATGTCCGTATCCGTTGTAGTTGCGTTCGCGCGTTGATAACGGTAATAATCGCGAAAAATTACATCGTTGCCGTCTTTAATCCGTTTTTCGATCTGGTTTCAACTACGATTGCTAAAATTTAATTACGAAGCTAGAATATATCGTAAAAATTTAATATTTGTTGGCGTTGTCAGTATCTTGTACGGTATCAGTTCGTTGTCGCGTAATATTCAGCAGGTTTCTCTGTAAACCACTGTTCGCGCACTGTAAAGTCGTATAAACGTTCCTAGGCACTCCAGAGGCCTAATTAAGTGAATTTGCGTCGGAAACATTATTTATTATCACGTTAATCACCTGTTAATCATGTAATTAAGAGCCGTAAATCCCCGGTTGTCACAATTTTCATCTCTTCTGTTTTCCATGGCAGAAGTTCCAACAAATTACTTACCAAGTCCTCGATCTGAGAATAGGGACGCTCCAGTTCATGTGTCTCAGGACGACGGAATCGTAGGAAAATCATTTAACAACAGCGAGATTCATCATGAGGAACACAGTCCTGTTACCTCAGGAGTTCAATCTAGAACTCATAGTAGCCCAGATCTACTTTCGGAAGAAACGCCGGTTAATTGGTTTACCAAATTCCAAAGTGCCGTGAACAAAAATTTTGCACAAAAAATTGCTACCCAGGTGCAGATCACAAACACATCCGGAGGGTCTTATTACGATTTTTCGACTCTGCCGACCAAAGTCACAAAGGTATACCCTCAATCCAGCACTGGATGCGAATTCCTCCATCTCAGATCTAGATACCAGGAGTTCCAGGCAGAGCATAAATCCCAGAAGAAATCCAGTAATACAGAGTCGGGCCCACATCCATTGCAACAATGGGACACACAGCTCAATGACGACAAATATCTAAAAACACTCAGTTGCACGATGCAAAACATGGAGGACGACCACAGCAACCCAAAAAATAGTACGGAGCAAACATACATGGTGCAAGGCGGACCATCACGCAAACAGAACAACAAACGAAACCACAGTCAACACTGGCGTGAACAACAAGTAATCTTCCCCGTCGTACCGGGAGGTCCTCAAGAAGAACGACCGGTCATCATAACTGGTATCTTTGGTCATTACCGTACTGATTACATGTTCATTGACCCGGGTAGTTCTATGGATATTATTTACGAACAGTGTTTTAAGAAATTAGACCCAGAGGACAAGGCGCGCTTGAAACCAGTCGATTTTCCTTTAACTGGTTTCTGCAATGAAGCCGTCTTTCCTCTGGGTCAAATCTCCTTTCCTGTAACACTCTCGGATGGAGAACACTGGCGGACCGTTACAGTCAATTTCATGGTTATGCCAGCTACATCACGCCATGATGTATTATTCGGAAGACGTTCACAAAGGGAGTTTAGCATGATTACCTCTATACCGCACGCTGCTTGCGGTTTTCCAACAGAAACCGGAGTAGCAATTTTATATTCCAGCAAAGAAGTAATGTATGTAGACGACGAGCCACCAGTAAAGGCCGCGAAGCCATCTCCATCCAATGAACCGGAGAAATGGGTACTCAACAATGAATACCCTGAGCAAACCATCCTACAAGGGCACGCCATCTCACCAGCAATCCGTGCAAGATTGAAAGAGCTTATATCTGAAAATATGGATATTTTTGCATGGTCCCCAGCAGATATGACTGGCGTACCAAGAGAGATAACAGAACATTGCTTGAATGTTCGACCTTCCGCAGAACCAGTAACTCAAGGAAAGCACAGTCTTTGTCCTGAAAAGGCTCGTGCAATGAATGAGCAAGTAGCTGAATTACTTCAGGCCGGGATTCTGCGCGGAGTTCAATATCGAACCTGGGTAGCTAACCCAGTAATGGTGCAGAAGCACAACGGTGGGTGGCGCATGTGCGTTGATTTCAAAGACCTCAACAAAGCCTGCCCAAAAGGCTGTTACGCTCTCCCAGAGATAGACAAGAAGGTGGATTCCTTAGCATCCTTCCGCTGGAAATGCTTCCTAGATTGCTACATAGGATATCACCAAGTACAAATGAAGGAAGAAGACGAAGACAAGACAGCTTTCCACACGGACAAAGGTATATTTTGTTATACAAAAATGCCTTTCGGTCTCCGCAACACGGGAGCTACTTACCAACGCCTAATGGATAGAGTCTTCAGGGAAGATATTGGTGTAACAGTAGAAGTCTATATGGACGACCTTGTCATCATGAGTCGCGAAGAAGAATCAATGCTCGCAAACATCCAGCGCACTTTCGACTCTCTGCGCAGAGTCAAAACTGAATCCTGTAAAGTGTTCGTTCGGAATGGAAGAAGGAAACTTCTTAGGATTTATTGTAACCAAAGATGGTTTCAAAGTTAATCCAGAAAAGGTAGAGGCTATCCAGCTCATGTCGTCACCAGCATCTTTTAAAGAGATGCAACGCCTAGCTGGTCGGTTAACCGCGCTCAACCGATTTTTAGCAAATCATGCTGCCAAATCGTATCCATTCATCAGCACATTACGCAACTGCGTAAAGAATAGTCAATTTCAATAGACTCCGGAGGCAGAAAAAGCTTTTCAGGAAATGAAAGAATGCCTAATTCAACTACCTACTTTAACAGCTCCGCGAAAAGAAGAACCATTAATCTTGTACCTCTCCACATCAGAGGTAGCAGTTGGCGCAGTGTTGATAGTTGAAAGGGACGGAGTCCAAACTCCAATTTATTACATCAGCAAAATGTTGACTGGTCCAGAAACGCGTTATTCAATCATGGAAAAACTTGTTCTCGCGCTAGTTCACGCATCGCGCAGATTACGAAGGTACTTTTCTGGTCACGTTATAACTGTCCTTACCAACTACCATCTGGGACAAATCTTGTCCAAGCCAGACGTCGCGGGCAGATTAGCAAAATGGGACATTGAACTGGGCGGATATAACATTTTGTATAGGCCGCGCCCAGCTATCAAGGGCCAAGTCCTAGCAGATTTTGTTACTGAAGTTCCCGTCGATAAGATCCAAGAATGCGAAGCCATACAAAATCCTACCCTAGTCTTCGATGACAGGGTCTGGATTCTATATACAGATGGTGCTTCCAACGATGACGGCGCAGGAGCTGGTATTCGCCTAGTTAGCCCTAACAACCAAGAACTTACCTACGCCATTCAACTAGATTTCAAAAGCACCAACAACGAAGCGGAGTACAAGGCATTCCTCGCAGGTCTCCGCTTAGCAATCAAAATGGGGGCAAAAAATGTTGAAGCACATGTCGATTCCAAGTTGGTAGCCGAACAAATTAATGGTCGCTACGACGCAACAGGCGAAGCAATGGCCTTATATCTCGAGCAGGCAAGAACACTGATCAATCAGTTTCATACCTTCAAAATAATCCACATTAACAGAAGCAAGAACAAGCATGCGGATGCGCTAAGTAAGCTAGCCACTACAAGTTTCAAGCACCTGGCAAAAGAAGTCCGCATTGAAGTTCTCTCGAACCCATTCGTTCCTCTGAGACACATAAACATGATAGAGGTTGAGAATCCATCTTGGATGTCCCCAATTATTATGTATTTGCAACATGGAACTCTTCCGAAGGGAAAAGCAGAAGCAAGAAAAATTCAACACAAGGCGCTGAATTATGAGATGGCGGATGGAGTTTTGTATCGCAAGTCTTATATGGGTCCTCTCTTAAGATGCGTAGACAGACATGACGCGCAGTATCTGGTCCGGGAAATCCATGAAGGACTATGCGGAATCTACGCTGGCCCACGCATGGTAGTGGCAAAAATCATGAGTGCAGGCTATTACTGGCCCGGTATGCACCTAGACGCGGTAGAGATCTTGTGCAAGTGTACATCGTGCCAACGTCATGCGCCAAAGACACTTCGCCCAAAGAACCCTTTGGTTCCAGTAACCGCAGCATGGCCTTTCCAGCAATGGGGAATTGACCTAGTAGGTCCTTTTCCCTATGCACCAGGCGCAATAAAATTTATAATAGTTGCTGTGGATTACTTCACCAAATGGGTAGAAGCCAAAGCTCTAACATCAACCACCGCAATGATAATCAGGAAATTTATCTGGGAACACATCATATGTCGGTTTGGATTGCCACTGTGTATTATCACAGACAATGGAACCAATTTTGCGTCTGACGATCTACAAAAGTGGATGAAAGAAATGTGCATCGAACATAGTTTCGCCTCCGTGGTGCACCCACAGGCAAACGGTCAAGTCAAAAGCATCAACAAACAAATTGTCGATGGCATTAAAGCAAGGTTGGGAACCGCAAGAAGAGGGTGGGTTGACGAACTTCCAAGCAATTTATGGGCTCACCACACCATGCCGAAGACTAGCACAGGAGAAACATCATTTTGCCTCGTCTATGGCTCGGAGGCAGTAATTCCAGCAGAAATCGGCCTTCCGTCTCCTCGAACGATAGCCATGGAAAGACAAGATAATGAACATGAGCACAGACTCGACCTGGACCTCCTTGACGAAAGACGAGAAAACGCAGCCATCAACGAGGCCAGGTACAAGTCGAAACTGGAAAAATATTACAATGCTCGAGTACGCATATGTACTTTCTTGCCGGGAGATTTTGTCCTAAGAGACAACGAAGCGTCAAACGCTGAAAAACCAGGAAAGCTCGCGCCCAAATGGGAAGGGCCCTATGTCATTAATGAGGTTCTAGGAAAGGGTGCGTACACTCTACGACGGCTCGACGGAACAGACGTTCCGCGCACATGGAATGCGCAGCAGCTGCGCAGGTGCTATATGTAACCCCAGGACCATTCGTACTTGGACAAGCATATTACGCTAACCAACGCACAATACAACGGTCATTACTTACATATGCATCATAATTATCTTATTTATTAGCCACTTTGTATCTACTAGCCTCCGCGCCCTATCCAAATCAATGCATAGTTTTACTTGCACTATGCTTCTATGTTTTATTACAAATGCATGCAATTCCTTTTGGTAAGCACAAAAACACTATGGTAACATAACAAGTCTCATGAACGATCTGCGGATTACAAGTATCATGCAAGGTCCAGCACTACGTTCACACATGAGCTTCATACCATCTTCATTTGTCCTACCTAAACAAAGTAATTGTACTCATTCAAACATTGTAACTAAAACAGACAGAAACACAAGTTACTTGTGCAATAGCACATTAACAAAGTTGTGCGGCAGCACATTAATACAATTACTTGTGCGGCAGCGCCGTAACAAAGTTGTGCAATAGCACAGTTGTGCAATAGCACAGTTGTGCAGCAGCACATCGATACAGTTACTTGTACAACAGTACATAAACAAAGTATGGCGGTAGCACATTAATACAGTTACTCGCGCGGCAGCGCAGTAACAAAGTTGTGCAACGGCACATTAACAAATAACGCGGCAGCGTAATATAGTTATTGGCGCAACAACGCACTAACTAATTACAAACAGGATCAACATCCTAAACAAATTAATCGCGACAACCTTTGCACAGCCGTGTATTCATGCGCTAAGGTATCCGCCACATCAGGAGGCAGACGCAATTACACGTCCTTGATAAAAATTAAGGAAACAACTGTATCCACGTGCGCACAGTAAGTCAACTTTACAAACTAAGTGTTTACTTTGCCCCGAACAAACCTTGCTACTTCTCAAACAGCAAAAGCGCACACTTCATCTTTATAGTCCACTGCTCCACCTACTTGCCAAGGGCGCATAGGAGCAACACTAGACTAGGGGGACTTGAAGCGGTATGGTCCCAAAAACCCCGTACAAGCGCATAGGACCATACCCTAACTCCATTCCAAAGAACATCTTAAGTAAAACCTTGCGCGACCGCGCAACGGTTCTAACCAAGATTTGGGAAAAACAGTCTTCAATGACCATGCGCCAGAAGGAAAGAGAGACAAACACTCAACTAACACCTTTGCGCGAGCCCGCGCAAGGGTACAGTTAGGCTTGAGAACAAACTTCTGAACATCTCCGCGCGCTTGGGATGAAGACTTGAACAAAGGAATCTTTCTGCTATAATAGAATGGACACGTGGCAAAGACACCACGGGTTACAGCTTTAGACCTTCTAGAAAGCCTTAAAAACTCATCGTGCATAACCATTCAGTTACAACTGACTGTGACGTGGCACAATCGTGGACGCTCATCCAGATCACGGTGATGGCACTCACTTGAAGGATGATCTACACAAACCCACTTTCCACGTGGCATCTCCCCAGCCGTTGATCACACTCACAATCCGTGTGCATAGATGTGACGTTAGTGGTTAACGGAAAAGTGGAATAACCGCCAACGGAAAAGCACTTTCCGTTACTATCTCCGTCGCACCAGTTTCCCGCCAAAAACCAGGTTATAGATAAGGTATTGCAGGTATGATCTCATAAATTACTTTCACTTCATTCTCACTTTTACTACTTCTTCTTCTTCCTCGAGATCACTGTACTTATTCTCACGCCGGAGGCTGGTCACGGAGAGAACCCCCATTCTCCCCGTGGCGAGTCTAACGGCTTTCTGTTTTGAAGTGACCACCGGAGAAAGAATTCAGCCAAACCCACAAATCAACGAGAGGATTAACCCCTTTTATGCAGAGAATAAACCCCTGATCTAATTGACTCCGGTCCAATTAGATCACTGTTTCTTAAGTATCCAAAGATAAATCTCCTCTCTTTCAGCCTGGAGCCTTTGATGTGTTCAAAAACACTGTTATGAAGATGGAGCGTTTAACTTACCCTTTCGTGGGTGAGGTGTCTGATTGTTATGGAAAACCTCTATCTGGTTTGCAGGGCCTGAAACCACGAGGCTTGAATGAAGATCTTTGCAATGAAATGCTGCAGTCTGTTTCAAAGAAACGTTCCCACTTTGGAGATAGTGAAGATACTTTTTTTGAAGGTGTGGATGCTTCGAAGGATTCAAGCCTTGAAGCCTCTGAGGTGGCTTCTGCTGGTAGAAAGAAGAAGAAAGCCAAGAAGGCTCCTGCTGTGGGGGAAATAAGGATGATGCTTCTAAGAAAGATGATGCAACCAAACCAACCGCTTCCGATGCTACAAAGTAAGGAAAGTGTCTTTATTCGTAGCTTTCTTAGCATCTTATGAACAATGTTTGTGGTCTATGTATGTTAAACACTTTTTATCTAAGGCAACCGTTTAGGTCCCTTGTAGCTTAAAGCCTTCAAGGCTTCCAGACAATGTCTTATATTTATGGCCCGATGTGGCCTTTGGTACTTTTAACTTCTTAGGTTATGTTTATGCAATGTTTATCTTTTTTTGTTTGTTGTGTTGTTGCTTTGCTTATTCCCTTGGGTTTTTATTTACTTAGTTGTCTTTGTTGATGGTGTGTTTACCTTATGTTACTTATACCTTGAATGGTTCAGTGCTGCAGTCACTTAGCCTTGATATTTTAACAAGAAGGCATAACACTTATCCTATTTATGACTTTTATTCAGTCTGATTTTGGTTCGTAAGCCTGTCCATGAGACTTTATTTTTTGAAAGAATTTTCTAAGGCTTAAGGAACATTTGGTGAAGGCTGTTCGGACCTATCTATGAGACTTATTTTGGAAAATTTTGTAAGTCTCATAGAGTTGTATTGATTTAGGAACTCACCCTTTATATAGGTCCATTCAACCCTTGAACCTATTGAGCGATGTGGCCTGGGAGCTCATCCCCTTACATGACCCTTGTCATGGAGTTTCTTGCTAGGTTCTCAACCTGATTATAGGATAGAAAGACAAGTTTTAACAAGAACTTCATCGTTCATTCATCAAAGTGTGTGGGTTACAAAGGGAACAAAAACAACACTTTGCTATTTTTTTCTAACACATGTTTCTAGACATGGAACCTTTTAAGGTTTTTACCGTTCCAATGCCGGGGAAGCTTTTTGCCTTGTGAGTCGGCCAGCTTGTAGGATCCTCCCTTGTGAGCTTCGAGGATGGTATATGGCCCTTCCCATTTGGGGCCAAGTTTTCCCTCGCTTTACTTCTTACTGGCTTCGTTCTTTCTAAGAACGAGATCACCAGGCTTGAACCTTTCATATTTCACCCGGGCATTGTAGTAAGATTCCATCTTTTGTTTGTATTTCACTTCTTGGATAGCTGCTTGATCTCGTGCTTCTTCTAGGAGTTCCAAGTTCAACATCGTCTCTTGCTTGTTTGTTTCTAGATCAATGTTGAACGTCCATTTTGTTGTAACTCCTATTTCTGCCGGGATTACAGATTTAGATCCGAACACCAAGCTATATGGAGTTTTCTTGTGGCTTGTTTTTTCGGTAGCTTTGATTACCCATAACACGTTTGGGAGTTCTTCAAGCCAGTTGGTATCATGCTTTCCCAAACGGGTTTTAATGCCTTCCACAATGCTTCGATTTGTTCTTTCAACCTGGCCGTTGGATTGTGGGTAGGTCACTGAGCTGAACACTTGTGTTATTCGAAACTCCTTGCACCAGTAGTTGAAAGGCTTCTCAGCGAATTGCTTTCCGTTATCAGTGACCGACACTCCTGGCAGCCCAAACCGACAAATGATGTTTTCCCATACGAAGTCAATGATATGCTTCCCTGTTATCTTTGCCAATGGTTTCACTTCCGGCCATTTGGTGAAGTAGTCTACAGCCACTAGAAGGAATTTAACTCCCCCTTTTGCCGGAGGAAATGGGCCAACAATGTCCATTCCCCACTAATGGAGTGGCTAAGCAAATGAGATGGGAACTAAGTCATGCTTTGGGCTTTTTGGCACCGGGGCGTGTATTTGACAGGCTTCACATTTTTTCAACTGTTCCATCGCATCTCGGCGCATGGTGGGCCAAAGATATCCGAGGTTTATCAACTTCGAAACCACCGATCTTTGGCCGAAATGAGCCCCACAAATTCCCTCATGAACTTCCTTGATCAAGTACTGGCTTTGCTCCGGGCCAACACATCGAAGCAACGGTGCAAGGTATCCTTTTTTGTAGAGGACATCTTCTTGCAACACGTATTGTCTTGATTTGATTCAGACCCTTTCAGCTTCTACCTGATCACTTGGTAGCTCACCATTTGCGAGGAATTTGACCAGGGGGGTCATCCAACTTGGGCCTTCTTCAGTGATGACATCTTGTACCTCGAGTTCTTGAATAGATGATTATTTCAACACTTCAACCAGTACTTTTTTGGTGAGATGAGCAAAGGTCAGTGAGGCAAGCTTGCTCAGTGCATCAGCTTTTTTGTTTTGTAATCTTGGGACTTGTTTGATGGTACATGATTCAAACGCATTCATAAGCTCCTTTGATTTTTCACAATACTTCTTCATGTTTGGCTCTTTGGCTATGTAGCTATCGTTTACTTGGTTTGAAACAAGTAGGGAGTCTGTGAAGACCTGAAGCCTTTTGACATCCATTTTTCTGGCAAGCTTGAGTCTTGCAATCAATGCTTCGTATTCGGCTTCATTGTTTGTAGTCTGAAATTCAAGCTGAAGAGCATACGTGAATTCCAATTCATTAGGATTGATTAGGACTAGCCCTGCTCCTGACCCTTCAACGCTGGAAGCTCCATCGGTGAATAGCTTCCAAGTATGAGGGTCAGAAGGTTCAGTAGAGGCTGTGTTGACTTCCGTTGTTGTTTCCTTGGGTATTTCCAAAATGAAGTCAGCCAAGATTTGGGCTTTCACAGCTTTTCTTAGAACGTAGGTGATGTTGTGTTCACCTAGTTCCACAGCCCATATGGCTAAACGTCCGGAAGTTTCAGGTTTTTCAAGCACATTCTTGATTAGTTGGTCGGTGACCACTTGTATGGGATGTGCTTGAAAGTACCTTCGAAGCCTTCTGGCTGTTTTTACTAGTGCAAGAGCAAGTTTTTCCCAAGGGGGATACTTGGTCTCTGCCAACTTTAAAGTTTTACTGATGAAGTAAACATGTACCTGAGCCTTGTTTCTTTCGATGGTTAGGACTGCACTGATTGCTTCCTCAGCAACTAATAGGTAGACAGAGATTAGTTCCCCTGTTTCAGTAGCGGCGATGTTTGGTAATGAAGCCATGTGTTGTTTCATTTGGTTGAAGGCTTCTTCTGCTTCCTCGGTCCACCTGAAGTCCTTCTTATTTGTGCACCCTTGAAGGGTTTTGAAAAAAGGAAGGGACTTCTCTGCCAGCTTGGAGGTAAAATGCTTCAAGGCTGCCAGCTTACCATTCAAGCTTTCAACCTCCTTCTTACTTTGTGGGGATTTTGTATCCAGGATAGCTTTGACTTTTATGTGGTTGGCTTTTATGTTTTGCTTGCCTACAATGTGCCCCAAGAACTTGTCTTCTTCAAAACCGAATGAATACTTCACAGGATTGAGCTTCATGTTTATCTTCCTGAGGTTTCGGAATGTTTCTTGAATATTGTCAAGCATTTGGCCCTCAGCCTTGCTCTAGATTACCAAGTCATCCACATAAGCTTCCATGTTTTTACCTATTTGTTCGGCAAATGCTTTCTCTACTAACCGTTGATAGGTAGCCCCTGCATTTTTCAGGCCAAAAGGCATCTTTTGGTAGAAAAAAATAACTTTGTCAGCATGGAAGGCCGTCTTTTCTTCATCCTCCTTCTTCATTTGAATTTTATGGTAGCCTTTATAATCATCAAGGAAGCATTTGAAGGGGAAGCCTGTAAGCGAGTCTACTTTTAGATCAATTTCGGGCAAAGGATAGCAATCCTTTGAACAGGCTTTGTTCAAGTCTTTGAAATCGATGCACATTCTCCATGACCCATCGGGCTTCTTGACCATCACAGGGTTGGCTATCCAAGAGTGATACTTAACCTCTCAGAGTATGCCAGCTTGTACCAACCCTTCAACCTCTTTGCATGCCGCTAGGCTTCGATCTAGGGCTAAACTTCTTTTCTGCTGAACAATGGGTTTTACGTTTGGTGGGATCTTGAGCTCGTGTTCAGCAATATCCCGAGGAATGCCGGTCATGTCATCAGGACACCATGCAAAGATGTCCATGTTGTGGGTCAGCAATTTCTTGAGGTATGAGAGAGTATCTTGGGTGAAGTCGGTGTTAGCCCTTTGTTGGGGATATTTAGGGTTAATGACCCAACCTTCTTCTTCATCTTCGTTCTTCCCTGAGCCTTCTCCTTCAACCAGGAAGGCTTCCCGGGTAGGTTGAAGGGTTGCAATTCCTCTTTTGGTGGGGAACTTGACAATGCCTTGGCCAACAAAAACAGCCATACTAAACTCGCTTTGCCCTGGCCTTCCTATGATAACATCATAGCTGGAAGGCATGTTGATCACAATGAAGGTGAGTGGTTTGGTTCTCTCCATTTCACCTTCATTGAAGCAAACATCAAGTGTTAGTGGCTTGATAGGGATGTCAGCGATACCTTTGATGGATGACTCAGCTGGTTGAAGTCGTGAACGCTCCTCGTTGCTGAGTTGGTTGAAATACTTCTCGAACATTATCTCCGTTGCTGCTCCCGTGTCGATATAAGCTTTGCTCGTTTTCTGGGTTCCCACAATGGCTTCTACTACCAAAGGGTTCGAATGAAGTCCCTTTTTTGGTGGTGGGAAGCACAAGCATTAAAGCTCCCAAGCTTCTAAGCGTTGTCGCTTGTTGGAGGTTTCTTCATCAACATTCACCATGTTTACTTCCTTGTTTTTTCCATCACCCATTTTGTCTTTCACCCCTTTAACAAGGTGGGCAAGTTCTCCAGATTTGAAGGTTTCCTCAATTCTTTTCTTGAGTTGGAAACAGTCATTGGTGTGATGCCCTTTTTCTTCATGGAACTCACAAAACTGAGTAGAATTTTCATTCCTTTTGCTTTTGGGCAAGGGTCTAGGTGGTCAGAAGCTATGCTTAACCTCTTCCGTAGCAAGGATTTCCTGAGGGGTTTTTGTTAAGGCTGTGAAGTTCACACCCTTATCCCTGCTTGAAGGGTTCCTACTTTCAGACCTTCGAGGGTCTGAGTTCCTGGAGCGTCTATCGTAAGAACCATAGCTACTTCTTTTTCTGCTGGGGCTGCTATTCCTCCAGCTAGGACCCCTCTTTCTTTGCTCTTTGATGTCAACCGCCTCTTCCCCCCGGATGTGAGCTTCAGCCCTTTCAAGGGCTTCTTCAAGGGTTTTGGACAGGCACTTGTTGAAGTCCCTGGTGAGATACTTAGAGGTTATTGCATTCATAAAGCTTGCAACCCTCATCTTCTCGTCGGCCCCTACGTATGTCAACCCTTCTTTTATATACCTCTCAATGAAATCCCTTAGGCTTTCGTCATCCTTTTGTTTGATTTGGAAGATCACACTTGCATCCTTGACATACCTCCTTTGTTGTGAGAAATTAGCCAAGAAGCCCTTGCTTAAGTCATCGAAGGTTCTAATGCTTCTGGCTGGTGGGTCATTGAACCAGATTCAAGCAGACCCTACGAGGGTTTGCATAAACATAAGGCAACACTCAGCGTTGGACCACTTCTCTATTCTCGTGGCCCCGGTTAAGATTTGGAGATGATCTTCTGGATCTTCCGTTCCATCATATGTTCTTATGTGAGATGTCATTTTGATTCTGGTTTGGAAGTCATAGTCAGTAATTTGTTGAGAGAAACAAGACAAATTGCTGGGCTTGTATGGTTTGGCCAGATCTTCTTCTACTCTTGTGCCCAGGTTGTTGTTAGCATTCCCTTAGGTGGCCAGCACTTGGTTAATGAAATGTTTCCAAGGGAAGCTTGCCATCATTTGTGGCATGAGGTTGAAGCCTTGAAGCCTTTCTGGTGTAGTTGCATAGTTTACCCCCATAGGAGCACTCATGATAGCACTCCGTGCCAAGGGAAGAACAGATAAGGCTTGCTCACATGTGGTAGTTACGGGAGGTGGAAGGCTTGCAACAGGAGATTGTAATAACTGATCCAAAGTTAACTCATGTCCCAATGGTGCACCGGTTGCCACTGGCTGAGAAGAAAATAAAGGAAAGGATGTTGGATCTGGCCTTGTAAACGTGTACGGACTTGGATTTGGAGGAGGATGGCTAGGACCAGCTTCATTTCTTGACACAGCAGGCTGTGAGCTTGTAAAAGGAAGAACAGGTGGCCCTGGTGACAATGATGGTTCTGGCTCATCATAATCTAGCCTGATTCTCACCCCTTTGTCTCTTTCCCTGCTCACGTATTGATTAAGGATAGACCTTAACTATAGGAAATTTTTGCAACCCCCTCCGGTGTTAGGTCGATGCTTGTGGGGGTGTTTGTTGCACTGACATTAGGAGATGGGTCTCCTGAAAGGAAAGGAATTCGGGTATGTGACTCCTGTTGGAGTGCTTCCCGGTGTTGAAAATGAGGTAGGTACAGCCACTGGAGTTTGGCTAGTGCTGGGAGTAGAGGTACGTGGAACTTGGTTTACCTCTCCCGGGGATTCCCCTTCAGACATGACGATTTCTATTGAAATTGGAGCTACACTAATGGTCTTCAACGATGAATTTAGTGGCGTAGCCCCACGGTGGGCGCCAACTTGTTGCTACAACAAATATGAGACCGAGTATAGTGAGGAGGTTGGTTAGGCAAAAGGCTTCAAGAGTCTTGTTTTGCCTAACGCAGGTTACGAGTCCCCCTACGTATGCAATAAGTAGGGCGGGATCACTCCCTTATCAATTGCTTTGATCTTAGAATTGAAAAAGATTCAACCCTGAAGTGATGCATGCAATGTGATAGTGTATGTGTAAGTGAAGAATAGAACATGCAATGTGCAAGTTCTAGAGGGGGAAGTCAGAGATTTCGGGATGTTTGTCAAATGACCAGGAGTGGTCATTTATAGAGAAACGTATTTCTCAAATGGGAAACCTACGACCAAGTGATCCGAGAATGCAGAGAGGGGGTTGCCGTTTTGGAGGGTTGAAGGCTTTAACTTGCGGGTAAAAGAGTGTCTCTCTTCACGTGTGTGCTTTTGCGGCTGAGTGAAGGAGTCACATGTAAAGTGTGATGTGACATATCACTGACTTGTTGCTTTTCGTTGTTCACCATAGCTGTGCGTTCTCCTGAACCTTTTAACCCTTCAACCCTTTAAGCCATGTTTGAACTTATAGTTAGTTTATTAAGCTTGAGCAACCCACGTCATCAAGACCCATTCATTACAAACCTCTCCTAAAAACATTTGATGCAGATGAGAGCCCAAGAATTTAACCTTAGATTCCCATTTCACTATGTTACCCCAAACTCCCTACAAATTCCTATTAGAGTTAAATGCCATTTTAGTCCCTGTGGTTTGGGCCATTTTGCCAGTTTAGTCCAAAGGTATCATTTTTAACCTGTGGGTCCAAAAAGGTTTCACAGTTGCCATTTTAGTCCACTGGGTTAACTTCATCCATTTTTTCTGTTAATGAGAAGGCCAATTCGGTCATTTTATATGGCTGAATTGCCCTTTTAGTTAACAGAATTACATACAAAATGACCAAATTGGCCTTCTCGTTAATATAAAAAATGGATGAAGTTAACCAAGTGGACTAAAATGGCAACTGTGAAACCTTTTTGGACCCACAGGTTAAAAATGAAACCTTTGGACTAAACTGGCAAAATGGCCCAAACCACAGGGACTAAAATGGCATTTAACTCTTCCTATTAATTGTTAAACCCACCCAACCTTTAGAGCCACCATGCAAGGCATTGATCCGTCTCCACAGATTATTCGGTTCACTTTTGTATCTCCTGAGGTAAACTCATAAGGTGTGGTAAAGCAAGGACAATTTAGGTGATTGCAAGTTAATTTCGGTAATTTTGTGGGTTACTTAGTTAAGACCCCCTCTTTTATTATATATGATAAAAGAATAACCTATATTTTTAAAAATAATAAACATTTATCATACTAGCCCATGGCTTTATAGCCTAGGGCTATTCAAAAACTCGTGGCTCGCAGCTCGCTCGAAAAAAACTCGAAGAAAGCTCGGCTCGAAACTGGCTCGGTTGTAAACGAGCCAGCTCGGTTTGTAAATGAGCCGAGCTCGAGCTTGGCCTGGCTCGGCTCGTGAGCTCGTGAGCTGGCTCGATAAGGTTTACATCCTTCAGTTTTTTGTCCCACATCGCTTACAAAACAAAAACTAAGGGAGTATCTCTCCTATAAAAGAAGGTAAAGACAATGTACAAAGTGAATTAACAATTTATACTTGCATATTTAGCCATATGGTTAAATTAAATGGCAATTATGGCCCTTAGTCTATGAAGAAATTCATTTTTAAGGGCTTTTTAAGTAGTAAATTTTGCGGTTCTTTGTTAGTTCGAGCTAGATCGAGCCGAGCCAAGCTAGCTCGAATTCTAATCGAGTCAAGCTCGAGCCTCAAATCTCAGCTCGATTTAAAATTCAAGCTCGAGCCAAGCCAGCTCGAATCGAGTTCGAGCTGAGCTCGAGCTGGGTCTAGCTCGGCTCGACTCGACTCGTTTACAGCCCTATTATATCCTTGTGGCATCTTGGGGGTGAGATAAAGCTTTGGGACCAAAACGTCTTGGGTTCGATTCCCACAAAAGGGGGTTTTTCCTAGGGGTGTTCATGAGCCGATCCGATCCGAGGAGGGTCTGCTCGTGCTCGGATTGAATAACAACCGATCTGATCCGATCGGATCGAATTTGCAAAACCGAGCACAAAAGTGATGCTCGTGCTCGGATTGAATTTGAATCGAGCGGATCGTTTTCACTCGGTTTTTCTCAGAACCTAAATTAAAACATGTGTAGCAAAAAAAAATGAAATCAAGACTATTACAAGACTGCATTCAACAAAAACAAATCCTAACTTAATTAAAACATGTCCAACACCTTACTTGAGCAGCAGAACACTTGAACTTGAGCAGCAACGGCGAGGTATCTAGCAGACTAGCAGGAGGTATGTAGCAGGAGATTAGGTGCTGATTTGAATTAGGGTTAGGTTTTGATATTGAGTTAGGCTAGTATGTTTATTTTTTCTTGGGCTACTTATCTATATTAATATATATATATATATATATATATATAAATCTTTAAAATCTATAATATATATTAATTATTTAATAAAAATAATTCAAGCAAAACCGAGCGATCGACGAGCGAGCGGACCTTTGCTCATGCTTGGCTCGTTTTCAAATCGAACCGAGCCGAGTGGTTCATTTACAAACTGAGCGGGAATCGAACGAGCATTTTCGGGCATTTTTCGAGCGATCGTCGAGCAGTTTGGACAGCCCTATCTGATCATAGTCTTCCTTGGTCATGTTTGGATTTCCTATTTTACCCGCCACCAGACTTTCGTAGGATTCCAGAATTGATGCTAAGAAGATCATATGTTGCTTGGCTGAATCAGCATTTAAACTCTGAGAATTTTTCAAATCTGTGGCAATGTTGCATTGTACCACATTCGAATTGGAATTATTTGGTGCTGAAGATGATTGATTCTTGGCATTTGAACTTGAGTAACCAAAACCATACTTCGAGAACTGCTTTTTGGTGAATCATCTGAACTTTCTGCACTATATGCGGTGCCAATCTTTGATGATTGATTGTTCAACAGGATGCTTCCACGATAATATAGATTCACGTTCTGCTGATAATTTGAGCTGTTAATCTTGTTTTGCTTTTGGAGTTCCAACTCATGGCCTTCAAGCTTTTCAATCAATGAGTCTAAAGTTATTTCATCAAACTTTGCACCGTTTTTCAGAATTATGATATACGTCTGCCAATCATCTTCATGTGGTAACGCTTCAATGAGTTTGTCAATGATTTCTTCTTTGTCTTTTCTGATCGCGAATCTTTCCAGCTCAAGTTTTAGATGACAGAAACGTTCTATCATCTGTCGAACATTCCCTCCCTTCAGACAACGAACAGATCAAACTCTTTCTTAAGCAGTGATTTTTTTGTTCTTCGTTATCTCTTTTCCACCTTCAGCCTTGGAAGTTTTATTGTGTTGGAGCAATGAGAGTATATCATTCCTAACTGATTGTTGTAACAGTGTAATCATTTTTTGTTCGTTAGAGAATTCCTTTTTATCATCATCTTCATATTGTTCAAATGGTATTTCTTCTCTCTTATCATTTTTTGGTTTTTCATATCCAAAATTTAACAAACTCCAACTTTCAAAAGCATAAACTTTAACCCAACTCTCAAATATGTCTTTCCACCAGTTATAATATTCTATGTTCATAAGTTTGGGTGGTCTTTGATGAGTTCCGTAAACATTATCATAGTTTAGACTTTCAGATATAGCATTTGAAACACACTTTGGTGTGGATGTTGTAACAGATGTAAAAGCATCGTAGAATTCGTTTTAAAACTCCTACTCCATGATTTCAAACTTTGAAATAATCGAGAAATTCCTGCAAAGATTAACAACTTATTAAACAACTTTGAAAACCAAACAATAAGATCCTTGATCCGCGCAAATAAGTAATATCTGATCTGTGCGTATGTTAATTGATCAATCTGTGCGGATGAAGAATGTTCAGGTTCATGCGAACTAAGTATGGTCAGATCCATGCGGATTCAATGAAGCAGATCCGCGCACACTAAGAAACTAGATATGTGCGTACTCAATTGGGCAGATCTGCGCGACTTGAGTTTTTCAGATCCGCGCAAAGTTAAAATATTTGATCCACGTGAACCCACTCACACGAATGCGCAGACTAGTGTTACTTTTTTCATGGTTTTTCAACGAATTTTTAATGATTTTGTTCAGATTTTGATCTAGTCTTTTCAAGGATTGATTATGTTATGATTTCGCACAACATATTCAAAAATTAGCCAATTTTAACCGTGAATTTGACGTTAAATCTGTGGTTTAAGCTTGAAAAAGAAGTGTAGAAGAAGAATGAGTAGAAAATGATGAAATTCAGATCATTTTTGCTCTGATTTGACTCTGATTTGCTTGAATCTGCTTGTATCTTGTATCTTCAGTCCTTGCAATCAGTCTCCTGCTCTGATACCACTTGTAGGAACGTATTAGGACCGATCATGATGTGTGTAAAATGCAACATATAAATTACATCAATTGTGGCATAAAACTAACCCTTTTTTAGTACTAATGTTGGAAAAAGTGTATTTTTTTCTTCCTTTTGTATTTTCAGGATTAAATGAGCTCAAATTAACAAAAGAAGCAAAAAGGCAGCTAAATCTAACATAAATACAAGAAAAGGAACAAACGTGGCATGCCCGACCTCCCCGAAAGCATCTTCCCAAGCAAAACAAGAGAGCAGAAGGCTGAACACGCCCCGTGCTCAGTGAGCACGGGGGCGTGCCCAAGTGTCAGCATAAAAGACAAAGTTGTAGAAGCTTCCATTGCCCACCACGGGGCCGTGCTCAGCGGACACGGGGTCGTGGTCAACTATAAGATTCACAGAATCTAGGCAAATCTTGATAGTACAGATATGCTTCTGCACACGGGGCCCTGCCCAGCGGACACGGGGCCGTGGTCAACTAATAAAGACAAAAGCAATTAATGAAGAAAGAAAAGGATGTGGACACGGGGTCGTGCCCACTGGACACGGGGCCGTGCCCGAGCTTCTGTTCAGCCTATAAATAGGAGTGCTTGGTTCAAGCTCAAACCATCCCTTGGCACACCACCTCTCTCAAACTTCACCCACCACCCACCACCACCATAACACCATCATCCACCACCATCATCCATTGTCCATCATAGAGTGTGTGAGTCGTCTCGGGATCCAAGATTGATCGTAAGAGATCTTGACAATCAAGGCCATGTTTGCCTAAGTCTCTTACATCACTTGGTGAAGACAAAGTGTCTAGTGTAATACTTTTTATTTTTAATCTTTTCGCACTTTTTAATTGGTTATGTATTAATGACTTTAATAACTAGTTTCTTATGTTGAAGGTGATTCTTCCTTATCGTTTGTCCGTGGTGTCTTGGCATTATTTTACTGTCTATATAAAATAAAAGATTTTCACCATTCATATCTCCACGGTCTATATGGAGGTATGTTGGCTACCTGGTCGGGGGTTAAGGGAACGGTTTGGTAAGAGTCTTGCCATTGTTCAGTGTATAGATCCTGCAAAGGACCTGGGTCAAATTTAGTAGGACCTCCTTCAATACTTAACGGTATTGGATGGCGGGGGTCCAAACTCTTTGACCCCCTCATAAGTTAAACTACTATTAATATTTTAACCCGGCTATTTAGGACTGTATCCCTGCTGACTCAGACTACTTAGCCGAGGGTAACGTCACCTTCAAAAGAGGGGCCTACCACAATATGCATTAATAACTTAATTAATTATCTTTCAATAATCCGACCCTTTAGGATTGTATCCTTGCTGACTCAAACTACTGGGTTGAGGGCAACGTCACCTCCAAAAGAGGGGCCTACTACAATAACTAAGATAATCTCTTAAACAGTGCAAAAGTGCGGAAATAATCAAAGGTTACACTAAACACGAGTCGGAGCCAAGTGATTCATCTTGTCTATCTGTTTTATTTTTATTTTTATTTTTCAGCATTTTAGTTAGTTTTTATTTTCTTAGTTTAAAACATTTTTCTAAACTTTTGATTTGATTAGACGTTGATGATAAACTGGTACTAAAAGCTCTTGTGTCCTTGGACGACCTCGGTATCTTACCAACACTATACTACGCTCACGATGGGTGCACTTGCCCATATGTGTGTTTAGTGTTAGTAAATATCGTGTTTTATAAATTTAAAACTTGGCTAAAGAAAGTGTAAAAGGGCTTAAAATATACTTAAACTTATATACACACTTCACACGCATCAAGTTTTTGGCGCCGTTGCCGGGGACACAAGGATTTTAAGAAAGTTAGGAATCAGCGGCCTAATCGTTTTTCTTATTTTTCTATTTTTTTTAGGATTTTTCTTAGTTTTTCAGCTTCTGCAGAACTCAGCACGGGCCGTGCCCGCTGAACACGCCCCGTGCCCAATCATTGGAACTGGCAATCCTGTTTTAAGTTAGACAGTAAGCTGAACACGGGGCCATGCCCCCTCAATACGCCCCGTGCCCAAGATTCAGTTACTGAAAACAGAACCGTAAGATCCCGGCGGTTGGTAATTTCTGACACAAATATGAGTGATACTGATACTTTTTACTTTCGGCACTCTTATGGTACGTGGTGTCAATTATGTGGTGGTACCCATAAGGAATTAGAATGTTATTTTCTAAATTATAAGCCCCACTATATAGACCCATCGTTTCCTTGTATCCTTAAGAGGGGCGAAAGTAAAAATAATCCTTATCTCTCCCTCGAATGCTCCCAACCAGATTTTCTAGGAGAAATGCTTCTTGATGAATTATTTCAATTAGAAGATCTAATTCTTAATTGGTTAAAAGAACTTAGGATAGATTTCAATAATTTATCTCAAGATGATAACCAAGAAGAAGTGTTGGAATCGCATTCAAACAACTTCGTTATCCCCGACGATACTTCTAACTCTAGTGAGGACTTGAGCGATAGTCGTCCCTGTGCCGATTGTGCCGTGAAGGACTCCCCATCGACTTCGTTCGGTGCATACATAGACCTGAGCGATTCGGCATACACCTTCTTTAACGAGAGCCCGGGAAAGGGTTGGACTTGTCCACCTACTTATAGCATAGGAATTGTAACACCTCGAAAAATTCACGTCCTATAATGTGTAGACACGTGTCAAATGTTTAAACGTGTGAAAGAAATATTATAGAAGGACTAAAGTTGACAATCATGGAAAGTATGTGAATATACGTATTCTAAATGTCAACCGTGAATAAATATAATATACATTAACCCTACTTGGTGCTCATACCTTCAAACGAATAAATCATGGATCATACGAAGCTAAAAGTGAGAGATTACAAACTACAGGGACTAAATGTGTCAACATGTTTAAGTTATACCTCTGGGTGACCTTTTGACAAACCCGAAGCTTTGTAACGGTTAATTATGCTCACTAGAATACACGATTAAAATTTCATAAAGTTTCGTTATCGTATGAGAAAGTTATGATCAAATTCGTGTACGAGGGGTTAAAGCGTAAACGTTGAAGGTTAGGACTTTTCGGGTAACAATTAAGTTAACCGGGGACTTAACAAAGTGGGTATATGTTTTAAAGCCCTTATAGATCAATTGTGAGGGTTCATAATGCAATAAACAAGTGCCTAATCAAATTTTGAAGAGCCAAGGATCAAATTGCAAAAATCACAAAATGCTGATTTGGTCAGATTAGGCCTAGCGCGACGCCAGGGGGGTGGCGTCACGCTAGGGGTCCCCAGCTCAGAATTAAATGGGTTGTTTCCTGCTGAGTGCAATCTGCTCGATTCTAACTCGATTCTCCACATCCCTTGACCCCTAAAACACCCCCTAAACACTAGAGACAAGTGTTGATCAGTTGTGGTGTGTGCTAGACCTTGTTGTCAATCAATTGTGGTGCTTAAATCTACTATATAAGGCCATGAACTTGCAACATTTTCTTCACACCTTCATCTGCATTTGTGGATCACTTCTGGAGCTCAACTTCCTCTCAAGTGTTCCCTAATCAAGCTTAGGACTTCAGTAAGTGTTCTAATCCTTTCCAAATTGAGTTTAGCTTAGGATATTAGCTAAAAGTCAAACCGTCGTAATTACGGTTTGACTTCGAGATTAGTCAACAATGGCTCAGTCATATCTCGAATTAAAAATAGGTATAAGTTGGTATTTATGTGGGTAATAAACCCTCAAAAGGGTTCCCCCTGATTACCACTCTAACCAGGTCAAAAGTCGGGTCAAACGTGTAATTAAAAAGTCAACAGAAAGTTTAAAATGCGATTTATGCATAATTAGCAATGTAGACCATATACAACTTGTTTGATCATTGTTATAACTTGGTAATAAGTGTAAGAACATGTCTAAACATGTTCAACCCGACAACTTCCTGTTTAGACCCGGTTCGGAACCGAAAGTCACATAGTTTGACTTTCACTTTGACTTTCAGTTCTGACCCGTTAAGGCATGTTTTAGAAATGCCTCAGAGCTTTAATTGGACTAGGTTCATGTTAGTACAACCCTCTGTGATATTGCACCATGGTTCATTAGTTATCCAATTAATATGCATGTTTCCGTTAATTGCTCATATGTTGACCGTTATGCCCTTATTACCTTAAAACGTGATTTTTGGAAATGTAAAAGAGTAGAAACTTAAATTACTGATACATAAACTTGTATGCAAAGTTTGACATCAGTTTGAGGTGTAGAATAAGAGTTATGCTCGTTAGCGTAAAATTAAAGCCTTATGTTAATAAAACGGCGTAATTAGCGTATAGCCTAGTTAAGACTACTTTTTGATATCAAATATTTTACCCACTGATGTAATATATTACTTTGGGATTTTTAAAGATTTTTAATAAATTTTAGGATGAGCATAACTTATAGTCGTAGGCTTAATCCGGTAATTGTCGGTTTTGCCCTTACGGGCTATAAAATGAGTTTTACATATCTAGACGACTCCAAACCTTTTGCTACTGATCACATATGATAAATAAATCATTTTAAGCCTTCTGGAAATATAAAAATATCAGATTTAAGTATCGAACCCGGAAACGGCTTCTAATCGCCTTTTTAAGCGTTTTTAACGCATAGTATGCACTAAAACTATTTTAAACATACCAAGGGTGATACCTACTGATATTTGAGGCAAACTATAATATTTTAACAGTAAGCAAAGGTTGTGAAACTCAGACTTCAGTTTTGAGCTTTTCGGCTTATGTGAAATTACCAAAATACCCCTACGGGGCATAGTTTGGTTATGATTGATAAATTTCACATATATACTTTACCCTACTGTTATAACATAGTAAAATAAGTATTTTTGCTGATTACATCAGACCTGTAACTCAGGTTGTTACTTAAACTCTTTTATAAACTTTTAAATGACCAAACTACCCCTACGGGACCTAGTTTGTGTTTAAACACGTTTCGGGCATAATGAAAGACATCTTACTGATGTCACAACATATTTGAGGCATAATTAACTTAGGAAACCTGCATATAGCTCTCGTGAATACCCGTCACGCTTATTACGCGTTCGGTTCGGTTTATGTAACTAGTTTACATAAACTAGCCTAAACGGGTCAAACCTTATCGGTTTTACCTCAAAATCCAGAATGTGGATGAAATACCCATATTATACAAGTCTTCAAACTTTTCGGGTCTAAAACACATTCTATTCCGGTCTTCGCTTAATCGTGCGTTTGAACCGTACATTTCTCTAAGACTAACCGGTCTAAGCTTAGGCTTAATTAAAGACTCGTTAGCATTCTAATTGGTTATTTATACCATCATTCCAGACTAGAGCTTTCCGGTAAATTGTACCTACGCTTACTTAAGTGAATACGGCTGAGTTATTGAATTCTTGCTATTTAAGACAGGAACTAGCTCAGGTAAATACTCTTAACTTATTTTCCCTATTACGGGCTTGGGATACGGTAATATAAATACCGCATGGTCAGGTATGGGATTCAAAGACCAATAAGTCGGGAAATCCAAATAACCTGTTTTAATTCGTATTGCTTGACTGAAACATTGGGGATTAAAGCGACAGTGTCCTGGATATCCTTGACTCATTAAATGCAATGACCACGACCTAAGCACGGGGTGTAGGCATACACCTGACAGATGCTATATGCTTATTAATAAATTATACCCAATAAGGGATTCCCAATAAGGGATTCCCAATAAGGGAATAGTGGTGTGTCTGTTAATCATGAACCGGCATAGATCCGGGCCCCGTATGTAGAGCAAGTTATGTAAAACTGATAACATGAAATATAGTTTACCCCAAGTATACAAGTTACAAAAGATTAATTTTGCCTCTGTGCATTTTAATCAAGTATAAAAGGTTAATATTGCCTCTGTGCATGTTAATCATTGTGTCAAAATATTTCGTGCCTTGTGCATCTAAACCAATTTTCTTAAACTCTTTTCAAATGAGTCAGTTGAGTGTATTTACCAGTGAAAACTGACGTATTTTCAAAAGTCTAAGTGACAGGTACAAGTACGTAATAGGCTGGAAGCTGCTCAGGACGTTAATAAGGAATCTTGCAAGTTCTAGGCGTCTAAAGTCTGTTGAAAAATGTTTATCTTTTTAAGATCCGCCTGTGGATCCTTTACTTTCCGTTGTAATACTGGATATTACTTTATATTCGGATTGTAATATATTTATCTTTTGCTTCCGCTGTGCATTTATATATTGTGTGTTTGACTATTATGTTGCCAACCACGTCACGATACTCCCCACCGGGCCCACCGGTGACACGTGGAAAGTCGGGGTGTGACAGGTTGGTATCAGAGCCAACATTGAGTGAATTAAACACTAGCTTTTTGTGTTTAATCTCAATGACACATTAGCACATTCCTTGACCTTCTGAGTCTAGACTTAACATAGGAATATTCTCAATCCTAATATGGAATTTTGCTTCCAATCTTTTTATTGAATACGTCGCCAAGCGAAGAAGCCGTAATAGGAGTTCTCCACACCCGGAGCCCCGAAATGCTGAGCTTCGTACCGCGGCTAGAATGAAACGAGCATCCAAGGAGAAAGCATTCAGAAATAAAATGAAGAAGAAACTCCTTTTATTGAAGATCGTTTCCTTATTAGTCCTCATAAGGACATATTTATCTTTCAGTCCCTCCGAGGACACATTATTCCTTTCAAGTCCCGCTTAGGGCAACTATGTATTTTTATATAGTGGATTGATTAAATTTAAGTTTCCATTCTAAATATGAAATATGAAATAAAGGAAAAATAACATTCCTTTTATAAGATCTACCATTATAATAAAATGGCAAAATCTAAAAAAAAAAAAAAAAAAAAAAAAGGACAAGACCTAGCCACGTGTCATTTTTAAGACCGGGCCAAGATGGTAGTTCCATAATTAGGTTCAGATCCATAATTTAACATTTCAAAATAGGATTGCTCTGCGTTAAATATTAAAAGAATCTTAAAGGTAAAACATAGCCTAAATGTCAATGCAGACGTGGCCAAGATGGTAAAACCTAGCCTAAATGTCAATACAGACATGGCCAAGATGGTAAAACCTAGCCTAAATGTCATTTCAGACATGGCCAAGACGGTAAAACCTATCCAAAGGATTCCAATCCCTGTTAAAATCTGTAAGTATGTTAACAGTTTTGGCAAACTGTGAATCGTTAAAGTCACACAGGCCATCCTTACAAAAGGGGTTAATCTAAATTCCCTTATTTGAAATAATCATCCTTTAGTGATGTTTTGCCTACGGGCTATAATGTATTGTCCATTTGAGACAAAGACATTGTGATCTTTATGATTCCTTGTCTAAGGTGGTGAGCTATGCTCAAGCCTAATAGTCTTTATGATCAATGTGATCATGACTAATATCATCAATATGATGATCAAATTATTAACATCCTTAGTGATGAAGTGCCTACGGGCTATATTTTATTATATTGTCAATACGACAATGACAGTTGTAACCATTATGGTTCCTGTCTAAGGTGGTAGGCTATGCCCAAGCCTCATAGTCAATATGATCAATACTATCATGACTACTATCATCAGTGTGATGATTATTATTGTCTTAAAACATCGTTTTGTAATGTCAATCGATTTGCCTACGGGCCATATTGTATCGTCAATTAGGACTAAAGACAGTGGTAGCCTACAACTCCCTGTCAAGAAAAAGGTAATGAACATTGATTCAAACCTTAATGCCTCGGTTCTCCGAAATCGTGCCTTATAAATTAAACTTGTCTACGCGACTAGGCCATTTGTGCTATTATTAACTTGTAAATTAGGATTTATGATAAAAATCCTGAATAAAATAAATATCCTTCCTTCCCTGCCAGTATACATATGAATAAGAATCTTAAGAGTGAAACCTAGCCTGAGTGTCATTATAAAGACCTGGCCAAGATGGTAAGACCTATTTAAAAGATTTGTATCCCTGTTGACATCTGAAAATATGTTAACACTCCTGGCAGACGTGATTCATTAAAATCACACACGTCATTCTTATTATTGGATTCTTCAAAAGATTCCTAACCCAACTTAATGATCTCTGCATCATGGGTTTAAATCGTCAATTAAGATGATCATATTGTGACCATTCATTAGGTAATATAGTGCCTACGGGCCTTGCTCATTTCTACCTGAGCCAAAAGATAGTGGTAGCAATGACTCCCTGTCAGATAAAGGTAATGAACTAGATTCGAACCTTTATGCTTTGATTCTCCGAAATCATAGCTTAAAATTTAAAATGTCCTTATGACTAGGCCTTTTGTGCCCCAAATAAAACCGTTATTGTTTTATAATTAGGATAAATTATAATAGAAATCCTAAATAAATGTGTTTGATAAATTAACCAAATATGGTCTCCGTTACCATGGTTAAGGAATTGCCATAAAAGGCAATTCCATAATAAACTCCCAAGTAAACCATTGTCCTTGTTTTCTGTAACAGTTCAATTAAAATGGCTAATTCTGACGAAATCAATAGCCATCCAGTGGAGAATATTGACAACACCCGAATTAATTTAACGGGTGCTGAATTGAAGGCGTTGATAGACGACGCAGTTACAAAGGCCTTAGAACGGCAATACGAAGAATATAGTGGGACTCGAAGCAGGACCCCATCTACGCCGCACTCAAAGCCTAAAACACACTCTGAGGCTCACAGCAAGCCACCACCCAAGAAGGAAAATCCCAAGAAAGATGGTGACGATCGTCACTCTTCTAATCATCACAGTGATCCGTCTCAACAGATCATACTGAATCAAGGACCCCGTGATAAGGGTTGCTCCTACAAGTACTTTGTTTCATGTAAACCCCGGGATTTCACTGGGGAAGAAGGAGCTGTAGATTGTATGACGTGGTTAGATGAGATGGATACAGTTGTGGATATCAGCGGGTGTGCTGAGGGGGATGTGGTCAAGTTTGTGTCGCAATCATTTAAGGGTGAGGCCTTAGCCTGGTGGAGATCGTTGATTCAAGCCACCAGGAAGATCCCGTTGTACAACATGACTTGGGATCAGTTCGTTGCTCTTATCAGAGAAAATTACTGTCCTCAACATGAAGTTGAGAAGATCGAGACTGAATTCTTATCATTAGTCATGGAGAACTTAGATTGCCAAGCATACCTTACAAGTTTCAATACCAAGTCTCGATTGGTTCCTTATTTGGTCACACCGGAACCAAAGCGAATAGCTCGCTTTATTGGGGGTTTAGCCCCAGAAATAAAGGCCAGTGTGAAAGCATCGAGACCTACTACATTCAGGTCGACGGCAGATCTGTCGCTATCTCTCACACTCGATGTGGTCAGAAACAAGGCTGCCAAAGCCTCTGAAGATGGGAAGCGTAAAAGGGAGGAGGATAACTCCCAGAATCCTAAGAAGAGCAAATCCGAGCTCAACAATAACCAACAGGATTCCAACAAGAAGCCTACATGCAAAACTTGCAACAGAAGGCACTGGGGACAGTGTCGATCAAACCAAAAGATAAAGCAATGTGGCATCTGCAAAAGAACTGGTCACCAGTCCCACGAATGTAGGGACATAAAGAATGCAAACTGCTTCAGCTGTGGCGAAAAGGGTCACATCAGTACTAATTGCCCTGAGGCTGCCAAGGAAGGAGCAGCTAATTCTGGGAAGGATAAGAAAGGAAACGCCTAAACTAACGGTTGAATGCCAGAGACAGTGCATCTCAATAATAGCATTAGGTACGTCTTTACCTTTTAGCATCGATTGTATCTGCTTAATATTTTACGTTAATGCAAGGGATAATAAACCTTTAGTAAACCATAAGCTTAGCAAGCTTTTGATTACATTTCATAAAAATGAGGTATAATTTACCAACGGAATCTTTAATGACTCTCTCTCCCATCCTCAGAGAAAATCCTTTCATAAGAATCTGGAGTACTCTTCCCCAGAAAGAGTACGACAACATATATATTATTTTATTTTATTTTTCCCATTATTTTATATCGCCTGCGAAGGCCAAACCATGTTTGATTAGAGTGCCATATGAGGATTGGCGTATCCTAGAGTGTCCCATAGATTGCTTCCATGCCTGATCAGTATGGAGGTTTAATGCATGGAACCCCTGAGATATCCCAATGATCATATTGTACTGAAGTCGACTAGTAGTATTTAAAGAAGATATCCAATATAAAATGTCCTTATAAGTATCCCTACTTAGGACATCCTTGCAATTGTAAAGAGAGTGTGTCAATTATCTGACACCGACATTGATAGATGAGCCGAAGCCTGAGATTAAGGAAATCTCTGACATCTCTGTGTGTCATAATTATCTTCTTTATCAGAACTACCCTGTTTACCTCCAGAGAGGCAAGAGGAGGTTAGGACAAACATCCCGCTTAAGGCTACAATTGTTGTAAAAGCTTTATATCTGATAGAACCAAATTGTTAAAATATCAGGCTAGTTAGGCTCTGAATGTATAGAACCATTCGAAGGAAATCGAATGTATCAAGATCAAGTAGCTTATAAGCAAAAACCTATTTAAGGAGTTGAAGGAGCTCGCAATACATTACACACTAGTGACCGAATGATGTGTGTCGCCAATAAGTCAAAAAGCACTATCACATAATGATATGCAGATTTATGATATGGTGAGCAACCTGTGTCGATTAAGAATCGACAGGATTAGAAGCTCCAAAAAGATACATGTACCTAGTATAAATGTCAATTGGAGTGCCTTAGAGGCTCAAAAATACTAGGGAAGATTAAGCCCAATATAAGGCAGAAAATACTTCCTTTACGTTAACAAATCTCGAGGTCGAGATTTCTTTTAAGGGGGTGAGGATGTAACACCTCGAAAAATTCACGTCCTATAATGTGTAGACACGTGTCAAATGTTTAAACGTGTGAAAGAAATATTATAGAAGGACTAAAGTTGACAATCATGGAAAGTATGTGAATATACGTATTCTAAATGTCAACCGTGAATAAATATAATATACATTAACCCTACTTGGTGCTCATACCTTCAAACGAATAAATCATGGATCATACGAAGCTAAAAGTGAGAGATTACAAACTACAGGGACTAAATGTGTCAACATGTTTAAGTTATACCTCTGAGTGACCTTTTGACAAACCCGAAGCTTTGTAACGGTTAATTATGCTCACTAGAATACACGATTAAAATTTAATAAAGTTTCATTATCGTATGAGAAAGTTATGATCAAATTCGTGTACGAGGGGTTAAAGCGTAAACGTTGAAAGTTAGGACTTTTCGGGTAACAATTAAGTTAACCGGGGACTTAACAAAGTGGGTATATGTTTTAAAGCCCTTATAGATCAATTGTGAGGGTTCATAATGCAATAAACAAGTGCCTAATCAAATTTTGAAGAGCCAAGGATCAAATTGCAAAAATCACAAAATGCTGATTTGGTCAGATTAGGCCTAGCGCGACGCCAGGGGGGGTGGCGTCACGCTAGGGGTCCCCAGCTCAGAATTAAATGGGTTGTTGCCTGCTGAGTGCAATCTGCTCGATTCTAACTCGATTCTCCACATCCCTTGACCCCTAAAACACCCCCTAAACACTAGAAACAAGTGTTGATCAGTTGTGGTGTGTGCTAGACCTTGTTGTCAATCAATTGTGGTGCTTAAATCCACTATATAAGGCCATGAACTTGCAACATTTTCTTCACACCTTCATCTGCATTTGTGGATCACTTCTGGAGCTCAACTTCCTCTCAAGTGTTCCCTAATCAAGCTTAGGACTTCAGTAAGTGTTCTAATCCTTTCCAAATTGAGTTTAGCTTAGGATATTAGCTAAAAGTCAAACCGTCGTAATTACGGTTTGACTTCGAGATTAGTCAACAATGGCTCAGTCATATCTCGAATTAAAAATAGGTATAAGTTGGTATTTATGTGGGTAATAAACCCTCAAAAGGGTTCCCCCTGATTACCACTCTAACCAGGTCAAAAGTCGGGTCAAACGTGTAATTAAAAAGTCAACAGAAAGTTTAAAAAGCGATTTATGCATAATTCGCAATGTAGACCATATACAACCTGTTTGATCATTGTTATAACTTGGTAATAAGTGTAAGAACATGTCTAAACATGTTCAACCCGACAACTTCCTGTTTAGACCCGGTTCGGAACCGAAAGTCACATAGTTTGACTTTCACTTTGACTTTCAGTTCTGACCCGTTAAGGCATGTTTTAGAAATGCCTCAGAGCTTTAATTGGACTAGGTTCATGTTAGTACAACCCTCTGTGATATTGCACCATGGTTCATTAGTTATCCAATTAATATGCATGTTTCCGTTAATTGCTCATATGTTGACCGTTATGCCCTTATTACCTTAAAACGTGATTTTTGGAAATGTAAAAGAGTAGAAACTTAAATTACTGATACATAAACTTGTATGCAAAGTTTGACATCAGTTTGAGGTGTAGAATAAGAGTTATGCTCGTTAGCGTAAAATTAAAGCCTTATGTTAATAAAACGGCGTAATTAGCGTATAGCCTAGTTAAGACTACTTTTTGATATCAAATCTTTTACCCACTGATGTAATATATTATTTTGGGATTTTTAAAGATTTTTAATAAATTTTAGGATGAGCAAAACTTATAGTCGTAGGCTTAATCCGGTAATTGTCGGTTTTGCCCTTACGGGCTAGAAAATGAGTTTTACATATCTAAATGACTCCAAACCTTTTGCTACTGATCACATATGATAAATAAATCATTTTAAGCCTTCTGGAAATATAAAAATATCAGATTTAAGTATCGAACCCGGAAACGGCTTCTAATCGCCTTTTTAAGCGTTTTTAACGCATAGTATGTACTAAAACTATTTTAAACATACCAAGGGTGATACCTACTGATATTTGAGGCAAACTATAATATTTTAACAGTAAGCAAAGTTTGTGAAACTCAGACTTCAGTTTTGAGCTTTTCAGCTTATGTGAAATTACCAAAATACCCCTACGGGGCATAGTTTGGTTATGATTGATAAATTTCACATATATACTTTACCCTACTGTTATAACATAGTAAAATAAGTATTTTTGCTGATTACATCAGACCTGTAACTCAGGTTGTTACTTAAACTCTTTTATAAACTTTTAAATGACCAAACTACCCCTACGGGACCTAGTTTGTGTTTAAACACGTTTCGGGCATAATGAAAGACATCTTACTGATGTCACAACATATTTGAGGCATAATTAACTTAGGAAACCTGCATATAGCTCTCGTGAATTCCCGTCACGCTTATTATGCGTTCGGTTCGGTTTATGTAACTAGTTTACATAAACTAGCCTAAACGGGTCAAACCTTATCGGTTTTACCTCAAAATCCAGAATGTGGATGAAATACCCATATTATACAAGTCTTCAAACTTGTCGGGTCTAAAATACATTCTATTCCGGTCTTCGCTTAATCGTGCGTTTGAACCGTACATTTCTCTAAGACTAACCGGTCTAAGCTTAGGTTAATTAAAGACTCGTTAGCATTCTAATTGGTTATTTATACCATCATTCCAGACTAGAGCTTTCCGGTAAATTGTACCTACGCTTACTTAAGTGAATACGGCTGAGTTATTGAATTCTTGCTATTTAAGACAGGAACTAGCTCAGGTAAATACTCTTAACTTATTTTCCCTATTACGGGCTTGGGATACGGTAATATAAATACCGCATGGTCAGGTATGGGATTCAAAGACCAATAAGTCGGGAAATCCAAATAACCTGTTTTATTTCGTATTGCTTGACTGAAACATTGGGGATTAATGCGACCGTGTCCTGGATATCCTTGACTCATTAAATGCAATGACCACGACCTAAGCACGGGGTGTAGGCATACACCTGACAGATGCTATATGCTTATTAATAAATTATACCCAATAAGGGATTCCCAATAAGGGAATAGTGGTGTGTCTGTTAATCATGAACCGGCATAGATCCGGGCCCCGTATGTAGAGCAAGTTATGTAAAACTGATAACATGAAATATAGTTTACCCCAAGTATACAAGTTACAAAAGATTAATTTTGCCTCTGTGCATTTTAATCAAGTATAAAAGGTTAATATTGCCTCTGTGCATGTTAATCATTGTGTCAAAATATTTCGTGCCTTGTGCATCTAAACCAATTTTCTTAAACTCTTTTCAAATGAGTCAGTTGAGTGTATTTACCAGTGAAAACTGACGTATTTTCAAAAGTCTAAGTGACAGGTACAAGTACGTAATAGGCTGGAAGCTGCTCAGGACGTTAATAAGGAATCTTGCAAGTTCTAGGCGTCTAAAGTCTGTTGAAAAATGTTTATCTTTTTAAGATCCGCCTGTGGATCCTTTACTTTCCGTTGTAATACTGGATATTACTTTATATTCGGATTGTAATATATTTATCTTTTGCTTCCGCTGTGCATTTATATATTGTGTGTTTGACTATTATGTTGCCAACCACGTCACGATACTCCCCACCGGGCCCACCGGCGACACGTGGAAAGTCGGGGTGTGACAGGAATCACCCTCACCGACAACCTCTTGCGTTCTCGTCTCAATCTAGAACAATTAAGGTAACTTAGGCACTTTGGGGTTGTTCCATCCAGTAAGGAACCACCCGATCTGGAAAAGTTCCTTGAAAATAGACAAAACTTCATAAACAGCCTTTCGACACGGGGCCGTGCCCAGGTCAACACGCCCCCGTGTCCACCAAAAGATTCCCTTCTGACTTTTGTCAGAATACGGACAAAACGTGTCAGGATCTTGCCTGCACACGGGGCCGTGTCCAGCCGACACGGGGCCGTGTCCAGCCTGCTGTCGTTTTCTATAAATGCAGCCAAGAATCCTGCACATTTGGACCATTCAGGGACAGAGATTTGAAAGGATTTTCTAACTTACCATCCTAGGTATGTTCTAAAAGAAGTTTCTAACAAACATCTTGTCCCTTCCTCTTTTATCCATTACCTTCTTCTTCATCTTTCTTGCAACAACACCTCCATTAAAGCTTGATTTCAAGCTTTATTGTGATGTTTGTTAACTTTTTGTTCAAGGAATCTTGTTAAAAATAAGTTACACAACATTGTTTTAAGTTATTTATGTTCAAAAACGCTTCATGAGTTTGGAAAATAATTTGAAACTTCAAGATTCCTTGTTCTAAAAAACTGCAGAAAGGTGAACACGGGGCCGTGCTCATTGAGCACGGGGCCGTATCCGTGGTACTGTTTTATTAAAATGAACTATTTCTGGTTTGTTTTCGTAGAATGTCTAGTCAAAACAGTGGAACCTCTTCTGCGCACTCCAGAAACAGTAGAAGGGAAAGGAGGCCATCAATAGAAGCAACTCTCGTACAATACGTGATGGCGTTACGTGAAGCTCTTGATGAGATGACTTCGGTAGAGGAGGTCCTAATAGACCGTATAAATTATCTTACGGTGGGGTTGGAAAACAGTTTTCAAGAAATAAACCTCTTGCACCAGAGGTTAAACATTCTTGTAACACCTCCCATGGAACCCATCCTCCCTCAAGAGGATTGGAACCTAGCACTTGGAATCCACAATCCTATCGGTTGGGACGACATTCCAGCGGAACCTCCTCTTGAAGATCTACAAGAAGTCCCGGTGGAGGTTACACCTCCTCAAACCAATGCCGATGAGCCCGCTTTTCTTCTCCCTAGGGAGATAGAAGAATGGCTCGCCGACGTGTGAGGAACCCATGCCCGAAGAAAGAAGTTTTCAAGCCACATCTAACCGAGGGATTTACCTTTTCAGAAATTTTGCTAATAGAATAAGTAGTAGGCTAGAAGTTCTTAATTTAGATTTCTTGTGTTTCTTTGACCTAACTATCTAGTATTTTAATTTTTAGGACTATTATATAATTCTCTCTATGACTTAATGAATGATGGTTTTAGTTAATGTGGTGTTTGGATGGTGTTGAAACAAAAAAAAAAACACACTCGGGATGGCAAAGGATACAAGGGAAAACTTGAACCAGCACCCCATGCAGGAAAACAGGGCCATCCGATGATTTTCTTCATTAACAGTAAGCTCAGCACGGGCCGTGTCCGCCCAACACGGCCCCGTGCTGCACAGTCTGCAGAAAAGACCCAGTTCAGGTAACTGGACACGGGTCGTGTTCACCCAACACGCCCCCGTGCCCAGGCTTCTGTTTCTTTTGTTTAATTTTTGTTACTGGCACTTGAACACGGGGCCGT
Organism: Helianthus tuberosus; assembly: GCA_030545235.1. Lineage (NCBI taxonomy): Eukaryota > Viridiplantae > Streptophyta > Magnoliopsida > Asterales > Asteraceae > Helianthus > Helianthus tuberosus. Next base: position 80,591,860 of record CM060363.1, read on the forward strand.
GCCCGGACAACACGGGGCCGTGTCCAGCGCCCAGTAACACAAATTTTTGCTTAGTTCACACCTTTTACACATTCAATCAACCTAAAAACTTATTTTTGGGACACATTGAGGACAATGTGTAATTTAAGTGTGGGGGGGGGGGGGGAAGCTAAAACCTTGAATCTTGTAAGTCCTAATAACAAGCCTTACACAAAACTCTATTGGAACCGCTAATCACCCCAAATTTTTTCGAAAATTTTCATTTTTTTTTTCACTTGTCTAGGTTTAATTTGGGAATTTCAAAATTCTAAAAAGGTTATATTTTTACGAATTTACAACCGATAGCGTCGTGATAAAAAGAACCAACATAAGAAAATTATGAAAAGGCATGACAAGCTTAGTTAAAATTTAATTATATATACTTGATCACATAAAAACCCATTCCCACAAAAGTGAGTTTTGAGCCTTTATTGAGCATACAAATACATATCTTTAAACTAAATGCTCATTTTTCGTTTCTTGTGTGAATAGCCGCTTGGTTCTTACAACTCTAGAACTTGCCACGACGATACATTCCCGGTCCTTACCAACTTAAACCCGAGTAAGTATATGATAGAGGCATTAGGACTAACCCTTTTTATTTCTACACCATTATTTTCTCTTTTTTACCACCTACCCAAAATCCCCCTAGTTAACCCCTTTGAGCCTAAACCTTTCCATTTCTTAACCCAAACCAAACACCATTTCACCCACCAAAACCTTTTTATTTTTAACCCTTTGTTTTAGTAACAAGTTCGGTTTTTCATATGACTTTCAAAAAAAAAAAAAAAAATTGTGTTGATGATAAAACAAAAGAAATAAACAAGCAAGTTCATCAAAAATAACTTTGTTTGGAATTATGGCTTCATCAAAATAAAAAGTTGAAAAATAGAAAGTCTTACGAAAACCGATGCTTTTTACGATTTTTCGCCCTTTTCTACTAACCACTAACCCAACCACTAACCCAACCACCTACCTTTATCCCAAGCCTAACCCTTCACCCAAAAAGTCCTCTTGATATTTACAAAGGTTTATAGTTAAAAAGGATGAGGATTGATTGCTTGGCAAGCCTATGGTAGGAGTAAGTTCTATGCCGCTCTCGAGTGATTCACTAAAATACATCTTCGGCCGAGTGTTGAGTGATCCCCTGTGAGGTATGTGAACTTGTATATAAATAGAATTTTAAAGAGGCATGTTATGCCCTAATAAGTAATTTATCTTATGAAAAAGTTTTAAATAAATCATGACGAATAGAATTGTAAACAAATAAAAATAAAACTAAATAAAGAATCTTGGAAATCCCGACACTCTTTGACAAGCCCAAAAACCTTCTCTTCTACCCATTCCATTTGGGAGTGTAAAGCCACATTATAAAGAGTTTTGCTTGAGGACAAGCAAAGATTCAAGTGTGGGGGTATTTGATGTGTGCAAAATGCAACATATAAATTACATCAATTGTGGCATAAAACTAACCCTTTTTTAGTACTAATGTTGGAAAAAGTGTGTTTTTGTCTTCCTTTTGTATTTTCAGGATTAAATGAGCTCAAATTAACAAAAGAAGCAAAAAAGGCAGCTAAATTTAACATAAATACAAGAAAATGAACGAACGTGGCATGCCCGACCTCCCCGAAAGCATCTTCCCAAGCAAAACAAGAGAGCAGAAGGCTGAACACGCCCCGTGCTCAGTGAGCACGGGGGCTTGCCCAAGTGTCAGCATAAAAGACAACGTTGTAGAAGCTTCCATTGCCCACCACGGGGCCGTGCTCAGCGGACACGGGGTCGTGGTCAACTATAAGATTCGCAGAATCTAGGCAAATCTTGATAGTACAGATATGCTTCTGCACACGGGGTCGTGCCCAGCAGACACAGGGCCGTGGTCAACTAATAAAGACAAGAGCAATTAATGAAGAAAGAGAAGGATGTGGACACGGGGCCGTGCCCACTGGACACGGGGCCGTGCCCGAGCTTCTGTTCAGCCTATAAATAGGAGTGCTTGGTTCAAGCTCAAACCATCCCTTGGCACACCACCTCTCTCACACTTCACCCACCACCATAACACCATCATCCACCACCATCATCCATTGTCCATCATAGAGTGTGTGAGTCGTCTCGGGATCCAAGATTGATCGTAAGAGTTCTTGACAATCAAGGCCATGTTTGCCTAAGTCTCTTACATCACTTGGTGAAGACAAAGTGTCTAGTGTAATACTTTTTATTTTTAATCTTTTCGCACTTTTTAATTGGTTATGTATTAATAACTTTAATAACTAGTTTCTTATGTTGAAGGTGATTCTTCCTTATCGTTTGTCCGTGGTGTCTTGGCATTATTTTACTGTCTATATAAAATAAAAGATTTTCACCATTCATATCTCCACGGTCTATATGGAGGTATGTTGGCTACCTGGTCGGGGGTTAAGGGAACGGTTTGGTAAGAGTCTTGCCATTGTTCAGTGTATAGATCCTGCAAAGGGCATGGGTCAAATTTAGTAGGACCTCCTTCAATACTTAACGGTATTGGATGGCGGGGGTCCAAACTCTTTGACCCCCTCATAAGTTAAACTACTATTAATATTTTAACCCGGCTATTTAGGACTGTATCCCTGCTGACTCAGACTACTTAGCCGATGGTAACGTCACCTTCAAAAGAGGGGCCTACCAGAATATGCATTAATAACTTAATTAATTATCTTTCAATAATCCGACCCTTTAGGATTGTATCCTTGCTGACTCAAACTACTGGGTTGAGGGTAACGTCACCTCCAAAAGAGGGGCCTACTACAATAACTAAGATAATCTCTTAAATAGTGCAAAAGTGCGGAAATAATCAAAGGTTACACTAAACACGAGTCGGAGCCAAGTGATTCATCTTGTCTATCTGTTTTATTTTTATTTTTATTTTTCAGCATTTTAGTTAGTTTTTATTTTCTTATTTTAAAACATTTTTCTAAACTTTTGATTTGATTAGACGTTGAGGATAAACCGGTACTAAAAGCTCTTGTGTCCTTGGACGACTTCGGTATCTTACCAACACTATACTACGCTCACGATGGGTGCACTTGCCCATATGTGTGTTTAGTGTTAGTAAATATCGAGTTTTATAAATTTAAAAACTTGGCTAAAGAAAGTGTAAAAGGGCTTAAAATATACTTAAACTTATATACACACTTCACACGCATCAGATCACGATCTTCTTGAATGTATAATTGATTGCTATAACCTTGTATCTTGTGCGGAATCCAAGTACGAGGTTGACTTGAACAAGAACAAGTAATTATAATATGATTTCTATTGATTGTTGATGTGTGCAAAATGCAACATATAAATTTCATCAATTGAGGCATAAAACTAACCCTTTTTTAGTACTAATATTGGAAAAAGTGTGTTTTTGTCTTCCTTTTGTATTTTCAGGGTTAAAAGAGGTTAAATGAACAAAAGAAGCAAAAATGCAGTCAAATCCAGCAATAATACAAGAAAAGGAATAAACGTGGCATAACCGACCCCTCGACAGCATCTCCCAAGCAAAAACAAGAGAACAGAAGACTGAACACGCCCCGTGCTCACTGAGCACGGGGGCGTGCCCAAGTGTCTGCAGAAAAGACAAAGTTGTAGAAGCTTCTATCACCCACCACGAGGGCGTATCCAGCGGACACGGGGCCATGGTCAACTCTAAGATTCGCAGAATCTAGGAAAATCTTGATAGTACAGATACACTTCTGCACACGGGGTCGTGCCCAGCGGACACGGGGGCGTGGTCAACTAATGCAGACAAACTGCAGTTAATGAAGAAAGAGAAGATGGGTGGACACGGGGCCGTGCCCAATGGACACGGGGCCGTGTCCGGGCTTCTGAACAGGCTATAAATAGGGGTGCTTGGCTCACTTGAAACCATCCCTTGGCAAACCACCTCTCTCACACTTCACCCACCCACCACCACCATCACAACCCACATCCACCACCATCATCCATCATAGAGTGTGTGAGTAGTCTCGGGATCCAAGATTGATCGTAAGAGTTCTTGACAATCAAAGGCCATGTTTGCCTAAGTCTCTTACATCACTTGGTGAAGACAAGTGTTTAGTGTAATCCTTTTTATTTTTAATCTTTTCGCACTTTTTATTTGGTTCTGTATTAATCACTTAAATAACTAGTTTCTTATGTTGAAGGTGAGTCTTCCTTATCGTTTGTCCGTGGTGTCTTGGCATTATTTTACTGTCTATATAAAATAAAAGATTTTCACCATTCATATCTCCACGGTCTATATGGAGGTATGTTGGCTACCTGGTCGGGGGTTAAGGGAACGGTTTGGTAAGAGTCTTGCCTTGTTCAGTGTATAGATCCTGCAAGGACCTAGGTCAACTTTAGTAGTACCTCCTTCAATACCCACTAGTATTGGATGGCGGGTGTCCGAACTCCTTGATCCCCTCATATGTAAACTACTATTAATACTTTAACCCGGCTACTTAGGACTGTATCCTTGCTGACTCAGACTACTTAGCCGAGGGTAACGTCACCTTCAGAAGAGGGGTCTACCATAATATGCATTAATAACTTAATTAATTATCTTTCAATAATCCAACCCTTTAGGATTGTATCCTTGCTGACTCAAACTACTGGGTTGAGGGTAACGTCACCTTCAGAAGAGGGGCCTACTACAATAACTAAGATAATCTCTTAAAAAGTGAAAAAGTGCGGAAATAATCAAAGGTTACACTAAATACGAGTCGGACCCAAGTGATTCATCTTGTCTATCTGTTTTTATTTTATTTTATTTTTCAGCATTTTAGTTAGTTTTATTTTTCTTGTTTAAAAACCTTGTTTCTAAACTTTTGATTTGATTAGACGTTGAGGATAAACCGGTATTAAAAGCTCTTGTGTCCTTGGACGACCTCGGTATCTTACCAACACTATACTACGCTCACGATGGGTGCACTTGTCCATATGTGTGTTCAGTGTTAGTAAATATCGTGTTTTATAAATTTAAAACTTGGCTAAAAAGTGTTAAAGGGCTTAAAATATACAAAAAAATCTATAACACCACACGCACATCAATTTTATGAAATTACAAAACCGTGAAATCACTCGGACAGAGTTTCTCCTCTCTAGTCCCCTCCAGCTACTAATGACAAAGACAAGTGCCCCATTTATAGCCTACGTCCATCCGCACATATATGTTATCACAGACGCGCACCTCTTGAGCGGATGGACTTTGTGCGGATCTACTCTAAACAAGGACGCACAAGAATTGTGCGGATGCACTTCTAAGTGCGGATCAGCTTGTTTTGGTCAAAAATTGCCGAAGCAATTAAGTGATCAAATTAGTTAAGTGAGGTAGTGTGCTAGAAATACGCGTGAAAAATATGTTATTCAAGTTAAGTGTAAAAACAGTTTCAGAATACGGCTCAGGATATAGAGCTGTATCTGTGATCAAACAATGAGCGAAAAAGTAAAGGTTGACACGTGATGTACGAGGAAAGCCCTTGATCAATCTAGATCGCCGGCACAAAACCTCGGGAGCTGACAATCGCAGCTGCCTTGTTCTTCTATTACTTTAAATATCAGGATACAGTGCAGGATGTGGTGCGGATCAACTAGGTGTTACAATGTAATTCGAATACAAGTGTTTGTGTGTAGTGTTTGCAGTGAGCTAGAGAGCAAAAGTGTTCGAAAATGTGTGTGAAAATTGTGTGCCTTAATCTGATCCGCCCTCATCTATTTATAGTAAAAGAAATGCAACAAACTATCCTAAATAACCGGGATCCGGCGAATATTCCCCACTCGAACGTTGTAGACCTGGTCTTTCGGGTTCAACGTCTCTCTCACAACAGATACGCCCGAGTCTTGAGGAGAAGAAGTCCATCTAACCGTTAGTAACCCACAGCCTCTAACATGCACGTGGTTAATTCAATTAACCTCAGGATATCACCCAGGATGTTAGCAATATCCTAATCCAGTATCCTGATCACAAGCAAACAACCAAAAGCAGGATATTAGTCAAGATATGTACGCTCAGAAAATGACCCATAACAATTGTCCCCAAATATATCTGTTGGTATACCAATCCAACGGATATATTTTAAAAGTTCTATCTCGTAATTCAAGGCAATTAAATCGAGACGACGGTCAAGATCACATCATAACCTCCAACGTGCTTTTAACTCGATGGAGATCTACAATGCTCCTCTATCTTCTCTCTTCTTGTTTGAAAAGCAGATATCTCCAACGGAGTCTCCAGGTAATTTCCCTCTTTCTCATTCACTTTCTGTCAATCTTTCTTCCCTTATTAGTAATGGCTGCCAGAACTCATTCCCAAACCGATGAATCATCCGAGACCTTCACTCAGCAGAATCTTCTCAAAAATCCCGAGAAGGAGGTCTGTGCTTTAGATAACGCAGACATTGCGGCTTTGAGAGCTTCCGGTGCTTTCCCTGATAACACGGTCTTTAGACCATTCGATCGGTCAATTCGATCGGATATTTCTTCCACTGATTGGGTTTGCTTCCCAGCATACCCCTTTTCGCTAGGTCTTCAATACCCTTTTCCCGAATTTATGATGCAATTCTTCCGGACCACCGGTATCTCCTTTGCTCAGACCATGCCCATGGTCTGGAGGGTATTAATCGTGCTTAACCAAATTAAAAACCTTCACTGTCCTGACCTTTGTATCAAAGATCTGCCAATCGCTTATCGCCTCCGATCCCACGGTTCTAGCCGGTTTTTGCTTTTTTCGACTTCCAACAAACCCCTTATTCTTAAGGCTACCAAAAACGAAGATGGATGGCAACGCAAGTTCTTCTTTGTCAAACGAGACTCCATTGATGAGGGTGCTAGCCTTCCGGTGGAGTGGTTAACCACCGGTAGGATTATGAATGTTCCCATGTACCTTTAGACTTTTATCTTTTGCTAATATCCTTCTTTTTGATTCCTTCGCAGTAAATTTCAAGGAAGTAGCTCCCCATGTTGCGGAATCAGAGAAAAGAATCAAAACTTGTTGGTGCATACATCTGTCGACTTCGTCTTATATCGAGTCTGGGTTGCGTTGCGGATATAATCAAGCATGATATCATCATCTTTGATGATGACATCATAGAGATGACATCATAAATGGGCAACATCACAAAAGACAAAGCTATACAAAATCAGAATGTGTTTTAGTTTGAGTTGGTCGTTTGAAAAGGCATGACCGTTTGAACTTGTCATGTCCGTTTGAACTTGTCATGACCGTTTGAAGGTGACCGTTTGAAGATGTCATGTTAGTTTCAAACGGTCAGGTCCCTCTCTATAAATACCCTTCAAACGTTCATCATCTGTAACGATTCCAGATTTGATACCGAGGTGTTGCCGGTTTTTCCTCTGATTGTAAACATTGTTAATTGAATATACAAGAGGTTTAGAGTGTATTTCAAGCTGTTATCAAGTCCGTTTCTTAGTTTCCTCCTCTGAAACGTACAAGATCTCTTCTGAACGGCTCGTTCGGGTCTAGACACGATCCTACAAGTGGTATCAGAGCTCAGGAGGAAGAGTTCTTGCCATTTTCAGCTTGAAAATCTGATTTCTACACCTTCTTTCACAAAATTAAAAAAATTTCACGGTTAAAATCGGCTCAAAATTTCACATTATACTCGCAATCATGTTTTAACAAACCCTTGAAAGTTTCAGCTTAAAATTCGAAGTAAAAACGGTAAAAAAGGACTGAAAACTGGTGTCCGTTTGAACGTAACCTGACCCTTCCGTTTGAAACTGGACATGACCATTTGAATCTGACCCCATCCTGTTTGAAATTGACCTTGACCGTTTGAAATTGACCTTGTCCGTTTGAAATTGACATGACCGTTTGAAAACATCGTTTGACCGCTTGAAGGTGCATCGAGTTGTGTGAAACAAAAAACGAGGTTGTCAGTCTTTGCATGTGAATATATAGGTTTTTGTGAGCATGTGAAGTGTATCGATCCATGTGATTTTCTGCTTTAAAAATGGAGGCACAATCTGTTTGTGATTAAAAAATTAAAGGTGTCGGCAAGAAATAATCATGGTATCATGTGATTTGTGTCAGTACCAGGTCATGAGAAATTCAGTTTGGATATAGGTTGAAGTTTGGGCGGCCAAATAGAATTCAGTATCATATAAAAATTATCGGTAATAGGTTCAGGTCACGAGAAAGTTCATTGAGTTGTGAGTTGTTGGAAATTGAAGTGTCAGCCCATGTGAATCTATTGCAATTTATATCGATAAATGTGATCATCTTTGTTCAAGATTTGAGGTCCAATAGAATTCGAACAATATCTGACATTAAACATTTCCATGTGATAGTCACAAGTCAGTGGAATTTTTTACATTGTTGTCGGCTGCATGTGAAGTGATAAGTGTCAGCGGCCCAATCAAAGTCATACATATACCGAGTTCATTCAAAGTCAACACATAATCGGCCCAATGAGATGTTGTTTAGTTTAAGAGGATTGGAAAGCCCAACAAAAGTGAATTGTTTGTCTAAGTTTCCTCGGCCCAAATTGAAGTCATTTCGTTCCAATCAAGTCTAGTCATTCAGTAATTTCACTTCAAAAACATTAGAACGAGTTCGCGAATTTTCGACACGAGTTCTAGATCAATTCAACCATTACACGCATTCACATTTTCTTAGTTCATTTAAACTGATTAGTTGTTTTTGTTTTCATTCAGGTGTTTTTACGAGGTGTTTTCCCGAAGTATATCAAATTTTCCGAAGACATGGACGAGGAATTCTACAACGCGTTTGCTACACCTGTTGCTCCCGTTACTGCTGCCGAGACTTTATACAGTGAAAATGAAACGGGAACTCATCAAAAGCCGCCAAAGCTTATGTATATTGAAGACTTTAAAGGATGGCAGAATCGATTTGAGAACTGGGTACAGGCGTATAAGTTTGATGCTTGGTGTTCATTATTGAAAGATTATGAGAAACCAAGGAATGAACGTGGGATTGTAAAGGCAATTGAAGACTATTCAGAGAGTGACAAATTGAAATTTACAAGTGAGAAAATGATGATCAGTATTCTTCAACAAGCGATTAAGGAAGATATCTTTGTTTTACTCCAACATAATGGTACAGCTAAATCTATTTGGGAAGCGTTGATTCAAAAGTTCAAAGGAAGTGCAGATATGATTAAAAATAGAAAGGCTTTACTGAAGAAATCTTTTGATATGTTTGTGGCTTTTGATCATGAAACAACAAAACAGACAATTGACATATATTGTCATCTTGTTTTGGAAATGGAGAGATTGGATATAAAGAAAGAAGATGAGGAATGGGTTGATAAACTTGCTGAAGCACTACCACAGCATAAGTGGGGAACTTATTTGATGATTGTGAAACACTTAAGAAAGTCTCAGAGTATGAATTTGGCACAGTTCATTCAAAAGATTGAAGAGCAGGAGCTGGATATTCAGAAAACTGCTATAATGACGAATCCGAATGCCAAACAAGATGTCAGTCTGTATTACCGAGGGAACAAGTTTGAGGCTACCCCCAGCCCTAGTCCAAAGATTCAAACTGGTTTTAGTGCTGACAGTTCGTCTGGAACAAAGAGTAGTAATGTGACTCAAAGTGGTGGATATTCTTCATCATTCTCAAGTTTTGATCCAAACAGCACAACATCAAGATCTCAACGACAAAACTCAACAAACCTTCAGTGCAATGTTACTTTAAACATTCAAAATGGTCAGAATCTGTCTCCGAAAGTTGCCAAGCAACACATGGCATCACTGGTTGCTCTGTTAGAATCTTACGAAAGTTTGATCGGTGGGAAGATTGGTAATCCGATGCTTACCAAAGAGGATTATGACCAAATTGATGCTGAAGAACTTGAACTGATGGATATAAAATGGTGCTTAGCGAGTGCTTGGAGGAGAGCTGAAAAGTTTCAAGAAATTACTGGTAGAGATGAATTTCGAGGAATGGCTACTTCTCAACTGGGGTTTGACAAATCGAAAGTTACCTGTTTCCGTTGCAAAGGAAAAGGACACTTTAAAAGAGAGTGCAAAAGCAAAGAAGCAACCGGGAATCAAGAAAGGAACAATTATTATCAGAAATCAATTTTTCATCAGATTACTCAACAAAAGGAACCACAAACTGCACATGCTCGACCAATTATGGATGACAAAAGGAAAATGATCGAAGATGCAAATAGAAAAGCTTATTTCGGTATCATTGATCAAGATGATGAATTTGTTGCTGAAGGATTTAGCTGGGATAAATACATTCCAACCGATTCAGGCTTTGTTGCTAGAATTCAGGGTGAAGATGAGACTAATTAGAAAAGAATCCCGATTTTTTTAGATCTTGGTAGTGATGTGGATACCGATGATGAGGAAGAACATCTCAACAGAGCTAGAAAAGGCATTGATCCTACTAGTTTTAATTTGTTTTTTGCAGATAAAATGGAGATGCTGTATCAGAAGAAGATGGCAAGATTGAGGAAAGAGCTGGAAGCAGTAAGAAGGCTAGCTGATGAAAAGACAAAGACAGAAGCTGGAGAAGCTAATGTTGAACCAGGAATGGAAAAAGTGGTAGAGAAAATTGTTGAGATTGAGAAAATTGTTGAAGTTGAGAAAATTGTCGAAGTTGAGAAAATTGTAGAAGTAGAGAAACTTGTCGAGATTGAAAAAGTTGTTGAAGTTGAAAAGATAGTTGAAAAAATGGTTGAAGTTGAAAAACCATGTGTGAAGTGTTCAGAATCTTGCAAAGTTTGTGAGGAGAAAGACATGAAGATTGCTGATCTGGAAAAGATTAAAGAAGATTTATTGTCTGATGTGAAGTATGTAAAGGAGTCATATGATGTGCTCAACAATACAGTTGATCGTCTGAAAAAGACGAATACAGAAATTGAAAAGGCAATGGAGAAAATGAGTGCAACATTAATGACAAAGCAGAGTGTCATAAATGATTACATCGAAGACTGTGCTAATCTGAAGAAGGAGTTGGTGCTTGAAAAGATCGAAAGTGAAAGGATTAAACGATTACTGTTGAGTTATACTACGTGTGATTATTTGATTGATCGTGTTTATCCTACTGTTGCAGGTCTTGAAGCATTCATGGAGAAAAAGTCTGAAGATACTGATACTGGTAAGAAACAAAGTGTCAAGTATAACAGAGGTCCGCCCCCGATCCATGAAACTTATTCTCCAAGGAATCCTAACGAGGAGCGTCTAAAAAAGGCAGTCAACATCAAGTTTAAGTCTGAAATCATTGATGAATTACCAGACAATATTGATGTTACATTCACAGCGTCTGACACTGATCATGAGTCTGAATTAGTAAAGAAAGTTGTCGATCAGGTGTTAGATACGAATGAAGAGTCAAAGTCGCAGTCTAAGTCAGATAGTTCGAGTTCGTCTGAGAAGAGTCCGAGTTCACCGGTTAACAGGGTTTACAATAGAGAATTCCTGTTATCAAAATCTAATTTGAATGACGGGTCAATCAAAGTGGCTTATACTTTGTATGATTCAGACAAATTATATTCTGATGAAGAATTTCCAATAAGAAGTGTAAAAACTGAAATGATCAAACAGGTTTTCAAATTGACAGAAATTAATATTTCTGAAATAAAAGATTTAAATCTTGCTGAAAAACCTAAAAAATACACTTCAAGAGTTCAACAGAGATTGAACAAGAAAAAGGGTTACGGTTATGGTTCAGGTTATCGAAAGAAATCAAACCATAATGGTAATCTCAAAAAGAAAGGTCTTGGTTTTATTCCTCCAGAAAATTATAAAAATGAGAAAAATTATAAACCAAAAACAAAATTTGTTGCAGGAGGAAGTGCTGAAGATGAGCAGAAGAAACCTTTCTGGAAACAGTCAAACAAGGAGTTTCTTGCTGAAGTGAAGAAGAATGTGATAATGTTTGCTCAAAGAGTTGACAGAAGAACTTGCTTTAAATGCCAAAAAGTTGGACATATTGCTTGGAACTGCCAAGAGTCCACTTATTCAAAACAGGGAGTTTCTTCTAACTCTGAAATGAGAAGAGAAAGTGTTGATAAATCTACTTTGGAAGTTGGTGAAACTTCAAAACGATTTTACAAAAGAAGTGTCGATTTAACAAAACAAAAATGGGTTGTAAAATCTGAAAGTAGTTCTGACAATGAATCTGATTCCATAAAATCAGAGGAGTCATCTGTTGAGAAAAAGGTTGTTAATTCCGTTCCAGAGGTGAACGATGAGGATTTTCCTCCATTGTCAAAGGAAAAATTGATGAAAAAGGTAGGAAAGGTAGAGATCTCAAATCAATTCTTCGCTGATAAGGGAGAATTTGATGTTGAGAAGGCTTTCAATGGAAAAGTCAAGCATATTTTTGGTAAGATGGTTGATGGGAAGGTTAAAACTGCAAAAGCTTTTTACAAATCAAAATGTTGGTGGGACAGGTGTGTTCCAGAATCTTCCAAGGATGGTCAGCCTTGGGGGAAAGTTTTTCAAAACTAAAAATATGACTTGCCGGAGCTCCCAGGTTGGTAAGTGTGGAGCAGGAATCGGCATCTTTCTTAGCAAATGATCCTACAAATGGTACAGTTGGTAAAGTACAGGTGATATCTTCAAATTGTTATATTTTGATTTACAAGTGATTATAGTTGGTGAGTGAACCTGTAAGTGATTGAAAGAAGTTTTCATTGACAAAGTGGTTAATCAAGGTCATTAAGTTGAACTTGATTGGACCATACTTACCAGTGGTATTTTGGAGAAAAATGTGATGAACCCCTAACCTACAAATGGTTAATTAAAATCAACAAAACTTATTTTCCGGAAAAACCATTTGATTAAAACAAACTTAAGTGTTTTGAAATCACAATGGGAAAATAGTTTGTTGTGAGGGGGAGTTCTGATTGTTTATGCCAAGTGGATGGCGATCTGAAGTGATTTGATATCAGTTGTCACTTTATTGTACAGTTTTTTTTCAAATTTTCTTTAATGTGTTTGCATTTTAGGGGGAGTAAAAATTTTCAGAAAATCCAAAAACATTTGAAAATTTGAAAAAGCCAAAAACATGATAAAACCTACTGGCAAAAAGACAAAAACAGTAAAAAATGAAAAAGAGTTTTGTTGTGCAAAAAGAGGAAATGATAGTATATCAGTGGACTATCACAACATGCTAAAGAATTGGAAAGTCAAATGTGATAAACGATCTCACTGTGGATGTGTGAGTAGGTTTTTGCACATTTAGTAGATTGTGACGAGATATAAACCTAAATTCAAACTTGCTTAATTCGTGGGTAACATCTCTCGGATATATGGGTAACCCCCGAAATCTCGTTTGAAAGATTCCTTTTTCTGATATACTAGGTCTTTATGCTCAGTGATATCTGGGGTATTATTCCTGGACTTCTGCTGAATGGAAGTTCTGACCTAGTCCTCGAATAATACTTTCCGCAATGCTTGAAACATAGCATCACCCTCAGCATATATGATAAGACAATAAAATTGCTTAGCAATGCTGTTGTAAAAAAAAGATCCTCTAAAGGGGACACACCCAAAAGTCGATTCGTGATCTCTCTGCTGAACGGTAGTTCTGACCTGAGCTCTCACGATTTCGATCATAATTTATTCCCCTACAGATATCATTTGTGTCATACTTACCTGTAAGACTGAATATTGGGATCTGGATACGGGAGTATATTCTGAGGTGGGACACGCGAATAAGTTTAAGTCTCTTAAAACATTAATATCGTATCTCGAAACAGTTGAACTTTGTGTGAAAATTTAAGTGGATCAGTATACTGACAATCTAAGTGAATCATTTAGAACTTAAAATGTATAAAGCTTAACGGTGTTGGTGATTTGTCTCAAAAACTGATATGATCCTCTTACGCAAACTCACAAAAATATTGTTTGTAAATATTTCTTTGCTGCATTTCATTTCGGTTATATCAAAAATCCAAAAAGATTTTCGGTGTGTTTTAGCATAAATTTTGAAAAATTCAAAAAGATTTTAGACAACTGATGTTGAAAAGCTGATTTTCAAAATTCCGAGTGCTGAACATGACGAACAGGTTTGGGAAAGTTTGTTTAAAAATGTTTGAAATGAAAATGATATATATTCATGTGGTTCAAGAGTAATTAACATGATAAATCTTTCTATTCAGGGTTGTGTCTTTAAGTGGTTAGCAAAGTTTCTAAATTTGTTATATCTTATCTTTTATGAAACTTATGTTTTGGGTAGAGAATATGCAGGTGAATTAGGTTGCGATATCTGAACCTGTGAAAGCCAGATTACGATCCCAGCACATCTTGAGGGGGAGTATGTTAGAGAAAGAGAGTCTGAAGATGCAAGAGCTAGGAGCCAGAGATCCTGAAAGAGAATTGGAGATAGGATAGAGCCAGTGAGAGTGAAGGAAGCCCAAAGACTGATAAAGACTGAAGATTGAGAAGACTTGACACTTAAGACTCGTCAACATCTGAGGGGGAGTCTGTTGGTGCATACATCTGTCGACTTCGTCTTATATCGAGTCTGGGTTGCGTTGCGGATATAATCAAGCATGATATCATCATCTTTGATGATGACATCATAGAGATGACATCATAAATGTGCAACATCACAAAAGACAAAGCTATACAAAATCAGAATGTGTTTTAGTTTGAGTTGGTCGTTTGAAAAGGCATGACCGTTTGAACTTTTCATGTCCGTTTGAACTTGTCATGACCGTTTGAAGGTGACCGTTTGAAGATGTCATGTTAGTTTCAAATGGTCAGGTCCCTCTCTATAAATACCCTTCAAACGTTCATCATTTGTAAAGATTCCAGATTTGATACCGAGGTGTTGCCGGTTTTTCCTCTGATTGTAAACATTGTTAATTGAATATACAAGAGGTTTAGAGTGTATTTCAAGCTGTTATCAAGTCCGTTTCTTAGTTTCTGCCTCTGAAACGTACGAGATCTCTTCTGAACGACTCGTTCGGGTCTAGACACGACCCTACAAAACTGTTTACCAATTACCTACAAGTGACAGAAGTTTTACCACACATATCCCGAGTTCCAGTCAATACTCATCATCTGAAATGTCTGGTAAGGATTACTTTTAAAATAAATAGTTAACACAATATAATAGAATGAAGGGTAATAAAGATGTAAAACTTTTCCCTTTATGCAGCACCAGCCAAGATCCCTGAAGTCTTTGACCTCGACGAGTTGGACAGTTATTCTGATCAGGTTCAGATCAAGAAGGAACCTAGTCCCAAGGCCACAGCCTCATCCAAACCCAGCAGTTCCAAAGCTATCGTCATTCCCAAACCTTCGCCGGCTACCAGGCCCCGGAGTTCAAGTTCCCGTAAAAGGAAAGAGCCCGATTCCCCCGTCATCTCTGACACATTTCCCTATGAGAATTATGGGTTCATCGAAGCAAGCGGGTTTATGACTTCCTTTCTCAACCAGGTTAGTATTCTTGAACCATATCCTGCAGCTTATACCATTTACAAGTATTTATCAAAATCAATACCTGTCCTCCTATTTTTGCAGGGTCTTGAACGTTTGGTTCATCTATATCAAGAATCCTGCGGGCTCAACAAGACGCTTGAATCCAAGTTAAAGAAAGCCGAAGTTACGATCTCCGATCAAGGCATGATTGCAGCCGCTAAATCTCGGCATTACGAGGAGAAGTTCAATGCTATAACTCAAGAACACCAGACTGCCCTCAACAAAGCTACTCTCCAGGCCCAATCCGATCTTGACGCTGCCCATGCTCAACATGAACGGGACATGGTCAGCTACCGGGAAAGCCTTAAGAGTTCCGTCATCATTTCCCTCCTCCAGGCCAGGCTAAAGATGGTCCACGAAGCCAAAACACTAGGCTTTGAATGCCCTTCTTGGGACGTCGTTGCCTGGGAAACAAAGCTAAAGAGCCTCGGCGGCACTTCTGCCAAACCAGCTGCTGAAGGATCTTCCAAAGCAGTTGAAAAACCAACCGATGCTGAGAAGGATGCTGAGGCAGATCCCGAGACGGATGCTGCTGAAATTACCATGAACGAAGAAGGCGCTGCCTCCTAAAACTTATTTTCTTTAAATTGAAGATTTATGCTTATGTTTGAACAATTTTATTTCTTGTCTTATGAACAATTTTTATTTCTGCATCAAAACAATTTGATAACCGAAGGTGGATGGGTCCTGGGTTTTAGGATGAAACCTTCGGTTATCAACTGGTATTGCTTATTTCAAATAATTTCATTTTTCAATCGATTTGTTATTGTTTTCTGTATTTCTTAGTGTAGATCTTAGCTTTGCAAAAATTTCGTACAACTATCTTTTGAAAATATCCTGATCAATATACTCATTGATACATTATGAAAACTTTTATTAAATATAACTCCTAAAAATTTAATCAACTTTAGGGAAAACTTTTAAAGAATAAAAGATAGTCCACTTTCTAAAACCCGTTTTGACAATACTTGTTTGATCAAGGTTTTAATTTCAAACTAGTATCACTTCCAAATATTTTAATCAAATATCCTGAAACGCATCCCAAAAACACATTTTAAAGATATATCCTGAAGATATATCCTTTTCAGGATACTTAAACCTTAACCTGAGTTATAGAATTTATGTAAAGTTTATAAAGGAAAGATCATGCCAGGAACTGAGTCTAACCCTAGTATCAATCTCCAATCCCTTTTGCGACTTCTCCTACTAAGATGTCCCCAGTTCGAGACTCTTAGCTTAACTTTGATCCTTTATGCATCATACAATTTCTTTAGATGGAATGTCCCCTGTGCATAATGTCCTCGAATACTTAGAAATTTCCTGGAAATCAGTTCCAATTGTATAGACAGTTTTTTGTGTTACAAGGGTAAAACCCAAAATATACTGGAGATAAATCCTTCGTATCCCGGGGGAAATCCCAAATTTTCATGCGCTACAGGCGGGAGTGTATAAACTCCAAGACTTAAAAAGGTGAAAACCTTTAAACCTTAGAGAGTATGAAAATACCCTTTCGTGAGAGAGGGTGATCAATCCTCATATACCTTTAGGATTCAGGATATAGCCAATAGTAACGAAATTGTCAGCCACTTTTACATGGACTGGTCCCGCCACCTTGAACTATTCCCGAATAACTTGCGCTCCAGGCGGGGTGTTTAAACCCAATTCGGAAGAAAGGTGAATACCTTTAAACCTTTGAAGGGATCAGGATCCCTTATACGTGAGAGAGGGGGCCAATCCTCTAATCTTCCGAAGTATCCTGAGTGTGTATCCTGGTGCTATATCCCGAAGTATATTCTGCAAAACCACTAAAAGCTAAGGTGGGTGTTAGCCTGGCTAACACCCCTCCGATGCTTAAGTCAGTAATAGATTCAAAATAGCAAATAATATCAAAAATTAATAAGAGATACAGAATTCATACCATCCTGAGTTGGAATTTAAGTTCCGTACTCACTTGAAATAAAGTTTCAAATGTATAGCATTCCAAGATCTCGGTAGCATATCCCCCTCTATATTCTTGAGTCGGTACGCTCCTTTTCCTGATTCTGACTCAACCTCATAGGGTCCTTCCCATTTCGGAGTCAACTTTCCATCAGCGGGATTAGTAGTATTCTGAAAAGCTTTTCTTAACACCCAATCTCCAACTTTGAACCTTCTAGTCCTTATATTCTTGTTGTATGCTCTGGATATCCTTTGTTGATATGCTGCCATTCTTAGCCGTGCTGCATCTCTTGTCTCATCAATAGTATCCAGCTCCTGGCATAGGACTTCAGGATTCTGATCAGGATTCCTGAGGTTGGATCTTGCTGTGGGTATCACCATTTCCGTCGGGATCACTGCTTCTGCTCCAAATACTAAGGAAAATGGGGTTTGACCAGTTGCATTTTTTACCGTCGTTCTATCAGCCCACAAAACAAAGGGTAGTTCTTCTGCCCATCTTCTTTTCTTGGCCCCTAATCTCTTCTTCAAGTTGTTGACAATTATCTTGTTTGAGGATTCAGCTTGTCCATTTTCTTGAGGATGTACCGAGGTGGATGTAATCATTTTGATTCCCCAACTCTTGCAGAAGTCAGTAGTCCTTTTACTTATAAATTGAGATCCGTTGTCACAAATTATCTCAGCTGGTACTCCAAACCTAGTCAGGATATTCCTTTTTATGAAGGATACCACTTCCTGATCTCTAACTTGAACAAATGCTTCTGCTTCAACCCACTTGGAGAAATAATCCGTTATTGCCAACATGAAAACCTTTCCTCCTGGAGCCTTTGGAAGCTTTCCCACTATATCCATACCCCACTTCATAAACGGCCAAGGGGAAACAATAGGATACAGCGGTTCAGCAGGCTGATGTAATATGTTACTTGTTTTGGTCAAAAATTACTTAAGCAATTAAGTGATCAAATTAGTTTTGTGAGGTAGTGTGCTAGTAATACTTTGTGAAAAATATATTGGTTTGTTAGTTTACGAAAACAGTTTCAGGATACGGCTCAGGGTATCGAGCTGTATCTATAATCAAACAATGAGCAAAAATGTAAAGGTTGACACGTGATGTACGAGGAAAGCCCTTGATCAATCTAGATCTCCGGCATAAAACCTCGGGAGCTGACAATCGTCGGCTGCCTTGTTCTTCTTATTGCTCGAATAACAGGATACAATGCAGGATATGACACGGATCAACTAAGTGTTACAATGCGATTTGAGCACAAGTGTGAGTGTTTGTGAGTGGTTACAGGTGGTAGAGAGCAAGAATGTACGAGAAGTTGTGTGTGTGAAAGTTGTTTGTTCCTATGATCCATGCATTCCTTTATATAGTAAAAGGAAACAACTAACTATGCTAAAAATCCGGGATATTATGCTAAAAATCCGGGATACTGAGACTATTTCCTTTCTGAACGTTGCCATGATGTTTCCACTCGTTTTCCATGCGCTTACTAACTATAACTCCGAGATTTAAGCTTCCATAACCGTTACAACATTAATATCTTTGACCAATCTTCGTAACTTTCCATAAAACACGCCAATCTTCAATGCTGACCGTCACAAGAGCTATTTTTCCACCATCAACGTCCTTATCCTAACCAATTTGAGCGGGTCTTCAGGATAACTTGGTCTTCATGAACGTTAGTCCCTTGTAGCCAACGTTTACAAGCAAATTGTTAGTAATAGTCAGGATACTGCCTCAGGATGTTACCAATATCCTGGTCCGGTATCCTGATCATATACAACTAATAAAAAATCAAGATACAAAGTCAGGATATGGGCTCAGAATTTCACCCATAACAATTGTCCCCAAAAATATAACTGTTGGATATCCTGATTCCAACGGATATATTTTTTAGTCATTCCAACATGTCTGGTAAGGATATATGTTTTCTTCGATCTTGAGAAGCTTGACAGCTATCCCAAGCCTGTCCTGGTGAAAAAGGAGCCATCTGTTGCTGCTGCCAAAGGTTTCTCTTATGATGACCTTGGCTTCACGGAATCTATCGAGCCCATGACCTCCTTCCCTAATAAGGTAATTATCCAGATCCTGTATCCCGTACACATATATTGAACCTGTATCCTGGTTAGTCTGTCTTTAATGATACCTGTATTTTGTAGGGTCTAAATCATCTGGTCGTCCTGCACTTAGAACAATTCTAATTTCCTGCAAGTAGAATAGTTTGACGACTGAAGGTGGAGGGATCCTGTGTTTCCAGGATGAAGCCTTCAACTGTTCATGTAAATATGCTTTAAAAACTTAATTGTATTCTTGGTGAATGGGTCTCTTTTTGAGACGAAACCAAGAATACAATCTTTTGGACTAATAATAATAAACTGGCCTTTTTAGTCTTATTTATTATGTTTTTATTTTGAAAGGTATGTTTTGAATATCCTGATCAAATATCCTGTTCAGGATACTGATGAAATGTCTTCTAAATCTTAGACAAAACATGGTTGAATATGACTTTTTAGAAAAATTAGATCATTTAGATAAGGTTTTTAAGACTTGAAGAATAATAAATCATACCAGAAACACTTAGGCAATAATTTCCAACCTTAACCTTTGAATCCTTTGCAATGTCCCCGGCATGGATGTCCCTGTCTGTGCAGGATATTGCATCAGTGCATGACATACTTGAGTATTTCTTCACTTAGTGATTAAACTTCGTAGCTTCTTATCCACAAAAGAACGTGTGTAATCACAGCTTGTCATATCTTTGCAATCTTGTTAAAAACTTTAGTTTTACTGGGGATAAACCCTTAATGTACTGGGGATAAACCCTTAGTATCCTGGGGAAAATCCCAAATTTTCGTGCGCTACTGGCGGGAGTGTATAAACTCCAAGACTTAGAAAGGTGAAAACCTTTAAACCTTAGAGAGTATGAAAATACCCTTTCGCGAGAGAGGGTGATCAATCCTCATATACCTTAAGGATCCAGGGTATAGCCAACAGTAACGAAATTGTCAGCCACTTTTACATGAACTGGTCCCGCCACCTTGAACTATCCCTGGATAGCTTGCGCTCCAGGCGGGGTGTTTAAACCCAATTCGAGAGAAAGGTGAATACCTTTAAACCTTAGAAGGGATCAGGATCCCTTAAACGTGAGAGAGGGGGCCAATCCTCTAATCTTTCGAAGTATCCTGAGTGTGTATCCTGGAGCTATATCCCGAAGCATATTCTGCAAAACAACCTTAAACTAAGGTGGGTGTTAGCTTGGCTAACACCCCTCCGATGCTTAAGTTAGTATTGGGTTCAAATAAAATAAATTATATTTAAAAGAGACAAAATTCATACCATCTTGAGTTAGAAATTAAATTCTAAACTCACTTGAAATAGGCTTTGAGATGTATAGCATTCCAGGATCTTGGTAGTATATCCCCCTCCATATTCTTAAGCTGGTATGCCCCTTTTCCGGATTCCGATTCAATCTCATAGGGTCCTTCCCACTTTGGAGCCAACTTTCCATCAGCAGGATTCGTAGTATTCTGAAAATCTTTCCTTAACACCCAATCTCCGACTTGGAACCTTCTAGTCCTTATATTCTTATTATATGCTCTGGATATTCTCTGTTGATATGCCGCCATCCTTAGCTTTGCTGCATCTCTTGTCTCATCAATAGTATCCAGTTCTTGACATAAGATTTCAGGATTCTTCTCAGGATCCCGGAGGTTGGATCTTGCTGTAGGTATCACCATCTCTGTCGGGATTACTGCCTCGGCTCCAAATACTAAGGAAAATGGGGTTTGCCCAGTAGCATTCTTCACAGTTGTCCTGTCAGCCCATAGGACAAATGGTAGTTCTTCTGCCCATCTTCCCTTTTTAGCTCCAAGTCTTTTCTTCAAATTGTTGACAATTATCTTGTTCGAGGATTCTGCTTGTCCATTTGCTTGAGGATGCACTGGTGTAGATGTGATCATTTTAATTCCCCAACTCTTGCAAAAGTCAGTAGTTCTTTTGCTGATGAATTGAGAGCCATTGTCACAAACTATCTCAGCTGGTACCCCAAATCTGGTCAGGATATTCCTCTTTATGAAGGATACCACTTCTTGATCCCTGACTTGAACAAAGGCCTCGGCTTCGACCCACTTGGAGAAGTAATCTGTCATTGCCAGCATAAAAACCTTTCCTCCTGGAGCCTTTGGAAGTTTTCCCACTATGTCCATTCCCCATTTCATAAACGGCCAAGGGGATACGATAGGATATAATGGTTCTGCAGGCTGATGCAGGATGTTGCCATGTCTTTGACATGCATCGCATTTCTGAGCATACTCAGCGGCATCCTTTCTCATGGTCGGCCAGTAATATCCTGTTCTCAACACCTTCGAGAACAGAGATCTGCCCCCAGTATGGTTGCCACAGTCTCCTTCGTGTATATCCTGAAGTACCTCCTTGGTTTCAAGATCTTCCAAGCACCTTAGGTACGGACCTGCAAGGGATTTCTTATACAAAATATTATTTATTATAGTAAAACGAGATACCTTCACCCTATAAGCCTTAGGATTTGCATCCTTTGGGATATCTCCTTCTTGAAGATACTTCACAATTGGAGTCATCCAGGATTCAGGATCCTTCTCAGGATATCCATCACCAGGATCCTGGATACATGCTACTTCTTTATCCTGAGATTTAAAATGTTCCATTGCAGGATACAAGATGTGCACTATTGGTATCTGAGTTCCCTCCGGTATCCTGACAGTAGATCCTAAGTTTGCTAGAGCGTCAGCTTCAGCATTCTTTTTTCTTGGTACCTGTTCAAGTGTAAAAATTTCGAAATATCCTGCTAATTTTTTAACAATTTCAAGATATTCAGCTAACTTTTCACCTTTTACTACATAAGATCCATTGAAATGGTTAGTAATCAACAGGGAATCGACATATACTTGTAAACATCTAATATTCATATTTCTAGCCAATTCTAATCCTGCTATCAGAGCTTCATACTCAGCTTCATTATTAGTGGCAGGAAACTCACATCTAACAGCCTGGGGTAATATGTCCCCCTGTGGCGATTTTAGTAGTATACCCAATCCTACACCTCTAACATTAGATGCACCATCAGTATATAACGTCCAGGATTCTAAGTTTTCTCCTAGCTGTTGTACTTCTAGGTCTACTTCATTTTGAATATCACTACTGAAATCAGTCACAAAGTCAGCTAAAGCCTGAGACTTTATGGCATTTCTAGGTTCATATACTAGATCATACGCACTTAATTTTACTGACCATTTAGACATTCTTCCTGACATCTCGGGTTTCCTAAGCACATTTTTAACAGGATAGTTGGTTTTAACGTGAATCCTATGTGTCTCAAAATAATGTCTAAGCTTAGTTGATGCCATAACTAGGGCTAATATCATTTTTTCTAGATGAGAATATCTAGTTTCAGCATCTAATAAACTTTTACTAACATAATAGACAGGATACTGCTGACCTTCGTGATCCTTGACCAAAACAGCACTTACTGCATTCCCTGATACTGCAAGATACAGGGATAATGGTTCACCATCCTCGGGCTTCATCATCAGAGGTGCGGTTGAAAGATATTGCTTTAATTCCTGTAAGGCTGCTTCATGCTTTTCTCCCCACTCGAACCTCTTATTCTTCTTCAGGATATCGTAGAATTCTTTACATTTTTCTGAGGATCTTGATATAAATCTGTTCAATGCCGCTACTCGTCCAGTTAATCTTTGCACATCTTTCATGTTGGATGGTGACTTGATATCCAGGATAGCTTTGATCTGTTCCGGGCTTGCTTCTATACCCCTTTTAGTCACCATGTATCCTAAAAACTTTCCTGCCCCCACTCCAAAATGGCACTTGGCAGGATTTAGTTTCATATTGCACTGGTCCAGGATATCAAATGCTCCTTTAATATCCTGGAGATGATCCTCAGCCTTCTTGGATTTGACTACCATATCGTCAATGTACACCTCCATGGTGTCCCCCAGTTTGTCTTTAAACATCATGTTCACCAATCTCTGGTACGTTGCACCTGCATTCTTCAAACCAAAAGGCATAGCAATATAACAGTAAATACCTGTTGGTGTCATGAAAGCAGTATCCTCCTGGTCAGAAGGTTCCATTTGGATCTGCTGGAATCCTGAGGATGCATCCATGAAAGTTAACATTTCATGACCGGCAGTGGCATCCACCATCGAGTCTATATGAGGCAGAGGGAATGGGTCTTTAGACATGCTTTGTTCAAGTCTGTGTAATCTACACAAACTCTCCATTTCCCATTCTTCTTTTGAACCACGACCACATTTGCTAGCCACTTGGGAAATTTGACTTCCCTGATCATCTTGGACTTCAATAGTCTTTCAACCTCTTCCTGAATAATTATGTTTCGTTCTGGAGCAAACTTCCTTCTCTTTTGCTGGACAGGCTTGAAAGACCTGTCAATTCCAAGCTTGTGAGTTATAATATCCTTAGAAATACCTGTCATATCCTCATGCTTCCATGCGAATGTTGACATCCTGCATTTCAAAAAGTTAGTTAACTGATTTTCAATATCCTGAGGGATATTGGCTCCAACGAGCACCGAGATATCTGGATTATCTTGATCCAGGATAATTTTCTTTACATCCTGCTCCGAAGCCTCCACGATATCCTGGGCCCGCATCTTTAATTGCTATGCTGCATTAGGCTTGGTTGAGGATTTCATCGAGGATGAGTAACATTCCTTCGCCTCCTGTTGATCACTTTCGACTTTGACTACCCCCCAAGGAGTAGGGATCTTGACACACTGATGATAGGTGGAAGGTACAGCTTTCATATCGTGAATCCATGGCCTGCCCAATATAATATTATAGCAGGATAATGAATCCATGACACAAAACCGTTGCATCGAGTTTACTCCTTCGACATATACGGGCAGTTTTATCTCCCCAACAGTATTCTTTGCTTCTCCACTAAACCCTACAAGCACAGTGGACTTTGAGGTAATCTCTATCTCGGGGATGTTCATTCTCTTCAAGGTTTCCAATTGGATGATGTTGACTGAGCTGCCATTATACACCAGTATCCTGCGTACAAAGTGATTAGCAACATATAAAGTTATTACCAGAGCATCATGATGAGGATCCTGGATAGTATCCCTGTCATAACTATCGAACGTGATCATTTTATCAGTCGTGAGGGTCGATATCCTGGTTGGCTTATTCCCCCTTTCGGCCTTAGCCTCCTTTGCATGTCTTTTGGCTGCAGAATAAGAAGTTCCGCAGATATCGGACCCTCCTGAGATAAAGTTAATTATCTTGGCATCGGCGGGAGGTGATGCTGCTCGTTCAGGATCCTTCTCAATATCCTGACCCTTATTCTTCTTTCTGCCCAGAAGATCCTTCAGATATCCTTTGCTTAGTAGGTAGCTTATTTCTTTCCTCAGGGCATGGCAATCCTCAGTAACATGTCCGAAATCCTCATGGAAGGCACACCATTTGGACTTATCCTTCCAATCAGTTTTTTGTTGATTCTTCCGAGGCCACCTGGCTTTATCTCCCAAACCCTGCATAGCATACATTAGTTCAGGTATATTAACAGAAAAACAATATTCTGACAGTTCAGGATACTCCTCAGGATCCTCATTTTCAACAGCGTTCACTTTTTTGCTATCATTCCTGTCATATGGCTTAGAACGATATGGTTTGTATGAGGATTCTGACTCCCTGTTAGTTGGTTCATATGTTGAGGATGCATTCATCCTCTCTTGCATTTTCTTATCATCTTCTAGCCTGATATATCTCAAGGCCCTGTTTCGAGCTTCGTCCAAGTTCCTGCAAGGATTCATCACAAGATCCTGATAAAACTGGGAATCCTTTTGTAGTCCCATCTTGAATGCTTGGACCGCTGTAGCAACATCAAGGTGTGGGATATCCAAGGATTCCCTACTGAATTTGTTCACATAATCCCTTAGGGATTCTTGAGGCCCCTGTGTTATCCTGTAGAGGTCACTTGTTAGTTTTTCAAAGCTTCTACTACAAGAAAACTGACTATTAAACAAATTAACTAAATGAGCAAATGATGTAATTGAATAAGGTGGAACGTTTAGAAGCCATTTCAATGCTGATCCTGTTAGAGTAGAGCCGAAGCCCTTGCACAAGCATGCTTCCTTAAGTTCTGGCGGGATAGGGTTAATCTCCATCCTCTCCCTATACTGGGCAATATGCTCCTCAGGATCCGTCGTCCCATCATACAGCTTCATGTTAGGAGTCTGGAATCTCTTTGGGATTTCTGCATCACAAATGGGGTGAGCAAATCGGGATATGTTGTGACTATCCCGGGATACTTCCGGTATAGGCTGCACTATCCCAGGCACACTTGATATCATATCCTTCAACTTTTGAAGCTCTCTGGTTATCACTGATGTCACACCTGCATCCTGCAATGATCCAAGATTATTAGTAACAGGGATACTGGTGTTAACAGACAAGTTACCAGCTTGGTGATTCTGGCTATATCCTGGGGCATATCCTGGAGCATATCCTGGATCCCTCACAGTCGACATCCTGGTCGAAGAGGGTATCTCAGGAATATGACTGCGGGAATAACTAGGCACAATATTCCCCCTGTTATCCTCAGCATATACTGCAGAACTGAAGTTTAAAGCTCTTGGTTGCAAGGGAGTGACAGTATCCTCAGCGGGCCTGCTTGAGCTCGATTTCAAGAGTTGTATCTCTCTTATCAGCATTTGGTTGGTCTCCTGCTGCTGCCTCATTTGTTCCTGTACACTACCAAATAAGGTTAGAATTTCTTCATTAGAGGCCAAAACAGGACCAGATCCCTGAATATTCTGAGTGGGAATAACATCCCGAGCCACATGAATTTCGGTTCCTTGTGAAGAGGCTTGCATTCTCGGAGGAGGTGGTGGAAGCATCAAACCAATTGTTGCAGAGGTTGTAACAGACACGGTGGAAGAGCTCATGTTTGATCTCGAGGCCATTGAAAATAATGTGGCAAAAAGTTTTGAAAATAGAAAACCGATTAATGATTTTACAAAAGCTTTTAGTAGAAATAGCACCACTCGCCCCACGGTGGGCGCCAAATTGTTTTGGTCAAAAATTACCTAAGCAATTAAGTGATCAAATTAGTTTTGTGAGGTAGTGTGCTAGTAATACTTTGTGAAAAATATATTGGTTTGTTAGTTTGCGAAAACAGTTTCAGGATACGGCTCAGGGTATCGAGCTGTATCTATAATCAAACAATGAGCAAAAATGTAAAGGTTGACACGTGATGTACGAGGAAAGCCCTTGATCAATCTAGATCTCCGGCATAAAACCTCGGGAGCTGACAATCGTCGGCTGCCTTGTTCTTCTTATTGCTCGAATAACAGGATACAATGCAGGATATGACACGGATCAACTAAGTGTTACAATGCGATTTGAGCACAAGTGTGAGTGTTTGTGAGTGGTTACAGGTGGTAGAGAGCAAGAATGTACGAGAAGTTGTGTGTGTGAAAGTTGTTTGTTCCTATGATCCATGCATTCCTTTATATAGTAAAAGGAAACAACTAACTATGCTAAAAATCCGGGATATTATGCTAAAAATCCGGGATACTGAGACTATTTCCTTTCTGAACGTTGCCATGCTGTTTCCACTCGTTTTCCACGCGCTTACTAACTATAACTCCGAGATTTAAGCTTCCATAACCGTTACAACATTAATATCTTTGACCAATCTTCGTAACTTTCCATAAAACACGCCAATCTTCAATGCTGACCGTCACAAGAGCTATTTTTCCGCCATCAACGTCCTTATCCTAACCAATTTGAGCGGGTCTTCAGGATAACTTGGTCTTCATGAACGTTAGTCCCTTGTAGCCAACGTTTACAAGCAAATTGTTAGTAATAGTCAGGATACTGCCTCAGGATGTTACCAATATCCTGGTCCGGTATCCTGATCCGGTATCCTGATCATATACAACTAATAAAAAATCAAGATACAAAGTCAGGATATGGGCTCAAAATTTCACCCATAACATTACTATGTCTTTGACATGCATCACATCTTCGAGCATATTCTGCGGCATCTTTCCTCATCGTCGGCCAATAATATCATGTCCTTAATATTTTTGAGAATAAGGACCTGCCCCCAGTATGGTTGCCACAATCCCCTTCATGTATATCCTGAAGTACTTCTTTGGTTTCGGGGTTCTCCAAGCACCTCAGATATGGTCCTGCAAGTGATCTCTTATACAAAACATCATTTATAATAGTGAATCGTGATACCTTCATTCTAAAGGCTTTAGGATTCTCATTCTTTGGGATGTGTCCTTCCTTGAGATATCTCATGATTGGAGTCGTCCAGGACTTAGGATCCTCCTCAGGATACTCCTCATCAGGATTCTGAATACTTATTACTTCTTTATCCTGAGGATTCGTCGCATGATATAGGATACGTAATATTGGTATTCGGGTCCCTTCCGGTATCCTGACCGATGATCCCAGATTTGCTAAGGCATCAGCTTCAGCATTATCTTCTCTTGGTACCTGTTCAAGTGTAAAAATATCGAAATATCCTGCTAATTTTTTGAGAATTTCGAGATACTCGATTAACTTCTCTCCTTTAACTGCATAGGTTCCATTAAAATGATTAGTGATTAACAAGGAGTCAACATATACTTGCAAATTCTTGATATTCATATTTTTAGCCAACTCTAATCCTGCAATTAAAGCCTCATACTCTGCCTCATTATTAGTAGCGGGAAATTCACACCTAATAGCCTGGGGTAATATGTCCCCCTGTGGCAATTTTAGTAGTATACCTAAACCTACACCTCTTACGTTAGATGCACCATCAGTATACAATGTCCAACATTCTAAGTTTTCTCCTAGCTGCTGTACTTCTAAATCCACTTCGTTTTGAATGTCACTACTGAAATCAGCCACAAAGTCAGCTAAAGCCTGAGACTTTATGGCATTTCTAGGCTCATATACTAAATCATAAGCACTCAATTTTACTGACCACTTAGCCATCCTACCCGACATCTCTGGTTTCCTAAGCACATTTTTAACAGGATAATTGGTTCTAACATGAATCCTATGCGTCTCAAAATAATGTCTAAGTTTTGTTGATGCCATAACTAGGGCTAATATCAACTTCTCTAGATGAGAATATCTAGTTTCAGCATCTAGTAAACTTTTACTAACATAATAGACAGGATATTGCTGACCTTCATGGTCCTTTATAAGAACGGCACTTACAGCATTCCCTGATACAGCGAGGTATAGGGATAGTGGTTCACCATTTTCAGGCTTCATCAATAGAGGTGCAGTTGAGAGATATCGCTTCAAATCCTGCAAGGCTGCTTCATGCTTTGCTTCCCATTCGAACTTCTTATTCTTCTTGAGGATATCATAGAATTCCTTGCATTTTTTCGAGGATCTTGAAATAAATTTGTTCAATGCTGCTACTCGGCCTGTTAACCGTTGAACATCCTTCATATTCGAAGGTGATTTTATATCCAGGATAGCTCTAATCTGCTCCGGGCTCGCCTCTATGCCTCTTTTCGTCACTATATATCCTAGAAACTTTCCTGCCCCCACTCCGAAATGGCACTTAGCAGGATTCAGTTTCATGTTATACTGATCCAGGATATCAAATGCTCCCTTGATATCCTGGAGGTGATCCTCAGCCTTTTTAGATTTCACCACCATATCGTCAATATATACCTCCATGGTGTCCCCCAGCTTGTCTTTGAACATCATGTTCACCAATCTCTGGTATGTTGCACCTGCATTTTTCAAATCGAAAGGCATAGCAGTTTAGCAATAAATACCTGTTGGTGTCATGAAGGCAGTATCCTCCTGGTCCGAAGGCTCCATTTGAATCTGCTGAAATCCTGAGGATGCGTCCATGAATGTTAACATCTCATGCCCGGCAGTAGCATCCACCATTGCATCAATATGAGGAAGAGGAAATGGGTCTTTAGGACAAGCCTTATTCAAGTCTGTGTAATCTACACAGACTCTCCATTTCCCATTTTTCTTCTGTACTACGACTACATTTGCTAGCCATCTTGGAAACTTGACCTCCCTGATCATTTTGGACTTCAACAATCTTTCAACTTCCTCTTGGATAATAGCATTTCGTTCAGGAGCAAACTTCCTTCTCTTTTGCTGTATAGGCTTGAACGACCTGTCAATTCCAAGCTTGTGAGTAATAATGTCTTTGGATATACCTGTCATATCCTCATGCTTCCATGCAAATGTTGACATCCTGCACTTCAAAAAGTTAGTTAATTGTTCTTCAATATCCTGAGGGATACTGGTTCCTACGAACACCGAGATATCAGGATTATCCTGATCCAGGATAACTTTTTTCACATCCTGCTCTGAAGCCTCCACGATATCCCGGGCCCGCATCTTTAATTACTATGCTGGACTAGGCTTGGTTGAGGATTTCATTGAGGATGAGTAGCATTCCTTTGCCTCCTGCTGATCACTATCAACTTTGACGACCCCCCAAGGGGTAGGGATCTTGATGCACTGGTGATAAGTCGAAGGCACAGCCTTCATGTCATGGATCCATGGCCTGCCTAGTAAGGAGTCCATCACACAGAAGCGTTGTATCGAGTTGACCCCTTCAACATATACCGGTAACTTTATCTCTCCTACGGTATTTCTAGCTTCTCCACTGAAACCAACGAGCACAGTGGACTTCGAAGTAATGTCCATCGGAGATACATTCATCCTCTTCAATGTTTCCAGCTGAATTATGTTGACGGGGCTACCATTGTCCACCAATATCCTGCGTACAAAATGGTTAGCAACATATAATGTTATTACGAGAGCATCATGGTGAGGATCCTGGACAGTATCCCTGTCATCACTATCGAAAGTGATCACTTTATCGGTTGTAAGGGTAGTCATCCTAGCTGGTTTGTCTCCCCTTTCAGTCTTAGCTTCCTTTGCATGTCTCTTGGCCGCCGAATACGAAGTCTCACAAATGTCGGATCCTCCTGAAATAAAGTTAATTATTTTGGCATCTGCTGGGGGTGATGCTGCTCGTTCAGGATCCTTCTCAAGATCCTGCCCTTTATTCTTCTTTCTTCCCAGCAAATCCTTCAGATACCCTTTGCTTAACAGGTAACTTATTTCTTTCCTTAGAGCAATGCAATCCTCGGTCACATGTCCGAAGTCTTCATGGAAGGCACACCATTTGGATTTATCCTTCCAATCAGCTTTCTGCTGATTCTTTCGAGGCCATCTAGCTTTATCTCCTAAACCCTGCATAGCATACATTAACTCAGGTATATTAACAGAAAAGCAGTATTCAGATAGTTCGGGATATTCTTCAGGATCCTCGTCTTCAACAGCATTCACTTTCTTGTTATCATTTCTACCATATGGCTTGGAGCGATATGGTTTATACGAGGATTCTGATTTCCTGTTGGTTGATTCGTAGGTTGAGGTAGAATTCATCCTCTCTTGCATCTTTTTGTCAACTTCCAAGCGGATATATCTCAAAGCCCTGTTACGAGCTTCGTCGAGATTCCTGCAGGGATTCATTACAAGATCCTGATAAAACTGAGAATCCTTTTGTAACCCCATCTTAAAAGCCTGCACAGCTGTTGCAACATCAAGATGTGGGATATCCAAGGATTCTCGACTAAACTTGTTCACATAATCCCTCAAGGATTCCTGAGGTCCTTGAGTTATCCTGTAAAGATCACTGGTTAGTTTCTCAAAACTCCGACTGCAAGAAAATTGACTATTAAATAAATTAACCAAATGATCAAACGAAGTAATTGAATGGGGAGGAACATTTAACAGCCATTTTAAGGCTGATCCTGTCAAGGTAGAACCAAAACCCTTGCATAAGCATGCTTCCTTGAGTTCCGGAGGGATAGGGTTAATCTCCATTCTTTCTCTATACTGGGAAATATGCTCTTCAGGATCCGTAGTCCCATCATACAGTTTCATGTTGGGGGTCTGAAATCTTTTTGGGATTTCAGCATCACATATAGGATATGCAAAGCGGGATATCCTGTGGCTGTCTTGAGATACTTCCTGAATTGGCTGGACCACTCCAGGTACACTGGATATCATGTCCTTCAATTTCTGAAGCTCCCTAGTGAATGTTGACGTCATACCTGGATCCTGCAAAGACCCATTGTTGTTAGTAGCAAGAATATTATTATTTGACACGTTACCGGTCTGAGGATTCTGGCCATATCCTGAAGCATATCCTGAGCTCCTCACAGTTGACATCCTGACCGAGGAGGGTATCTCAGGGGTATGATTCTGAGAATGGCTTGGGACGATGTTCCCCCGGTTATCCTCAGTGTAAACTGCAGAAATGAAGTTCAAAGCCCTAGGCTGTATAGGAGTGACAGTTTCTTCTGCAGGTCTACTTGGGCCGGATTTCAAGAGTTGTATTTCTCTCATCAGCATCCGATTAGTTTCCTGCTGCTGCCTCATTTGTTCCTGTAAACTACCAAACAAATTCAGAATTTCATCATTAGATGCCAAAACAGGACCGGATCCCTGGGTACTGGGAGCGGGGATAACATCCCGAGCTACATGACTTTCAGCTCCGTGAGATGAAGCTTGCATTCTTGGAGGAGGAGGTGGAAGCACCGAACCAATTGTTGCAGAGGTTGTAGCAGACATGGTGGAAGAGCTCATGTTTGATCTCGAGGCCATTGAAAACAATTTAGAAAAAAGTTTTGACAAAATAAAACCGAGTAATGATTTTACTAAAGTTTTTAGCAAAAATAGCACCACTGGCCCCACGGTGGGCGCCAAATTGTTTTGGTCAAAAATTACCGAAGCAATTAAGTGATCAAATTGGTTAAGTGAGGTAGTGTGCTAGAAATACGCGTGAAAAATATGTTATTCAAGTTAAGTGTAAAAACAGTTTCAGAATACGGCTCAGGATATAGAGCTGTATCTGTGATCAAACAATGAGCGAAAAAGTAAAGGTTGACACGTGATGTACGAGGAAAGCCCTTGATCAATCTAGATCGCCGGCACAAAACCTCGGGAGCTGACAATCGCAGCTGCCTTGTGCTTCTATTACTTCAAATATCAGGATACAGTGCAGGATGTGGTGCGGATCAACTAGGTGTTACAATGTAATTCGAATACAAGTGTTTGTGTGTAGTGTTTGCAGTGAGCTAGAGAGCAAAAGTGTTCGAAAGTGTGTGTGAAAATTGCGTGCCTTAATCTGATCCGCCCTCATCTATTTATAGTAAAAGAAATGCAACAAACTATCCTAAATAACCGGGATCCGGCAAATATTCCCCACTCGAACGTTGTAGACCTGGTCTTTCGGGTTCAACGTCTCTCTCACAACAGATACGCCCGAGTCTTGAGGAGAAGAAGTCCATCTAACCGTTAGTAACCCACAGCCTCTAACCTGCACGTGGTTAATTCAATTAACCTCAGGATATCGCCCAGGATGTTAGCAATATCCTAATCCAGTATCCTGATCACAAGCAAACAACCAAAAGCAGGATATTAGTCAAGATATGTACGCTCAGAAAATGACCCATAACACAGCTGATCCGCGCGAACCTGTCTATGCGCACTAACATGATCTTCACTTTAAATCCTATCTTGTCCTATCTGATAATCTACGACTCTATACTTTTGACTTTAAGAAACACGATTGACGGAAGCGATAGACATAGTACATTCACACCTAACTTTCTTCAGTTTTTCTCCTTCTATTCCAATACTACCCTTTTACATCCAAATTACTTTATTTCACTAATTACATGCAACTCCTCAACAAAACATTAATAACTATCTATTCTTATCATATTTGAGATAAACAGGTCTTTTAATACTGAAATATTATGTATCCTACAGCTACACCAGAACCCGTATAATTTAGAGTTGACTCGTAGGTCGAGATGGACCCGTATAATACAGACATAACACGTTTACTTAGATTTGACACGTATTTTATTTTTATTGTTGAAGATATGTCGTCGTCAAATGTGGAAGGTGACATACCGGAAAGATTCGATGAGATGGTCGGGGTGATTGTTCTCGGTATAAGTACATGCAGTATGCACTAGGTAGTCAGCAACGCAAGCGGTTCTTGAAGTTCAGCCAGATGACGGTCGGGCAGTAGAGGACGTTGTGTTGGGATGTGTTACGGGTTGTAGAGGAGGAGCAGAGGGCACGGGGTTTCATCGGGGAGGATACACTTTGGGATCATTTATTTGACCTTGCAGCTCAACCGTCTCATTGGCCGATGACGGTGGAGTTTCTTTCCACGTTCCAGTTTACTCCACGAGCAGCCGACCAACCGAATTCGGATATGGACGATCCAAACAAGCCGCGACCGCCTCCAGATGTATATTTCTGTCTGTTTGGGCAGCGACGAGGGATGTCGCTGCGTCGATTTGCGACCGTCTTCGATTTATACCACAAGTCGGAGATTGTCACCGGCTTATACACCACCGCCGTTACATCTATACCCACAGATGATTTGGTTGCTTGGTGGCTCATGATAAGTGGTTCCTTCGATAAGAAGGGTCGGGCCTCGACTCTTCAAGAGCCACTAGTTTGATATATCCACTATTTCATTGCCACGTCCATCGCTAGACGTGGCAAGAGCAACGAGCGGGTCACGAGGGCCGACCTGTTATATTTATATTGTTTATTCACTAGCAGGTCGTGCGCCTTCCATCGCTGCTTGGCAGAGTATTTTGCCTCATACTATAGCAGGTAGCGACGTATCGCTATGTACGGAGGGGGGTCATCACTGTTATCGCCTGATCTTTGGGCCGATATAGCCCTTATGTCGACGAGTTACGACCTCCTAACACATCACATTTTTTGGATACAAGGATAATGTTACGCCAGCACTACACGCCTCTTCGAGAGGCTTGTGGCGGGTCAGGACCACCGGATTCAGATCCTCACACAGCACGGTCGGCGGATCGACCGAGTGGAGGACTTTGTGGCGTGGATGATGGAGATTGAGGCCGAGAGGTGTAGCCTTGCAGGTCTGCCTATTTGAGCCCCATGTCACGATTTTATCCGAATTACATCTTGTTAGGCACGCAGGCCGGTGCGTCAACTACATAGGCTAGATCGCCAGGCACACCTATGGGCACATTTAGTCATGCTGTTGATAGTGACGATAGCGATATGTCATTGTAGTGCTTTTTTGTTTTTGTTTTAGTTGTATCTTTTTCATGTTATATATTACATTTCGGTTGTTTATTTGTGATGTTTGTTTAAATTGATCATTACTTGTGATGTTTGTTTAAATTGATCATTACGTATTACATGTTCAGTTTGTTTGGTTGTTTTATATCAACGTTTGTATCCGACTTGACACGTTTAAATATTTTTAACGATATTTTAATTTAAAACAGTAATTCAAAACATGATTATCGATGCGGACCCGTTAACTTAGACTTGACACGTTTACTGTAGAACTTGACACATAGATTAAGACGGAACCATTAATTTATATTTGACACGTAGATCGAGACAAACACGTTAACAAAAACAAGATTTTATATTTAAAAAACTAAATATTTTATCAACATGTTAAAAGTCTGATTTACTTCTATTAAAAGTCTGAGTTAAAAACAAAAAGGAAAAAAAAAAACCAATGCCTTCCTCCACGTCCTTGCATGCCGTATAAGTGACTAACAACGCGTATACGACATAAGTGGATATCCAAAATAAATGAGATGTCCAAATAACCTAAGCCTATAGTTAAGTAAAATATAGTCAAAAGTATAGAGTTGTTTATAAGGTCTACTAAAATCGTTAACGGGTATAGCTATGAACCCTGTAAGTGACTAACGGGCACTTGAAGAGTATAGGACAGGTCGACAGGATATGTGGTTTTACAATCAGCATGCCTGGGATTACTGCAACCTTTCAACCGTTATGGCCAAAATTGTCGTTATGTTATTTGTTCCGTACGATGCCAACTAGTCAATAACGATCTATAACTG
Source organism: Helianthus tuberosus (assembly GCA_030545235.1). Classification (NCBI taxonomy): domain Eukaryota; kingdom Viridiplantae; phylum Streptophyta; class Magnoliopsida; order Asterales; family Asteraceae; genus Helianthus; species Helianthus tuberosus. The sequence continues at coordinate 80,627,220 of CM060363.1, forward strand.
AAGATGATAATATGAAAATAGATCAAACACACAAAACCAGGATCTCCCTGCCTGCTTTTATTGTTATTACACAAAAACAAAGTTCAAAAAGAAAAAGACAAGACACTGCTGCAGATACTTGTTATATGTTACTACTAAAACTAGCTAAACATAGCTTGGATACCATGACTGATGACACTCCATAGTTAGCATGCCCATAACTCATTTGCAGGTGCATGGATTACATGTGCAAGGGTTGCATTTGCATCCTTCGTTCTCAGCCGCTGCTGCCACGCCTCCGGTGGTCTCTATTCCACTGTACCACCACACATAAAGACATCAATGAGATGATGATTACCAAGTAGTCTTTTGTAAGCACAAGTGTAGACGAATCAAGCCACTTTGCTAGTCGAAATCGGCTCAGTAAAGCTCGAATCAAGACAAGCTGAAACGAGCCGTAGCCCAATCCTTAAAATAAGCTTGTTTGATAAACAAGTCCAAACTTCGCTTATATAGTTTATAAGTTCGAACTATCCCTCAAGCTTAAACAAACCTATCATTTATAGGTTATTTATCAATTATATTAAAGCTATATTTATATAATAATTATAACTATATATAAAATTATGAGTTAATTACATAGTTAGTCCATGTGGTTTACACAAAATAACAATCTAAGGTACTAATAGTTTAAAATCACTTCTTAGGGTACTAACTTTCCATTTTTAACATGTGGGGTATTAACGTTAATTTCCTGGTTAACTATTAGTACCTTAAATTGTTAGTTTGTGTAAACCACATGGACTAACTATGTAATTAACTATATAATTAATATCCCACATGTTAAAAAATGGAAAGTTAATACCCCAGGAAGTGATTTTAAACTATTAGTACCTTAGGTTGTTAGTTTGTGTAAACGAAGGGACTAACTATGTAATTAACTCTAAAATTATAATAAACATCTATCTATACTATATAATAAAAGAAACCAATATGGGGACGCATTTCATTCATTGGAGCCATCTATTTTTTAGTTTTCTTGTCTTTATCTCCTACTTAATTATAGATAATTAATATTAATTAAAAGATAATTATAAAATTAAATTTAATATAAATTTAAACAATTTGTATAGGAGATAATATAATCTTTCGAAATATTTATTAGATTTCAAAATTATATATCTTGAAATTAACAAAAGATGCACACTAAATATAAACATAAATTAATATAATGTAAAAAGTTAAATGTCATTTTAGTCCCTGTGACTTGGGTCATTTTATCGATTTAGTCCAAAGATTTTATAATACGCAGGGTTTATAAAGATATAACAAGATATAACTTTTTATTGATTGGTATATAAAATTACATGTGCTCAACCCATACAATACATAATGTTCTTAAAAATGTAACTTTTTTCATTATTTAATATATAAAATTAAATTTACTCAATCCGTACAATACACGGGGTTCTTAAAGATATAACTTTTTTTATTGTTTAATATATAAAATTACATTTATTCAAACCATGTAATAAATGGGATTTTTAAAGATATATTGTTTTATTATTTGGTAAATAAAATTACCTATAATAAAAGAAACCAAATTTTTACACGTGTCATTCATAGAAGGTATTGTCAAATCTTTACTTATCTTATATTAACTAAATAATAAATTAATATTAAATCTTATCATACTTTAATAAAATATTATCATCAAATCTAAATTGTTAATTTAATATATTTTTAAAATAAATACCTCTCTTTCCTACTCATCTTATATTAAATTAAATATATAAATAATAAATTAATATTAAATGTTATCCTAATTTATTAAAAATATAAATTTTTTTATTAATTGGTATACAAAATTATACTTATTCAACTTGTGTAAAACGCAGGGTTTTTTAAAAATATAACTTTTTTTATTATTTATTACTATAAAAAGTTACATTTATATAACACGTGTAATACACGAAGTTTTTAAAGATATAATTTTTTTATCATTTACTATGTAAAATTATATTTATTTAACACGTGTAATACATGGGGTTTTTAAGGATACAATTTTTTTATTATTTGGTAGATTTTCAACCCGACGATACATGGGTTTTTTAAAGATACGACGTTTTTAGTATTTAATATACAAAATTATATTTATTTAATATGTGTAATACACATGGTTTTTAAAGATATAACTTTTTTTAGAGCTATTCAACACGTGTAACATACGGGGGGTTTTAAGGATGTAATATTTTTGAGTTAATAGCCAAAATAGTCCCTGAGATTTGCTCACTTTTGCCACTTTAGTCCAAAATCCAATTTTTTAAATCTGGGTCCCTGAGGTTTGCATTTTGTTGCCATTTTGGTCCAAATTTCAAAAAAGTCTAATTTTGTCAGGATTTCTTACTGAATTTTGTCTTCTTCCTCATTTCTCATAAGGGAAAAATTGTCATTATAGATTATTATAAACTAATAATTTATATTAAAAAAATATAAAAAAGCCTCAAAGAACTTATATTATAGAAGAAGATGATGGGGAAGGTGAGATGTTTTGATCGATTAGGGTTATTTAAAGTTCTTTGAGGTTTTATTTTTATTTTTTTAATATAAATTAGTTTATAATAATTTATAATGACAATTTTGCCCTTCTGAGAAATGATGAAGAAGACAAAATTCAGTAACAAACCTCAGGGACCCAGATTTAAAAATTTTGGATTTTGGACTAAAGTGGCAAAAGTGAGCAAAACTCAAGGACCATTTTGGCTATTAACTCAATATTTTTATTATTTGGTAGATTTATTCAACCCAATTATACACGGGTTTTTTAAAGATACGACGTTTTTAGTATTTAGTATACAAAATTACATTTATTTAATCTGTGTAATACACATGGTTTTTAAAAGTATTTAGTATACAAAATTACATTTATTTAATCTGTGTAATACACATGGTTTTTAAAAATATAACTATTTTTATTATTTGATATATAAAATTACATTTATTTAACCCGTACAATATACGGGGTTTATAAAGATATAACTTTTTATTATTTAATATATAAAATTACATTTATTCAACCCGTATAATACACGGGTTTCTAACATAGTATCTTATACGAGAAACGATCCTTAACCCTAAGCTGAGGTCGAGCTTGAAAAACATCCGTAAGCCTGGCTCAAGCTCGAATTCTAAAATTAACGCTCAAAACAAGCCGATCTCAGCTTCCCGAATCTCATACGTTAAACGAGTCTAGATGAGCTCGGGCTCGACTCATTTAGAGCGGAATTGAAAGTGAATTTCATTTTAAATTACGTAAAATCGAAATAAGAGAAATAACGTACGTCTTAGTAGGTGCAACACCAAGAATAAGTGTCTCAGTGGTAGTACTCTCACCGGAGACCATTTCTGGGTACATCTTGCACCTGCAACCAACGGAAATAAACAACTATATATATCTCTAACATCCAATTTAATTGCATGTAAGGAAATCAAACCAAAAGATAAGTACCAAATCCAAATGATTACAACTTACCCACGACAGCCGTTACCGCACTTGCAACCGGAGCCGCAACCGCAGTTTCCACCACAGCAAGAAGACGACATCGTTTCTTGAAGGATTGATCGAGATCTCGGAGTTTTAAGTTATGGAAAGTATCAAAGCTGTTTGTTTGTTCTAGTGTTGGAACGAATAATGTGGAGTTAACTCTATTTATAAGCAGAAGCAATAATAGTTATTGATCTCCACCGTCCACGTACCACCATATCATCATCATACAAGGTCAATATAGCTATTATGGCGGTGATAACAGTCCATAAATAACTGCATTGTCTTGACGTTATCCCAAGATTTTTATATATGTTGTATGTTTCGTACTTTTTATAAATTATATAAATAACAGGTTGAGATCCTGTACAAACAGTGCTAACTGTAAGAACCGTAAGAACAGATCTGAACCATTGATAGTTTAAATTAAGGGATAGGGTTGATTATAAATAAAACTCTTATAATTAAAAATTAGTACTAACAAGTTAGGGGTAATTTCGTAAAATTGCTAGTCATTTGACCATTTTCAATTAAATACAAATTCCACCAAGGTTTTTAAACTAAAATAACTTTTATATACTTCATTATTTTTTAAAAAAATATATACCATAAAATCAAGTATTTTTTTATCTTTAATATGAGTACCATATTGTTATAACTTTTTTTATTTATAAAAGTAACTATTAAAAAAGTTACCAAAAGTTGTTTTATAATTGTGCTGATAATGTGCTGATTATGTGTTAATTACAATATAATACAAACAAACACCAAAAGGAGATATAATCAGCACATCTGATGTGCTGATAATGGAGAACGATTGAGGATGTTTTGCTAATGTCGTTTATGTTGATAATGGAGAACGATTGAGGACGATGTGCTGATAATGGAGAACGATTAAGGATGTTATGCGAATTATATAGTGTTGTGCTGATTATATTTTTTGTGGTGGTTCCTATAGGTTGGTTCGATCATGGAGAGTTACTAGATCATGGATATGTTAAAAAATTCAAACTTTGATTTGAATTAAACTTGCATGGATTTAGGGATGTTTTAATAATTATTTTTAACTAGTTATAAATAAATATGGTGTGACAATTGGCACCAAACCGGTAATTTCCGTACACTTTAATCATTATTTAATGACTGCAATTATGTGCTTAATTGGCAGCAATGTCTGAACACATGCTAAACAAGTGAATTCATGCACGTTGTATACTACAAAATATTGCTTTATGCATAAACGAGAGCGTTGCGAAAAAAATACTAGTAAACCCACCGGTAAGACACTTTGTGTCAACATAACTGCAGAAAGCAGTCGGACAATAAAATTGGAGCCTAGGTGTAGGTCCAACAACAAGAATACATTAAAGCCCAAGAGTACATACAAGGGTTTAATATATATACTCTCCGGAAGCAAAAATACGCACTAAAAAGCACCCGAAACGCACTTTAAGTGCAGAATTTTAATAAATTCAGCTCTAAACAGCTTTTAACAACATAAATATTATGCAGAAATTACGTTTTATTATCCAGAATACTTCCCTAAGTGTCGGGAATTGAAGGTGTCACAAAAGAATACTTAAAAAACACTAAAAGGTGCAATTTAGCACTTTAACGAATCGGTATCTAACCGAACAACCGGACATAACCCGGAACATCAAATTATTATTTGAAGCGTTGTTTTTATTTTTCTGAGCTAGTTATGGTCCCCGAGCACCATAACACCTCATAAAAATATCAACTAACTAGAAACATAACTTACACTTGAGATTTAACTAGTAATTAGCCAACATAGTTCAAAACTAATCTACTACCCCCCCCCCCCCCCCATGTCCACGGTTCCAACAAGGGACCCACTTTGTGATTTGTTTCAATTTTTAATGAGATTATGTTGGCACATTATGGACATTTTATACAAAGGATATTAGAAGTTGGAGGATCTTTATTTAAACCACTAGACTACCATCATTCTTATTATCACAACTCAACACACACACACCACTCTCCCTCTTCCTCCCTTGCTCTCGGCAGCCACCTCCACCCACCATACAACCACCATCAACCTCCCTTTCAAGCATTTTATATACATACGAAGGTGCAAGAGGTCCAACAACTAAGCTTGGTGCACTCGGAAGCTCAAGGACCGCTCTTGTTTTCTTTTATCCACCACTTTTACGCTTCGAAACTCCCCTAGCCTTGTGCTAGTAGTAAGTGTCTTAAAATGTAACACCCCGAAAATATGAAAACCTTATACTAAAATTTTAAAGTATAAATAAATGAGAATTTACCAACTAGGAATTTAACCTAGTTAACAAATTCTCTAGAAATAACATGAAATAGGGTTAATTAACCAAAACTTTATGTTAAATAAAAGTGAAGGGGCCAAAGATGTTAAAAGTGAAACTTGTATTTTAGAATGTGATAAAAATAAAAACCAAACACCCCACTAAGGGGCTGGTCGATCAAGAACAAGCGGGGGGGGGGGGGGGGGGGCGACACCCCCATTCCAAAACTCAAACACACAAAATCAGTAAATTGAAGGCTCAATTCAAGTCGGAATCGAAATTAAAGCATAGAATCGTGATCCTCATTGCAAGAGGATTATAAGGTATGTAAAAATTGAGGAAATCTCTAAACTTGAAATTCTCATGATTTTGGAAAATCCGAAAATCAGATGTTGCATGTGTGTTATGTGATTAGATTAAGGATAATATAGTGTCTAGGAGTGAAACCTAGACAACTACATGTGAAATCATGTTCTAATTCAGGGAATTCCATGAACACCTTGAAGGTGGGTTGTGGGTTTTAGAAGATGATGATGAACATTAGGGTTTAGAATGATTATCCTAGTGTAATTCGATTGTAGAAAGTGATTCCAGAAAGATATGATGTCTAAATACTATAGAAGGGCTTTATTGTTGTCAAGTTAGCTAATTAGCAAGCTATGAAGTTGAATACTAAAGATATAAAAAATTCTGCCTATGAAGTGTTTGTTGAAATGCCTCAAAGAAGGCTTGAAACTAGAAATTTGTAGTTAAAACACCTAATTGTGATGTTTTGACTATTATGCGAAATGTGATTACAAAGAGTTCTAAATATGATAACATTGAACTCTATAGGAAAGGATACCGGAACGTCAAGTGGACATGCCGGTGGCGATTCGCGGTTGAAGGGCGTATAATAAGGTATGTAACTTGAGTTGTTACATTTGAGTTAAATTTGGTTGTTTAGTACATTGTAATTCTTTGGTGAATAAAAGTCGAGTTGGAATTAGGCAATGAATGTCGCTATAATCGAAAGATAGGTCAAATTCTGGTTGGAACCCGTTGGTAGTCGTCATAGAGGAGGATTTCCTTAGACGAGCCAAACGGGTCGAATAATCAAGTAAAGCATGGTTAATACCTTGAAATATGTTGGATTATTCTTTGATATTGAATAATGTATTATATGTTAGAAATAAGAAAATTTGATGTATTGGTTTCCTAGAAAAGCGAGATCCGAGAAATTGGTTTGAGTGAAACGAACAAGCCAAACAAAAACATGAATTCCCAGGATCCACCGTAAATTACGGTAATACCGTAATTTACGGTAGAGGTCATGTGTTTTACGGTGGTTAGCTCCTGGTTTACGGTGGACCTAAGATCTCCAAAAGTCACCGTAAATTACGGTAACACCGTAATTTACGGTGAAATCAGAAAATCTTAAATTTTGTTTATTTTAAATTGATGTTGGATCTTATGTTTAAGCCTTATGTATCAAAGTCAAAACTAATGTTTTAATGGTTTTGACCCTAGGTGTTTAGTTGGATCTTACGGATGGTGGTCAAGCGACGTCGAAGAACCGAACACGATTTTTGAAGCTTCCGCTATGTTAAATCTTACTTAAACTTCGTACATGGGTTGTAAAAATACTTTAAACAACTTTTGAATGTTCCAACCTAGTCATTAGTTGACTAAGGTTTATGATATTATGCTTTTACTTATGTTAAATTATTATCTTTTGGTATAAAATTATATTTATATTCAAGTAAATACGGAGGGTGTTACAAGTTGGTAATCAGAGCTCAAGGTTGTCAATAAGTGTTCGGTTCAAGCTTGATTGATCGTCCGGTAAGAACTAACTTATTTTGTTAATAAATTATGTACTACGTAGAAAGTGAGAAATGAACAAATATGCATGAAAAGAGTGTGTAAGCTCACTCAAAAACAAGAAATGCATGAAACAAGAATTATTAAATCAAGTTACGAACTTGATTGAATTGAAACAAGAATTATTAAATCAAGTTATGAACTTGATTGAATCGAAACAAGAATGATTAAATCAAGTTATGAACTTGATTGAATTGAAACAAGAATGATTAAATCAAGTTATGAACTTGATTGAATCAAAACAAGAATGATTAAATCAAGTTATGAACTTGATGAAATCAAAACAAGTAAAGCATGTGTTATAAATGGAATGTTTAACAACTTATGTAAACATTTCAGAAATAGAGATGGCTGATAAAGGTAACGATGATGCGGTGCCAAGAGTCACCGAACAAGTGAGGGAAGTGATTGCCGAAGAGGTTGGAAAGGCAATTGAAAACAGTCTGTCGGGCTTTATTGATAAAATTCAAAACACGGTTTTATCAATAGTAGAAGATAGAATCAAGAAATTGGAAGATGATTCAAATCCAGCAAAGGAAAAGCATGGTGAACGAAAGCCTTGTTCATACAAGGAATTCATGGCCTGTAAACCACCAATATATAATGGGGAGGTTGATCCAATTGTGTGCCAACGATGGCTAAGTGATATCGAAGGAGTATTCGAGAGAACTCATTGTGATGAAGATGACTACGTGGCTTATGGTACGGGTCAATTAAGAGGTCAAGCGAAAGACTGGTGGGATAACAAAAAGAAGGAGATTGGAAGTGAAGCGGCTAAGGCAATGACATGGGAGGAGTTTAAGACGTTGTTTCTTAAACACCATAGTCCCAAAGCGGTCATAAATAGAATCAAGGAAGAGTTCATGCAACTCAGACACAAGGGTGAATCCATAGACAAGATCACGGGGATGTTTATGGACAAGATAAAGTTCTGTGATGATTTGGTGACAAATGAAGAACAAAAGGTCTATTACTACCACAACATGCTAAGTGCGGAGTATAGAGAGTTCATAACCCCTTCAAAATATGAGACCCTTACCGAGATTGTCAATGCTGCTCGGGAAAGGGAGATCGAACTGAAAAAGAGCATAGAACGGGGTGAACGAAGGGCACAAGATGTGAATCCAAGCCCTACTAAGAAGGCACGAACAAACGAAAGCGCAAAGAAATCTGATACGAAAGGCGGGTCGCCAAGTTGCAGAATCTGCGGGAAGGGTCATAAAGGCGAATGCCGTTACAAGGATAAGCCTTGTCCCATATGCAAGAAAACGGGACATATGGCTATATCATGCCCGGAGAAAGTGACGGTTTGTTACAATTGTTATCGAACGGGTCACAAGAAGTCGGAATGCCCGGAGCTGGTTGGGAAGAAGGATGGGCAGGAACCGAAAGGTGAAGCCCCGAAAGCAAAGGCAAGATCTTTTCAACTAACCGCCGCAGAAGCAAAGGTGGAACCTGATGTGGTCTCAGGTATATTTGCTGTAAATTCAATTCCTGCACACGTGCTATTTGATACGGGTGCGAATAAATACTTTGTTTCATATGGACTTATTCGACATCCTTCATTTGTTCTAACAAAATTACCTGTGCCTTTAGAAGTAGAGATAGGTAATAACAAGAGCTTTATTGTTTGTGATGTATGTGAAAATTGTAAACCGAGCATCGACGATGAAGAATATTTGATAAATCTAATCCCGATGTCGATGGGAGAATTTCAAGTAGTCGTTGGGATGGATTGGCTATCTCGACACCATGCAAAGGTCGTGTGCTTCCGTAAAGAAATAAAACTAACATCTCCGAGCGGGAAACACGTCACCATTTATGGCGAAAAAGGAGGCAACCCCATAGTATGCTCAATGTTGAAAGCTCACAAACTAATGAAGCGAGGATGCAAGGCATTCATGATATACGCTAATGAGCCCGAGAAAGAATCACGAAAGATTGGAGATGTACCGGTAGTACGAGATTATGAAGATGTTTTTCCGGAAGATTTACCGGGGATACCGCCTGAACGGGAAATAGAGTTCAGGATCGAATTGATTCCGGGCGCGAAACCCGTAGCAAAAGCCCCGTACCGACTTGCACCGTCGGAATTACAAGAGTTGATGTCCCAAATTCAAGACCTGCTCGACAAGGGATTCATAAGGCCGAGTGTGTCTCCTTGGGGCGCACCGGTGTTGTTCGTAAGAAAGAAAGACGGGAGCATGCGCATGTGTATCGATTACCGGGAGTTAAACAAACTCACGGTAAAGAACCGATACCCGCTCCCAAGAATAGATGACTTATTCGACCAATTACAAGGCGCGAACTGGTTTTCAAAAATTGACCTTAGGTCGGGGTATCACCAACTAAAGGTCAAAGAAGAAGATGTGCCGAAGACGGCTTTCCGCACGAGATACGGACATTACGACTTCCTCGTGATGTCATTTGGGCTAACAAATGCACCCGCGGCCTTCATGGACCTCATGAACCGGGTTTGCAAGCCAATGCTGGATAAGTCGGTCATCGTGTTTATCGATGATATCTTGGTGTATTCGAAAAGTGAAGCTGAACACGCACATCACTTACGAGAAGTGTTAGAGACCCTTAGACGAGAGAAGTTATACGCAAAATTCTCTAAATGTGCCTTTTGGTTACGAGAGGTACAATTTCTTGGCCATGTCATAAGTGTCGACGGAGTATTGGTGGATCCGTCAAAGATAGAGGCCGTGTCAAAATGGAGTCCCCCAAAGAACCCTTCTGAAATTAGAAGCTTTTTGGGACTTGCGGGATACTATAGGAGATTCATTCAAGATTTCTCCAAGATTGCGTCACCGCTAACAAAATTAACCCGGAAGAAAGAAAAGTTTATTTGGGGTGTAGATCAAGAAAGGGCGTTTCAAACACTAAAAGTGAAGTTAACTCAAGCTCCGGTACTGACATTGCTGGACGGAGTCGAAGACATGGTGGTTTATTCTGATGCTTCACTATCGGGGTTCGGTTGTGTCTTAATGCGACGGGGCAAAGTTATAGCTTATGCCTCGAGACAACTGAAGATACACGAGAAGAAATACCCCACGCATGATCTTGAGTTGGCTGCAGTGGTATTTGCCTTAAAAATATGGAGGCATTACTTATATGGGGTAAAGTGCACCATATTCACCGATCACAAGAGTTTAAAATACTTCTTCGATCAGAAGGAGTTAAATATGCGACAAAGAAGATGGCTAGAAACGGTGAAAGACTTCGATTGTGAAATACATTACCACCCCGGAAAGGCTAATGTAGTGGCGGATGCTCTAAGTAGAAAAGCGGACTACGTCCCGATACGAGTAAGGTCGATGCAACTCGTGGTGACCTCGGGTATACTTGAACGTATTCGAGAGGCGCAGTTAGAAGCAGTAAAAGAAGAGAATTGGAAGAAAGAAAGAATAATTGGTCAATTGAAAGATTTGTCGGATGGGAATCACGGGTTGAAGACTCGATCCGGAAGGATATGGGTCCCACATACCTGTGGAGTGAAGGCGCTTCTACTTAATGAAGCTCATAAATCCCGTTATTCAATTCATCCGGGTGCGACCAAGATGTATAATGATTTGAAACAAAATTATTGGTGGCCCGGAATGAAGAGGGACGTGGCGAAGTATGTGGAAAAATGCTTGACATGTTTACAAGTCAAGGCGGAGCATCAGAAACCATACGGCAAACTCCAACCGTTAGAAATTCCGGTTTGGAAATGGGAACATATCACAATGGACCAACTAACCAAGTTGCCAAAAACGAATCGTGGTTTCGATGCCATATGGGTAGTGGTGGATAGATTGACGAAAAGTGCTCACTTCATTCCGATCCGTGAGACTTATACGTCAGAAAAGATGTCAGAGGTTTACACGAATGAAATAATAGCACGTCATGGGGTGCCGGTATCCATTGTATCTGATAGGGATACCCGGTTTACTTCAAATTTCTGGCGAGATTTCCAAGAACAAATGGGAACCAAATTGTTCATTAGCACTGCGTACCATCCTCAAACGGATGGACAAAGTGAAAGAACGATACAAACATTGGGGGACATGCTACGGGCGTGTATAATCGACTTTGGAGGCAGTTGGGATGTTCACCTACCGTTAGTCGAGTTTTCGTATAACAACAGTTACCAATCTAGTATTAAGATGGCACCATACGAAATGCTTTACGGTAGGAAGTGTCGAACCCCGGTATGTTGGGGTGAAGTGGGTCCACGTGAACTTGCCCACCAAGATATAGTACGAGCCACGAATGAAAAGATTGATAAAGTTCGGGCACACTTGAAAGCGGCTCAAGACAGGAAAAAGGCGTATGCTGATAAAAGGAAAAGGCCAATCGAATTCCAAGTTGGTGACATGGTCATGCTAAAAGTTTCCCCATGGAAGGGTGTTATTAGATTCAGAAAAAGGGGGAAGCTAAGCCCAAGGTTTATTGGGCCATTTAAAATTATCGGAAGAGTTGGCAAGGTAGCTTACCGCCTTGAGCTACCGGAGGAACTAAGTGGAATTCACGGCACGTTTCACGTGTCACAATTAAGAAAATGCCTAGCAGACGAAACGACCTATATCCACTACGATGATATCGAAGTGGATAATAGTCTGAATTATGTGGTGAGACCGGTAGAGATTTTAGATTGAAAAGTCAAACATTTACGAAATAAACAAATTGACCAAGTCAAAGTCAAATGGGAGCATAGGAAAGGTTCGGACACTACGTGGGAGTCCGAAGAGGAGATGCGACGTCTTCACCCTACATTATTTGGTACGTACATCGGTTTCGGGGACGAAACCCTTTTAAGGGGGGTGGACTTGTAACACCCCGAAAATATGAAAACCTTATACTAAAATTTTAAAGTATAAATAAATGAGAATTTACCAACTAGGAATTTAACCTAGTTAACAAATTCTCTAGAAATAACATGAAATAGGGTTAATTAACCAAAACTTTATGTTAAATAAAAGTGAAGGGGCCAAAGATGTTAAAAGTGAAACTTGTATTTTAGAATGTGATAAAAATAAAAACCAAACACCCCACTAAGGGGCTGGTCGATCAAGAACAAGCAGGGGGGGGGGGGCGACACCCCCATTCCAAAACTCAAACTCACAAAATCAGTAAATTGAAGGCTCAATTCAAGTCGGAATCGAAATTAAAGCATAGAATCGTGATCCTCATTGCAAGAGGATTATAAGGTATGTAAAACTTGAGGAAATCTCTAAACTTGAAATTCTCATGATTTTGGAAAATCCGAAAATCAGATGTTGCATGTGTGTTATGTGATTAGATTAAGGATAATATAGTGTCTAGGAGTGAAACCTAGACAACTACATGTGAAATCATGTTCTAATTCAGGGAATTCCATGAACACCTTGAAGGTGGGTTGTGGGTTTTACAAGATGATGATGAACATTAGGGTTTAGAATGATTATCCTAGTGTAATTCGATTGTAGAAAGTGATTCCAGAAAGATATGATGTCTAAATACTATAGAAGGGCTTTATTGTTGTCAAGTTAGCTAATTAGCAAGCTATGAAGTTGAATACTAAAGATATAAAAAATTCTGCCTATGAAGTGTTTGTTGAAATGCCTCAAAGAAGGCTTGAAACTAGAAATTTGTAGTTAAAACACCTAATTGTGATGTTTTGACTATTATGCGAAATGTGATTACAAAGAGTTCTAAATATGATAACATTGAACTCTATAGGAAAGGATACCGGAACGTCAAGTGGACACGCCGGTGGCGATTCGCGGTTGAAGGGCGTACAATAAGGTATGTAACTTGAGTTGTTACATTTGAGTTAAATTTGGTTGTTTAGTACATTGTAATTCTTTGGTGAATAAAAGTCGAGTTGGAATTAGGCAATGAATGTCGCTATAATCGAAAGATAGGTCAAATTCTGGTTGGAACCCGTTGGTAGTCGTCATAGAGGAGGATTTCCTTAGACGAGCCAAACGGGTCGAATAATCAAGTAAAGCATGGTTAATACCTTGAAATATGTTGGATTATTCTTTGATATTGAATAATGTATTATATGTTAGAAATAAGAAAATTTGATGTATTGGTTTCCTAGAAAAGCGAGATCCGAGAAATTGGTTTGAGTGAAACGAACAAGCCAAACAAAAACATGAATTCCCAGGATCCACCGTAAATTACGGTAATACCGTAATTTACGGTAGAGGTCATGTGTTTTACGGTGGTTAGCTCCTGGTTTACGGTGGACCTAAGATCTCCAAAACTCACCGTAAATTACGGTAACACCGTAATTTACGGTGAAATCAGAAAATCTTAAATTTTGTTTATTTTAAATTGATGTTGGATCTTATGTTTAAGCCTTATGTATCAAAGTCAAAACTAATGTTTTAAGGGTTTTGACCCTAGGTGTTTAGTTGGATCTTACGGATGGTGGTCAAGCGACGTCGAAGAACCGAACACGATTTTTGAAGCTTCCGCTATGTTAAATCTTACTTAAACTTCGTACATGGGTTGTAAAAATACTTTAAACAACTTTTGAATGTTCCAACCTAGTCATTAGTTGACTAAGGTTTATGATATTATGCTTTTACTTATGTTAAATTATTATCTTTTGGTATAAAATTATATTTATATTCAAGTAAATACGGAGGGTGTTACATAAAACTTCATCTTGTTCATGTTTTTGGTGGTTAATAGTTGAAAGAATGGTAAATATTAAGAAAACTCTAATGAACATAAGCTAAGTCTTGAACATAAAGTGATAAATGGTGGATAAAGAGAAGTTATGTGTGTAAATCATGTAAATCTTGTCTAGTTGTGATTATTTGATGTTGTTTGTTACTAAAAGTGGGATGGATCATCATCTAGACATACTAGATCATGTTCAAGAACATGAACTAGTAGTATGTTAGTATTAGAAATGTGAAAGATGATGAAACCATCCACCATGAACTTGAAACTTGAATAAAAATAATTTTTCTTGTAAAATGAAGTTGTAAACTTGTGGATCTAAAGACCTACAAGTGGTTTTTTGGAAGAACCAAGCAAAAATATTAGTTTTGTTAAAACCCGGATCTTATCCGAACTAAAAGCATTTTTAGTAAATAAACAAGTGTGTAAACACTTGTGTAACAAGGAAGTTCAACAAAGAAATATTTTTGTGAATCTTGACTAGAAGTTGTGAAACTTCATATTCTTTAAAAATAAAGTTTTTAAGAAACTAAACTTATTTTTAAAGATAACAAGACCTACTAAATATGTTAGTAACTTACTACATATTTTTACAAACTTTCAAGTTCATAAGTGTGTGATATATGCTTGTTTTGACAAGTTTGGAAAATAAAGATGTTGTTGTTGATATTGTTGTTGATTTTAAAAGAAAATAAACACATGTTTTGAAAACATGGGAAACCTCCATTTTTAGGGGAAACTCTGTCAAAATTTTTATAAATTTTGACACTTAGAAAAATATAAGATTTTGAGAAACTTATTCCCTAAAAATGTATCTAAAAATATTACCAAGGTTTCCCTAATTTTTGGTGATAAGAAATGATGATTTCTTCAAGATTATAATTTATGTTAAGTATATGTATATTTTTGAGAGAAAAATATATATTATTTGATCATCAACTTTTGTGCTAAGTGTATATAGTATGTGTTATACGTCCTAGTGTATTAAGACTTAAAAATACACTAAATACTCATGAGAAGTATACACACAAAAATACACATACGACATACAAGATACATAATTCAGGTGCAAAGTGCAAAACACGAAATACTTATATTAATTTTTGAGAAAATAATATAAGTAAGATACTTAGTTAAAAATATAAAATATTTTTAACACAACAATACAAATACAAAAGAGAGTGACTGTACTTGTGCGACGCAAGTCTAGTGACTAACGTTAAGAAAACGCGTATAGGTCACGACGTTAATTAAGCAAATCCGGTGAAGTTTACGACGCAAGGAACACAAAGTTGTGAGTTCATGCTCCCCCTTTTCTTTAACTGTTTTCAGTTTTATAACTTCGGGGGTGAAATACATGTACAAATGTTACAATATTTATAAATGGTATGATAACAAGAAACACACTTGGTGAGAACGAGTACCGAGTGTGATGTGTTTTGAGAAATGATACGAGAAATCGTGTCACGAATAGGGTACCATAAGCACCATTAATCAACAATATACCTAGACCACAGAACAAAAGGTTAGATCTAACGGGTGCCGGGCAGCCACACTCTCGGTGAGGGCGGGAATCGAGTAGTGCTTTTGTGTCTCAGAATATGCCAACTAGAAAAATGCCTAAGGTTTGGTGACTTCCTATGTCGTGTCACATGTTAATGGCCTTGCAACCCATTAACAAATCCTGATACTTACAGGAATACTTTATTTACATAAGATTCATACCATACTAAAACTTGATTTATACTTGAGTACGTGGGGTACTCAAGAAAACTTGAATTATACATGAGTACGTGGTGTACACATGAATACTTGATTTATATATGAAAACTTGATTTATACATGACACAAACTATGTTTTCATACAAAGTATACAAACGTGAAATACAAAAACTGCATGAATTCACACCAACATTATGTTGACGTTTTTTTTTTTCAAAACTCACATGTATTTCAGGTAACTAGGATGGATGTGCGCGCGGTCTTGCTTATGCTCTTGGATGTCGCTATGTTTATCGTTAAATAAAGTTGTAACTTTTAAAACAATATGCTATCTCGTGTTGTAAACACTTGACTTATGTTTTCAGTAATGTAATGTTTGAAGTTACTTTTGAGCATATAGTATGTTTACTCTTCGTATGCAATGAGAACCTTTCATGATCACACCTCGTGCTTCCGCCGCAGAAAGGGGTGTGACAGATTGGTATCAGAGCTGCGATTGTAGTGAACCAGGATTCCTTCTCGAGTCTAGTCTACAATCTCTAGGATCCTTTCACGAAAACAATTTTTCAAATAGTTTTCATTGCATAAAACGTCCCGCGACATCCACTACCTGAAACTAGTTACAAGAGTCTAGAAAAGACACTACGAGACTTAGGGTGCACAGAAGTAGCACATGTCTTTAACTAAGAAATTACTTGCAATTATGTGTGATAATTAGCATATACACATACTAGAAGTAGAATGTCACGAGTATACGTGACTTTATCTGAAAGCGATGGCCCATCTGAAGGAAGAGATACGAGGATGAAACGAACTGTGCGGACCGTGCAAGGAGTTATGTAATTATGGATGCATACATAATTATGGAATTCAGTGCACAGAAACCACAGCAAGTCTTGTCACGTATAGATTCCCTCAGTGCAAGCCTACTAAGTACTCTGCTAGAGTAATAATTGTTTGATGTCACTTATGTGGTATATACCTGTGAATATATATATGCTACTACTGTCTAGTGTGACGATATCAAACAAATGTTTAACCCTGTTGTGTTATGTTCTGTCAGAACATGGCACCCAGGAAAGCTGTGAATGCTCGCAATAATGATCAACCTCCTCCTCCCCCATTGCCAAGAACTGCTGAAGAGCTGAATGCACTATTGGAAGAAAGGATCTCCGCTGCTATCGCCCAGTACGAGGCAAACCATACTCAAGACAGTGGAGGACCAAGCAATGCTAGACGTAACGGGCATGGAGATTCGTCTGGAGACAATGCAGCTCAAGGTAACCTTAAGACAATGTACTAAGCATGGAGAAATTTATGAACGGTCCTTGTTTCATTATTTCTTTGATTGCTCACATGTGAATTGGTTGTATCAATTCCAGGCTGCACTTTCAAGCAGTTCCTCGACTGCAAGCCGATGAACTATGACGGCACAGGAGGTGCAGTAGCATTTGTACGCTGGACGGAGAAAACTGAAGCTACTATCCGCATGAGCAAGTGTACCACGGATCAACAAGTCACTTTTGCTACTGGATTGTTTGTCGATGAAGCTTTGACTTGGTGGAACTTACAAGTCCAAACCCTGGGTGATGATGCCGCTTATGGCCTAACTTGGGATGAACTGAAAGAAAGAATGAGAGAGAAGTATTGCTCTCGTGCTGAACTCCAAAGGTTGGAGACTGAGTTCTGGCACTTAACCATGGTAGGTGCAGACATCACTGGGTATACTCAAAGGTTCCATGATTTGTCTAGGGTAATCCCCTACATGGTGACTCCCGAATTCAAGCGCGTTGAACGCTACATTTGGGGATTGGCCTCAGAATTCCGTGGCATGGTAACTTCGGCCAAACCTCAAACAATCACCGAGGCTGTAACTCTGGCTGTCAGCCTTACTGAAGATTGTGTTCGTATGAAGAAGCTATCACTGAACCCAACAGAGAAGGACGAGACACATGCTGAGTCGTCCGGTGACAAGAAGAGAAAGCATTCAAATCTGAATCAAGCAACTAGTAACAACAAAGGTTTCAACAACAAGAAGCGTGACGCTAACCCGTCTCAGGAGGCGAAGACCCTTGCAACCAAAGCATACCAAGGCTCCATGCCTAAATGCCAAAAATGTAAGTATCATCATGAAGGAGCTTGTCGCATTCCAAGGTGCGACAAATGTGGTAGGTTGGGTCATCAAACAGAAGACTGTTGGAGAAAAGGAAAGAACCGGAATGGAAATGGTGCTGGTAACAAGAGTGGTAACGGGAAGGGGCGGAACCAAGGATGCTTCAGATGTGGAAGCAATGATCATTTCATGAAGGACTGCCCAGAGGGAAACAATGCTCAGGCCCGAGCATTTGTGATTGGAGCAAAGAACGCACGCGAGGACCCTAACATGGTCACCGGTACGTTTCTCATTAACAATCACTTTGCATCCATATTATTTGACACTGGCGCCGATTATAGCTTCATGTCTGTGGAATTTAAACGCATGCTTGGAATAGAATCTAGTAGATTAGAAATTCCTTACTCCATAGAACTAGCCAATGGTAAACTTGTTGAATCGGGCGAAGTCGTTAGAGGCTGCTCATTAGAACTTGGCGAACGAAGATTTAGCATCGACCTATTACCTATTCAATTGGGTAGCTTCGATGTAGTAGTCGGAATGGACTGGTTGTCCAAGAACAAAGCTGAGGTTATTTGTCATGAGAAAATCATTCGCATCCCTTTAGCGAATGGTGAAACTCTCGTCGTGCATGGAGAAAAGCGAGACGCGCCTCTTCGAATCATCAGTTGCATGAAGGCACAGAAGTGCTTAAGGAAAGGATGTGTTGCCTTCCTAGCACACATTGTAGATAAGAAGGCTGAGGAACCGAAACTCGAAGACATTCTTGTGGTGAAGGAATTTCCTGATGTTTTCCCGAAGATCTGCCAGGACTACCTCCGCAACGACAAGTCGAATTCCGTATAGACTTGGTTCCAGGAGCCGCTCCTGTAGCCAAGGCTCCTTATCGACTTGCCCCATCCGAAATGCAAGAATTATCTACACAACTTCAGGAGTTGTTGGATAAAGGATTTATAAGGCCAAGCTTCTCGCCCTGGGGAGCTCCTGTATTGTTCGTAAAGAAGAAGGATGGAACGCTGCGGATGTGTATCGATTACAGGGAACTGAACAAGCTCACTATCAAGAATCGGTACCCGCTACCGAGGATTGATGACTTATTTGATCAATTGCAAGGATCAAGCTACTATTCCAAGATCGACCTTCGATCTGGATACCATCAGCTAAGAATCCAAGAAGAAAGCGTGCCAAAGACTACTTTCAGAACGCGATATGGGCACTACGAATTTCTTGTGATGCCGTTCGGGCTGACGAATGCACCAGCAGTCTTTATGGATCTGATGAACCGCGTATGCAAACCATATCTCGATAAATTCGTGATTGTATTTATCGACGATATCCTGATTTACTCGCGAACGAAAGAAGAACATGAACAACACCTCAGAACTATTCTAGAACTACTGAAGAAAGAGAAGCTTTATGCAAAGTTCTCGAAATGCGAATTCTGGATTCGCGAAGTACAATTTCTTGGTCACGTTGTGAATGAGAAGGGCATTCATGTGGACCCATCCAAGATCGAAGCAATAAAGAATTGGGAAGCCCCCAAAACCCCAACTGAAGTTCGACAATTTTTGGGCTTAGCGGGCTATTACCGGCGATTCAACGAGAATTTCTCCAAGATAGCTCAACCGCTAACTACCCTTACGCAAAAAGACAAAAAGTACGACTGGGGTGACAAGCAGGAAGAAGCCTTCCAGCTGCTCAAAAATAAGCTATGCGATGCACCGATACTATCCTTACCTAAAGGCACTGAAGACTTCGTGGTATACTGTGACGCTTCACGACAAGGTTTGGGTTGCGTGCTCATGCAACGCCAGAAAGTCATCGCTTATGCTTCAAGATAATTGAAGGTACATGAAAGAAACTATACCACTCACGACCTGGAGCTAGGCGCAGTGGTATTCGCCTTGAAGATCTGGCGACACTATCTATATGGTACTCGATGTACAATCTTCACAGATCACAAAAGCTTACAACACATATTTGATCAGAAGGAATTGAACATGCGACAGCGACCTTGGGTCGAGCTGCTGAACGATTATGACTGTGAGATTAAGTACCATCCCGGAAAGGCAAACGTTGTAGCGGACGCGTTGAGCCGAAAAGAAAGGGTTAAGACCCTAAGGGTTCGAGCATTGGAAATGACTATTCGAACGAACCTCACTGCACGCATTCGTGATGCACAACAAGAAGCTCTTAAAGGAGAGAACCATAAGACTGAATACCTCCGGGGTATGTTGAAATACATGGTGCCAAATGAAGTGGGAGCCTTATACTTCAAGAAGCGTATTTGGGTTCCACTCTATGGTGGCATACGAGAAGTCATTCTTGACGAAGCGCACAAATCAAGATACTCGATCCATCCAGGATCAGATAAAATGTATCAAGATTTGAAAGAATACTGTTGGTGGCCGAGACTCAAGAGCGACGTTGCTGTCTATGTTGGAAAATGCCTAACCTGTGCTAAGGTTAAGGCCGAATATCAGAAACCGTCCGGCCTACTACAACAACCAGAGATTCCCGTGTGGAAGTGGGAACAAATCTCGATGGACTTCATAACGAAATTACCCAGGACCCCGAGAGGGCACGATATGATATGGGTAATAGTTGATCGATTAACGAAGTCTGCGCACTTCCTACCGATCCGAGAAAAAGACAGCACTGGAAAGCTTGCTGAGATATACTTAAAGGAAATTGTGGCACGTCATGGAGTGCCTATCTCAATCATTTCAGACAGA
The DNA here is from genome assembly GCA_030545235.1 of Helianthus tuberosus. Classification (NCBI taxonomy): domain Eukaryota; kingdom Viridiplantae; phylum Streptophyta; class Magnoliopsida; order Asterales; family Asteraceae; genus Helianthus; species Helianthus tuberosus. The sequence continues at coordinate 80,648,127 of CM060363.1, forward strand.
GATGGACATTTTGTCTCAAGAATCTGGCAATCCTTTCAGGAAGCCTTTGGATCTCAGTTAGATCTAAGCACAACATTCCATCCGCAAACAGACGGCCAGAGCGAACGGACTATACAAACGTTAGAAGATATGCTTCGCGCATGTGTCATGGATCTAGGCGGCAGCTGGGATACTCATCTACCTTTAGTTGAGTTCTCCTACAATAACAGTTATCATACAAGCATAAAGGCCGCGTCGTTCGAAGCTCTGTATGGCCGCAAGTGCCGATCGCCCTTATGTTGGGCAGACGCTGGAGATAAACGTATGGTTGGTCCTGAACTTGTGCAAGAGACAACCGACAAGATTATGCAGATCCAAGAGCGCATTAAGGCGGCTCGAGATCGACAAAAGAGCTACGCTGATCTGAAAAGAAAACCAGTAGAATTCGAGGTGGGAGACAAAGTGTTGTTAAAAGTCTCACCTTGGAAGGGCGTAGTCAGATTTGGAAAGCGTGGAAAGCTGAATCCACGATACATCGGACCATTCAGAATATTGGAAAGAATTGGTACCGTGGCATACAAGCTGGAATAACCGGAAGAACTTAATGGAGTACATGATACGTTCCATGTATCCAACCTGAAGAAGAGTCGAACACAAGAAAACGTGATCATCCCTGTGGATGAAGTACATATTGATGACGCCCTCCGATTTACAGAACAACCCGTTGCGGTTACAGACTGGAAAGTCAACAAGACCAGGAGTGTAACACCCTAGTTATTTATTATGTAAATACCAACGATTAGATGTGTAGTTAAGACTACACATGCTATATAAATACGGGTTTATTAAAAACTTTTATAAATCATAGGTTATTCTACAAAACATGGTTGAATTCGTTGATTAAAATCTACAACGTTGCAATGTGCGGAAGCGTGTATCTTTGTCGTGTTCGGTTCTTCGCTGAGCTTGATCGTCTTCCGGCATCCCAGAAAGTACCTACATTTCATAAACATGAAATGCTTTAGTCATACGGTAATTAAAACACATTTAAACGAGTCCGGAAAACAAACTGATCAAAATATACATTTTTGTACGGGGTCCACCGTAAATTACGGTGGACACCGTAATTTACGGTGGTCCTTGTTTTTGACTTGTTTTCACCGTAAATCAGAAGAGATCCACCGTAGCATTTTTAACTCCACCGTAAATTACGGTGGACACCGTAATTTACGGTGGCACCTGCATTCAGCTCCTCCAATTTGCCGCAACTTGACACGAAATCTTTCGTATCTTTCAAACCGCTTATCCATTTGACCTACCGTTTCTTCCTACATGTTTGTAATTTAATTCTCCATCATATGGAGTTAAAATCCGACATTCGGCTTAACAAATTTTAAGACTTTTAAGTCTTCGGCTTATTTCCCTTTTTACCAATTTTTGACCCATTCGCGGTTTTATCAAACAAACGTATTTGTTTGATTCCTATATCACATACAACTCTTTAATTTAATATTACTTACCATTTTAGGTTCTATTCATAGGTTTATTACACAATTTAAACCCGTTTTCACTCGTATGCTTATTTTGACCCGTTAAGGGTTCTTAAGTACTTTCGAGCCTAAAATCACTTTCAATTGCTTCTATAATTGATCTAAGTATTCATTTAAGTATAAAACTTATTTCCGAACAACTTTTAAAGGTTGTTTGGTCAATTTAGCCACCAAGGGCGTTTTGGTCCATTTTAATCCTTTATTAACAATGAAGGACTTTTGAAAGTATATTGGACCCATAATCCCTCTTTTAACCTATAATTATGTTTGAAAAGTCATTAAGCTTTCCAAACGCCATGTTCATTACATAAAACATTTGGTTTACCTAACAAGTAACCAAATGTCCGTTTTGACCCCTTTTAACGCTCTTGAACCATATGTTCTAAATGAGTGTTACCTTATTTCACATACCTGGCGCAGATCAATATATTGACCCGTTTTTAATACATTGCTTTTATAACCGCTAATTCATAGCGTTGCTAACACCAATTTGACATTTACACCTGAAATAATATAGCTCGACAATAATCATTAGTCGCTATTGTCAAAGGGTGATATCTTCACCTTTTGACCCATTTGGTCTAAGTGACCGATTATGTTGGCGAGATGATATTTATTACCATCTCATCTATACGACTCGCTTCGATTTACACCGCGTGGCCATTTCACTTATTAATTTATTTTCTTAACGCTTTTTAGCCTATTATGGCTTACGCCTTACGGTGTCTTTCAAAACCAATAGTTATGGTCAACGCATGACCAATTTACCTTTTTACCCTTATTGTTTGTTTTGGTTTACCCTATAAGGTAACCATTCAAAGGCTCATTTTCCATTTGTCATAAAATGATCGAATTACCGATTTAATTCCTTTTAAACCATCAACATGGTTTCTTGTCGTGCTAGACTATCTTGTTCCGTACGTTTACACGTCGGAACATCATACCTCAATTATGTATTTGTCTTTTTCGTAACTAATACGGTAAGGGAGTATTCTAACATATAAGACTAGTGTAAGCTATACTTACCTTGCATCCGAATTACGCTTTTCCTTCATACTTGCTTTGTTTGACCCGCTTCCTTTCTAAGCCTCCACCTAGCTTGTCAAGCGTCAAACTATCATCATAATTCGTAAGACGGTTATATTAGTCATCATTAATTATGACTATTCCATCTTACATATTTTCTATCACAAATACCACTCGATCTTATTAATGGTCGGTTTGACCATTAAAAGTCAAATCACCAATTAACACATATGATTGCACTATCAAGTTCACAAGACTCAATCGGGCACATTATCAACACTTAGTTCTCATTTAGGCATTTTAACAAATACCTAATGGGCATGATTCTACACATTTGCTAACTAGTTCATAATTAGTCCTTTTTACCAAGATTAACATCAAGATTCAAACTTTCATGTCTAGTGTTCATGAACTACACTTAGTACTAGTATCATAACATCAATATTCATCAATTTAACACTCTAATTCAAGTGTTCATCTTCTCGTCATAAAACCCACTTAGCACACATATGGGTAATCATCAAATTTCTATTTTTCAACACTAGTTTATCAAATTATTAACTAGGGTTGTTCCTAAACATGGATTTCATAACAATAACACTCATAGATTCAACATTCATTCTAGAATTTTGATTATGATTGTTCATCATAATTTCAAAGTATCACTAAATCATAAGATTCAACATACCTTGTGCTCCCCACAACTTGGTGATCATTAATATGTGTTCATGCATCCGATTTGGGCCAGATTTGACCTTCAATTTGATGGATTTGTTGAAGTTAGGGTTTGAGCTCCCTAAAGCTCTTCCTGGTCGATCCTCACACACGCACACACACTCTTGTGTGTGTGTTTGTGTTTTATTTTTAAGTTTATAATTCATTTTCAAGTTACCCGGCTTTGGTCCCTCGTGTTTGGTTAGTTATTAATTAGGTTACAACCTAAATTACTTTCAATAATATTCCCACTTATTAACTAGGTTTTACATTTCTAGTTAACTTAGCGGGTTCGGGAATATTTATAACTAAGTTTATTTTAGGTCCCGTTAACTCGGGCCTTCTAAGCTTTTATTTCTTAAAAGTTTTTATTCACTTTTTATTTATTATTAGGATTAATTATTTAAATCCTAATATTTACCGGGTAAATTTTTACCACTAAAGGTATTTTACCCGTCTTTACTATTAACGTGGTTTGATTACCAAAGCCGTTTTCGGGGTGTTACAAGTCTACCCCCCTTAAAGAGGTTTCGTCCTCGAAACCTTTTCTTACTTAATTTATCGAGTTCAACTCCATGTATCTGCTCTCGATAATTAATTAAGCATTTTTCATATCTTAACCGATTGTTAGTATTACCAAAAAAAAAAAAAAATATGGTAATATTCTTTTGGTTATTAATCATCTTCGTATCTTACATGACATAATGCGACTGGAAATAACGTAATCTCGTTATTTCCACTAGTTTAATTAACTTAGCGATATTCCTCGCTTTCATATACTATCGAATTCTTTATGAATCCGTGACTTTGACCCGTTTAAAAGTCTTTAGTGATATCTCTCACTTTTTGCAACGATTTCTTTTGTTTTCAATTTTATTTATTCGGTTCATTTATACCGAATCCACCGCTTACAAGCAAACCAAATTTATTTAAATGACCTTGACGGGTCTCACTAATTAGTCTTATTAGTCCAGTTACTATTTACCGCTTGCTTGGTTATAATGTGATTCTACTTCACGTTACATTTCTTGACCGTGATTGTGTTATATCATGTTTAATTTATATCAAAATTTCATTTTCGAAAATATCACTTTTCGAATATATCGTCTTGCGCCTATCAGCGTCAAGACTTGTATCTTTCATGCTTACTATTTAAATTCCTATCAGAATTTATGTTTGTAAAAACATTACTTCTTACTAAAACCGAAGTTTTAGTTTTAGGATCTTTTTCTTTAACTTGTGTCAATCATCCATACTGGGATATCGACAGTCCATAATTTATTCTTTTACAGCCTTTGTTTTATGCGGGGATTCTCAATTTATCCGTCGCTTTGTCTAATTAACCCTGTAAGTTTTATCGTTTTGCTCTATAGGCTATTTTATTAGACTTTCACCTCTTTAAGGCTAGGTCCTTGTAGTCTATTTCTTTCTAGTCGTGACCCGTAGGTCATATTAGTCTCGTAGACTTTTCCATTGTTTATAACCCCAAGGGTTATATTGATCCCGTAGATCATTCTTTACGCATGTCTATATTGAAATATATATATGGTGTCAAAGCACTCTTTTTATGTTTGAAAATCATTTGTTTTCACCCTTGAACTTCATTTGACCTTGACCGTAGTCTAAGGCTTCATTTGTTTACTTCCGGGCTAATCCTCCGACTTTATGACTTCTGACGTTATTTACGCGTCCGTTTGTCTCAAGCTCACCATTATCCGGCTTGCGCCTACTTATGCCATTAAGCATTTATACTTTATTCAACCCGTTCAACCTCAAAATGGTTGGATATAATTATCAAAATTTCTGTTTACGAAATTTTATGGTCTTTTAGTCATAACTCATAATCTGAGTCTTTTGACTTTAAATTCTTGTTCTCGTATCTCGGTTTACGCATGTGTTTAAATCCTTACCCATCAACCGGGTGTTTTACCGAAGTCGTTATTATTGCAACCCTTCCGGTATGCATTAAGACCTCGCTTCATTTTTATATTCCGACTTTGTCTTTAAGTTGGACGTTTTACAAAAACGACCCGTTAAGGGACTCATTTGCAATTTCCGGGTTCGAGCGTAAGTACACTCCCTCCCAATACTTGTCTAATCATGCTTGCGTTTTCTGGGTTCGAGTGTAAGTACACTCCCTCCCAATACTTGTTTAATCATGCTTGCGTTTTCTGGGTTCGAGTGTAAGTACACTCCCTCCCAATACTTGTTTAATCATGCTTCTTTGTCCCTTCACTCGGGCTCATTATCCTAATGTAATACGCTTCCGTCACTCGGTTGTGCGTTTACATTATTATCAAATATTTTGCTTGTCTGATTCATTTGGGTACTTTTTACTTAGTCCCATTCACCCCGCCCTTACTACATCGGACATAACTGCGCTCATTATAAGAAGCTCATGATATCATGTGTTCACTACTTACTTGGCCAGAGTAAGCGATCAACACGTGGTACGCGTGACCTTATTATAATTACCACATCTCGTCCCATGTAAGTAACTCCTCAAATTGTCTCCATGTTTATGGTTTCATTTGGCAAAACTCTATTTAATTGTTAGTTAACAATTATTAGTTTTAATCGTTTATCCTTGAACATGTACAATGTCCCTTTTTATGAACATTTATTCGCATTCATTGATGTGATCATAAATTTTCTCAATAGGATTTGTATTGAGAATACTTGCTTGGATGATCACTCTCGTCCAAGTTTCTATATAAACAAGTCTTGTTATTCATTTGTTATTCATCATTGTGAATAACACATTTCCTATTAAATTTCTCTTGGAAATCAGGTTTTCCAAGTTCTGTCATATGTGTATGCAACCGTTATTACTTACGTGTTTGTTGCATATAACGGCTCGTGCGATTAAATTTAAAAGTGTGCACCTGGTGATGCTTGCCCTAACGGGCTTCTCTTGTCATTAGTCTTGTTCGCGACCGTTACGCGATTTTGGTCCTTAATGAGTATGCTCTTTCTGTCGTACCCCGGACCGTTCCATCATCATGTCCATAATTTGTTTGACTCTCGTCGTCTTCAAACGCGAGTGTCCTTCATTTAAAACATTCACAAAAGTTAGTAAAGTCAACTTCAATAATCGCCCGTATTATAATACAAGGCATTTTCTACTATACACGTCAACGCGCGTATTTTCGTCAACCCTAACAATCATTTAAATTGGGGTAACGTATACCACACGATAGCTCTATGTGTTGTTTACAACACTTAAGCATACTAGCTAATAACGTACTTGTACTTACCGGATTTGCGATCAAGCTTCGAACCGAACACTATTCTTTGTCAAGAGCATAAGGTTTAAGTCCAAGCATGGTTCCTCCCAACCATACTCGAATCTCTTAAACCAAGGCTCTGATACCAACTTGTAACACCCTAGTTATTTATTATGTAAATACCAACGATTAGATGTGTAGTTAAGACTACACATGCTATATAAATACGGGTTTATTAAAAACTTTTATAAATCATAGGTTATTCTACAAAACATGGTTGAATTCGTTGATTAAAATCTACAACGTTGCAATGTGCGGAAGCGTGTATCTTTGTCGTGTTCGGTTCTTCGCTGAGCTTGATCGTCTTCCGGCATCCCAGAAAGTACCTACATTTCATAAACATGAAATGCTTTAGTCATACGGTAATTAAAACACATTTAAACGAGTCCGGAAAACAAACTGATCAAAATATACATTTTTGTACGGGGTCCACCGTAAATTACGGTGGACACCGTAATTTACGGTGGTCCTTGTTTTTGACTTGTTTTCACCGTAAATCAGAAGAGATCCACCGTAGCATTTTTAACTCCACCGTAAATTACGGTGGACACCGTAATTTACGGTGGCACCTGCATTCAGCTCCTCCAATTTGCCGCAACTTGACACGAAATCTTTCGTATCTTTCAAACCGCTTATCCATTTGACCTACCGTTTCTTCCTACATGTTTGTAATTTAATTCTCCATCATATGGAGTTAAAATCCGACATTCGGCTTAACAAATTTTAAGACTTTTAAGTCTTCGGCTTATTTCCCTTTTTACCAATTTTTGACCCATTCGCGGTTTTATCAAACAAACGTATTTGTTTGATTCCTATATCACATACAACTCTTTAATTTAATATTACTTACCATTTTAGGTTCTATTCATAGGTTTATTACACAATTTAAACCCGTTTTCACTCGTATGCTTATTTTGACCCGTTAAGGGTTCTTAAGTACTTTCGAGCCTAAAATCACTTTCAATTGCTTCTATAATTGATCTAAGTATTCATTTAAGTATAAAACTTATTTCCGAACAACTTTTAAAGGTTGTTTGGTCAATTTAGCCACCAAGGGCGTTTTGGTCCATTTTAATCCTTTATTAACAATGAAGGACTTTTGAAAGTATATTGGACCCATAATCCCTCTTTTAACCTATAATTATGTTTGAAAAGTCATTAAGCTTTCCAAACGCCATGTTCATTACATAAAACATTTGGTTTACCTAACAAGTAACCAAATGTCCGTTTTGACCCCTTTTAACGCTCTTGAACCATATGTTCTAAATGAGTGTTACCTTATTTCACATACCTGGCGCAGATCAATATATTGACCCGTTTTTAATACATTGCTTTTATAACCGCTAATTCATAGCGTTGCTAACACCAATTTGACATTTACACCTGAAATAATATAGCTCGACAATAATCATTAGTCGCTATTGTCAAAGGGTGATATCTTCACCTTTTGACCCATTTGGTCTAAGTGACCGATTATGTTGGCGAGATGATATTTATTACCATCTCATCTATACGACTCGCTTCGATTTACACCGCGTGGCCATTTCACTTATTAATTTATTTTCTTAACGCTTTTTAGCCTATTATGGCTTACGCCTTACGGTGTCTTTCAAAACCAATAGTTATGGTCAACGCATGACCAATTTACCTTTTTACCCTTATTGTTTGTTTTGGTTTACCCTATAAGGTAACCATTCAAAGGCTCATTTTCCATTTGTCATAAAATGATCGAATTACCGATTTAATTCCTTTTAAACCATCAACATGGTTTCTTGTCGTGCTAGACTATCTTGTTCCGTACGTTTACACGTCGGAACATCATACCTCAATTATGTATTTGTCTTTTTCGTAACTAATACGGTAAGGGAGTATTCTAACATATAAGACTAGTGTAAGCTATACTTACCTTGCATCCGAATTACGCTTTTCCTTCATACTTGCTTTGTTTGACCCGCTTCCTTTCCAAGCCTCCACCTAGCTTGTCAAGCGTCAAACTATCATCATAATTCGTAAGACGGTTATATTAGTCATCATTAATTATGACTATTCCATCTTACATATTTTCTATCACAAATACCACTCGATCTTATTAATGGTCGGTTTGACCATTAAAAGTCAAATCACCAATTAACACATATGATTGCACTATCAAGTTCACAAGACTCAATCGGGCACATTATCAACACTTAGTTCTCATTTAGGCATTTTAACAAATACCTAATGGGCATGATTCTACACATTTGCTAACTAGTTCATAATTAGTCATTTTTACCAAGATTAACATCAAGATTCAAACTTTCATGTCTAGTGTTCATGAACTACACTTAGTACTAGTATCATAACATCAATATTCATCAATTTAACACTCTAATTCAAGTGTTCATCTTCTCGTCATAAAACCCACTTAGCACACATATGGGTAATCATCAAATTTCTATTTTTCAACACTAGTTTATCAAATTATTAACTAGGGTTGTTCCTAAACATGGATTTCATAACAATAACACTCATAGATTCAACATTCATTCTAGAATTTTGATTATGATTGTTCATCATAATTTCAAAGTATCACTAAATCATAAGATTCAACATACCTTGTGCTCCCCACAACTTGGTGATCATTAATATGTGTTCATGCATCCGATTTGGGCCAGATTTGACCTTCAATTTGATGGATTTGTTGAAGTTAGGGTTTGAGCTCCCTAAAGCTCTTCCTGGTCGATCCTCACACACGCACACACACTCTTGTGTGTGTGTTTGTGTTTTATTTTTAAGTTTATAATTCATTTTCAAGTTACCCGGCTTTGGTCCCTCGTGTTTGGTTAGTTATTAATTAGGTTACAACCTATATTACTTTCAATAATATTCCCACTTATTAACTAGGTTTTACATTTCTAGTTAACTTAGCGGGTTCGGGAATATTTATAACTAAGTTTATTTTAGGTCCCGTTAACTCGGGCCTTCTAAGCTTTTATTTCTTAAAAGTTTTTATTCACTTTTTATTTATTATTAGGATTAATTATTTAAATCCTAATATTTACCGGGTAAATTTTTACCACTAAAGGTATTTTACCCGTCTTTACTATTAACGTGGTTTGATTACCAAAGCCGTTTTCGGGGTGTTACAAGGAGGAGCACTGTTAAACTTGTCAAAGTACGTTGGAGCTCTAAGCACGGTCCCGAGTACACGTGGGAACGTGAAGACCAGTTCAAAGAAAAGTATCCCCACCTATTCAAGAAGACTCCAGCGAGAGTTAGTTCAGCCTAAATTTCGGGACGAAATTCTTTTAACGGGGGGAGACTGTGACAACTTGCACCAAACCGGTAATTTCCATAGACTTTAATCATTATTTAATGACTGCAATTATGTGCTTAATTGGCAGCAATGTCTGAACACATGCTAAACAAGTGAATTCATGCACGTTGCATACTACAAAATATTGCTTTATGCATAAACGAGAGCGTTGCGTCAAAAATACTAGTAAACCCACCGGTAAGACACTTTGTGTCAACATAACTGCAGAAAGCAGTCGGACAATAAAATTGGAGCCTAGGTGTAGGTCCAACAACAAGAATACATTAAAGCCCAAGAGTACATACAAGGGTTTAATATATATACTCTCCGGAAGCAAAAATACGCACTAAAAAGCACCCGAAACGCACTTTAAGTGCAGAATTTTAATAAATTCAGCTCTAAACAGCTTTTAACAACATAAATATTATGCAAAAATTACGTTTTATTATCCAGAATACTTCCCTAAGTGTCGGGAATTGAAGGTGTCACAAAAGAATACTTAAAAGACACTAAAAGGTGCAATTTAGCACTTTAACGAATCGGTATCTAACCGAACAACCGGACATAACCCGGAACATCAAATTATTATTTGAAGCGTTGTTTTTATTTTTCTGAGCTAGTTATGGTCCCCGAGCACCATAACACCTCATAAAAATATCAACTAACTAGAAACATAACTTACACTTGAGATTTAACTAGTAATTAGCCAACATAGTTCAAAACTAATCTACTACCCCCCCCCCCCCCCCCCATGTCCACGGTTCCAACAAGGGACCGACTTTGTGATTTGTTTCAATTTTTAATGAGATTATGTTGGCACATTATGGACATTTTATACAAAGGATATTAGAAGTTGGAGGATCTCTATTTAAACCACTAGACTACCATCATTCTTATTATCACAACTCAACACACACACACCTCTCTCCCTCTTCCTCCCTTGCTCTCGGCAGCCACCTCCACCCACCATACAACCACCATCAACCTCCCTTTCAAGCATTTTACATACATACGAAGGTGCAAGAGGTCCAACAACTAAGCTTGGTGCACTCGGAAGCTCAAGGACCGCTCTTGTTTTCTTTTATCCACCACTTTTACGCTTCGAAACTCCCCTAGCCTTGTGCTAGTAGTAAGTGTCTTAAAACTTCATCTTGTTCATGTTTTTGGTGGTTAATAGTTGAAAGAATGGTAAATATTAAGAAAACTCTAATGAACATAAGCTAAGTCTTGAACATAAAGTGATAAATTGTGGATAAAGAGAAGTTATGTGTGTAAATCATGTAAATCTTGTCTAGTTGTGATTATTTGATGTTGTTTGTTACTAAAAGTGGGATGGATCATCATCTAGACATACTAGATCATGTTCAAGAACATGAACTAGTAGTATGTTAGTATTAGAAATGTGAAAGATGATGAAACCATCCACCATGAACTTGAAACTTGAATAAAAATAATTTTTCTTGTAAAATGAAGTTGTAAACTTGTGGATCTAAAGACCTACAAGTGGTTTTTCGGAAGAACCAAGCAAAAATATTAGTTTTGTTAAAACCCGGATCTTATCCGAACTAAAAGCATTTTTAGTAAATAAACAAGTGTGTAAACACTTGTGTAACAAGGAAGTTCAACAAAGAAATATTTTTGTGAATCTTGACTAGAAGTTGTGAAACTTCATATTCTTTAAAAATAAAGTTTTTAAGAAACTAAACTTATTTTTAAAGATAACAAGACCTACTAAATATGTTAGTAACTTACTACATATTTTTACAAACTTTCAAGTTCATAAGTGTGTGATATATGCTTGTTTTGACAAATTTGGAAAATAAAGATGGTGTTGTTGATATTGTTGATGATTTTAAAAGAAAATAAACACATGTTTTGAAAACATGGGAAACCTCCATTTTTAGGGGAAACTCTGTCAAAATTTTTATAAATTTTGACACTTAGAAAAATATAAGTTTTTGAGAAACTTATTCCCTAAAAATGTATCTAAAAATATTACCAAGGTTTCCCTAATTTTTGGTGATAAGAAATGATGATTTCTTCAAGATTATAATTTATGTTAAGTATGTATATTTTTGAGAGAAAAATATATATTATTTGATCACCAACTTTTGTGCTAAGTGTATATAGTATGTGTTATACGTGCTAGTGTATTAAGACTTAAAAATACACTAAATACTCATGAGAAGTATACACACAAAAATACACATACGACATACAAGATACATAATTCGGGTGCAAAGTGCAAAACACGAAATACTTATATTAATTTTTGAGAAAATAATATAAGTAAGATACTTAGTTAAAAATATAAAATATTTTTAACACAACAATACAAATACAAAAGAGAGTGACTGTACTTGTGCGACGCAAGTCTAGTGACTAACGTTAAGAAAACGCGTATAGGTCACGACGTTAATTAAGCAAATCCGGTGAAGTTTACGACGCAAGGAACGCAAAGTTGTGAGTTCATGCTCCCCCTTTTCTTTAACTGTTTTCAGTTTTATAACTTCGGGGGTGAAATACATGTACAAATGTTACAATATTTATAAATGGTATGATAACAAGAAACACACTTGGTGAGAACGAGTACCGAGTGTGATGTGTTTTGAGAAATGATACGAGAAATCGTGTCACGAATAGGGTACCATAAGCACCATTAATCAACAATATACCTAGACCACAGAACAAAAGGTTAGATCTAACGGGTGCCGGGCAGCCACACTCTCGATGAGGGCGAGAATCGAGTAGTGCTTTTGTGTCTCAGAATATGCCAACTAGAAAAATGCCTAAGGTTTGGTGACTTCCTATGTCATGTCACATGTTAATGGCCTTGCAACCCATTAACAAATCCTGATACTTACAGGAATACTTTATTTACATAAGATTCATACCATACTAAAACTTGATTTATACTTGAGTACGTGGGGTACTCAAGAAAACTTGAATTATACATGAGTACGTGGTGTACACATGAATACTTGATTTATATATGAAAACTTGATTTATACATGACACAAACTATGTTTTCATACAAAGTATACAAACGTGAAATACAAAAACTGCATGAATTCACACCAACATTATGTTGACGTTTTTTTTTCAAAACTCACATGTATTTCAGGTAACTAGGATGGATGTGCGCACGGTCTTGCTTATGCTCTTGGATGTCGCTATGTTTATCGTTAAATAAAGTTGTAACTTTTAAAACAATATGCTATCTCGTGTTGTAAACACTTGACTTATGTTTTCAGTAATGTAATGTTTGAAGTTACTTTTGAGCATATAGTATGTTTACTCTTCGTATGCAATGAGAACCTTTCATGATCACACCTCGTGCTTCCGCCGCAGAAAGGGGTGTTACATATGGTGAAAAGGTCTAAATTACCCCTAAACTAATTTTTTATTAATGGACACTTGTCAATTATGTGTTGGTTCTTATGGTTCTTACAAACATAAGTGTGTGTATTTGATCTCATTCCTATAAATAACATATAACGTTGTAGTTGCCGCTATGCTTTATTTATTTATTTAATAATTATAATTGGATAACCAAAGTTGATGGTATAACTGAAACTGATCAGTTGTGAAATTAAAATCAAAACATAAATTATTGCTTTGGTTTTAGTCAATAACCATATCGAACTATTGCTACGGACAATCCTTGATTTAATTAGTTAGGGTTAGTTAATCTAAGAGTAAATTACAAGTTTTGTCCTTTATGTTTGTACCAAATTGCAGACGGTATCCTTTGCCTTTAAATCTGACGAGTTTTGTCTTTTCACCCTATTAGTTAAAAACACTTAAAAAACTAAAATACTATATACAAAACAACAGGGACCTAATGTCACAAAACCTGAAACTTTTAAAACAAATTGCCCACCTCTTCTTCATTAAACGGCCGATTCTCCCGGCGAAGATTCCGGCGACATGGAATCCGTAATTTGTTTCGTTTCATCTCTATTTTCTGGTGTTTATCCGTTATCTCCATCTCTATCTCACCAAACCCGCAAAGCTGGCCTCTTATTTCATGCGATTATCCATAACCCACATAAATCTCCAACACCAAACACGACTCTACTCATTAAGCCAACCACAAATCTCTATAAATAAAGGTTCCTCAACGCCATTCTAACCAGCGACACTTCAACTTGCACCCAAATATTTTCTGTGATCTCTCCTTTTGCTTCGCCGGAATCGTTAATCTCCGGCCAACTTACAAACCGTCTTTTCGAGCCCTTGTGGTTGGTTTTACTCAGATGTTATGTTTTTTTTAACCATTGAACAAAAGCCCTAAGCTTATTGCCATTAATTTTGTCTATGCTTGTCTAACTTGCTGAAAATCTGTTCAATTCCAGCGATTTGTGGTCAATCGCTTTTGTGTTTCAGCATACGGGAAGTGTAAAAGCCGTATGGATTTCGTATTGCCCAGGCCTATCCTTGCTGGGCAAAGGTAACAACAACAACAAAACAGTTAAATAGTCAAAATCAGTAACAAAACAAGTAAATTATTGTGTTTTAAGATCAAACCTTCCAGCAATCTCTTGAAAAGTACTGGTGATGGTGAAATCAGCTGAATTCATTGAAATCATATCCGGTGTAAATTGACATGAAAAGCGATTTTAGCACCATCACCGATTCATCTTGAAACCACCACCGTCTCGTTGCCAGCGATTTTAGTGCATGTTTTGCTAAGCTTTTCCAACCAACTTATTGACTTATTGGCTTAATCAAAAAGCCAATAAGGAGTTTTAGTGTTTGGCGATCTTTTTTAAAATAACTTTTTGAATAGAAGGAAAAGGAGTTTTTGAAAAGTTAACATGTTGTGACTTCTTGATCAGCTTATGACTTTTCAAACATCAAATTACCAAATTACCCCTTGTCACAACCCCCGACCCACCCTGGACGGAATCGGGAGCCGCGAACAGCCAAGTGGTACCGGTGATTATTTTGAAAAATATTGCAGCGGAAATTTCATCAGGACCGTGAGTTAGGAAAAATATCAGAGTTTAGAAAACACCGGATTTTATTTATTAAATAGATGGGATAAACCCATGTTTTACAAAGGTAGCTTTAATAAGGGATAAACCCAATTACATAAAACAATATTTCTTAATTTGATTTAATTAATAAAATAAGCCACTTCTTGAAGCCTTTCAGTGCCGTATCCATCTCTTACTCCAATCTACTGTAATTACCTGAAACGTGTTTTAAAAAGGTTTTCTCAGCAGGAAATACTGGTGAGTTCATTCATTTTGCTTAAAACGACGCATTTGTTATAATCTACAGTATTAAGAGCGATTACAATGTTTCTATATATCAACCAACTACCCACGGTATTTGTCACTCGACCATCCATTGGTAACCTCATTGTCCAATGGTGTCTGTGACTATGGTCATATCACCCATTGGCTAACTCGTTGTCCAATGGTGAAGGTTATCAAGTAATGTATACAAAACCCCACATACCGGCTGTAATTTGGAGATTACAAAGACTTAATCCCTGTAATTATAACTTTGAAATAAACATGATTTTGAAAGTAATTTGATAAAAAGAGAATGACTCACATTATAAGCATGCAGATTTATACGGGCAGAGCTTAGCCTATTTATTAGTCTTGTAACCTAGTGCACATGAACTAGGTAAGTAACTAATACAGCATTTACGATAACTCACGAGATTAAAACCCTCACGACAAATGACAAAGTGCAATCACTTAAACATCCATCGGATTCACAACGAATGACAGAGTATTCCCCGAGTTCGGGTGGTACTCAAACATCCTGTCGGAATCACGACTAATGACAAAGGATAGCACTTAAACATCCGGTCGGATATTTTCAATTGATCGGATATTGAATCGTAGCAGCGATCGAGTTAATACCCGGTATCGTAGCAGCACCCTATTAATGAAAATTATGATTTTATGCAGTAATTCTTTGTTTTGAGAGAATTGGTCGAACATAGACGAACTGCTCATGTCCAAACTATTTATAGCTGATTTCTGAGGTTGTCGCGGCCCGCGTGAACTCCCGGCAAACCTTTACGTGGTCCGCGTGGGAGTGTGGATCAGATCGGAGGTTGCTGAGTCACCGGTGGTCGCGACACGTGTGACGACACGTGGCCTTCATGCATCTCCGGAGACCTACAAGCTGTCGCGGCCCGCGTGACCTTCCGCCTATTCTTTACGCGGCCCGCGAGAAGACCACAATTCTTGATTTTTGATATGCATTGGGGTTTCAGGGGTCCGAGTTTTTTTTACTAACGGATCAATTTGGGACCTTTTTGAATATAATTATATCGCAAAGAAAAAGGGAATAAAATAGTGAGAAAAGAGAATGGACCCACTTTGTAACTTTAGGGTTCAACTAGAAAGTCTCCTGGTAGAATATTGGGCATAACTTCTGAGCTATTTAAAAATATATAATGCACTCGTGGTAAGTATAGTACCCCTAATTCAACCTTGTCCCTATGTCACGAGACAGAACCCCAACGAACTTAGTCAGGCAGAGCCTTGACATATGTTATGGGGCTCAGATCAATCGGAAAGGGTAGCGGTGATCGGGAGTTAAAATACTTAAAACAGGGCAGAGCCTTATTATTATTATAGGGAAAAATTAAAAGTAGAATTCTAGAGAGAGAGAGAGGAGGTTTGGCGATCTCTAGAAAGAGAACACAGGAGGTTTTTAGCAAATTTCGTTGAAGGATAGGAATCCTATTTATAGGAAAATTCTTTCAATATGGTTGGAGTGTAAGTTACACGTACACCTTTCCTTTTAAAGACACCTAACCTAACCTTGTAGAATTTGATGATTCTTTTATCCTTTCCTTTGAAAGCCACGTATTACATTGCATGCATACTCATGCAAATGTAATTTTTTCATATTTTATTATTTCATTCTTACAGAGATATGTTTCATTTCAAACACATAAAGATACTTTATATATGCAATTAGATTTCTAATTTATTTTATTATTCTATTTCATATTATTTTATTTATTTTATTTCTTACGTAAGTTTTTAATTATTATTATTATTATATTTTATTTATATATTATAATTAATTCAATTGCTTTACTTATTTGGCGCGTATAACTTCTAAAATATGACGTTTTAGAAAATAATAAATATGTCATTAGAACGGGAATATTTATATATATATTTTGAACCAAGTTTCATTAAAAATGGAGTAGGTTCAAAATACAATGTATTTTTATATTTTAATTATTATACTATTCCTAGGCCCGTCTAGGAACTTCATATTTCTAATAGTCAACTTACCCGTAAACTACCCGTCTAATAATATAAGTTTTTATAGACTTTTATTTTATTAGAAAGGTCACCCATATACAGGCCAATTAATTAAAATAATATTTCAACCAACTATATATAAAATAGTGTTTAAAATTATTTGGGTTGAATATTTATATTAAAAATAAACTAGTTACTAGTGGTTAATAAATTTAACCAAACCTATAATTCTTATATAAAAATATGAATGTTACATCCTCCCCACCTTGTTTTAAATCTCGTCCTCGAGATTTGGGTTACGATATTTCTTTTAGACTTATGTCATATTTTAGTCAATAAAAACAATATTAAGGTAGATGACACAGAATTAAAATATCAAATTTTGTGAATACGAGTTGTACAATAAGTAGGATTCAATGGTTCAACTGAATTAGTTCAAGAAATCGATGACAAACGAATGAGATGAAATGATATAATTTACAGGGTGACTAGATTCAAGCCAAAAGATATATGATCAATAGATGAATGTGAAGGACTTTTAGAATCAAAATTTTTTTTTTTTCAAAAGAAAGCTTACTTTGATTGGCAACTGAGGAAGACTTAGAATCGACAGGTTCAAAATGAAATAAAAGCATGAAAATGATTTGTCAAATATTGAATTATGATATGAGAAAATCAATGTGCTGAGATGAGTGAATTGCAAGGATACACGAAAAGATAATAGAGTTAGAGTATTATTGTCTTAATACATAATTGCATTAGGACGATTTTTTTTTTTTTTTTTTTTGATGATGAGTTGAAAGACAGATGTGGTTTTGAATGATTCGAATGATTGTGATTAGCCCAAGCTATTTTATATCGATATCGCAAGGTGTCATAATGATTGAAATAGTTCAATAATTATGGTGATCGAACAAATTCACCGTGTAATCAACTGAAAGCTTTTAATGAAAACTCTAGGGGTTTACGTCTCTGATCTGCATAACTCTTTTGTCGATCTTAATACATAATACTTCTATAAGTATTTAATAGTTGTGGAATATAAGATGAACAATTACTTATAAGTATAAAATGTCTTGTCCATGAATACTTAGAAAATTATTTATATAATTTTATTCGTCCCTCTAATTCTTGTATTGTTTTATGAAAATATGTCTTCTCCTTACAGTACAAAGTATATATATTTATATATATATAAAATATTTTTACATATAATTAAATTTTACTAAATAAGTATGATGACTTAATTTATATACATTAACTAGTCATTATCATGGTTGGATATTGGTTAGTGCTGCCTTGTTTAAGCATGGGTGATCAGTCCATGCCTAACTAAGGCTAGGCTACCCAATACCTGCCCCTGACAATAACCCTAGTACCTAAAAATAATACTAACACTACTACTATTAATATATTATTACTAATAATAAAACTAATATTAATTACCAATAATAAATAACTAAACATAAACTTAAATGAGAGTATACCTCAAACATAATTTTATATATATAAAAATATAAATTCTTCACCTCAATGGTTTAACAAGAATTTTTAAATATAGTAATACTATATTGTAATTTACTTATGTAAGTTTCCATATATAATCAATTAAATTTATGTAATGTTTTTTGATTGAAGATGATAAAGCAATAATTATCACGAAAGGCTCGATTGATGCTGTAAGAACCATTAAGAGATATACTGAAAGATGACATAAATTTGTATATCATTATCTTAGCACACAATTGTGTTAAGATTGCTTTTATAGGATAAATCAACAAAGCAGATTTAATTATAAATAAATAAATAATTAAATCCGTATAGGATATGTGCAAATGAGATTAGTGCAAGCTTTAATTTTGTAATAACGTCACCACAAGGTGATCGTGATTAAAGAAATGATTTAATGAAATCAAAGACCAAACAAGCATGTTATAGTTTAAGAGAATTTGAAGTGCTTGTTGGGATTATTTTGAATATGATGGCTTCAATTCATCATATGGGACCTTGAATTTGAATATGTAATGCGAGCAAGTTCAAACAATTTGAACTTGGTTTAAACAAAACGAGTTTTAATAAGAAAGTTCAGATATGGTTACAACAGAAACCATGTATTCCAAAGAAAATTGAGTTTTTTTTTTCAAGAAATTCCTTGACTCGATATCAAAGAGTTATTATTTTGCACTAATGCGGTTCATAGTGCCAAAAATAAAATATAGCAAAATGAGATTTGAGTTTTGATAAAACAACAAATTAGAATGAAGTCCTCCAGTGGTCTTCATAAATAAAATGAACCACATGCGCAACAAACAGTGCATGTGTAACGTGTGGATTTACCAAGAAATGAAATAGATCAATATTCACTACTATGAAAGAAATCCTCATGGTATGATGACCATTAGAGGAAGTAGAAACACGAAAGTCAACTCATTATATGCAGAAGTCAGAAAAAGAAATATAAGAACTTTATCTGGAATTTCGTGTGATAACCGTTGTTAAGTGACATTACCAGGGAATGTCGAATAAAATGAAATAGGAAATTTGCAAAGGTATGTGACTCCTTTTGCAGCGCCAATGATTATGATTCTGATTAAACTATGTACCGATGGTTGTGAAATCTTGTTACAACGTACCTCAGCGAGATTCATGTCGTTTGTAGGATCGCGTGGCAAAGTGCTTCTTTTTTATTAGTAGTTCTTCTACTGACGGAATTAGCATTGGTGTCATCGTGCCCAATTTATATTTTCCAAAGGTCTTGCCTTGGAAGTCGTGTGTGATATACTTTGACGTCTGTGGACGTATAATTTAAGTTTCATGTGTTTTCTTGTGTACTAGCACAACTTTACATGTTTCTTACTTGCGTTAATAGTTTATGGTAACGCATTGGAAATTCTTATACTTTTGATGGTGTCCCAACTTAATGGGTTTCCATTGTTTATTATTGTCGCTCGAGTTACGAGGTAGATGATCAAACGAAATAATGTTTGATATCGGAATTATAGATATATGCAAGAGATTTCTGATAAAGAAATCTAGATTTATTATAGACACATATGCTTGTGCTTTTATTCTTAATTGACTGTTGGAATTTCTTATAGATATACATATCTATATAATCATATATTTCACATGCTGTAATATACATAACTTTTATAAGGTTAATATATTTAACAGATTCCTAATTCCAAAAAAAAAATAAGTCAGATATCAGGTCATGATACTATTTAGGGAAATCTTGTCACTTGTTTGACATATTGTTTACCCCGTCTTATCCGGTTCTCGCCGGAGAGGTAACTCCATTATATCCGGACAAGCTGGAGAGTCTGCTACATCATACCCAGTCTTGCCGGAGAGTCTGCTACTTTGTTCTTATTTATGACTTTTAACAACGAACCAGGAAATTAATATTCACCTGACGGACCATATTCTAGAACAAAGTAGCACCAATAAATAAGAACTAACTGTGGTCAAGTGTTATTGCTTATTTATTATACTTGCAACGTTCTAGTTATCATTTTCACGGCATACCAAAACCCATCACACTTTATTTACACAAGTATTTAGCTTATCTCGAAGCTGATACTAAGCCATCTTTTCTTAAGTTCAAGTCTAAATGCTATCATGTGTGCTACCAGTTAATAGCAATCTCCTAACTCTTTTATATAAACTTAGGTATTATTATCACAACACCTATAGGCTTAAATCAGTGGCTCTGATACCACCTTCTGTCACGACCCCCGACCCACCCTGGACGGAATCGGGAGCCGCGAACAGCCAAGTGGTACCGGTGATTATTTTGAAAAATATTGCAGCGGAAATTTCATCAGGACCGTGAGTTAGGAAAAATATCAGAGTTTAGAAAACACCGGATTTTATTTATTAAATAGATGGGATAAACCCATGTTTTACAAAGGTAGCTTTAATAAGGGATAAACCCAATTACATAAAACAATATTTCTTAATTTGATTTAATTAATAAAATAAGCCACTTCTTGAAGCCTTTCAGTGCCGTATCCATCTCTTACTCCAATCTACTGTAATTACCTGAAACGTATTTTAAAAAGGTTTTGTCAGCAGGATATACTGGTGAGTTCATTCATTTTGCTTAAAACGACGCATTTGTTATAATCTACAGTATTAAGAGCGATTACAATGTTTCTATATATTAACCAACTACCCACGGTATTTGTCACTCGACCATCCATTGGTAACCTCATTGTCCAATGGTGTCTGTGACTATGGTCATATCACCCCTTGGCTAACTCGTTGTCCAATGGTGAAGGTTATCAAGTAATGTATACAAAACCCCACATACCGGCTGTAATTTGGAGATTACAAAGACTTAATCCCTGTAATTATAACTTTGAAATAAACATGATTTTGAAAGTAATTTGATAAAAAGAGAATGACTCACATTATAAGCATGCAGATTTATACGGGCAGAGCTTAGCCTATTGATTAGTCTTGTAACCTAGTGCACACGAACTAGGTAAGTAACTAATACAACATTTACGATAACTCACGAGATTAAAACCCTCACGACAAATGACAAAGTGCAATCACTTAAACATCCATCGGATTCACAACGAATGACAGAGTATTCCCCGAGTTCGGGTGGTACTCAAACATCCTGTCGGAATCACGACTAATGACAAAGGATAGCACTTAAACATCCGGTAGGATAGTTTCAATTGATCGGATATTGAATCGTAGCAGCGATCGAGTTAATACCCGGTATCGTAGCAGCACCCTATTAATGAAAATTATGATTTTATGCAGTAATTCTTCGTTTTGAGAGAATTGGTCGAACATAGACGAACTGCTCATGTCCAAACTATTTATAGCTGATTTCTGAGGTTGTCGCGGCCCGCGTGAACTCCCGACAAACCTTTACGCGGCCCGCATGGGAGTGTGGATCAGATCGGAGGTTGCTGAGTCACCGGTGGTCGCGACACGTGTGACGACACGTGGCCTTCATGCATCTCCGGAGACCTACAAGCTGTCGCGGCCCGCGTGACCTTCCGCCTATTCTTTACGCGGCCCGCGAGAAGACCACAATTCTTGATTTTTGATATGCATTGGGGTTTCAGGGGTCCGGGTTTTTTTTACTAACGGATCAATTTGGGACATTTTTTAATATAATTATATCGCAAAGAAAAAGGGAATAAAATAGTGAGAAAAGAGAATGGACCCACTTTGTAACTTTAGGGTTCAACTAGAAAGTCTCCTGGTAGAATATTGGGCATAACTTCTGAGCTATTTAAAAATATATAATGCACTCGTGGTAAGTATAGTACCCCTAATTCAACCTTGTCCCTATGTCACGAGACAGAACCCCAACGAACTTAGTCAGGCAGAGCCTTGACATATGTTATGGGGCTCAGATCAATCGGAAAGGGTAGCGGTGATCGGGAGTTGTAACACCTTGAAAATTCGTGTTCAATGAAATAACGACACGTGTCATGTAAGACAAAAAGCGTTATAAACCCGGGGTATAATTAAAGATGTATGGCAGGATTTAAGAGTGTCGTCATGTTAAATTTTACCTCTGAACGACCTTGTTATGAATCCCAAGACCCTAACATATATTACACACATCTAATATACCTTCAATCCAGTGAATTGTTGACAATAATTGAATTCAAAGTGCAAGATAGGATCCTATGGAATTTCTATGGTAAACCTGCGTTTATGGCACTTTTAAAAGAATCCAAGCAAACATATCAAAGTGGTAGGGTATGTAACTGTTCAAGGCACATTTTAGAGGCCCCTTACTGTAAAATAATGTCCCAAATTCGAAATACCTGGTTGCCCCTTAGAATGCATGAAAGATCAAAAATTTTGGGCTTCAGCAGAAGGCTTGCGCACCGCAAGCATGTCCTTACGGTGCGCAAGGGTCGCCCAGTAACTGAAAACGGGGCTGTTTGCTGTTATGCGCATGGAACTGACTTTTATCCGAGTTTCCTCATATTGGACAACCCCTAAACAACCCCTAGACACTTAGGGACACTTGTGGATGAATTGTGGTCAGTTGTAGACTTAGATGTCAACAATCTATGGTGATTTAAACACTATAAAAGGCCACTAAGTTGCAACAAGTTCTTCACACCTTTCTCTTGCATTCCTGATCATTTCTGGAGCTCAAGACTTCTCTCAAGTGATCACTAATCGTGCTTAGGACCTTGGTAAGTTTGCTTAACCTTTCTTAGTTAAGTTTTTGCTTAGTTTTAGCTTAAAAGTCAAACCGTCGTAATTAACGGTTGACTTAACGATTAATCACTAATGGTCCAGTGATTAGTAGAATTGAAAGTAGTTATAAGTTGGTAATTATGTGGGTAATAAACCCTTAAAAGGGTTCCCCCTGATTCCCACTCTAACTAGGTCTAATGTCGGGTCAAACTTGTTATTAAAAAGTCAACAGCATGCTTAATTTCTAATTTATGCATAATTAGCAATGTAGACCACATACAACCTGTTTGATCATTAATATAACTTGGTAATTAGTGTAAGAACATGTCTAAACATGTTCAACCCGACAATTTACTGTTTAGACCCGGTTCGGAACCGAAAGTCGCAAAGCTTTGACTTTTGCTTTGACTTCAGTTCTGACCCGTTTTGGTATGTTTTAAAAATACCTTAGAGCTCTAATAGGACCAGGTTACATGCTAGTATAATCCTCTATGATTATACACCTCGGATCATTAGTTATCCAATTATTATGCATGATTCCGTTAATTGCTCATATGTTGACCATTATGCCCTTTTCACCTTAAAACGTGATTTTTGAAAATGTAAAAGAGTAGAAACTTTAATTACTGATATATAAACATGCACCCAAAATTTGACATCAGTTGGAGGTGTAGATTGAGAGTTATGCTCATCAGCGTAATTAGAAAGCTTATTAGCGCTTAAACGACATAATTAGCGTTTAGCCTATTTAAGCCTACTTTTTGATATCAAACTTATTACCCACTGATGTAATATATTATTTTGGGATTTTTAAAGATTTTTAATTAATTTTAGGCTGAGCATAACTTATAGTCGTAGGCTTAATCCGGTAATTGTCGGATTTGCCCTTACGGGCTATAAAATGAGTTTTACATATCTAATCGACTCCAAACCTTTTGCTACTGACTAGATATGATAAATAAATTATTTTAAGCCTTCTGGAATGATAAAAATATCAGCTTTATATATGGAACCCGGAAACGGCTTCTAATCGCCTTATTAAGCGTTTTTAGCGCATAGTATGTACTAAGACTATTTTTAAACATACAAGGGTGATACCTACTGATATTTAAGGAAAATTATAATATTTTAATAATAAGCAAAAGTTGTTTAACTCAGACTTCATTTTTGAGCTTTTCGGCTTATGTGAAATTACCAAAATGCCCCTACGGTGCATAGTTTGGTTATAATTGATAAATTTCACATATATACTTTACCCTACTGTTATAACTTATTAAATTGAGTATTTTTACTGATTACATCAGACCTGTAACTCAGTTTAATACTTAAACTCTTTTATAACCTTGTAAATGACCAAACTACCCCTACGGGGCATAGTTTGTGTTTAAATACGTTTCGGGTATAATAAAAGACATCTTACTAATGTCAAAACATATTTGAAGCATATTAACTTAGGAAACCTGTATATGGCTCTTACGCTTACCCGTTACGCTTATTACGCGTTCGGTTCGGTTTATGTAACTAGTTTACATAGATTAGCCGAAACGGGTCAAACCTTATCGGTTTTATCTCAAAATCCAGAATGTGTATGAAATACCCATATTAAGCAAGTCTCCGAACTTTTCGTGTCTAAATCACATTCCATTCCGGTCTTCACTTAATCGTGCGTACAAACCGTATCTTTGAAACTAACCGGTCTAAGCTTAAGCTTAATTAAAGACCCGTTAGGATTCTAATAGGTTATTATAAACCTTCGTTCCAGATTAGGAGGACCAGTAAAAGTACTTGCATTTGCTGTATTTGATTGATACTTTGCTCAGGTAAATACTCTTAACTTATTTTCCCTATACGGGCTTGGGATACGGTACTATAAAAGTACTGCTTGGTCGGGTATGTAGTCATTTAAATCGGATTGTGATTGATGTATTTACATAACTCGCTTTATTCTATATTATTTGGTGTATGGCCCTTGGGGGTTAAATGACCATGTCCCGGATATCCTTGGCATCATTTTACGAAATGGCCACGACCTAAGCACGGGGTGTAGGCGTACACCTGACAGTTGCATATGTAAAAACTGGTAATCCACTTAAAGGAATCAACCTTGTGGGCATTATACCTGTGGCGTGTCGCTTAACTTAAACCGGCTCTTCTAACCGGTACTAATGGACGACAAATGAGTAAAACTGTATACAAGATTATTTTAATAATTGTCCCAAGTTATAAATGATATTTTGCCGAAGTGCATTCAAATCAATTTTCAAACTCTTTTAAAAAATGAGTCAGTTGAGTTGTATTTACCAGTGTAAACTGACGTATTTTCCAAAAAGACTAAGTGCAGGTACTAGACGAAATAGGCTGGCTACTCCAGGCATCATTACTCAAGTCTCGCAAGCTCTAGATGTCAAAGTCTGTTGAACAGTTTTCCTTGTTATTTAGATCCGCCTGTGGATCCTTTACTTTCCGTTGTAATACTGGATATTACTTTATATTCGGATTGTAATATACTTTATCTTTTGCTTCCGCTGTGCATTTATATATTGTGTTGTTTGACTATGATGATATCAACTACGTCACGATACTCCCCTACCGGGCCCACCGGTGAAACGTGGAAATATCGGGGTGTGACAGGTTGGTATCAGAGCCAACACTGAGTGAATTAAACACTAGCCTTTTGTGTTTAATCTCAGTTACACAGATGCACATTCTTGAGTCTAGACAAGAACATAGGACTAATCCTAATTCGTTTCATTGTCTTTTGATTGCTTCTTTTGTTATTTCCTGATTAGCCCTTGCATGGGCAAGTCATTTTCTTAAGAAGTCCCGTTTAGGGCAACCATATACTTGTTTAAAGTTAAAGGAACGATTATGTTTAAAATATCATTCCTATATTATAAGATCTACCATTATAATAAAATGGCAAAATCTAAAAAAGGACGAGACCTAGCCGTATGTCACCTTAAAAACAGGGCCAAGATGGTAGTTCCACAATTAGATTCAGATCCTTGTTAACATTTCAATTTAGGATTGTTCTGCGTTAAATATTAAAAAGAATCTTAAAAGTAAAACCTAGCCTAAATGTCACTACGGACAAGGCCAAGATGGTAGAACCTATTCAAGAGATTCAAATCCTTTTTAAATATCAAAAAGCATATTATCATGCTTGACAAGATGTGACACGATAAAATCACATAAGTCATTCTTAAATGGGTTATTCTAAATTCCCTTATTTATATAATCATCCCTTATGGATTGTTGGGATTGAACCCTACCAGAGGAACAGATAATGTAAAGCCAAAACCAGGTCACAACAGAGGATTCACAATAAGCAGCAGTTTACACTTTGCTCTCCCCTTGAAAGTGATTTATAACAACTGATGGTCTTTATCCGCTGATCAGATACAACTACTGCTGCCCTTTTAACTGCTGATCAAACCCTGAAGTATCCAACACTGCTTGTCCTATCTACTGATGATAAAGCACTGCCAAGTCAAGGACTGATCAACCTTGAGCAAAGCACTGACATAAAGGGAGAGCAGCTGTTTAGTGAATTATTTGTTTTATGTATAGTCAGTGGTTAGGTTAGCAGTGTTTGTGTAAAGACAGTAGATACAGGTTGTTAGGCTGTTAGACGTCACTTTCATGGTGACGTCAGCTGAGGTACACCAGTGGTTTGGTTTGCCTATAAATGTAACAGTACCCTGTACTGTTATATTTGATTGACTGAGCGAGTTCTTCTCCTCTAGTCCAATCCTTTCATCTTGTGTGCAACCATCCTTGGGGTATCAGGCTGAGGGGGAGCTTAGCTTGTAAGCATGCTTTGTAATCTTTTGATTGACTTTGTAATCTTTCGATTAATGCAAATCATGTGTTTATCAAACTATTTCCTCCTTTGATTGTGTTTACAAAGTTTGTCTTCATTTCCGCTGCACTTTACATTGTTTCATATTCATTAATTGTCAAAATCATACAAACAAACACAATCAAAAGAGCCTCGAATCCTAACAATTGGTATCAGAGCCTGGACAGTCAAATTCGATCTAACAATCAATTTGACGTAACAGTTCGGCTCAAAATTCATTGATACTAAGGTTGGTTGTATTCAGTTGAAAAACAGAGTATCGAGTATATCATGATCAAAATGGTTATTCAACAACTCTGTATATCAACCAAGATGTCATATGACACACAAAATTTCACACAACAAGTGAATTTATGCACAAAACACTCATGGTTTCTAGATCTGAAATAAATATCTGTTAAACTATGAGATTACTTCTTATTTTCTAAATTAATTTCAATTGTTGATGTGTAATTTGTGATGTTTTCCATAAATACTAAAGTCTGAACCTCAGATTAACAAAACATATGTTCATAAAAACATTGATGTTTTGCTAACACAAAAAGAGGGAAATTATAACTTTAGTCATTCAGATCTTATGTGTTGAAAACAGGTTGAGATCCTCAAAAGGAACAAATCAACTCTGTTAATAATACATTAAGAAAATCAAGGGTCAACAGAGTCCGTATCATATGTAATGTGAGATTGGTTGAAAAAGTTATGAAAACATGACCAAGTCTCTCAAAACATTACTGCAAAGTGATTTTGGACTAATATTCACAGAAACTCTGAAGTGTGTTTATCTCAAAAACTTTTGAATTCAAAAGAGAAGAGTATAAACTTAAGACATTTAAGAGTCAAAAGCTTGGGGTAATAATGGTCATTAAGCAACTATTTGTGCTCATCGGTTCAAGAAAGTTCAGGTGACATTAGTGTTCCCAGTGTTTGAACTTACAAAAGGAATAGACAAATTTTCAAAATCATCACATAGTAACTAGATCTACAACAGGATCTTCAAAACTCATGTGTCCTTGTGTCCTCATGTTTGTAATCAACTGACAAAGAAAATGGTACCAAGCAGTGGTCAAAATGTTTTTAAAGTATTCTAACACTGCAGTCAAAACACTGACCATTTTCAATAACTTGAGAATGATGTGATTATGTGCTTTTTGAAATTATACCAAATCCTTTTGATGCTGTTCTCAGAAAATCCTTTAACCATTTTTTTTCTCAAAGGATTTTCTCGAATAACCAGGATATATCATTCATTTTTTTTTAAAGATATATTTGGAACTTTTGCTTGTTTTGTTGGCAATAGTTTCAGCTCCTGTCAGGATGTAATACCTTATTTTTTATGGTATTTGTGTCCTCATAAATGGGTCAAAAGGAAATGGTACATATGTCATGATCATGTCATACTCAGGTTTGCTCCTAATTTTTCATCAAAAATTGATTGCAAACTATGCTTGAATTACTAAGGTACTCATGATTTAATTGAATATTAAACGAAAATGATTTGCCTTAGCAAAAAGTTTTCATCATCTGGGGTACTAAACCACTGTCTTTCAAAATTGACATGTGGCAAAACCTTGAATGAAAATCTTCAAAACTGTTGCTGAAACACCTGTCCTTCAAGATCTGTACCATTTACCCTAACCACTGTTTTGTTCCAACGTCTGATCTCAAAACACTGTCCACTGCTGAAAGTTAACCACTGATTCCTCATTTTCTTGAAAAGCACTGATGTTCAAAATCAGTGACCTATCCACTGATAGTAAAAATCATCCACTGCCCACAATTTTTACCGCTGTAACCGCTGATGCTTGATACGTCAGTGGCCCTTAAAACAACTATTCTCCATACTTCATCCATTTCCTCAGTGTTTGACACGTGGTCAGTTTTTAGCCCTCAGATCGTAATAACCGCTGCCACATCAGCGATCACTTTTTTCTCCCTAAATAAAACCCTGCCCTAAACCCCAAACAGGGTTTTACACTGTCGAATTGAATTCCAAAATTCTCTTCTCATAGCAGTTTCCAACCCTTCTTCTCAAAATCTCCAAAATCCTTCTTCGTTCTTCTCCGCAAAAATGACAAAATCAAAATCAAAACCTAAATCACCATCACCTTCCAAAGAGGTCGCTCAAACGGCCGAAGAACCCATCGAGATACCATACAAACAATCTCACAACTATTTGGGTTTACTCACAAAACCCACAAACAACCATACTTTCGATTCCATTCTCGACACCATATCTACATCAAAGTACAAAACTTTGTTGACAGTAGACGCCCCCATATATCTGCAAACCCAGAGAGAGTTCTGGAAAAATGCTACGCTTGAAAAACAAGATGATAAAGTAGTAACCATTAACTCCTCGATACAGGGTACGGCGATTCAAATCACTCCGCAATCACTATCAGAAATCTTCAAACTCGATGATCAGAAAGGTAAAGCTTCCTTTGACAAAAACGAGTTAAAAGCTGATTTTCTGAAAAGGGGCTATGCAGAACAGTCAAAGGTAGATACCCTACAAAAGGGTTATTTTCCATCTGCACCCAGATTTTTATTTCACACACTTCTGATGTGTGTTTCGAATAAAACAACATCTTTTAACGAAATACCATTGAAAATTCAATGTCTGGGTTACGCTATTTTGAATAATAAGGACTACAACTACTCCCAGGAGATTTTCAATGACATGGTAAAAAACGTTGAAAGTAAAGCATTTTTGTTGTTTCCAAGATTTTTGAGTTATTATTTTTTACAAAAATTTGATAAGAAAAATGAAAATTTACTTAAACAAGGTGTCTATTTTCAAATAAAAAGCTTGACACCTGAAACATTCACTAGAATGTTGGCCCCAATAAAAACAAAAGCAGGGGTACCTGAGCAGATTTTAGCGGTTACAACTGCTCCTCAGGTATCAGCTGCTGAGCCCACTGCTCCAGGTGATCAAAGCAACACAACCACTGCTTTGAAACCCACACCTGATATCACCAAAAAGCCAAAAAGAAAAACATCCAGAAAGCCCACCAAACCCAAAACAAAGGCAACTCTGGAAGATGAGATCCCAGAGGAAATGCCTGTGACAACACAAAAGTCACCACAAACCACTGCTGCTACTTCCTCACAGCAGTTGGAAGAAAGATCTCAACCCATGCCTAAAACTCCTCCTGCATCCTCACAAAAGGAACAGGTTGTATTCACAGGGACACCAAATTATGAAGCTCTAGATCCACTTGGCTCTATCTTCCACAGTCCTGATCCTAAGGACATGTCTCTTTCAACACCTATACCCTCACCAATCATAATGCCACAATCCATGCTACCTTTGTTGCATGCAGCTGCTATAGTTCAGACACAAACCAGTTCCTCTCTATCACCTATCACTGAGAGTATACCCCCACAAGAGACTGGGTCTGATGCTATTACTTATGCTATCCCAGCAACAATTGAGGAGGTTACACCCCCTGAGTTACAAGTAACTCTCGGTGGTAGTTCAAGTGGAGCAACAACTACAACTGCTGGATCAACAGATCTTCAGTTGGACAGTTGTTTCATAAATAAGACTCCCTTGAAGGCAATTTCTTCCATGGCAACCTCGGTAACCACCAGTGAGTTGGATCTAACCACTGGTACCATCAAAGGTTTATCGAATGCTGAAGAAAGAAGTCCCCAGTACCAAGAACAAGGGGCATCAATGGGTGATTTTTGGGACTCTGTCCCCAAGACACACATTGATATAACCACTGCTGGTGGGGATTCAGATGATCCCAGTAAAATGGGTGATGATTCAAGATATCAGGAATTGACGGGCAGAGTGGAAAAACTTGAAGAATCAGTTTCTGAAATAAAGGAGATGGTGCAAGAGATTTTAAAAGCTCAGAAAGCACAATCCAATACTGTTCCTGCTCAAGCACCTGCTCCACAACAAGCACCTGCTGCAAATGAGCTTTGGAATATTTTCCAACCCATGCTTGAAAAACAGCAACAAATGGCTGATCAAAAGCATGCTATTCAAGTACAAATGCTGACCAACATGGTGGAATCAAGGTTCAAGGACGCTCAAGCAGATATCAAGGCTATTAAGGCCAGTATCCAAACTACCACTGGCAAGGCTCCTTCAACTTTACTATTCTTTGATGACCCCCTCGCAGATAATGCTAAAAAGGGGGAGATAATGAAGCAAATGAAGAAGAAGGGAATAGAACATGGCCTTCATATTGAACCTGAAAAAGAAAAAGAAAAAGAAAAGCAGGTCTCAAAACCTGTTAGTCAAACAGCTGATACACCAGTAGTTTCAAAAACTGCTGTCAGTAGCCAAACAGCTGCCATGTCATCAACACACACAATTTCAACGCACACCACCACAACTACTGCTCTACCACCATCATCTACAATCACACCATCATCACTGCCTCCTTCCATAAAGCAGAAGACAGCAGATGTTACAACATCTGCTGTAATGACAACAGTGATTGAAACACCAGTTGTTTCAACCACTGTCAGTCAATCACAATCACAAACCACTGCTATTCAAATCACTGATCCACCCAAAATATCATCAGCTTCTCCTACATTAAAAAGGAGAAGGATTTTCACATCTGATGATTCACCACCATCATCACCAAAAACTACCTCACCACTTCCATCCCCTGCTCAAAAGCAGAAGACAACTGCTGACATATCAGCAGTTGTAATGACAACAGATGTTGAGACACCAGTTGTTTCAACAGCTGTTAGTCAATCATCCACCACTGCTCTCATCCTTCCTACATCACAACCAAAGCTCTTCAACAGAAAAAGAAAGCCAATCTCTGCCGATGAGGGTATACATGATCCTAATGCTGCACAATATCCACTGGAGCTTGAAGCCATCAAAAATGAGATGAGGCAATTCTATACAGAAGAAGATCCTTCAAAAAGAAGGTTCTCCTCACTCATAGGCTACATGCCACCAGATGATATGGATGATTACCTCAAAATCAAGGCAAGGCAAGCAAAACTAAGAGCTAAAGTTGAGAGTGAAAAAGAACGGTTAAGCGAAGATGGCATTGCTAAAAGACTGGAGTTCTACTTCACAAAAGTAAAGCAGATAGAAGAGTTTGCACAAGACCTAAACAAAGAAAAGGTTGATCAAAAGAAAGAGTTAAGAAAACAATATCTAGCCTACATCATGAAAGAGAAATTCTATCCTGCTGAAGAACAACAGTTCAAAGAATGGCCAGTAGTAGCTCTTAAGCATGAGGCAGAAAGGATTGAGAAGATTAAGAATGATCCTACGAAGAAGAGGAATGCTCCTAACTGGAGAAAATATGAAAAGCTCATTGCTGACTTAACCGCTGAATATAAGAGAAAGAAAAAGGAGCTGGTGGATGCGAAAATGGATACTGCTGAAGCCATAACAAAATGGTCAAAACAGCAGACCGATGAAGCCTATGAAAGGCTAAAGAAAAGAAAGATAACTGTTTCAAGCACTTCAAAGAAGCGAGAACATATGATGAAGCTTGAACAGAAAATTGAAAACCTCATGACAATGTTAAAATCATCAGACAGTTCTACTCTTGTGTCAAACCAAGTTGAAGGCAAACAGCTGACTGAAGAAGAGGTAATAGAAAAAGAAGCAGAGTATCTCAAGGGAGCCATCTTAAAAATGGGTCTGAATGAAGACAGCTCATCAAAGCTTCAAAACCTTTTTAAGAAGGTATTAAACAAACCTGCGTCTCCAAACACTGCAAAAGACAAGACAGAAGTTGAAAGACAAGAACTTATTGAACAAGAAACTGCAGAAGATATAGCTGCAGCAGACAAAGTCATTGAAGAAGCTTTCAAAAGAATGTCTGAAAGTCTGCAGGTGTTTTCAAGGCCAACATCCCTCAACTCATCAGCAAATAAGTCTCTCCCAAGAAACCCACTTGGCTTAAAAATACTAAAGTGGATGTCTGATCAAAAGACTCACGTATTGACCCTGGTCAGAGCCAATGGCGAAGTGAAGTACATATCAAGGAAAGAAGCACTAGGCCTTAGTGTTGAAGATTTGCAGGATCTCCTTGAACTTTCACTGTGTAGGGATGAGGATGACCAGAGTGCAAAGGAATTTGAAGCTGAATTCAAAGAACAAGCTAAGGCACTCTTGATGAGTAATAAAGGTCCTGAATAATGAAGGGTTTTGGCATTATCTGTTCCAGGGGGAGATTGTTGGGATTGAACCCTACCAGAGGAACAGATAATGTAAAGCCAAAACCAGGTCACAACGGAGGATTCACAATAAGCAGCAGTTTACACTTTGCTCTCCCCTTGAAAGTGATTTATAACAACTGATGGTCTTTATCCGCTGATCAGATACAACTACTGCTGCCCTTTCAACTGCTGATCAAACCCTGAAGTATCCAACACTGCTGGTCCTATCTACTGATGATAAAGCACTGCCAAGTCAAGGACTGATCAACCTTGAGCAAAGCACTGACATAAAGGGAGAGCAGCTGTTTAGTGAATTATTTGTTTTATGTATAGTCAGTGGTTAGGTTAGCAGTGTTTGTGTAAAGACAGTAGATACAGGTTGTTTGGCTGTTAGACGTCACTTTCATGGTGACGTCAGCTGAGGTACACCAGTGGTTTGGTTTGCCTATAAATGTAACAGTACCCTGTACTGTTATATTTGATTGACTGAGCGAGTTCTTCTCCTCTAGTCCAATCCTTTCATCTTGTGTGCAACCATCCTTGGGGTATCAGGCTGAGGGGGAGCTTAGCTTGTAAGCATGCTTTGTAATCTTTTGATTGACTTTGTAATCTTTCGATTAATGCAAATCATGTGTTTATCAAACTATTTCCTCCTTTGATTGTGTTTACAAAGTTTGTCTTCATTTCCGCTGCACTTTACATTGTTTCATATTCATTAATTGTCAAAATCATACAAACAAACACAATCAAAAGAGCCTCAGATCCTAACATGGATGAAGTGCCCACGGGCTATAATTAACGTCCTCTGGACTAAAGACAGTGGTAGCCTACAACTCCCTGTCAAGAAAAGGTAATGAACTTTGATTCAAACCTTAATGCCTCGATTCTCTGAAATCCTGGCTTATAAAAATTTAACTTGTCTACGTGACTAGGCCTTTTGTGTTATTATTAACTTATAAATTAGGATTATGATAAAAATCCTGAACAATTTTATATTTAGCAAATTAACTAAAATGTGTATTAAAAACATGGTTAATAAATCGTTTAAAACGATAGTACTGTATGGGCTTCTAAATAAACCTTGCCCTTATTTTCTTTTTGTAGCAACTAAGACTACATGGCTGACTCTGACGAGATAAACAGTCATCCTTTGGAAAACCGCGATGATAATGATAGGATTAATATAACCAAAGGAGAGCTTCGTACACTGATTGATACAGCTGTATCTAAAGCTGTAGAGGAACAATTTAAGGAGTATAGTGGGACACATAGCAGAGCCTCATCTGTACCCCACTCTAAGTCTGTCCCTAAAACACATTCAGAGCCTCATAATAAGCCACCCTCAAAGAAAGATGAGTCAAAGAAAGATGATGATCGACGTTCATCTAATCAACACAGTGTTCCATCCAAGAGGATAGTGTTCGATAATGAACCGCGTACCAAGTCCTGTACCTATAAATACTTTGTTTCCTGCAAACCCCGGGATTTCACCGGGGAGAAGGGGGCAATTGATTGTATGATCTGGTTGGATGAAATGGACACAGTTGTCGATATCAGCGGTTGTGCTGAAAGGGATGTGGTGAAGTATGTATCCCAATCGTTCAAGGGAGAAGCACTTGCATGGTGGAAGTCTCTCATTCAAGCTGCTGGGAAGATCCCGCTCTACAACATGTCATGGGAACAGTTTGTTGCTCTCATTATGGAGAACTACTGCCCTCAACATGAGGTCGAAAGAATTGAATCAGATTTCTTATCATTGGTGATGACAAACTTAGATTGTCAAGCTTACCTCACCAGTTTCAATACCCTGTCCAGACTGGTTCCTTACCTAGTAACACCAGAACCCAAGAGGATTGCTCGCTTCATAGGGGGTTTAGCCCCAGAAATCAAAGCCAGTGTTAAGGCTTCAAGACCTGCTACGTTTAGGTCAGCAGCTGATCTCTCTCTGTCCCTTACTTTAGATGCGGTCAGGTTGAGATCGCTAAAGAAATCTGAAGAAAGTAAGAGGAAGCGTGAGGATGATAACTCACGAGGGTCAGAGAAGAAGCACAAGGGAAACACTGATTCTAAGAAGTATGGGTCTGGAAGGAATAGTCAGCGAACAGAGGAAAAGCCAAAGTGCACGACTTGCCAAAAACGCCACTTTGGAAAGTGTAGACTTGAGCCCAATTCTAAGTCAGGATCACCTGCATGTGGGATATGCAAGTCTAAGGAGCACAAGACTGTTGACTGTAAGAAGATTAAAGATGCTACATGCTACAATTGCAATGAGAAGGGGCACATTAAAACCAACTGCCCTAAATACGCCAAGAAGCCTGAAGAGGTCAAGAAGACCAATGCAAGGGTCTTCAGGATGGATGCAAGGGAAGCCGTCCAGGATGACAACATTATCACAGGTACTTTCCTCATAAATGATGTATATGCAAGAGTACTTTTTGATTCAGGCGCTGATAAGTCGTTCGTAGATAATAAGTTTTGTGAACTGTTGAAATTGCCTGATAAAACCTTAAATGTGAAGTATGAGGTGGAATTAGCAGATTGCACCTTAGAAACCGCCTCAACCATATTAGATGGATGTTTTATATCCATTAGGAACCACTCATTTCCATTGTCCCTACTTCCTTTGAAGTTAGCCGGTTTCGACATCGTGCTAGGCATGGACTGGTTATCTCATAAC
Source organism: Helianthus tuberosus (assembly GCA_030545235.1). Classification (NCBI taxonomy): domain Eukaryota; kingdom Viridiplantae; phylum Streptophyta; class Magnoliopsida; order Asterales; family Asteraceae; genus Helianthus; species Helianthus tuberosus. The sequence continues at coordinate 80,684,121 of CM060363.1, forward strand.
CAGGCCCAGATTGTCTGCAACAAGAAGCAAGTGGTGATCAAGACTCCATCTGGTGAATCACTTACCATTCAGGGAGATACCCGGTATGGACTGCCTGAGCAAGTGACTATGCTCAAGGCCTCTAAGTGTTTAAAGAAGGGTTGTGTCATTTACATGGCACAAGTGACTATGGATGAGCTAAAGCCCAAGATTGGGGATATCCCCGTCATTTCTGAATACCCTGAAGTGTTTCCTGAAGATCTACCTGGTTTACCACCAGATAGGAAAGTAGAATTCAGAATTGACATCATCCCCAGAGCAGCACCTGTTGCGAGAGCGCCTTATAGGTTGGCACCAACAGAGATGAAGGAATTAAGGACGCAGCTAGATGATTTGCTAGCTAAAGGTTTCATTAGACCTAGTTCGTCTCCATGGGGAGCGCCAATCTTGTTTGTCAAGAAGAAGGATGGATCGATGCGTCTGTGCATCGATTATCGTGAGCTTAATAAAGTCACTATCAAGAATAGATATCCACTGCCCAGGATAGACGATCTGTTCGATCAACTGCAAGGGGCAAGCTACTTCTCTAAGATCGATCTGAGGTCAGGCTATCACCAATTGAAGGTTAAAGATGAAGATGTACACAAGACTGCATTTAGGACTCGTTATGGTCATTACGAGTTCCTAGTGATGCCTTTTGGGCTCACTAATGCACCTTCCGCATTCATGGATCTCATGAATCGCGTCTGCAAGCCTTACTTGGACAAATTTGTCATCGTCTTCATTGACGACATCCTCATTTACTCAAAAAGCCAAGCTGTTCACGAGAAGCATCTCCGCTGTATTCTGAAGCTACTTCATCAAGAGAAGCTCTATGCCAAGTTCTCGAAGTGTGAATTCTGGCTTCGAGAAGTCCAATTTCTTGGACACGTTGTTAGTGAGCGTGGTATTCAAGTGGATCCCGCTAAAGTTGAAGCTGTCATGAATTGGCAAGAGCCAAAGACGCCTACAGAAATTCGTAGCTTCCTAGGTTTGGCAGGATACTATAGGCGATTCATTGAAAACTTCTCAAGGATTGCTGCACCCCTGACTTCGCTGACACGTAAGAAGATTAAGTTTGACTGGGGTCCTAAGCAGCAGGAATCCTTCGATATTCTGAAACAAAAGTTGAGCAATGCTCCAGTACTGACATTGCCTGATGGAATCGAGGAGTTTGTAGTTTATTGTGATGCATCACACACCGGGATGGGATGTGTGCTTGTGCAGAAAGGCAAAGTCATTGCCTATGCTTCACGCCAGTTAAAGGTGCACGAAAAGAATTACACCACCCATGACTTGGAGTTGGGTGCCGTCGTATTTGCACTAAAGCTGTGGAGGCACTATTTATATGGTGTCAAGTGTGTGATCTATTCAGATCACAAGAGCCTTCAACACTTGTTTAACCAGAAGGATTTAAACATGAGACAACGACGATGGATGGAGACGTTGAATGATTATGATTGTGAAATCAGATACCATCCGGGCAAGGCGAACGTAGTCGCCGATGCCTTGAGTCGAAAGGAAAGGGTGAAACCCATCCGAATCAATGCCAAGAGCATTGAAATAAAGAACAGTTTGAACGAAAGGTTGTTAGCTACACAGAAGGAAGCTGTGTTGGAAGCTAACTATCCTAACGAGAAACTAGGAGTAACTGAGGAGCAGTTATCTCTTAGCAAGGACGGAATCCTAAGATTAAATGGACGAATATGGGTTCCAATTTATGGAGGACTTCGGGATGTTATCCTCCAGGAAGCCCATAGTTCTAAATACTCCGTTCATCCTGGAGCTGATAAGATGTACCAGGATCTAAGGGCAAACTATTGGTGGATAGGCTTGAAAAAGTTTGTAGCTGCCTATGTAGCTAAATGCTTGACTTGTGCGCAAGTCAAAGCAGAACATCAAAAGCCGTCAGGCTTGCTACAACAACCTGAACTTCCCACTTGGAAGTGGGAAATGGTAACTATGGATTTTATCACCAAGTTACCCAAGACAAGACAAGGAAAGGAAATGATACCATATGGGTGATTGTAGACAGACTGACTAAGTCAGCACATTTCCTACCCATTAAGGAGACTTATAGCTCCGACATGTTAGCCCAACTGTATGTAGATAAGATTGTAGCTTTACATGGCATACCTGTGTCTATTATCTCTGACAGAGATACTAGATACACGTCCCATTTTTGGAAAAGCTTCCAACAATCTTTGGGCACGCGCTTAAATTTCAGTACGGCTTACCACCCTCAGACTGACGGACAGAGTGAGCGTACCATCCAGACATTGGAGGACATGCTACGTGCATGTGTGATTGACCTGGGTGGTAGTTGGGATAAGCACCTACCGTTAATCGAATTCTCCTACAACAATAGCTACCATACCAGCATTAAGGCTGCGCCTTTTGAGGCATTATACGGTAGAAAGTGTAGAACGCCAGTTTGTTGGGCGGAAGTTGGAGATGTCCAATTATCAGGACCAGGTATAGTCTTTGAAACGACGGACAAGATTGTCCAGATTCGTGACCGTCTCAAAGCTGCCAGGGATAGGCAGAAGAGCTACGCTGATCCAAAGCGTAAACCTTTTAACTTCGAGGTAGGTGACAAGGTGTTGCTTAAAGTATCACCCTGCAAGGGAGTGATGCGATTTGGTAAGAAAGGCAAATTAAGCCCGAGATACATAGGACCTTTCGAGGTTATCGAACGTGTCGGATCAGTTGCCTATAAGTTAAACCTACCTGAAGAGCTCAGTAGTATACATAATGTATTCCACATCTGCAATCTGAAGAAGTGTTTCGCTGATGAATCACTGGTCATACCACATACAGATGTGCATATAGATGAGAGCTTAAAATTTGTGAAAAAACCATTGTCGATTGAAGATCGACAGGTTAAGAAGCTTCGAAGGAAGCATGTGCCTATTGTAAAGGTGAAATGGGATGCCCGAAGAGGTCCCGAATATACGTGGGAGGTTGAGTCCACAATGAAAGAAAAATACCCTTATTTGTTTCAGTAAATCTCGAGGTCGAGATTTCTTTTAAGGGGGTGAGGATGTAACACCTCGAAAATTCGTGTTCAATGAAATAACGACACGTGTCATGTAAGACAAAAAGCGTTATAAACCCGGGGTATAATTAAAGATGTATGGCAGGATTTAAGAGTGTCGTCATGTTAAATTTTACCTCTGAACAACCTTGTTATGAATCCCAAGACCCTAACATATATTACACAAATCTAATATACCTTCAATCCAGTGAATTGTTGACAATAATTGAATTCAAAGTGCAAGATAGGACCCTATGGAATTTCTACGGTAAACCTGCGTTTATGGCACTTTTAAAAGAATCCAAGCAAACATATCAAAGTGGTAGGGTATGTAACTGTTCAAGGCACATTTTAGAGGCCCCTTACTGTAAAATAATGTCCCAAATTCGAAATACCTGGTTGCCCCTTCGAATGCATGAAAGATCAAAATTTTTGGGCTTCAGCAGAAGGCTTGCGCACCGCAAGCATGTCCTTACGGTGCGCAAGGGTCGCCCAGTAACTGAAAACGGGGCTGTTTGCTGTTATGCGCATGGAACTGACTTTTATCCGAGTTTCCTCATATTGGACGACCCCTAAACAACCCCTAGACACTTAGGGACACTTGTGGATGAATTGTGGTCAGTTGTAGACTTAGATGTCAACAATCTATGGTGATTTAAACACTATAAAAGGCCACTAAGTTGCAACAAGTTCTTCACACCTTTCTCTTGCATTCCTGATCATTTCTGGAGCTCAATACTTCTCTCAAGTGATCACTAATCGTGCTTAGGACCTTGGTAAGTTTGCTTAACCTTTCTTAGTTAAGTTTTTGCTTAGTTTTAGCTTAAAAGTCAAACCATCATAATTAACGGTTGACTTAACGATTAATCACTAATGGTCCAGTGATTAGTCGAATTGAAAGTAGTTATAAGTTGGTAATTATGTGGGTAATAAACCCTTAAAAGGGTTCCCCCTGATTCCCACCCTAACTAGGTCTAATGTCGGGTCAAACTTGTTATTAAAAAGTCAACAGCATGCTTAATTTCTAATTTATGCATAATTAGCAATGTAGACCACATACAACCTGTTTGATCATTAATATAACTTGGTAATTAGTGTAAGAACATGTCTAAACATGTTCAACCCGACAATTTACTGTTTAGACCCGGTTCGGAACCGAAAGTCGCAAAGCTTTGACTTTTGCTTTGACTTCGGTTCTGACCCGTTTTGGAATGTTTTAAAAATACCTTAGAGCTCTAATAGGACCAGGTTACATGATAGTATAATCCTCTATGATTATACACCTCGGATCATTAGTTATCCAATTATTATGCATGATTCCGTTAATTGCTCATATGTTGACCATTATGACCTTTTCACCTTAAAACGTGATTTTTGAAAATGTAAAAGAGTAGAAACTTTAATTACTGATATATAAACGTGCACCCAAAATTTGACATCAGTTGGAGGTGTAGATTGAGAGTTATGCTCATCAGCGTAATTAGAAAGCTTATTAGCGATTAAACGACATAATTAGCGTTTAGCCTATTTAAGCCTACTTTTTGATATCAAACTTATTACCCACTGATGTAATATATTATTTTGGGATTTTTAAATATTTTTAATTAATTTTAGGCTGAGCATAACTTATAGTCGTAGGCTTAATCCGGTAATTGTCGGTTTTGCCCTTACGGGCTATAAAATGAGTTTTACATATCTAATCGACTCCAAACCTTTTGCTACTGACTAGATATGATAAATAAATTATTTTAAGCCTTCTGGAATGATAAAAATATCAGCTTTATATATGGAACCCGGAAACGGCTTCTAATCGCCTTATTAAACGTTTTTAGCGCATAGTATGTACTAAGACTATTTTTAAACATACAAGGGTGATACCTACTGATATTTAAAGAAAATTATAATATTTTAACAGCAAGCAAAAGTTGTTTAACTCAGACTTCAGTTTTGAGCTTTTCGGCTTATGTGAAATTACCAAAATGCCCCTACGGTGCATAGTTTGGTTATAATTGATAAATTTCACATATATACTTTACCCTACTGTTATAACTTATTAAATTGAGTATTTTTACTGATTACATCAGACCTGTAACTCAGTTTAATACTTAAACTCTTTTATAACCTTGTAAATGACCAAACTACCCCTACGGGGCATAGTTTGTGTTTAAATACGTTTCGGGCATAATAAAAGACATCTTACTAATGTCACAACATATTTGAAGCATATTAACTTAGGAAACCTGTATATGGCTCTTACGCTTACCCGTTACGCTTATTACGCGTTCGGTTCGGTTTATGTAACTAGTTTACATAGATTAGTCGAAACGGGTCAAACCTTATCGGTTTTATCTCAAAATCCAGAATGTGTATGAAATACCCATATTAAGAAAGTCTCCGAACTTGTCGGGTCTAAATCACATTCCATTCCGGTCTTCGCTTAATCGTGCGTACAAACCGTATCTTTGAAACTAACCGGTCTAAGCTTAAGCTTAATTAAAGACCCGTTAGGATTCTAATAGGTTATTATAAACCTTCGTTCCAGATTAGGAGGACCAGTAAAAGTACTTGCATTTGCTGTATTTGATTGATACTTTGCTCAGGTAAATACTCTTAACTTATTTTCCCTATACGGGCTTGGGATATGGTACTATAAAAGTACCGCTTGGTCGGGTATGTAGTCATTTAAATCGGATTGTGATTGATGTATTTACATAACTCGCTTTATTCTGTATTTTTTGGTGTATGGCCCTTGGGGGTTAAATGACCATGTCCCGGATATCCTTGGCATCATTTTACGAAATGGCCACGACCTAAGCACGGGGTGTAGGCGTACACCTGACAGTTGCATATGTAAAAACTGGTAATCCACTTAAAGGAATCAACCTTGTGGGCATTATACCTGTGGCGTGTCGCTTAACTTAAACCGGCTCTTCTAACCGGTACTAATAGACGACAAATGAGTAAAACTGTATACAAGATTATTTTAATAATTGTCCCAAGTTATAAATGATATTTTGCCGAAGTGCATTCAAATCAATTTTCAAACTCTTTTCAAAAATGAGTCAGTTGAGTTGTATTTACCAGTGTAAACTGGCGTATTTTCCAAAAAGACTAAGTGTAGGTACTAGACGAAATAGGCTGGCTACTCCAGGCATCATTACTCAAGTCTCGCAAGCTCTAGATCTCAAAGTCTGTTGAACAGTTTTCCTTGTTATTTAGATCCGCCTGTGGATCCTTTAATTTCCGTTGTAATACTGGATATTACTTTATATTCGGATTGTAATATACTTTATCTTTTGCTTCCGCTGTGCATTTATATATTGTGTTGTTTGACTATGATGATATCAACTACGTCACGATACACCCCTACCGGGCCCACCGGTGAAACGTGGAAATATCGGGGTGTGACCGGAGTTAAAATACTTAAAACAGGGCAGAGCCTTATTATTATTATTATAGGGAAAAATTAAAAGTAGAATTCTAGAGACAGAGAGAGGAGGTTTGGCGATCTCTAGGGAGAGAACACATGAGGTTTTTAGCAAATTTCGTTGAAGGATAGGAATCTTATTTATAGGAAAATTCTTTCAATATGGTTGGAGTGTAAGTTACACGTACACCTTTCCTTTTAAAGACACCTAACCTAACCTTGTAGAATTTGATGATTCTTTTATCCTTTCCTTTGAAAGCCACGTATTACATTGCATGCATACTCATGCAAATGTAATTTTTTCATATTTTATTATTTCATTCTTACAGAGATATGTTTCATTTCAAACACATAAAGATACTTTATATATGCAATTAGATTTCTAATTTATTTTATTATTCTATTTCATATTATTTTATTTATTTTATTTCTTACGTAAGTTTTTAATTATTATTATTATTATTATATTTTATTTATATATTATAATTAATTCAATTGCTTTACTTATTTGGCGCGTATAACTTCTAAAATATGACGTTTTAGAAAATAATAAATATGTCATTAGAACGAGAATATTTATATCTATATTTTGAACCAAGTTTCATTAAAAATGGAGTAGGTTCAAAATACAATGTATTTTTATATTTTAATTATTATATTGTTCCTAGGCCCGTATAGGAACTTCATATTTCTAATAGTCAACTTACCCGTAAACTACCCGTCTAATAATATAAGTTTTTATAGACTTTTATTTTATTAGAAAGGTCACCCATATACAGGCCAATTAATTAAAATAATATTTCAACCAACTATATATAAAATAGTGTTTAAAATTATTTGGGTTGAATATTTATATTAAAAATAAACTAGTTACTAGTTACTAGTGGTTAATAAATTTAACCAAACCTATAATTCTTATATAAAAATAGGAATGTTACATCCTCTCCACCTTGTTTTAAATCTCGTCCTCGAGATTTGGGTTACGATATTTCTTTTAGACTTATGTCATATTTTAGTCAATAAAAACAATATTAAGGTAGATGACACAGAATTAAAATATCAAATTTTGTGAATACGAGTTGTACAATAAGTAGGATTCAATGGTTCAACTGAATTAGTTCAAGAAATCGATGACAAACGAATGAGATGAAATGATATAATTTCCAGGGTGACTAGGTTCAAGCCAAAAGATATATGATCAATAGATGAATGTGAAGGACTTTTAGAATCAAAAAAAAAAAAAATTTTTCAAAAGAAAGCTTACTTTGATTGGCAACTGAGGAAGACTTAGAATCGACAGGTTCAAAATGAAATAAAAGCATGAAAATGATTTGTCAAATATTGAATTATGATATGAGAAAATCAATGTGCTGAGATGAGTGAATTGCAAGGATACACGAAAAGATAATAGAGTTAGAGTATTATTGTCTTAATACATAATTGCATTAGGACGATTTTTTTTTTTTTGATGATGAGTTGAAAGACAGATGTGGTTTTGAATGATTCGAATGATTGTGATTAGCCCAAGCTATTTTATATCGATATCGCAAGGTGTCGTAATGATTGAAATAGTTCAATAATTATGGTGATCGAACAAATTCACCGTGTAATCAACTGAAAGCTTTTAATGAAAACTCTAGGGGTTTACGTCTCTGATCTGCATAACTCTTTTGTCGATCTTAATACATAATACTTCTAAAAGTATTTAATAGTTGTGGAATATAAGATGAACAATTACTTATAAGTATAACATGTCTTGTCCATGAATACTTAGACAATTATTTATATAATTTTATTCGTCCCTCTAATTCTTGTATTGTTTTATGAAAATATGTCTTCTCCTTACAGTACAAAGTATATATATTTATATATATATATATATATATATAAAATATTTTTACATATAATTAAATTTTACTAAATAAGTATGATGACTTAATTTATATACATTAACTAGTCATAACGTGCAGGATTTTGAAACTTGTCAAATTTGAAGGCAAAGGACACCGCCTGCAATTTGGTGCAAACATAAAGGACAAAACTTGTAATTTACTTTTAATCTAAACTTCAAATCCATAATCGATTACTCACCTAGTCTAGGGTATCGAAGTTTGTAGAAAATATGTTCTTTCTGTTTCTGTTTGGTTAAGGATTCAAGTCTTGCGGTCAAAAAAAGTGTAGAGCTAAGAATACATAAAGATTTTTTTAGCGGAAAATGTTTACTCTTCTACTTTATATCAATAACTGTAAACTTACTCTATTGCCAGGTTTTAAAGTGACCATCTACGTGTGAAATAGTTAGTCTTAGAAAAAATTATTAGGTGATGAGTGATGACACAGCATAGTGTTGGGCCACCACAAACACGTGTTACTACTTTCTAGCATGTTCCAGCAGCGTCTGTGTGGTTCTCTAGAAATTTAATATATTTCAATGTTTCCTTTAAGCATGTGGGGTATGAGGCGGGGTTAGGGCGTGTGTTGGCCATAAACGCGCAAGTCACCATCCTGGATGGGCTTGGGTTTCGGCGTGGCCCCATTGGCGGGGGTTTTAGCCCGGGCGTGGGGCGGGGCTATGAGACTAACATGGCGGGATCTGATTGACCAACAAAACTAGCCGTTTTGGCTAGCCGTTGGGCATTATTTAAAAAAAAACATTTTTTTCTATATAAATACCTTACCATATTTAACATTTTTCTCACACAATATCAAACACATAAAACATAATCTTGCCATGAGTTCTTCAAGTTCAAGTGAATCATCATCATCATCTGACGATGGTGCGGAAATATTTCTACAAACGATCGCGACGGTGGTGAAAGCTATCGTGGAAGACGACGAGGAAGAGACTTCGAAACCTAAACGGAGGAGGTACATCGCTCGTGAACGGCACACCGCTAACAATTTGTTGGTAAGCGATTATTTCTCAGCGTGTGACAACCTGAAGTTTCAAGGTTAGTGTTTTCGGTCTTTTTGTGATTCCTCCCCGTTCTTGTTTTTGATCTATTTGGTAGTGTACATTGTGTGTGTGTTTAATTGAGAAACCCTTAGTCGTGGCCCAGAATGTTTAGGAAACACAACCGGCCCAAACGATGGCCTTGTGTGGGAATCATAATCGGCCCAAATGATGATCTTGTTTGACAAACTCAACCGGCCCAAATGTTATGGTGTGTTTAGTAATAACCATCGGCCCACTTGTTAGATGTTAACCTTATAAAAACAATGTTACGTACTCACTTCTCATACATTGCAATTTCAACATAATAACCCTAACTTCTCTACGTGCGACGGCAGTGAGATACCCCCTTCGAAGCAGCCTCTTTACGAATCAATCTTATGGTTAGTGATTATCTTTATTTGTTAACCTTATTAACACATAATTGTGATAGTGTATATGCTTAACATGTGAGGATTAAGTGTGTATGTGCATGATCGAGTGTTGTAATCTGTTAAGATGTAATCGGCTATGCGGTCGTATGATCTCGATATAGTGATAAGGGTCTGATGTTCATATGGGTATGATTATTAATTGTGTTGTACTAAGTGTTTTCATCTTGTTCGATTACGAATAAACCCTTGTTAATTAAACGGTAGTGCTCGATCCGATTCAGTTGACTATGAAGTGTGCGTGAACGGTTATGTTATCGTTTGTATGGCATGTTGAATTACCTCTTTGAAACCTGAATTAATAATATGTAATGCTTGCAAACCTGATTGATAGCATGCAATGACTGATTAAGACTTAATGTAGCAAATTATGCATATGATTGGGCGAATGAATATGGTATGATTAATTGGGTGTTTATCACTAATCGATGTGCATGAATACCCAGGAATATTGGGTCAATGAAATCAAAAAGGGGCGGTTGATAGTTGGACCGGTTAATGGGTGAATAACAGATCCAAATGTTATGTCCACTATTGTGTTATTGTTAGTGCACACATCTGTCGTCTTCGTCTTATATCGAGTCTCGGACAAAAGTTTGAGGAGTGCCAAAAGTTTGAGGAATGCCAAAAGTTTGAGGAGTGCCAAAAGTTTGAGGAGTGCCAAAAGTTTGAAGAGTGCCATTCCGTTTGAAGAGTGCCATTCCGTTTGAAGAGTGTCATGCCACTTTCAAACGGAACCTCTCCTACTATAAATACCTTTCATGTTCATTTCATTTGTAACTTTCCGGCCAGAGCAACGAAGTGCTGCCGAAGTGTTGTCAGGTTGTAAAACGTTATAGAATCAATCATACAACAGTTTATAGTGTAAATCTTGCTGAATTGACCTTTACACGTCTGTTTCCGCCTTTCGTGTGGAGATAAACTCTTCTGATCGACTCATTCGGGTCTGAAAACGATCCTACAAGTGGTATCAGAGCTCAGGAGGAAGAGTTCATACCAATTCAGCCATTAATTCTGTTTTTCTACACCTTCTTTCAAAATTGAACAATTTTTCACGGTTAAAATCGGTTCAAATTCACACAGTGCACTCGGAATTACATATTAACAAAGCCTTGAAAGTTTCAAGTTAAAATTCGATATAAAACTGATATTTTTAGCCATTCCGGTTGAAATTGTTCGAAAAATTGATGATGTCAGCAGCCTTCAAACGAGTTCAGAGGTTTAGTTCCGTTTGAATCCTTCATAGTCCGTTTGAAATTGACATATCGTTTGAAAATCATGGGTCATCCCGTTTGAGGAATGTATTCCGTTTGAAGAGTACCGTTTGAAACATGACTTCCGTTTGAAAATGACTATTCCGTTTGAGAGTACCGTTTGAAACACGACTTCCGTTTGAAAATGGTTTAGCAGTTCATGTGATACGTGTCTTGATCTGATAAATTGTCATCATTGTGTTTGAATTAAAATCGGCCATGTGATCTGATAAAAGATAAAGACTTATGTGACATTAATAGCGGCCCATGTGAAACAATTAATATCACCGATCCATTTGTGCTGAATATTGTAAAGTTGTTGTCGGCCACCTACATTGATTAAATACATGTGATTTCGTATAATATAGGCTCAATCAGTATGCATGTGATAATATCAGATTGCATGTGAATTTGTGTGTCGAAATAACTGTTTGTCGGTCATTAAAAGCCCACGAGATTTTGTCTATTCTATAAGTGTTTGGCTTTTGTGATAATTGTTGTCAGATACATGTGATTAAAGATAGCAGCCCACTACATGTCATCGGCCCAATCAACACACATCACTTTTAATTAGTGTCTGATTTACATCAGTTCGGTCCAATCAACATTTGAATAACATCAATTTGCATGTGACATTGTCAGTTTCCATGGGCTTTGATTGAAAATTACACTAGAGTGTTCGACTTTCATGAGATTGTTTTGAGTTAGTTTGAGTTCACATGAATCGAATTTTCATTCAGGTTTGATATTTGATCAGTTCACACAAAGTGAACTTTGTTTCACACAGTTTGAATTTGATCCCAGTTCACAAGAGGTGGTTCAGTCCGTTTGAATTCGATTTCGTTCCAGGTCATGTGGTTTAGCCAGGTCATTGGAAAAGGTCGTTTGATTTTGATCCGGGTCATAGCAGTCCGCACAGTGTGTCAACCTTCAATCCGCACAGTGTGTCAACCTTCAGTCTGCACAGAATATTTACCAGTTCGAGTACCAGTCTTATTCTGTTAATTGATAAGTCTTTAAACTGATTGTGGTTTGTTTGTTGTCAGGTGTTTTACGAGGTGAACCAGTTCGTTTGAAAGCTTGTTTGAGAAATTCTTCGATACCGAAACATGGATTCTGAATTCTACAACGCATTTGCTTCAACCCCTATTACTCCGACTACCATTGCTCAGAACATGAATTCAGAAAATGAGACTGGAACTACACAAAAACCCCCGAAACTTATGGGAATTGAAGAGTATCATGGATGGAAAAATCGTTTTGAGAATTGGGTTCAGGCAAACCATCTGAGAGCTTGGGAAAGTATTGAAACAGCATATATCAGACCACAGACTGCTATGAATGTTGATAAAATTATCTCAGAGTTTTCAGACCAAGAGAGAGAGAGTTATAAAGGAGAGAAAATGATGATAAGTCTGTTGCAGCAAGCTATCAAAGATGATATATTTGTTTTGCTCCAGCATGATGGAAATGCATATTCGATCTGGAAAGCTCTTGAGAAGAAATTTGAAGGAACTACAGAGATGTTACAGAGTAAAGCAGCGTTACTGAAAAAGGAGTTTGAGTTGTTTACTAGCATGCCTGGTGAAACTACAAAGACTCTCATTGAGAGATACTGCCATCTTGTGCGCACCATGTCTCAGTTGAAGATTACTAAAACTCCAGCAGAATGGGTTGAAAAGCTTGCTGATGCTTTACCACAAAAGGAATGGGGTACATATCTCATGATTCTGAAGAATTCTGGACAGTTTAGCAGATTGTCGATTGGTCAGTTTATTGAAAAACTGGAGGCACAGGACCTGGAAGGGTGTGGTTCGTTTTGGCAAACGGGGCAAACTTAACCCACGATACGTCGGACCTTTTGAAATCATCGAGAAAATAGGCAAGGTGGCCTACAAACTGAACTTACCAGCAGAACTCAGTGCAGTTCGCAACGTTTTCCATGTGTCGAATCTGAAGAAGTGTCTATCAGATGAGACCCTCGTAGTTCCTTTGAAGGAGCTCACCATCGACGAGCAGTTACGATTCGTCGAGGAACCAGTTGAAATCACGGACCGGGATGTTAAGGTCCTCAAGAGCACTAGAATACCTCTCGTTCGAGTTCGTTGGAGCTCACGTCGCGGCCCAGAGTTCACCTGGGAACGCGAAGATCAGATGAAACACAAGTATCCCCAACTATTCGCAAACAGTACAACCACTACTGAGGCTGAAGCTACGGAATTTCGGGACGAAATTCCAGATCAATGGGGGGTGGATGTGACACCCCGGGAAAACCAGGAAAACCATACAACTTAACTAGCTTCCTAAGTGAGTACTCACCAAATTTCGGGACGAAATTTCTTTCAACTTGGGGATAATGTGACAACTCGTAATTCAGAACCCTTCATTGTATCTTGATGTAACACGCTTGAACATTATGTGTTTATATATTAGTAAATGAAAGTTCGTGATTATCTTGATGTGCTATATGTTATTAATGCGTACGTATAAAGTATAGTAGTATACAAGTATGCACGTAGTGAACCGAAACCAAAACACAAGGACCCGACTCGAGACCACTTGGTCTCAAGTGAACAGTAGGACAATTGGGCCGGTTGGGCCGTGCACCTCCTTTAGTCCACCCGGAAGCCCATTAGGGTGCACCATTGGATAAAACCATGCCATCATCCACATTCCCTCCTACACTCTCCTACATCCTCTCTCTCTCTCTCACTAAAACCCTAGCAACCAAGCATCACATTCTCTCCCACCACTCGGACTCAAATCGGCAACAACAAGGAGACTCGGTTAAGCTCATCATCATCACTCGGACACTCCATTTTATTCGTCTTCCTTACCAACTCGGTACCTTTTCACAACCGGTTAGTGGTTTCTTTGCAAACATATGTACATACATGATTTAAGTGTTGATTATGTGATGATATGCAATCATGACTATTGTTTGACTATAACCAAAGTGTTTGATCGATTTGATGAGTTCTTGTTTGTTAATGATACATGCTTGGTTCCAAATGCATAAAATGAACAATATTCTCTTTTGTGAAAAGTATGAATGTTGTATGATAATGTCTTGCTAAGATAAGCTTGAATGATAAAAGAATGATAGTTAGAGGATTGGTTATGATCATCCGATTTATGAGGTTATAGAACAAATGTTTTGTTTGCAAGATGATCTTGATATCTAGTTTAGGTGTTATGATTCTTGTCCGTAAAATGCAAGATTATATAGGATGGACATATGATGAAAATGTGTTTGAATGAGGATATGAATATTTGAATATGTGTTGAATGTGTTTGAATATTGATATGAATAATTGAAACCCTATGTTTTGATCCGTTTTTGTTAAGTAGTAGACAAGAAAACATGTTTATGAAATACTACTGGATAGTACACAATCTCATGAAATTGTAATTCTATTGGTTAGTACAATTCTATGCATATGTTCTAGAAACAGCAGGTGTGAAAGTCGAGACCTCCGGTTGCGACTCGAGACCATCACATGACAACTCGAGACAAGTTTCAGGGACTCGAAACCAGCAAGGTCTCGACTCGAGATCTCATGGTCTCGACTCGAGACCGAACTCGAGATCCCTGAGGTTGCGACTCATACCTGCACTACTCGAGACCAGAAGCCCACGACTCGAGACCTCCCTGTTGCGACTCGAGACCGCGTGTTCTCGAGTCGAGACCCCTTGTCTCGACTGGACTACTTGTCTACGCTATTGGGCCGAATTGTATGCACTGTTCATGTTTGTTACTATGGATTATGTGTTATCTGTAACTGTTTAATCGTGAGGACAGGCCCAATGACGCGATATGTATGCTATGTGTTAGTTAAGTGTAAAGCCTACATGACTTATCTGTATTCGAGCCTGACCCAAAACTGGTAACCATGTTAGGACGTGGTGACCAGCGTGCTTGACCAAGTAAACTAAACTGCCGAGCAAACCAAGGTGAGTTCACACTTTCTACAAAGCATGGGATTCCCAGGGGTTGGGAATGGGGTTAAGGAACATGGATTCCTCGTCCTCCTTGGGTAGGACAGTATTGGTTCAGAAATGTAATTCCTCGTCCTCATGGACAGATAACTCGTACTAGACCAAAACTCTATCACGAAGTCCCTCCTTTTTATATCGACTTAATCGCCGAGGCCAATGGCGAGCGGGTCATTAGTTAGATAGCGCTATTTAGGTTTGACAGACATCACACCGTGCCGCAGAGGACGGGCGTGAACTAATGGACCATGGCACGTCAATGATGATAGACATTGACAGTTCAGGGCACATAAACATGACTACCGTCAGCAGTCGATATGGTAACGAGTCTAGTGTATACATGGGGTAGCCCCCACGGCCGAAAAGCCAGATAACTAAACTTGGGGTAGCCCCCACGGCTGGATTGCCAGATTAATTGGGATAAACAAATCACGTTTTCAACTATGGGGTAACCCCCACGGCAGGATGCCAGTTAAAGGGAACTGTTTTTGGAACAACTTAAAACGAACACCCAACAGTGAACTCACTCAACTTGTTGTTGACTCGTTACTACATGCTTTGCAGGTCAATAGGTACTTAGCTGGAGCTTGCATGGAAGAGAGTCGTTGTGGGACATGGACAGCTGTGTGCCATGTTAAACTTTGAAACAATTAAACTTATGTTTTGGTTTTAAACGTTATGCTTCCGCTTGCAACTTAAACTATGTTTTTGTTTGGACACCAATTGTATTGGTTGGATTTTATAATCACTTACATGCTTGTTCAATATGATTGGTGGCTGGATCCTGGTCAGTCACGTCCCCAAGCGGTGGTATTCCGCAGGTGGATTTTGGGGGTGTGACATTTTTGTTTGTTGGGTTTTTTTTTTTGAGGCGTCGATGATGATAGCAAACTATCTGAGACACCCCCCCCCCCCGAGTGTGCGATTTTCTGGTGCGTTCGTTTTTGCGTAAAAACGTTTTTGTAAAAAAAAAAAGTTAAACCGTAAACTTTTTAACGTAAAACGTAAAAAGGTAAAACGTAAAAAGTTTTACGTAAAACGTAAAAAGTTTTTTCGTAAAACGTTAAAAGTTTTAGGTAAATCGTAAAACGTAAAAAAAATTTAGTAAAACGTAAAAAACGTTAACGTAAAAAACCTGAATTTAAAAATGTGAAAGTAAAAAACGTTAACGTAAAAAACCGGCGCGTAAAAACTAAAAAACGTAAAAAACGTTAACGTAAAAAACCGGCGCGTAAAACGTAAAAAAACGTTAACGTAAAAACGGGCGCGTA
Organism: Helianthus tuberosus; assembly: GCA_030545235.1. NCBI lineage: Eukaryota > Viridiplantae > Streptophyta > Magnoliopsida > Asterales > Asteraceae > Helianthus > Helianthus tuberosus. The sequence goes on from CM060363.1 coordinate 80,700,507, forward strand.
AAACCTGAAAAACCGGCGCGTAAAACGTAAATAACGTTAACGTAAAAACGGCGCGCTGAAAAAACGACGCGTGAAAAAGCCGGACGTAAAAACGGCGCGTCAAAAAACGAGGCGTGAAAAGGCCGGGTGTAAAAACGTAAAACGTTGAATGTAAAAATATTGTAAATAAATCTGAATTTGAAAATGCTTAATAAAAAAACTATGTTTAAAAAATAAAAATCTAATATAATAATACCAAAAAGAAATAAAAAAACAATAAAGACAAAAAGACAAAATAGAGTAATTTTACTAAAATACCCTTTTGGATTAAAATAGTAAAGACATAATAAGACAAAAAATACTTAATATTATTTTTAAATACCTTTAATCTCATACATCCATCTACTTGATCTAAATGCTAGAAAGTGGTTCTCGCGGTTCTTACAACTGGAGGTGGTTCTCATTTTAGCGGTCCCCTATATATATATATATATATATATATATATATATATTAAAAAATGATGTGGCTTGGCCACGCGAGCCCAGCCACGCCCACCATACCCCTATGTGAACTTGGGTTTGTGTATTGAGTGCCCATATCCACGTGTCAACCCATGCCCCAAACCCCCGCCCCACCATACCCCACGGTCTAAACTTAAAATATATTATTTTAGTGGATAATATCGCATTCTCACCCTTGGGAAGGATGTCCATATCCCTTCATCGTTTTTTTTAACAGCGAAAATTCTATATATATAGAACTCAGCAAAGAACTGGAACGAAAACAACCAAACAAAACTCCCTCCACATGAGAGATACAAGAAAGAGGAAGAAAAAAGATTACAACAATTTGATAATGTCAAAATCGATCCATTTGTTCCAGGCCAAAGAATGCGATTTCGTCCTATGACATATCCAGAGGTACGTGTCTTCCTTGATCATTTCCACGATTCTCTTGATAGCAACGAAAGAGCCGTCAAACGTCTTCTTATTACGAGCTAACCAAATCCTCCAAGTGGTAGCTAGAGCAATAAGGTGAACAATTTTCCGCCACTAACTAGAGCCCGGGCTGTGGGCGATAGTGTCGAAAATATCTGAGAGAGATGTTGCCACCATCGGATAAAGTATTCTAATCCACACAAAAACGTTCCACCAAATACATCTTTGCGAAGTGAAGAGATGATTAACGTCCTCCCGGCTGAACCCACACCTGTCGCAAAGGTTATTCTGGATGCTAACGCCCCTCTAGATCAAACCCACTTTTGAAGCCACCTTACCCATTAACGTGCGCCAAGCCAGGAAGTTAACCTTCAAAGTTTCCCAATTATTCCAGAAATACGGCTGGTCAAACCCTTGAGTCACCGTTTTCTCTGCTAATTGCTTTCTCAGATCTTTCACGGAGAACGGCTCCCCTTCGTTGTTTTCGAAAATCCATCGGTCCTTTGAATCGGTGATAGAAGCCTAATGCAAAAAGGCCATGAGGGACCCGATTTGAAACCACTCGATGTCAGACGTGGGGTCCCTCAACCACTCCCATGCCCACTGAATGTTCCTGGTTCGATTCATAATACAATCCGAAACAAGCCCGTTTTTTGTTTTTAGCCAGTAGAAAGATGGCAGGGAATCTATCTTTAAGGGATGACTGACCGATCCAAATATCCTTCCAAAACCGAGTATTAGACCCGTCTCCCACCATGACTTTTAGTTTCTCTTTAATCCTGATACCTTTTTTAGCGAGCACCTCGTCCATCGAACCAATATCCTTCCATATGCCCGGAATCGCTTTTTTGACGGGAACAATCTTACTATCAGACCTGGTCTTGTGTATGGAAGAAACGGCCATAGCCCAAAGGTGTCTTGGATCGTCTTTCAACCGGCACCACCATTTTAAAAGCATCGCTATATTGAACTCCCTAATCCCACCGATACCCAAACCTCCTCTATCTTTAGCTCTTGTTACTTATTATATCATTAGTTTCATTATCTATACTATATGATAAAAGAAACCAACTTTGGGACACTTGTCATCATATTAGATCATGTCTTATAGATAATTATTATTTTAGTTTAATCTCTTCTAATTAATTATAGATAATCCTCCTACAAAATATTATTTAGTTTAATTATTACTTTTATATTTATCTATTTACTTCAAATTCAAACTTAGTTATCTAATTTGATATTAGAGTAAATTACGAATTTGACCCCTATGGTTATATCATTTTTACCCTTTTAGCCCAAAAAGAAAATTTTTAACATATGAGCCCTCAACACCTTTTTTTCTAACCCTTTTGGACTCCAACGTCTTTTTTTTTTAACCCTTTTGGCCCCTAAAAGTAAATGGATGGGGTTAGTGCTAGGGGCCAAAAGGGTTAGAAAATGATTCATTTTTAGCTAAAAGGTTAAAAGTGATATAACAACAGGGGCCAAAATCGTAATTTACTCTTGATATTAACTTATATATTTGAACGTTTTGTTTAGTTTGGTATCAAATAGATTTTACGAAACTTAAAATAAAATTAACTAATATTATTTATCATATCTACATTTACAAGTTTTAAATAAAGGGTTAAATTTATTGAGACTTCATTACATTTTCAAGTTTTATATAAAGGGTTAAATTTATACTATACTATATAATAAAATATTAATGTGTGACAACTATCATTCATTGTAAGCATTTATTTTATGATTTCCTCGCCTCACTTCCAAACTTATCTTATATTAATTAAATAAATAAATGAATTATGAGCTAATATTAAATTTCATCCTACTTTAAATTTCGAATACCATTATTCTATTTTTCTCATAAAAGATTATTCTAAAATTTAAATTGTTAATTTAAGATATTTTTAAATAAAACAAATTATTTATCACGAAAACCAATCTTTGTATTAATATATGAAATATTTTTAGTTTCATTACTAAAAAATTATTATATCAATTTTAATACATAATTTATAAATCAATTTGTCGGAATTGGTACCAACATTTTATCACTCAAATAGACACTGATTTGCTTTCTTGAATAACATATCTTCTTTTCAAGAACCATCTTCATAATCACCATATCCATCGCGTATCGAGTATTATCTATTAGTTATTGAAAGATATGAATTTTTTTATTAGTATATAAAATTAGATTTATTAAACTCGTGTAATACACGTGGTTTTTTTAAAGATATATTTTTTTTATTATTTACTATACAAAATTACATCTATTCGACCCATGTAATACATGAGGTTTTTTAATATATAACTTTTTTATTATTTGATATATAAAATTAGATTTATTCAACCCATACAATATGGTTCTTATAGATAAAACTTTTTTATTATTTAATGTATAAAATTATATTTACAAAACACGTGTAATAAATGAGGTTTTTAAAATATATTGTTTTTTTATTTAGTATATAAAATTACATTTATTAAACCCATGTAATACACGGGGTTCTAACCTAGTTTAATTTATATTTTAAACAGTTTTTATATATTCATAAGATTAGTCAGATATTTATCTAGTATTATTTAGTAATATTATTAATAAATAAAAAATGGAGCGGACGTTTTCTAACTTTTTTAACTTATATTTATAAATAAAAAAATAAATAAATAAATAGATTTTATGTTAATTAAGAGATATAATAAAAAGATGAAAATAAAAAAAATGATTTTGTAAAATTGATTTAAACTTAAATAAAATTAGGCGTTATTACCCAAAGGTGTTACATTGATAAAATTAAAAAGAATGGAATGGTATTTTAGTCATTATATTGATAATTTTGATGTTAGTATCCAAATGTGTTACAAAATTGAAACCATAAAATATAAACCTGTTAAAAAAGTTAATAACTAAAGGCAAAACTAGGTATAAACTACAGAACCCCATTTGTGTAATTAACTCAAAATATTATTTATCATACGCCGCCGAGTATTACAAATAAGGTACAGTAAACCCTAAAACAAATCACGCACTATGTCTACCTGCCTAGGAACTCCACCCCATTAGCTCACACATTCTTTTCTTTTTTTTTTTAACGGTAACTTTCTTAACGTATTTACATCCCTAAGTCGGGGACCCTAACCAAGTCTGTCCCAGACTTACGTTGTCTTTACCGGATCCGCGCTGGGAGTGGTCAGACTTGGCTAACGGCGTTCGCCCGGAAACCGTACCGCCTCCACACGAGACACCTCGCTGGAGTAACGGCCGGATTAAAACCGGGGCGGCTCAGGCTCGAACTTACGCAACATTGGCTAACAAGCACTTACCATCATTGCCTGGTCCCCACACCTTTGCTACACCCGGGAGTCGAACCGGAGTCTCCAAGGAAACAAACCGGCACAACTCCCAACTGAGCTGGGGTGGGGGATAGCTCACACATTCATTTAGATCCATTTCTCTCCCTTCATCTCCAATATTCATAGCTAGCCTCTTCCTTTAGATCGACAAATCGGTTCATGTTCATAGCTAGCAAGCATCCAATATTCCAATGCTCACGAAATTGTACATAAAAATATATAAAACTATATACGGTCAATAATATACTTTGATGTCTCTTTTTAGTTCGTAAAGAATAGTAACAAAATTATAGTTATGAATGAAATTAATAAAATCCGAATTGATATAAATATGGTAATTGAACAACTTTAAGATAATGGAAATTTTTTCGACATTAGGCTAAAGGGTGTGGGGGTCATGGTTAGAACATGATTCGTTATGTAGGAACATGAATGAAAGACTATACCACCCCCTTTCCTAATCCACCATGGTTTGCATGGATTAAACCATGACAACCAAGGTCATCCTTTCCATTTTTCAAGTAATCTTTTCCTTTTCTTTAGACAAAGATAAATTCAAATAAATAAGAAAATAGTGGTTTGGGTCATGACCACACCCTTAGGGTAGTGGTTTTGGATGGCGGATTAGAAGTGGGTAACATGACACTGATATAGAGGATCACGGTGACCATAAGGCCACTTGGTATACTCTAACATCCATAGGTGTTAATCCTCGTTGTCATCCGTTAACACTTGTTATACCGCTCCTGAAGGGTGTTAAGAGACATTAAAAGCTTCATATGTTAAGAAGTTAACTATGAGAGAGAGGGAGAGAATCAAACATTGCAAAATTTACACACACACAACATGTTATATATATGTATTTTAATTATTTTAAAGGGCATTAATGATGGTTAAACCATTTCCTTGTTGTGAGGTGAAGTGAAAGAGGGTCAAGTAAGTGATGTGACGCCTACGTGTAGTTAAGGGACGTGAAAATATACCCCATAGCTTAAGGGTCATGACCATAACCTATAGCGTAGAGTTCTATGTGATTTAATTTAGTTCTTTACTACTTTGTGATGTGTTTAATTGTCATAATAAAGGTAATGATTCTTTTAGGAGTGATACGTGTATACTCATAAAGGTAATATTTTTTGAGTGATACGTGTATACTCATTCTTCCTTAAAGATGCATTGCTGGCATTATATGTTATTTGTGTAGACAAGAGTTAAAAGTAAGTTGACAAATGTTTGATGAACACTACCTCGCACATGGGTAGGTGTCATCCTTCTACTTCATCATATTATTACCCATGGCTTTATAGCCTAGTGGTATCTTGGTGGTGGGATAAGACTTTGGACTAATAGGTCCTGGGTTCGATTCCCACAAGGGGGGTTTTCCCATATTTATTGGGTTTCCTCCTGAATTGGTGTATAGACATTATGTCTAGTGGAGATGGATATGATCGGGTGGTTCCGCTGGTGGCACGATGATACTCCAGTGGTCCGTCAGTGATCCAAATTTGCCGTTCAAAAAAACTTCATCATATTATTACCTATAACTACACACGGTGGGAATAGTGTCAGTTAAATGTCTGGCACTCCCCCATTAATACAACCAATTTACGATTTTATTTATGTTTTTAAATTATAATTATGTCATCAGTTTAAAATTACGTTTTTGTCCACAGTTCAAAATAAAATTATGATTATGCCCCGGTTAAAATTACAATTTTTCCATCGGTTCAAAATTACGATTTTGCCACGTTTAAATTTGCAGTTTTGCTATTAATTTTGTTTTTTTTTTTTTCGCCCAGCCAAATTACGGTTTTGCCTTCAATTTAAATTCACATTTTTTAATCGTTTTTCTTTGTTTTCCCAGTCAAATTACGATTTTTCCCCCAATGTAAAATTACACTCATGTCATCGTTTATTTTTTACCAAACTGTGATAGTGTTTTGTTATAATTGGTTGACTTGGTGTAATTTTTATTCGTGTCAGACGGCTGTCTGGCACACGCTCATTTGTTCTGAAAAATTACAATTTTGCCCACAGTTTAAAATTATAGTTTTTCCAACATTTTTGTTTTTTTAAGAAAAAATATGATAATGTTTTATTTTAATTGGTTGACTCAATGTAATTTTTTTAAGATCGTGTTATGAGTAGTATGTACAAGTAACCATAACACATACATACATGTTATGAGAGATAAATATTTGGCTTAGTGCCTCGTAACGCGGACGAGGCAAATCCAGTATGGTGTATAATAGGTTTTAGGTTCTATTACTATGCACATGCCCATTTTCTATATCATTCATGTCTTGGACGGCGGACATACCCTATATCAAGGGTAGCCCGCGTTGCCCCTTGGTTCGGCCGCGATAGTGTAAAATTTTTTTTTTTTTGCGTTTTTTGGATTTCGTTGCCCCTTAATAAATATTATGTTACCCCTTTTGAAAGCCCAAAAAATTTATAGTACCAAACTAATTACCCATTACTTATAAGTTATAACTAGCCCAATTATTGTAGCCCAAGTCCAACCCCATACCCAATAGTCCAATACTTTAACAAAGAAAAAAAGAACGGCCAAAAAGAAGCAGGCAAGCAGCAACAGCGAACGAGCAGGAGCACTGGAGAGCAGTGCCGTTCCAGTCCGCCACTCCGCCCTTTGCCGTCGCCGACCGCCGTTCCGCCCTTTGCCGCCGCCGTTCCAGTCCGCCACTCCAGTCCGGCAGTCCATCATCGTCCGACGTCCGCCACTCCAGTCCAATTCCTCAGGTAAGTGTTTTTCTTATGAAAAATTGAATAATTTATATTGTTTAATTGCAAATTACAATGTTTCCATTTAGTATTTTAGTTATAGTTATGTGCAATTGACCAATTGTTATAGCCTTTTACTTTTGGGTTTATGTGAAATTGATTTAGGGCTTATTGTTTAATTTTATTTGTCTTATAAAATTAGGGAATTTGAAAGTTGAAAGATGAAAAAACAAACTCTCATTAGTAATCTTTTTAAACGAAAATTCCAAGAAAATGATGATTTGGGTGCAACTCCTAGTTCAAATATTATTGACGATAAGCAAGAAAATGAAGATATTGGTCCAAGTTCAAAGAATGATATTGATATGCAAGAAAATGAAGATATCGGACCAACTCCAAGTCCAATTATTACTTTGGCTTCAAGTCCTTTAACACGAAACCAAATCGGTTTGAATGATCTTCCTTCGGATCCCTCCGATAGACCGCCTATTACTAGTTATCATCCAAATCAAATAGACGACATAAGAAGAGCGTATCTTGTTAAAAAGGCTTTTCAACCACGAGGTCATGACTTTAAATGGACAAACTATTCTAGTGGCCGGAGACGTTTTAATGTTAAATGGTTTGATAAGTATCATTGGTTGGAGTATAGCACTAAACAAGAAAAAGCATATTGTTTATATTGTTACTTGTTTAATGAAAGTGTTGGTAATAAATGTGGAAGAGAGACTTTTGTAAGTGGAGACTTTTGTAATTGGAGTAAACCGGGTGTCTTAAAAGAACATGTTGGGTTGGTTAATAGTATACATAATAAGGCGGCGCAAAAATGTGAAAATCTCTTGAACTAAAAGCGATCCTATGATGCGAATGAAAAAAGGCGTAACAAGGAAAGAAGGATTGGAAATCGGTATCGATTAATGGGGTCTGTTCGTAGTGCTGGATTTTGTTTAGAAAATAGTTTACCATTGTGTCTTTATTAGTCGATAACCATTTAAGCATAGATCAAGTAAGTTATATGTTTCATAATTTCATTACATAAACTATAATAAAGATTATATGTCGTATCATTGTATTTTATTGTTTAAACATATCAGGGGTATGATGGTGCAAGCAACATGTGGGGAGAGTTTAATGGATTAAAAGCTTTAATTCTGAAAGACAATCCATCGGCACATTACATACATTGCTTTGCTCATCAACTTCAGTTAGTGATTGTGGCTGTAGCAAAAAAGCATGATGGTGTTAAAGAATTTTACGAAACTCTTGGCATGGTTGTTAATACGGTTGGTGCTTCTTGCAAAAGAAAAGATATGATGTTGGAGGCAAAAAAAGAGAGAGTGGAAAACGAAATTCTAGCGGGTGAAATTAACACAGGAAAAGGATTAAACCAAGAGGTTTCCCTTGCCCGACCCGGAGACACACGATGGGGTTCTCGTCATAGAACCATCATAAGTTTGTTGAAATTATTTCCGGAAGTTGTTGAGGTACTTACTTTTATTAAACAAGATGGAGAGACCTTTCAACAACGATCCAATGCGTCAGGTATTCTATCATATTTTGAGAGTCTTGAATTTGTGTTTTACATACACTTGTTGAACGATATCTTAGGCCTCACAAATGCTCTATCAAAACATCTTCAAAAAAAGAGTCAAGACTTGTTAGAAGCATCTCATTTGATAAGCGGGACAAAACGAGCTTTGAATCATTTAAAACAAAAAGGGTTTGAAAAGATGTTGGCAAACGTAACATCTTTTTGTGAAAAAAACAACATTAAGATGTTAGATATGGCGGAAAGTTATGGTAATCAAAGAAACCGAAAGTATGTCATTACTAACCGACATCATTTTGAAGTTGAGGTTTTTAATACGGTTTTGGATATGCAACTTCAAGAACTTGGAAGCCGATTTAGTGAGGACTCAACTAGTTTGATAGAAAATATGTCGGGTTTAAATCCTTGTAATTCGTTTGCTAAATTTGACATATCAAAGATAGTGAAGTTTTCTGAAATGTATCCGAATGACTTTAACAAAGAAGAAATATAGGTTCTTGCGGGTGATCTTTCGACATTTTATCACACTTTAAAGGAAGATGATAAATTTGCAAATTTAACTGGATTGAGTGACCTTGCTCGTGTAATGGTGGAAACCAGAAAAAATGAAACTTTTCCTTTGGTTTATCGAACATTGAAGCTAGCACTGGTTTTACCGGTTGCAACCGCAACCGTTGAAAGATGTTTTTTTTTTCTAAAATGAAGCTTATCAAGACGGATTTACGCAATCGGATGGGTGATGAGTATTTGAACAACGCTCTAATTTGTGTGGTCGAAAAAGAAAGTTTTTGTAAAGTAAAAGAAGAGGACGTCATGGCCCGGTTTTAAGCTTTCAAAAACCGAAGAGGAGAACTCATTTAGGTACATGTTTAAATTTATTTATTACCGCGCTACTATCATTGTTTCGTTTACATTGTATGAAGTACGTTAAATTTTTGTTTTTTGAAACGTTGCCCCTTAAGTAATTTTCTAGATCCGCCTTGGTGAGTGTGGTGTATGTGGGTCGTCTTTGAGATGTGTTTGGGAGGTATGTTAGGAATGTTAACTTTGAGTAGCGGTCTAGAAACTTTTTTTTGACTTAGGACACATAATAGTTGATTGGGTTAAAATAAAATGGGTCGAGATGGGTCGGGTAAAACCAATATATATCAACTTACTAAAATGGGAAGAGAATACTCAATGCCAGAATAAACTTACATAATCTTTTATAATACCGACCAGTCCTTGTTGATCGGAAGTAACTAGTATTTCTAACATATCATGATATAATTAAGCTGAGGGATAAAGAATACACATCAAGAACCATGTTGGGTTGTAGACTTCTCGACACCTATGGGTGTGGCGCGATAGTTAGGGCAGTCGGCCCAAGTCGCGGCCCATTGGGCTTGAACCCTAATTGTGTAGTCTATATATTGATCTCTTGTACTTGTAATGTTGAACACCCACAATAAAATATCCTAGTTGTCACCCGTGGACGTAGGTCAGTTTAGACCGAACCACGTAAATCCTTGTGTTCGTTTATTGCTTTCGGTGTCGTGTTCGTGTTCGTGTTCGTGTGTGCACTCGATCCTAACAACTGGTATCAGAGCTACGGCTCATTTACGCACGTAGAATACGATCGTGAGAGGAGACAAGATATAGGGTTTGTATTCTGGCAGCCGTAGCCGACATAAACTCAGTGATTGTTTGTGGTCATTTATTTAATCGCAAAGCAAAGGTTGTTTTGCTGTTGTTCGTCGACCGAAGGCAAAAGAAAGCAATAAATACAAAAGGACAAAATAATCCCCCCACACAACTTTTTGTGTTATCTTGTGCGCAGGTCCAAAGAAAAAAAAATATTTGTTGTTTTTTGGTTTTGTGCCACAGTAGCACTTTTTTGTGGAAATTCTTGTGCGTCAGTACCAAGAGACCAAGAAAAAATAATATTTTTTTTGGTGACATAAATAGCAGCAAGTTATTTTTTGGGAGCAGCAAAGTTCTTTTTTTTCGCCATATATCATAGGTGCCGATCAGAAAGAAGTCCAGATCATCAGGTTATTTCGTTTCTTGTTTTCGGTTTTCTGTTTGGGTTTTGGTATTGGCGTATTTATCAGACAGTTTAGACGGGTGGTTTAATTAGCAGGGTTATTATTTTCTTGCTTGTCTGATATTATTTTTCTCTAACCGTGTTACCGAGATCCAAAGTTGGGAATTACTCAGATTGCAGTTTGAGATAATGGCTGACGACGGTAAGATCACGATAGAGAAATTTGATGGGAAGAAATTTGGTTGGTGGAAGATGCAGGTTGAAACACTACTTTGTCAGAAAGACTTAGATGTAATGCTCGAGGAAGAAAAGCCAGAAAAAACATCACAAGCAGATTGGGATAGGTTGGATAAGAAAGCCAGAGCAGTAACAACGCTTTCTCTATCGGAGAATGTTGCATTCAATATCCAGAAGGATTCCTCAGCTAGAGGAATGATGGCAGCATTAACGAACATGTATGAGAAGCCTTCTGCAGCGAACAAGGTTTATATTATCCGAGAGCTTGTGAATACTAGGATGAGGGAAGGTGATTCAGTTACAGCGCATATGTGACACCCCAGGAAAACCAGGAAAAACCACGCAACTTAACTAGCTTCCTCAGTAAACACGTGCTAAATTTCGGGACGAAATTTTCTTAACAGGGGGAGAATGTGAAAACCCTCATAATTACGTGTATCCGTACGATTTATTAATGTTAATTAAGTGCTTAATGACTGTGCTGAATTACTTGACTGCTTTCTGATTACTGCGTCATACTTACATGTGCTTTTTAACATACTAGTCTTGTGCAGAAAATTGACTAAATAGTCATGTATGCTTTCCTAAGTGTTGGGAATTAAAAGTGTTACAAAAAGATACATAAAAGACACTAAACGGTATAACTTAGCACTTTAACGGAACGGTACCTAACCGAACAACCGGATATTACCCGGAACACCAAAATATTGCTAGAAACATTGTTTTTATTTTTCTGAGCTAGTTATGGTTCCCGAGCACTATAACACACTACATAAAGCATGTTACACACTAAACACAAGTATTACACTCAACACCCTACTAATTATCACCTTTTACCATAATAATTTACCTTTTACCCCCCCCCCCCCTTGTTATGACCGTCCCCTAAGGGGACCCCACCCAAAGATTGTTTAGATCTTTCATTATTCTCCATAATCTTCTCCTTGGAACTTGCATGATCTTGTTTGTACTCTAGGTGGCATATGATCCATTGGTTAATAAGAATTTAGGTTATAAGTATACTCACCATCTTCATCACATTACACATCACAAACTCTCTTCTCCTCCCCTTTTGCAAGTCTCGGCCGAAACACCCCCTTACACCACACCCATTTTCGATTTCCATTCAAGTAATCCAAGTATACTACAAGGTGTTATAAGGTGTTTAACGAAGCTCGGTATTCACGGATCTTGAAGGACCACCACCACAAGCTTTTATCCTCCACATTTTCACTTGTTTCTTCCCCTAGCTTCAAGCTAGTAGTAAGCTTCTTATACACTCTTGTTACTTCATGTTTTTAGTGGTTAAAAGCTATATCTTGATGAAATCTTATGGACACTAAAGATCATGCACATAAATCTTGAACATAAAGATGTAATATGATGAAATAATGCTAGTATGATGTTGTTATGTTGATGATGGTACTTGACATGATAAATCTGAGTTAAATAAACGATAACCTGCTGCAAGTGATGTTAAATGTCGTTGTTGATCACTAAACATGTTAACGGAACAAATAGAACTTGCGTTAGAGCGCTATAAGCTGAAAATAACTTTTGTCCAAACATTTACAGCCAACTTCAGTTGGCTGTAAACAGGTTGATATTTATCGAAAAACTGATTTTCTTGAGTCTATAACGTGTTATTTCGAAAACCGCTTCAAATGGAACTGGAATCATATTTTTTTGAGGTCGTTTACTATTTTTAAAGCTCCGTTTTGTACAGTAGCAAAAGCTGTGTTTTTACTGCAGAAAATGTGTGTGATGTTTTTCGTCATAACTTGAAATCTGTGTAGAATTAGCTCATGACATTTATACTGTAGATGACCATTGATGTCTTTGTAATCCTCTAAATGGAATTTCATCAATCGGACTTACGAAGAATTTTAAATGAATTATTCCATGGACTGCAGTCAGAAAGTGATGAATCTGATTGCAGTCCGGTAAATGATTTTTTTATAAAATATTGGTAATGAATTGGATCTCGATATTTTTACACAGTAATATATGGATTGTTTAGAACATTCTGTAAAAGTTTAGGAATTTTTGGAATAAGTTAACTATTTTATTAAAATACCCGAAAACAGTCCAGTTTTGGATGTTTAAGCTGAGACAATATAACTAGTGATTTGCATGTCTAAATGTCGGTTATGTTATCCGATAATGATCGAACATGTTTTATGTCAATGAAAGTGTTATGTTCAATATCGTGTGCTCGCTCTTGAGTAGCTATAGGCGGAATGTTTATATGGGCGTGAACTGTTATAGTGTGTACATGTTATGTGGTAGATACGTGTAGGAACTTTGTGCTCCATTTGAAACCACTAAATGACTAACTGGTAATCATATTAGGACGTGATTGACCGACCTTGACTGCTAGCTATTTTTAAGAGTCAAACCGAGCAACCAAAGGTGAGTTCACACTTTCTATAAGGCATGGGATTCCCGGTGGTTTAGGAATGGGTTAATAAACTAAAACGGAACCTACATATTCTCCTTGGGTAGGATATGTACCACAATCCTCCATGGGTAGGATGCCAATATTAATCCTGCGTATTCTCCTTGGGTAGAATACGTACGTTCGTCCTCCTTAGGTAGGACAACAATCTTAAAACTTACTAGACAAAAACTCTATCACCTAAGTTCCTCATTTTTGTACCGACTTAATCGCCGAGGCCGATGGCGAGCGGGTCATTAGTTAATAGCGCTATTAGGTTTGACAAACCTCACACCGTGCCGGTAGGATGGGCGTGTACTAATGGATCATGGCAAACAGTCAATGATGATAGGCATTGACTTAGGGTACAACTTACTTCCGTCAGTAGTCGATATGGTAACGGTCTAGTGGTTCACATGGGGTAGCCCCCACGGGTTATGGTTTGGGAAAGAAGGAATTGGTTAATCATATTTTCAACTATGGGCTAACCCCCACGGCAAGTCAGCCAGCTAAAGGAAAACCATGTTTTTGAAACAACTTAAAACGAACACCCAACTATGAACTCGCTCAACTTTGTTGTTGACTCGTTGTTACATGCCTTGCAGGTCGTTAGGTGCTTATAGAGCTTGCACGAGGAGACATAGTCATTGTGGGACATGGACTGTCGAGTCCCATGTTAAACATTTAAACTTATGAACTTATTACTTATGTTTTGGTCTTACCTTTAATGCTTCCGCTGTTTAATTTGAACTTGGTTAACTAGCTTTTAATCACCAATTATATTGTGTGGTTGGATTTTATCCATCTTAAATACATTGTTCAATATGATTGGTGGCTAGATCCTGGTCATGTCACGCCTCCAAGCGGTGATACTCTGCATGGTGGATTTTGGGGGTGTGACAGATTGGTATCAGAGCCATTGGTTATAGTGAACTTGGTTTTAAAAAGGGAAAAGCTTTTTGACAAAACCAGACTATAACCTGTACAGTGCTCAACGATCCACAACGATGCTTCGCTCTACGTGCAAGACTCGACACAATAGGTGGTATGATTTATGTTTATATTGTCTGTTTGATAGTTCACATAGTGCATTAGTTAACGTGATAACTGTTATTTGAGCCTTGTGTGCTTACTCTCTTCTGTCGTCCCACGCTTACGCACTTTCGCGACACTTTTCTCACTTACGTTGCTTCGTTGTGAAGATCATGAACGGACGCGGAGGACGTGGTGGTATCAACCTAACTCAAGCCCAGTTGACGGATTTGATCAATGAACGAGTTGCTGAGGCACTCGCAGCAACTCTAGCAGGAGGTATAACCTGCTATTTCGACCTATCCTAGGATGTTTAGATCCTACTCTCATAAACCAACCTTTGTGATAAACTTTGTCCTTCCTTACTCTCACGACAGGTCAACCTGCACAGCCTCCTGTGTGCACGTTCAAAACATTCATGGATTGCCGACCTAGTACCTTCAGCGACACAGAAGGAGCTGTAGGTCTTCTTCACTGGTTCGAGAATATTGAGGGGCTGTTTGGTAGCCTCTTAATGACCATTCAGATGCTACCTCTTAATGGTTTAAAACCTCTGAATGAATAAGAGGTAACCTCAAGTCTGAATGGTTAAGAGGTAACATCTGAATGATAAATCATCACATGTCACATTCTTCTACCTTATCATTGATAAAATTCTTAATGGTTCCATTAAGAGGTAGCCTCTTAATGACCATTCAGAGGCTACCAAACGGCCCCTGAGTCTGTTTTTGAGATGTGCGAATGCCCTGAGGCTCGTAGGGTAAAGTTTGCTACTGGAACACTCGAAGGTGCTGCGTTAACCTGGTGGAAAGCACAGGTTCAACTACTAGGGCTGGCGGTTGCTAATGCCACCCCATGGAACGATTTCAAAGATTTGATCAAAGAAGAGTACTGTAGTCGTGATGACATCCACAAGCTAGAGGTGGAATTTTTCAATTTGAAGATGACGGGGTCTGAAATCGAGGCATACACAAAGAGATCGAACGAATTAGCTATCTTGTGTCCTACTATGGTGGATCATCCTATCAAGCGTATCGAGCTGTACCTTAAGGGTTTAGTGCCAGAAATTCAGAGCCACGTGACCTCAGCTAATCTTGGCACCATTCAGAAAATCATCCGGTTGGCTCATCGTCTCACTGATAAGGCAGTTGAGCAGAACAAGCTGCCCAAGCGTATTAGCGCCACTACTACTTCTGATGCTCCCAGTGATAACAAGCGCAAGTGGGATGGAAATTCGGGCAAGGGTTCTACTTCAGTTTAGTCTCAGTCCCAGCAACGAAATACAGATGAGTACAGGAGCCCCAGTCAGCAGTCTTCTGGGAATCAAGGTCAGGGTGGATACAAGGGAAATCACCCTAAGTGCAATCGATGTAATTTGCACCACAGCGGGCCATGCAACAAGGGTCGTTGTCAGAGATGTAACAAGCTGGGTCATGAAGCTAAAGATTACAGGAGCTCACGTCCTGCGAATCAGAATCATCAACAGCAGCCACAAGCTCCACAGAATCAGCAGCAGCAACAACAGGGTAACAAGGGATGCTATCAGTGTGGTGCTGAAGGCCACTTCAAGAGAAACTGTCCCCAGTTGAACCAGAAACAGAACAACAACAAAAATCAGGGGAACGGAAACAACAATGAGGGAAACAGTGATGGCAATGGTGCCAGGGGACGTGCATTCGTGATTGGGCAGGGTGATGCAAGGAACGATCCCAATGTCGTGATGGGTAAGTTTCTTCTGGATTACTTCTTTGTTACTGTTTTATTCGATTCGGGTGCCAATACTAGTTATGTGTCTTTAAAAGTTAGCCAAATGCTTAAGCGCACTCCAACACTTTTGAACACCAAACACACGGTAGAACTAGCAAACGGTAAAAGTCTTGAAGCCACACACATAGTTAAGGGTTGTAACCTCGTCTTAGCTGGTCAGACCTTCTCTATCGATCTTATTCCTATCGTTCTGGGTAGTTTCGACGTTGTTATTGGGATGGATTGGTTATCTCATCAGCAAGCGGAAATTCTTTGCAACGAGAAGATTGTCCGCATCCCTCGCTCTGGTGAAGAACCTCTCATGATTCATGGCGACAAGAGTGGTGCTGTTGTGGGCATCATCTCTTTCCTTAAGGCCCAGAAGTGTTTGCGAAAGGGCCACACTGCTATCCTAGCCCTCGTTTCTGATATATCCTCGAAAGAAAGGAAGATAGAAGACATACCTATTGTATGTGATTTTCCTAAGGTATTTCCTGAGGAATTACCCAGTCTTCCGCCTCATCGTCAAGTTGAATTTCAAATCGAGCTAGCTCCTGGAGCAGCGCCCATAGCTCGAGCACCTTATCGTCTAGCTCCATCAGAACTTGAAGAACTGTCCACGCAACTATAAGAACTCTTGGAAAAGGGTTTCATACGTCCTAGCTCTTCGCCTTGGGGAGCTCCAGTCTTATTCGTGAAGAAGAAAGACGGTACCTTCAGAATGTGTATTGACTATCGCGAACTCAACAAGGTGACCGTGAAGAATCGTTATCCTCTCCCACGCATTGATGACTTATTCGACCAGTTGCAAGGGTCGAGTTTCTACTCAAAGATTGACCTGAGGTCAGGCTACCATCAACTGAGAGTCCGAGATGGGGATATCTCTAAGACAGCATTCAGGACTCGGTATGGGCATTGCGAGTTCCTGGTCATGCCTTTTGGATTAACAAACGCACATGCGGTCTTCATGGATCTCATGAACAGAGTGTGCAAGCCTTACCTGGATAAGTTTGTCATTGTATTCATTGACGACATCCTGATCTATTCTAAGAGTCAGGAGGAACACGAACGACACCTGAGACTTATTTTGGAACTCCTTCGAACAGAGCAGTTGTATGCCAAATTTTCGAAATGTGACTTCTGGCTTCGCGAAGTCCACTTTCTAGGCCACGTGGTAAACAAGGATGGAATTCATGTGGATCCATCCAAGGTTGACTCGATCAAGAACTGGCCTGCACCCCGTACACCAACAGAAATCCGCCAATTCTTGGGTTTGGCAGGATATTACAGAAGGTTTATCAAGGATTTCTCAAAGATTGCGCAACCTCTCATTTCACTGACTCAGAAGGGCGTCACCTATCATTGGGGTGATGTACAGGAGTCTGCATTTCAGCACTTAAAAGATAGACTTTGTAGCACGCCTATCCTCTCATTGCCTGAAGGCACAGATGATTTTGTGGTTTATTGTGACGCTTCCATCCAAGGACTTGGTTGCGTGTTGATGCAACGTGACAAGGTCATTGCCTACGCATCGCGCCAACTTAAAGTTCACGAAAGGAACTACACTACGCATGACTTGGAATTGGGAGCAGTTGTTTTCGCACTTAAGATATGGAGACATTACCTGTACGGTACCAAGTGCACCATTTACACTGATCACAGGAGTCTCGAGCATATCTTCAAGCAAAAGGAGTTAAACATGCGACAACGCCGATGGGTCGAGCTCTTGAACGATTATGAATGCGCCATCAAGTACCATCCGGGCAAGGCCAATGTTGTGGCCGACGCTCTCAGTCGAAAGGACACTACACCTAAACGTGTGCGAGCGTTACAACTTACCATCCAATCTAGTCTTCCTACCCAGATACGAGATGCTCAGGTTGAAGCGTTGAAA
Organism: Helianthus tuberosus; assembly: GCA_030545235.1. NCBI lineage: Eukaryota > Viridiplantae > Streptophyta > Magnoliopsida > Asterales > Asteraceae > Helianthus > Helianthus tuberosus. Next base: position 80,718,451 of record CM060363.1, read on the forward strand.
GCAGAGAACATCAGGGCTGAGTCCTTACGAGGATCGAGGAAACGGTTAGAACAAAAGGAAGACGGCGCCTACTATGTAACAGGGCGCATCTGGGTCCCACTTTACGAAAACTTACGCGAGCTTGTGATGGATGAAGCGCACAAGTCTTGTTATTCGGTACTGTTTTGGTCAAAAATTACCGAAGCAATTTAGTGATCAAATTAGTAAAGTGAGGTAGTGTGCTAGAAAGTGTATTGAAAATATGATTGTTTAGTTATTTAGAAAATCAGTATTCAGGATACGGCTCAGGATATTGAGCTGTATCTATGATCAAACTATGAGCAAAAGTAAAGTAAACGACACGAGATGTACGAGGAAAGCCCTTGATCAATCTAGATCGCCGGCATAAAACCTCGGGAGCTGACAATCGCAGCTGCCTTGTTCTTCTTATTACTTCAAACTTCAGGATACAGTGCAGGATATAGACCAGATCGCTAAGTGATACAATGCTTTTGTATGAAAGTGAAAATTGCTAGAGAGCGAGTGTTAAAGTGTAGCGAATGTGAATGTGATGTCCTATTTGATCTGGTATACCCACCTATTTATAGTTACAAACTAGAAACTAAAATTCCTATAAATATGGGATGCTCCCGAATATTCCACAAGTAGCCGTTTGGAGCCAAATAAAGCGGGCTTAACGTCTTTCTTCGAACAACTTGGAACGAGTCTTCCGCGGAATGAGTCCTTGTGAACGTTACTAGCTTCTAACCCACGTACCTGCACATAATCCGTTAGTAGTCCTGAGGATACCATTCAGGATGTTACCAATATCCTGAACCAGCATCCCGGATGTAAACAGATACTACATAGTCAAGATATAAATCAAGATATTTTTCAGGATATGGGCTCAGAATTTCACCCATAACAATTGTCCCCAAAAATGTTACCGTTTGTAATCCTGCACCAACGGTTACATTTTTCTTTCACGGTGACCGAGGTAATTAAGAGATAAGACCAATGATGTGACAGTTTTCAACCACCCGGCCTATATTTACTCACCATACCCTATATCTTCTCATCCTCATCTCCTTTTTTAATCATAATCGACAAGGAAAGGTAACATTCTCTCTCTCATCTTCATATTTATCTTTATCTTCTTTCTCCGCCAAAAAATTCAGGCGACCAAATGCCAAGGCAAACAAGGTCCAGTTCAGGTGACTCGGCTCCGACATTCATCCAACAGAACCTTCTCCAAGAACCGGAGAAGGAAGCATGTACCTTCGATAGTGCCCACCTGTCAGCCTTGAAATCCTCCGGCATCTTTCCGGCAGGAACCGTATTTAGACCCTTTGACCGGGAAATCCGGTCGGATATGGTTTCCAGTGAGTGGATATGCTTTAGTGCTTTCCCTTTTACCCTAGGGCTACAATTCCCCTTTCCGGATTTCATCACCGAATTCTTTAATATCACCAAAATCTCTTTCAGCCAAACCATGCCAATGCTCTGGCGTGTTTTGTTTGTTCTTGACCAAATCAAGAGAAACCACATTCCTGATCTTTCTGTCCATGATCTGCCTCTAGCTTACAAACTTAGATGCCACGGATCATGCAGATTTCTCTTTTACTCTACTTCCGGTGACCCACTGATACTTCGTGCCACCAGGAACGAGGATGGTTGGCAATCCAAGTTTTTCTTTGTAAAAAGGGACTCAATCCCTGGTGGAACGGATTATCCGATGAGATGGTTGAAGAAGGGTAGGATTTAGGGTTTAAAGATGATCCTGCCTCTTATCCTGCTTTATATCCTGAACTGACCAATTTTATTTTCTCTGTTGTGTATGCAGCTGATTTCAGGAAGATTGCACCTCCCCTTGCTGATTCTCAAAAAAGAATAGACGCCATCAGACTCCTTTCAGAGGCAGAGAGAAGCTTCAACCCATCTCCACCAACTCCAAGCCCTCTTTCAAGCGCAAACATGTCTGGTAAGGATCCTGCAAGATATCCTGTACATACATGCTTTTATTTGATATTTTTAGGAGAGATTTAGAATTTTACTCCCTGTGTGCAGACTCCAGCAAAGTTCCAGTCTATCTAGACCTTGACGAACTCGACAGCTACCCCACTCCAGCCACAGTCAAGAAGGAGACTCCTGCTGCTACTAGCTCCAAGCCACTCCCGGCTCCCAAGGCCAATCCAAGAACTCGTGCTTCCACAGCAAAAAAGAGGAAAGGTCTTGAAGTCACTGCTCTAGGTTCAGAAGGGTTCTCCTATGACGAACTCAGCTTCTCTGATTCCTTAGAGCCAATGACATCCTTCCTCAACAAGGTAATATCCTGACTCATATCCTGCACGTATATCCTGCACGTATATCCTAATAGGATATCCTGACAGGATATCCTGGTCTATACATATATTCTAACTTTATACCTATAATTGATGTGCAGGGCCTCCAGCATTTGCTCCACTTGTATAATGATGCCTGTGGTACGGTTGCACTCCATGATGCCAGGATCAAACAGCTTGAAAGCACCGTCGCTGACCAAGGTGCCATTGCTGAAGCAAAGACCCGGCACTATGAAAGCCTGCTGAAGAAGGTCACCCAAGACGCTGAAGTCAAACTCGCCACCGTTCAAATGGATCATGATCAAGCCTTGGTCAATTTCCGGGAGGGAATCAAGGCTTCTGCTATCGTCTCCCTGTTACAAGCACGCATCAAAATGGCTTACGAGGCCAAGGAGACGGGCCTTGTTTGTCCATCTTGGCCAGTTGAATCTTGGGTGGCCAAACTAAAGGAGCTCGGAGGCAAAGCTGTGCCACTTCCTGTTGAAGCCGGTGAGTCTTCTAAGTCAGCAGAAGTGGTGATCCAGGCTGGAGACAAGAAGGATGCTGGAGCAGATGCTGGGGTGGATGCTGGTGAGGATGCTGCTCAGGATGCTGGTGCTGAGAAGTCTGAGAAGGTTGGAGAGGATGCCGCTGTGTGAGGGCACTTAGGTGGGCGATGACGGATACACGTGCCAAGGCCAGAGCCCGCCTTTTTAAATTTGAATGTTGGTCTGTAGTCCCTTAAACAATTTACTTTTCTGCACTTTACTTTCCTGCACCTGAACAATTTACATTTCCTGCATGCCTTTTGAACAATACAACAGTTGAAGTTGGATGGGTCTCGGTTTGAGATGAATCCTTCAACTGTTGGGTAAATATGGTAATGAACTATAGTGCTCTTAGTGGATGGGCCTCGTTTTGAGGTGAAACTAAGAGCACATCTTTTGGTATGTTAATAATATAACTTCTCTTTTGACTTTATTATTGTTGTCATTGATATGAAAATCGTACTTGTGAAAACTGTTTGGTTCGTACATTTTTAGGAATATATATTATAAATGTATCCTGGAAGATATCCTGAAAGATATCTTGATAAGGATATTAAAATACAACTTATAAATTGTCCAAATAAAAAGGAGAGATCATACCAGAGATTCTTAGAGAATCAATTTTAATCCTCCATTATAAGTTTGTCCCCAGTGCATACTTATAAACTTGGATCCATCCTTTGAACAGTACAATGTATGTCCCCTGTATTTGACAAAAACGCAAATGTATTTATATTTTGACTCGAATGAATTTCGAATACCCCAGGGCAAAACCCCTGATATCCTGAAATGAATCCTTAGCATACTTGGGATAAACCCTTAATATCTTGGGGATAAACCCCGATATCTGGGGATAAACCCTAAACTTCATGCGCTACAGGCGAGAGTGTATAAACTCTAAATCTTAGAAAGGTGAAAACCTTTAAACCTTAGAGAGTATGAAAATACTCTTTTGTGAGAGAGGGTGATCAATCCTCATATACCTTCAGGATCCAGGATATAGCCAACAGTAACGAAATTATCAGCCACTTTTACATGAACTGGTCCCGCTACCTTGAACTATACCTAGATAACTTGCGCTCCAGGCGAGGTGTTTAAACCCAATTCGAAAGAAAGGTGAATACCTTTAAACCTTTGAAGGGACCAGGATCCCTTAAACGTGAGAGAGGGGGCCAATCCTCTAACCTTTCGAGTTATCCTGAGTACATATCCTGGAGCTATATCCTGAAACATATCCTGCAAAACAATTGTAAACTAAGGTGGGTGTTAGCTTGGCTAACACCCCTCCGATGCTTAAGTCAGTATTGGGTTCAAGATAATAAACAAATATATTTAAAATAGAATACATACAATTCCGAGATAGAAAATAAATTCTACTCTTACTTGAAATAGAGCTTTAAATGTGTTGCATTCCAGGATCTTGGTAGCATATCCCCTTCCATATTCTTGAGTCGATATGCTCCTTTCCCTGCTTCTGACTCGACTTCATAAGGTCCTTCCCATTTCGGAGCTAGCTTGCCATCGGCAGGATTAGTGGTATTTTGAAAAGCCTTTCTTAGCACCCAATCACCAACTCGAAATCTTCTAGTCCTTATGTTCTTATTATATGCTCTGGATATTCTTTGTTGATATGCTGCTATCCTTAGTCTTGCTGCGTCTCTTTTTTCATCTATAATATCCAAATCTTGGCACAAGACTTCAGGATTTTGTTCAGGATCCTGTAGCATAGATCTTGCAGTAGGTATCGTCATTTCTGTTGGAATCATTGCTTCCGCTCCAAATACCAAGGAAAACGGGGTTTGGCCGGTTGCATTCTTTACCGTTGTCCTATCAGCCCACAAAACAAAGGGAAACTCTTCCGCCCATCTTCCTTTTTTGGCTCCAAGTCTCTTTTTTAAGTTATTGACTATTATCTTGTTTGAAGATTCAGCTTGTCTGTTTGCTTGAGGATGTACCGGAGTAGATGTGATCATTTTGATTCCCCAACTCTTGCAAAAGTCAGTAGTCCTTTTGCTTATAAACTAGGACCCATTATCACAAATGATCTCAGCTGGTACCCCAAACCTAGTCAGGATATTCCTCTTTATGAAGGATACTACTTCTTGGTCTCTAACTTGAGTAAATGCTTCAGCCTCAACCCACTTGGAGAAATAATCCGTCATTGCTAACATAAAGACTTTTCCTCCCGGTGCTATTGGTAACTTCCCTACTATATCCATCCCCCATTTCATGAATGGCCAAGGGGAAACCACAGGATATAGTGGTTCAGCTGGTTGATGTAGTATGTTACTATGCCTTTGACATGCATCACATCTTCGAGCATATTCTGCAGCATCTTTCCTCATCGTTGGCCAATAATATCCTGTCCTTAGTACTTTCGAGAACAATGATCTGCCCCCGGTGTGATTACCACAATCCCCTTCATGTATATCCTGAAGTACTTCTTTGGCTTCAGGATCCTCCAAGCACCTTAAATACGGTCCTGCAAGAGATTTCTTGTATAAAACATTATTTATGATAGTGAATCGTGATACCTTCATCCTAAATGCCTTAGGATTTTCATTTCCGGGGATGTGTCCTTCTTTAAGATATCTCACAATTGGAGCCGTCCAGGATTTAGGATCCTGTTCAGGATATTCCGCTCCAGGATCCCGAATACTCGCTACTACTTTATCCTGAGGATTCATGGCAGGATATAAGACATGTAATATTGGTATTTGAGTCCCTTCAGGTATCCTGATCGACGATCCCAAATTTGCTAAGGCATCTGCTTCAGCATTATCCTCCCTTGGTACCTGTTCAAGTGTAAAAACATCGAAATATCCTGCTAATTTTTTAAGAATATCGAGGTATTCGATTAATTTTTCACCCTTAACTGCATAGGATCCATTAAAATGGTTAGTAATTAACAAGGAATCAACATATACTTGTAAATTTTTGATACTCATACTCTTAGCCAACTCTAATCCTACAATTAAAGCCTCATACTCTGCTTCATTATTAGTAGCAGGAAATTCACACCTAATAGCCTGGGGTAATATGTCCCCCTGTGGCGATTTTAGTAGTATTCCCAATCCTACTCCTCTTACATTAGATGCACCATCAGTATATAATGTCCAGGATCCTGAGGATTCTCCTAACTGTTGAACTTCTAGGTCTACCTCATCCTGGATGTCACTACTAAAATCAGCCACAAAGTCAGCTAAAGCCTGAGACTTTATGGCATTTCTAGGTTCATATACTAAATCATAAGCACTCAACTTTACTGACCACTTAGCCATCCTGCCTGACATTTCTGGTTTCCTAAGTACATTTTTAACAGGATAATTTGTTTTAACATGAATCCTATGTGTCTCAAAGTAATGTCTAAGTTTTGTTGATGCCATAACTAATGCTAGTATCAACTTTTCTAAATGAGAATATCTAGTTTCAGCATTCAGTAAGCTTTTGCTAACATAATAAACAGGATAGTGCTGACCTTCACGGTCCTTTACAAGGACGGCACTTACAGCATTCCCTGATACTGCGAGGTATAGGGATAATGGTTCACCATTCTCGGGCTTCATCAGTAGAGGTGCGGTTGAAAGATATTGCTTTAAATCCTGTAGGGCCGCTTCATGCTTCTCACCCCATTCGAATTTCTTGTTCTTCTTCAGGATATCATAAAAATCTTTGCATTTTTCTGAGGATCTTGAGATAAATCTATTTAATGCTGCCACTCGCTCTGTTAATCGTTGAACATCCTTCATATTTGAGGGCGATTTAATATCCAAGATGGCTTTAATCTGCTCCGGGCTTGCTTCTATTCCCCTTTTTGTCACCATATATCCTAGAAATTTTCCTGCCCCTACTCCAAAATGGCACTTAGCAAGATTCAGCTTCATGTTATACTGATCCAGGATATCAAATGCTCCTTTAATATCCTGGAGGTGATCCTAAGCTTTCTTTGATTTTACCACCATATCGTCAATGTACACCTCCATGGTGTCCCCCAGTTTGTCTTTGAACATCATGTTTACCAATCTTTGGTATGTTGCACCTGCATTTTTCAAACCAAAAGGCATAGCTGTATAACAATAAATACCTGTTGGTGTCATGAAGGCAGTATCCTCCTGGTCAGAAGGCTCCATTTGGATTTGTTGAAATCCTGAGGATGCGTCCATGAAGGTCAGCATTTCATGCCCGGCAGTGGCATCTACCATCGCATCAATGTGGGGAAGAGGAAATGGGTCTTTAGGACAAGCTTTGTTCAAGTCTGTGTAGTCTACACAAAGTCTCCATTTCCCATTTTTCTTCTGTACCACAACCACGTTTGCTAGCCACCTTGGGAACTTAACCTCTCTGATCATCCTGGACTTCAATAATCTCTCAACTTCCTCTTGAATAATCGTATTCCGCTCAGGAGCAAACTTCCTTCTTTTTTGTTGAACAGGCTTGAATGATTTATCGATTCCAAGCTTGTGAGTGATGACGTCTTTGGATATGCCTGTCATATCCTCATGCTTCCATGCAAACGTTGACATCCTGCATTTCAAAAAGTTAATTAACTGTTCTTCAATATCCTGAGGGATATTGGTTCCTACGAGCACCGAAATATCAGGATTATCCTGGTCCAAGATAATTTTCTTCACATCCTGCTCCTGATCCTCCACGATATCCTGGGCCCGCGTCTTTAATTGCTATGCTGCACTAGGCTTGGTTGAGGATTTCATCGAGGATGAGTAGCATTCTTTCGCCTCCTGCTGATCACTATCAACTTTGACAACTCCCCAAGGGGTAGGGATCTTGATGCATTGGTGATACGTTGACGGCACGGCCTTCATATCGTGAATCCATGGTCTTCCCAATATGATGTTATAGCAGAATAGAGAATCCATTACACAGAAACGTTGTATCGAGTTGACTCCTTCAACGTATACTGGTAACTTTATCTCTCCTACTGTGTTTCTAGCCTCTCCACTGAACCCAACAAGTACGGTAGACTTTGAAGTGATATCCATTGGAGATACATTCATTCTCTTCAGAGTCTCTAGTTGGATTATGTTGACGGAGCTGCCATTATCAACCAATATCCTGCGTACAAAATGGTTAGCCACATATAATGTTATTACCAGAGCATCATGGTGAGGATCCTGGACAGTATCCTGTCATCAGCATCAAATGTGATCACTTTGTCAGTTGTGAGGGTAGTCATCCTGACAGGTTTATCTCCCCTTTCGGCCTTAGCTTCTTTTGCATGTCTCTTTGCTGCCGAATACGAAGTCCCACAAATGTCGGATCCTCCCGAAATGAAGTTGATTATCTTGGCATCCGCGGGAGGTGATGCTGCTCGCTCAGGATCCTTCTCAGTATACTGACCCTTATTCTTCTTTCTTCCTAAGAGATCTTTCAGATATCCCTTGCTTAGAAGATAGCTTATTTCCTTCCTTAGAGCAATGCAATCCTCAGTTACATGTCCGAAATCTTCGTGGAAAGCGCACCATTTTGACTTATCTTTCCAATCAGCCTTTTGTTGATTCTTTCGAGGCCACCTAGCCTTGTCTCCTAGACCCTGCATGGCATACATCAATTCAGGTATGTTAACAGAAAAGCAATATTCAGACAACTCAGGATACTCTTCAGGATCCTCATCTTCGACAGCATTCACTCTCTTGTTTTCATTTCTACCATACGGCTTAGGCCGATATGACTTGAATGAGGATTCTGACTTCCTGTTAGTTGACTCATAAGTGTTAGATGAGTTCATCCTTTCTTGCATCTTTCTGTCATCCTCCAATCGAATATATCTTAGGGCCCTGTTTCGAGCTTCATCCAAGTTCCTGCATGGGTTCATTACAAGATCTTGATAAAATTGAGAATCTTTTTGCAGCCCCATCTTGAAAGCTTGCACAGCTATTGCAACATCAAGATGAGGAATGTCTAGGGATTCCCGGCTGAACTTGTTTACATAATCCCTAAGGGATTCCTGAGGCCCCTGTGTTATCCTGTAGATATCACTTGTTAATTTTTCAAAGCTTCTACTACAAGAAAACTGACTATTAAATAAATTTACTAAGTGAGCAAAAGATGTAATCGAATGTGGAGGAACATTCAAGAGCCATTTCAAGGCTGATCCTGTTAAGGTAGAACCAAAACCCTTGCACAAGCATGCTTCCTTGAGATCCGGAGGGATAGGGTTAATCTCCATTCTTTCCCTATACTGAGCAATATGCTCCTCAGGATCCGTAGTTCCGTCGTAAAGCTTCATGTTGGGGGTTTGAAATCTCTTTGGGATCTCAGCATCACAGATAGGATATGCAAAACGAGATATCTTGTGGCTGTCTTGGGACACTTCCGGGATCGGCTGGACCACCCCAGGTACACTAGATATCATGTCCTTCAACTTCTGAAGTTCCCTAGTAAGTGCTGATGTCACACCTGTATCCTGCAAAGATCCACTATTGTTAGTAGCATGAGTATTATTATTATTTGACACGTTACCCGTTGGAGGATTTTGCCCAAATCCTGAAGCATATCCTGAGCTCCTCATGGTTGACATCCTGATCGAGGAGGGTATTTCAGGAGTATGATTCTGAGGAAGGCTGGGCACAATATTCCCCCTGTTATCCTCAGTATACACAGCTGAACTGAAGTTCAAAGTTCTGGGTTGTAATGGAGTGACAATATCCTCAGCAGATCTGCTCAAGCCAGACTTCAGGAGTTGTATTTCCCTCAATAGCATTTGGTTTGTTTCTTGTTGCTGCCTCATTTGTTCCTGCACACTTCCAAATAAGGTTAAAATTTCATCATTAGAAGCTAAAACGGGAGCAGATTCCTGAACGCTGCGAGTAGGGATAATATCCTGAGGTCGTGAAGAGGCTGGCATCCTTGGAGGAGGTGGTGGAAGCACCGAACCAGTAGTAGCAGAAGTCATAGCAGACACAGTAGAGGAACTCATGTTTGATCTTGAGGCCATCATGGACAATGTGGTAAAAAGTTTTGAAAATAGAAAACCGATTAGCGATTTGACAAAAATTTTTAGTAAAGAGAGCACCACTTGCCCCACGGTGGGCGCCAAATTGTTTTGGTCAAAAATTACCGAAGCAATTTAGTGATCAAATTAGTAAAGTGAGGTAGTGTGCTAGAAAGTGTATTGAAAATATGATTGTTTAGTTATTTAGAAAATCAGTATTCAGGATACGGCTCAGGATATTGAGCTGTATCTATGATCAAACTATGAGCAAAAGTAAAGTAAACGACACGAGATGTACGAGGAAAGCCCTTGATCAATCTAGATCGCCGGCATAAAACCTCGGGAGCTGACAATCGCAGCTGCCTTGTTCTTCTTATTACTTCAAACTTCAGGATACAGTGCAGGATATAGACCAGATCGCTAAGTGATACAATGCTTTTGTATGAAAGTGAAAATTGCTAGAGAGCGAGTGTTAAAGTGTAGCGAATGTGAATGTGATGTCCTATTTGATCTGGTATACCCACCTATTTATAGTTACAAACTAGAAACTAAAATTCCTATAAATATGGGATGCTCCCGAATATTCCACAAGTAGCCGTTTGGAGCCAAATAAAGCGGGCTTAACGTCTTTCTTCGAACAACTTGGAACGAGTCTTCCGCGAAATGAGTCCTTGTGAATGTTACTAGCTTCTAACCCACGTACCTGCACATAATCCGTTAGTAGTCCTGAGGATACCATTCAGGATGTTACCAATATCCTGAACCAGCATCCCGGATGTAAACAGATACTACATAGTCAAGATATAAATCAAGATATTTTTCAGGATATGGGCTCAGAATTTCACCCATAACAGGTACATCCTGGTTCGGATAAGATGTACCACGATCTCAAGACTACGTATTGGTGGCCTAGTATGAAAGCCAATATAGCAACCTATGTCAGTAAATGCTTGACTTGTGCTAGAGTCAAGATTGAATATCAGAAACCATCAGGCCTACTCCAACAACCAGAGATCCCGAAATGGAAATGGGAGCAAATTTCCATGGATTTCGTTACTGGCCTGCCTAGATCTCAACGCGGAAATGATACCATTTGGGTGATCGTGGATCGACTGACCAAGTCTGCACATTTTCTGGCTATCAAGGAAACGGATAAGTTTTCTACCCTAGCAGAAGTCTACCTAAAGGAAGTATTATCAAGGCATGGAGTGCCAACCTCCATCATTTCTGATCGTGACTCACGTTTTACATCTGAATTGTGGTAAGCTATGCACAAGTCCTTTGGTTCTCGATTAGACATGAGCACGGCATATCATCCACAGACGGATGGGCAATCTGAATGCACCATCCAAACCCTTGAAGACATGCTTAGGGCATGTGTAATCGACTTTGGTAACGGCTGGGAAAAAATCCTCCCGTTAGTGGAGTTTTCGTATAACAACAGTTACCACACCAGTATCCAGGCCGCTCCATTCGAGGCATTGTACGGACGGAAGTGCCGATCACCTCTTTGTTGGGCAGAGGTTGGCGACAGTCAAATCACTGGCCCAGAACTTGTAGTAGATACAACCGAGATGTAACACCCGACTAAATAAATCAAGATTTTATTAATAAAATACACATTTAAATACTAAAATGTGACTTTACAAAAACTTTTCATACTAAGACTTTATTTGTTTACTTTCGGACTAATTGGAAATCATTTATTTTTGCTTTTTAAACTTTAGTTGACCTTGACCATAGTCTAAGACTTCATTTGTTTACTTTCGGACTAATCCCCCGACTTTATGCCTTCTGACGTTAATTACACATCAGTTCGTTCTACGCCTACCGTTTCCTGGTTCATTCTTATACCTCTTGACAACCCTTTACATAGGTTTGTTAACATCTCACACTTTTATTTATTCAGTCCGCGCCCACTTACATTAGCAAGCGTCATCATTTATTTAATTCGTTTGACTTGTTCATGTGAAATTTCATCACTGGTGAACGTCAAATTTCATTCTTTGTTCGACCCGTTCGACTTTTAACTAGTCGAACGTAATTTTTATCAAAATTTATGTTTGCGAAAATTCTTGTCATCTTTTAGTCATGACTCATATTCCGAGTCTTTTGACTTTCTATTTCGCGTTCCTGTTTCTCAGTCTACGCATGCGTTTAAATCCTTACCCACCAACCGGGTGTTTTACCGAAGTCGTTATTATTGCAACCCTTACGGTATGCATTATGATTTCGTTTCGCTTTTATATTCCTACTTTGTTCTCAAATTTGGTGTTTTACAAAATCGGCCCGTTAAGAGTCATATTTGCATTCTCCGGGTTCGAGTGTAAGCACACCCCTCCCAATTGCATACCTTAATCCTTTTACATTAATCTTTGTCCCTTCACTTGGGCTCATCCTCCTAATGTAATACGCTTCCGTCACCCGGCTGTGCGTTTACATTATTATCAAATATTTTGCTCATTTGATTCATTTGGGTACTTTTAAGTTAGTCCCATTCACCCCACCCTTACTACATCGGATGTAAATGTGTCCGCTATAAGAAGTTCATGGTATCATATGCCACTACTTACTTGGCCAGAGTAAGCGATTAACACATGACACGCATGACCTTTTTATAGTTTTCACATCACGCCCTATGTAAGTAACGCCTCTATTTAGTTTTCTTGGAAATAATATCCTGGATAGGTATTCTATTCAGGTTTTCCAAGTTTCTAATTTACATATGCAACAATCATTCTCTACATGTTTGTTGCATATTGTTATTTGTGCGATTATATTTAAAAGCACGCACCTGGTAATGCTTGCCCCGACGGGCGTTTCTTGCCATTAACTTTGTTCGCGGTCGTTACGCGATTTAGTCCTTGGTGAGCATGCTCCTCTTGTCATACTTCGGACCGTTCTTCTATCATATCCGTAATTTGTTAAACTCTCGCTATCCTCATATGTGAATGTCCTTCAACTAAAACATATACAACAGTTAATAATTTCAACTTCAATAATCTCCCGTATTATAATACAAGGCTTTTTCTACTATACGCGTCAACGCGCGTATTTTCGTTGACTATATCTATTCTATATCGTTTTTATTGGTGTAACGTGTATTACACGATAACCGTATGTGTCGTTCTCAACACTTTAATCATACTAAACCATTGATATACATGTACTTACCGAATTTGCGATCAAGCCTCGAACCGAACACCAATCTTTATTAAGAGCATAAGGTTTAAGTCCAAGCATGGTTTTCCCCACCATACTTGAATCTCTTAAACCAGGGCTCTGATACCAACTTGTAACACCCGACTAAATAAATCAAGATTTTATTAATAAAATACACATTTAAATACTAAAATGTGACTTTACAAAAACTTTTCATACTAACGTTTCCACATGCTAACAACTTTTCAAAAATACAACTTAATGTAATTGGATTCGTCGTTTTAAAGATACAACGAAACGCCGCGCGGAAGCTTGTATTTTATCGTGTTCGGTTCCTCATCGAGCTTGATCTTCACCCGGGCACTCTTGGCGATCACCTATGATCAAAACCAACTTAAAAGTTAGTTTTGATAGTCAAATATTAAGTTCAAACGAGTACAGGGGTTAAAATGACAAAATTTAACAATTTTCCGAAGTTAGGGGGCTTCGCGTGACGCCAAGGGCCTAGGCGTCACGCCTAGCCCTTGTTTTCACAGCCTGTTACCTTCAGCTGTTGCTGTACATTCCCAGCTTGACCCGATTTCACGGAAACGAGCATAACTCTCTTGTTTTTAATCCGTTTTACCCGATTCTTTTTCCTACACGTCCGTAATTTAATTCTCCATCATATGGAGTGAAAATCCCACATTAAACATAATAAATTTTGAGACTTCTAAGCCTTCGACTCGTTACCCTTTTACCGAATTTTAACCCGTTTATGCATCTTATCAAACAAACGCATTTGTTTGATTCCTATATCACATACACTTCTTCAAATTGATGTTAACTACCATTTTAGGTTCTAATCACAAGTTTATTACACAATTTAAATCTGTTTTCGCTCGTATGCTTATTTTGACCCGTTAAGGGTATTTAAGCACTTTCGAGCCTAAAATAGCTTTCGATTGCTTCTAGCATTCCATTACCACATTTCTTATCCTATAATCTCCCACCACAACTGTATTTAAGGTAGGTTTAATGTGGTGATCAATATAAACCAAATTTTACCTCTCGAATCATCATTTTACGGCAAAAACTCAAATAGTGCTATTTGGCTAATATAATACCTTTTTCAGCTTCTATACTTATTCTAAGTATTTACCTAGTCATAAAACTCGTTTCCAAACAACCTTTAAGGGTCGTTTGTCCCATTTAGCCTACGAGGGCGTTTTGGTCGATTTTAGTCCTTTTATGACGAAGGACTCTCTCTCAAATTATTTGACCAAAATAGCACTTTTAACTACAACATAATTATGCGTACCTGGCCCGGATCAACAAGTAGACCCGATTTATACCTCGTTTTCATTATCACACGATCAATGGTGACGCAATTATCCGATTTGCTAATCGGTCCTGTTAACATAAGACTTAACAACCACATTAGTCGATATTGTCAAATGGTGTTATCACCACCGTTCGACCCGTTTGGACTATATGCCCAACATCATCTATTTAATCAAAAATATCGTTTTTGATTTCCAATTCATACATCCATCCCATCCCGGATTTTATTATCATACCCCTTTTCTTTTAAACTCTTTTCTTACCAATTCAACCCATTTCGGCTTACGTCATGGGTATTCTTTTACTTCGATTTACATTATTCAACATTTGACCAATTTCCATTTTATCCTTTTTATCATTATTAGATTACACAACATGGTAATCTTAATGGGAATTCATAATTTCTTAAATCATTACATGATTTATTTACCGTTTTGCCATTTTTGCCATAAACCAAGGTTTTTATCATCTTTATATGTTCCGACTCGTATCGATCGCGTCGGAAATTCATATTTTCTATATTATCGTTATCGCATTTATATCGTATAGAATAAACAAGTATTCTACATAATTGTGTAAGTTTCACTTACCTTGCATCCCGAATACGCTTTTCCTTTATGCTTGACTCGTTCGACCCGCTTTCTCCCCAAGCTTCACCTAGCTTGTTAAGCGCCAACTATCATTCATCATTCACAAGGTTGTTAGATTACTCATTCTAAATCATGACTTTCACACCTTATGAATCTTTGACTACTTTTCTTAATGAACTAAATCATAAATCATGAGTTTAATTCTTGTGTCAAGACCCACTTCAAATCAAGTATGAACTCTTAACAATTCCCCATTTTGTTCAAGTAGTTCATTCATACAAGTTAGTATGGTGTTTATAAACACCAATACAACATCAATTTCATTAAATCATCTAAAACCCATTTTTCAAGTCATGTATGATCAACACTCAAACTTGGAAATTGTTCAAGTATCTTGCATTAACTATCAACTATGATGATTTCTAGCATAAATATATCATCATCTTCACTACAAAACCAAAACCCACTTAGCACATAATAGGGTAATTATCAAATCCCTAGTTTTGACACCAATTCTCCAAGTTTTTCAACTAGGGTTTGTTTCTAAACAAAGATTTCATCACAATAACACTCATAGATTCAACATTCATTCCAGAATTTCGATTATGATTGTTCATCATAATCTCTAAGTATCACCAAATCATAAAAATTCAACATACCTTGTGATCCCCACGACTAGGTGATCATTTATATGTGTTCATGCATCGATTTGGGGCTTGATTTGAGCTCCAATTTGGTGAATTTGTTGAAGTTAGGGTTTGAGCTCTCTTGAGCTTTCTCCTGGTCGATCAGAACACGCACACACACACCTAGTGTGTGTGTTGTGTTTAATTTTTAAGTTTATAATTCCATTTTCAAGTTACCCGGCTTTGGTCCCTCGTGTTTGGTTAGTTATTAAGTAGGCCACAACCTACTTATTTTCAACAATATTCCCACTTATTAACTAGGTTAAATATTCCTAGTTCACTTAGCGGGTTTGGGAATATTTATGACTAAGTTCATTTTAGGTCCCGTTAACTCGGGCCTTCTATCGTTTTATTTCTTAAAAGCTTTTATTCACTTTTTATTTATTATTAGGATTAATGATTTAAATCCTAATATTTACCGGGTAAACTTTTTACCACTAACGGTATTTTACCCGTCAGTAATATTAACGTGGTTTGATTACCAAACCCGTTTTTTGGGTGTTACAAGTCTACCCCCCTTAAAGAGGTTTCGTCCCCGAAACCTTATTTACGTAGTTCATTGGTTTAATTAAACGAACCTAGTTTCGTTTTTAAGGCTCCCGTTTCCTTTGGTCAAAATTTTTCGTGTATACTGACGCGTACGTCTTTCATGTGTAAGGCCTCGCGGGCCGTTACTTACAGCTTTTAACCCTTTATCTTTATTGACTGAGTTGTCATTTGACCACTTGGTCTCGTTAGTCTTTTAACAGGTCTATCTTGCGCTTGTGTTATATTAACAAGCGCTTGTATTTGTTATGACGATTTCTTATCTTTGGACAGTTTTACCGGCTAGACTAATTAGTCGCCGTCACTTCATACCCCGTAACTCACGTTACAACGTGATCATTTTCTATGTTTCTTTTCTTGTCCGTGAGCGTGTCACGTCACGTTTAAGTTTAATTCAACGTTTCTTTATAATACTTTTTCTTTTCGAATGCATCGTCTCGCACCTATCGATGTTGAGACCCATACTCTTTGATAATTGTTATTTCCGAATTCGTCTTATAGTATTCATATTTGTTAGAACGTTGTTTTCTTACTAAAACTAAATTTTAGTTTAATGTCCTTCTCTTTAACTATGTCAATTACTCTCATCGAGGAAATTGACACCTATAATTTATCCTTTTCGTTCTCGTTTACATGAAAAATTGTAATCCGTTCCCTTGCTTCATACTGTCGACCCGTAGGTTCTTTCACTTAGCCTCATAGACTATTTCTTTTAAATTTTTCACCCTTTTTAAGGTGGGACCTCAACAGTTCGTTTCTTTCATTTATGACCCAAGGGTCTTCTCGGTCCCGTAGACCTTGACATTTCTTTGAATCCCGTAGGTTATGATGATCCCATAGATCATCTTTTATTCGTGTCTGTATTCAAATGTATATATATATATATATATACATGTATAGCTTCAAGGCATCCCTTGTTATATTGGAAATCATTTATTTTTGCTTTTTAAACTTTAGTTGACCTTGACCATAGTCTAAGACTTCATTTGTTTACTTTCGGACTAATCCCCCGACTTTATGCCTTCTGACGTTAATTACACATCAGTTCGTTCTACGCCTACCGTTTCCTGGTTCATTCTTATACCTCTTGACAACCCTTTACATAGGTTTGTTAACATCTCACACTTTTATTTATTCAGTCCGCGCCCACTTACATTAGCAAGCGTCATCATTTATTTAATTCGTTTGACTTGTTTGTGTGAAATTTCATCACTGGTGAACGTCAAATTTCATTCTTTGTTCGACCCGTTCGACTTTTAACTAGTCGAACGTAATTTTTATCAAAATTTATGTTTGCGAAAATTCTTGTCATCTTTTAGTCATGACTCATATTCCGAGTCTTTTGACTTTCTATTTCGCGTTCCTGTTTCTCAGTCTACGCATGCGTTTAAATCCTTACCCACCAACCGGGTGTTTTACCGAAGTCGTTATTATTGCAACCCTTACGGTATGCATTATGACTTCGTTTCGCTTTTATATTCCTACTTTGTTCTCAAATTTGGTGTTTTACAAAATCGGCCCGTTAAGAGTCATATTTGCATTCTCCGGGTTCGAGTGTAAGCACACCCCTCCCAATTGCATACCTTAATCCTTTTACATTAATCTTTGTCCCTTCACTTGGGCTCATCCTCCTAATGTAATACGCTTCCGTCACCCGGCTGTGCGTTTACATTATTATCAAATATTTTGCTCATTTGATTCATTTGGGTACTTTTAAGTTAGTCCCATTCACCCCGCCCTTACTACATCGGATGTAAATGTGTCCGCTATAAGAAGTTCATGGTATCATATGCCACTACTTACTTGGCCAGAGTAAGCGATTAACACATGACACGCATGACCTTTTTATAGTTTTCACATCACGCCCTATGTAAGTAACGCCTCTATTTAGTTTTCTTGGAAATAATATCCTGGATAGGTATCCTATTCAGGTTTTCCAAGTTTCTAATTTACATATGCAACAATCATTCTCTACATGTTTGTTGCATATTGTTATTTGTGCGATTATATTTAAAAGCACGCACCTGGTAATGCTTGCCCCGACGGGCGTTTCTTGCCATTAACTTTGTTCGCGGTCGTTACGCGATTTAGTCCTTGGTGAGCATGCTCCTCTTGTCATACTTCGGACCGTTCTTCTATCATATCCGTAATTTGTTAAACTCTCGCTATCCTCATATGCGAGTGTCCTTCAACTAAAACATATACAACAGTTAATAATTTCAACTTCAATAATCGCCCGTATTATAATACAAGGCTTTTTCTACTATACGCGTCAACGCGCGTATTTTCGTTGACTATATCTATTCTATATCGTTTTTATTGGTGTAACGTGTATTACACGATAACCGTATGTGTCGTTCTCAACACTTTAATCATACTAAACCATTGATATACATGTACTTACCGAATTTGCGATCAAGCCTCGAACCGAACACCAATCTTTATTAAGAGCATAAGGTTTAAGTCCAAGCATGGTTTTCCCCACCATACTTGAATCTCTTAAACCAGGGCTCTGATACCAACTTGTAACACCCGACTAAATAAATCAAGATTTTATTAATAAAATACACATTTAAATACTAAAATGTGACTTTACAAAAACTTTTCATACTAACGTTTCCACATGCTAACAACTTTTCAAAAATACAACTTAATGTAATTGGATTCGTCGTTTTAAAGATACGATGAAACGCCGCGCGGAAGCTTGTATTTTATCGTGTTCGGTTCCTCATCGAGCTTGATCTTCATCCGGGCACTCTTGGCGATCACCTATGATCAAAACCAACTTAAAAGTTAGTTTTGATAGTCAAATATTAAGTTCAAACGAGTACAGGGGTTAAAATGACAAAATTTAACAATTTTACGAAGTTAGGGGGCTTCGCGTGACGCCAAGGGCCTAGGCGTCACGCCTAGCCCTTGTTTTCACAGCCTGTTGCCTTCAGCTGTTGCTGTACATTCCCAGCTTGACCCGATTTCACGGAAACGAGCATAACTCTCTCGTTTTTAATCCGTTTTACCCGATTCTTTTTCCTACGCGTCCGTAATTTAATTCTCCATCATATGGAGTGAAAATCCCACATTCAACATAATAAATTTTGAGACTTCTAAGCATTCGACTCGTTACCCTTTTACCGAATTTTAACCCGTTTATGCATCTTATCAAACAAACGCATTTGTTTGATTCCTATATCACATACACTTCTTCAAATTGATGTTAACTACCATTTTAGGTTCTAATCACAAGTTTATTACACAATTTAAACCCGTTTTCGCTCGTATGCTTATTTTGACCCGTTAAGGGTATTTAAGCACTTTCGAGCCTAAAATAGCTTTCGATTGCTTCTAGCATTCCATTACCACATTTCTTATCCTATAATCTCCCACCACAACTGTATTTAAGGTAGGTTTAATGTGGTGATCAATATAAACCAAATTTTACCTCTCGAATCATCATTTTACGGCAAAAACTCAAATAGTGCTATTTGGCTAATATAATACCTTTTTCAGCTTCTATACTTATTCTAAGTATTTACCTAGTCATAAAACTCGTTTCCAAACAACCTTTAAGGGTCGTTTGTCCCATTTAGCCTACGAGGGCGTTTTGGTCGATTTTAGTCCTTTTATGACGAAGGACTCTCTCTCAAATTATTTGACCAAAATAGCACTTTTAACTACAACATAATTATGCGTACCTGGCCCGGATCAACAAGTAGACCCGATTTATACCTCGTTTTCATTATCACACCATCAATGGTGATGCAATTATCCGATTTGCTAATCGGTCCTGTTAACATAAGACTTGACAACCACATTAGTCGATATTGTCAAATGGTGTTATCACCACCGTTCGACCCGTTTGGACTATATGCCCAACATCATCTATTTAATCAAAAATATCGTTTTTGATTTCCAATTCATACATCCATCCCATCCCGGATTTTATTATCATACCCCTTTTCTTTTAAACTCTTTTCTTACCAATTCAACCCATTTCGGCTTACGTCATGGGTATTCTTTTACTTCGATTTACATTATTCAACATTTGACCAATTTCCATTTTATCCTTTTTATCATTATTAGATTACACTACAAGGTAATCTTAACGGGAATTCATAATTTCTTAAATCATTACATGATTTATTTACCGTTTTGCCATTTTTGCCATAAACCAAGGTTTTTATCATCTTTATATGTTCCGACTCGTATCGATCGCGTCGGAAATTCATATTTTCTATATTATCGTTATCGCATTTATATCGTATAGAATAAACAAGTATTCTACATAATTGTGTAAGTTTCACTTACCTTGCATCCCGAATACGCTTTTCCTTTATGCTTGACTCGTTCGACCCGCTTTCTCCCCAAGCTTCACCTAGCTTGTTAAGCGCCAACTATCATTCATCATTCACAAGGTTGTTAGATTAGTCATTCTAAATCATGACTTTCACACCTTATGAATGTTTGACTACTTTTCTTAATGAACTAAATCATAAATCATGAGTTTAATTCTTGTGTCAAGACCCACTTCAAATCAAGTATGATCTCTTAACAATTCCCCATTTTGTTCAAGTTGTTCATTCATACAAGTTAGTATGGTGTTTATAAACACCGATAAAACATCAATTTCATTAAATCATCTAAAACCCATTTTTCAAGTCATGTATGATCAACACTCAAACTTGGAAATTGTTCAAGTATCTTGCATTAACTATCAACTATGATGATTTCTAGCATAAACATATCATCATCATCTTCACTACAAAACCAAAACCCACTTAGCACATAATAGGGTAATTATCAAATCCCTAGTTTTGACACCAATTCTCCAAGTTTTTCAACTAGGGTTTGTTTCTAAACAAAGATTTCATCACAATAACACTCATAGATTCAACATTCATTCCAGAATTTCGATTATGATTGTTCATCATAATCTCTAAGTATCACCAAATCATAAAAATTCAACATACCTTGTGATCCCCATGACTAGGTGATCATTTATATGTGTTCATGCATCGATTTAGGGCTTGATTTGAGCTCCAATTTGGTGAATTTGTTGAAGTTAGGGTTTGAGCTCTCTTGAGCTTTCTCCTGGTCGATCAGAACACGCACACACACACCTAGTGTGTGTGTTGTGTTTAATTTTTAAGTTTATAATTCCATTTTCAAGTTACCCGGCTTTGGTCCCTCGTGTTTGGTTAGTTATTAAGTAGGCCACAACCTACTTATTTTCAACAATATTCCCACTTATTAACTAGGTTAAATATTCCTAGTTCACTTAGCGGGTTTGGGAATATTTATGACTAAGTTCATTTTAGGTCCCGTTAACTCGGGCCTTCTATCGTTTTATTTCTTAAAAGCTTTTATTCACTTTTTATTTATTATTAGGATTAATTATTTAAATCCTAATATTTACCGGGTAAACTTTTTACCACTAACGGTATTTTACCCGTCAGTAATATTAACGTGGTTTGATTACCAAACCCGTTTTTTGGGTGTTACAAGTCTACCCCCCTTAAAGAGGTTTCGTCCCCGAAACCTTATTTACGTAGTTCATTGGTTTAATTAAACGAACCTAGTTTCGTTTTTAAGGCTCTCGTTTCCTTTGGTCAAAAGTTTTCGTGTATACTGACGCGTACGTCTTTCATGTGTAAGGCCTCGCGGGCCGTTACTTACAGCTTTTAACCCTTTATCTTTATTGACTGAGTTGTCATTTGACCACTTGGTCTCGTTAGTCTTTTAACAGGTCTATCTTGCGCTTGTGTTATATTAACAAGCGCTTGTATTTGTTATGAAGATTTCTTATCTTTGGACAGTTTTACCGGCTAGACTAATTAGTCGCCGTCACTTCATACCCCGTAACTCACGTTACAACGTGATCATTTTCTATGTTTCTTTTCTTGTCCATGAGCGTGTCACGTCACGTTTAAGTTTAATTCAACGTTTCTTTATAATACTTTTTCTTTTCGAATGCATCGTCTCGCACCTATCGATGTTGAGACCCATACTCTTTGATATTTGTTATTTCCGAATTCGTCTTATAGTATTCATATTTGTTAGAAGGTTGTTTTCTTACTAAAACTAAATTTTAGTTTAACGTCCTTCTCTTTAACTATGTCAATTACTCTCATCGAGGAAATTGACACCTATAATTTATCCTTTTCGTTCTCGTTTACACGAAAAATTGTAACCCGTTCCCTTGCTTCATACTGTCGACCCGTAGGTTCTTTCACTTAGCCTCATAGACTATTTCTTTTAAATTTTTCACCCTTTTTAAGGTGGGACCTCAACAGTTCGTTTCTTTCATTTATGACCCAAGGGTCTTCTCGGTCCCGTAGACCTTGACATTTCTTTGAATCCCGTAGGTTATGATGATCCCATAGATCATCTTTTATTCGTGTCTGTATTCAAATGTATATATATATATATATATACATGTATAGCTTCAAGGCATCCCTTGTTATATTGGAAATCATTTATTTTTTCTTTTTAAACTTTAGTTGACCTTGACCATAGTCTAAGACTTCATTTGTTTACTTTCGGACTAATCCCCCGACTTTATGCCTTCTGACGTTAATTACACGTCAGTTCGTTCTACGCCTACCGTTTCCCGGTTCATTCTTATACCTCTTGACAACCCTTTACATAGGTTTGTTAACATCTCACACTTTTATTTATTCAGTCCGCGCCCACTTACATTAGCAAGCGTCATCATTTATTTAATTCGTTTGACTTGTTCGTGTGAAATTTCATCACTGGTGAACGTCAAATTTCATTCTTTGTTCGACCCGTTCGACTTTTAACTAGTCGAACGTAATTTTTATCAAAATTTATGTTTGCGAAAATTCTTGTCATCTTTTAGTCATGACTCATATTCCGAGTCT
Organism: Helianthus tuberosus; assembly: GCA_030545235.1. Taxonomy (NCBI): domain Eukaryota; kingdom Viridiplantae; phylum Streptophyta; class Magnoliopsida; order Asterales; family Asteraceae; genus Helianthus; species Helianthus tuberosus. Next base: position 80,741,439 of record CM060363.1, read on the forward strand.
TTTGACTTTCTATTTCGCGTTCCTGTTTCTCAGTCTACGCATGCGTTTAAATCCTTACCCACCAACCGGGTGTTTTACCGAAGTCGTTATTATTGCAACCCTTACGGTATGCATTATGACTTCGTTTCGCTTTTATATTCCTACTTTGTTCTCAAATTTGGTGTTTTACAAAATCGGCCCGTTAAGAGTCATATTTGCATTCTCCGCTAAGTTCATTTTAGGTCCCGTTAACTCGGGCCTTCTATCGTTTTATTTCTTAAAAGCTTTTATTCACTTTTTATTTATTATTAGGATTAATTATTTAAATCCTAATATTTACCGGGTAAACTTTTTACCACTAACGGTATTTTACCCGTCAGTAATATTAACGTGGTTTGATTACCAAACCCGTTTTTGGGGTGTTACACGAGAAGATTGCTCAAATACGACAACGAATGGCGGCAGCTCGTAACCGTCAGAAAAGCTATGCTGATAAGCGAAGGAAACCACTCGAGTTCCAGGTTGGGGATCGAGTGCTACTTAAAGTCTCACCTTGGAAAGGTGTAGTTCGTTTTGGTAAACGAGGCAAACTCAACCCGCGATATGTTGGACCCTTCGAAATCATTGAGAAAATTGGCAAAGTGGCCTACAAGCTGAATCTACCGACATAACTCAGCGGAGTTCACAATGTTTTCCATGTGTCGAATCTGAAGAAGTGTCTGTCAGACGAGACCCTCATAGTTCCTCTCAAGGAACTCATTATCGACGACCAGCTGCGATTCGTCGAGGAACCAGTAGAGATTACTGATCGAGATGTTAAGGTTCTCAAGCGTACCAAAATACCTCTTGTCCGAGTTCGTTGGAACTCCCGTCGTGGCCCAGAGTATACCTGGGAACGAGAAGACCAAATGAAACTCAAGTATCCCCAGTTTGTTAAGAAAAGTGCAACCACTACTGAGGCTGAAGCTACAGCAGAATTTCGGGATGAAATTCCAAACCAACGGGGGATGATGTGACACCCCAGGAAAACCAGGAAAAACCACACAACTTAACTAGCTTCCTCAGTAAACACGTGCTAAATTTCGGGATGAAATTTTCTTAACAGGGGGAGAATGTGACAACCCTCATAATTACATGTATCCGTACGATTTATTAATGTTAATTAAGTGTTTAATGATTGTGCTGAATTACTTGACTGCTTTCTGATTACTGCGTCATACTTACATGTGCTTTTTAACATACTAGTCTTGTGCAGAAAATTGACTAAATAGTCCTGTATGCTTTCCTAAGTGTTGAGAATTAAAAGTGTTACAAAAAGATACATAAAAGACACTAAACGGTATAACTTAGCACTTTAACGGAACGGTACCTAACCGAACAACCGGACATTACCCGGAACACCAAAATATTGCTAGAAACATTGTTTTTATTTTTCTGAGCTAGTTGTGGTTCCCGAGCACTATAACACACTACATAAAGCATGTTACACACTAAACACAAGTATTACACTCAACACCCTACTAATTATCACCTTTTACCATAATAATTTACCTTTTACCCCCCCCCTTGTTATGACCGTCCCCTAAGGGGACCCCACCCTAAGATTGTTTAGATCTTTCATTATTCTCCATAATCTTCTCCTTGGAACTTGCATGATCTTGTTTGTACTCTAGGTGGCATATGATCCATTGGTTAATAAGAATTTAGGTTATAAGTATACTCACCATCTTCATCACATTACACATCACAAACTCTCTTCTCCTCCCCTCTTGCAAGTCTCGGCCGAAACACCCCCTTACACCACACCCATTTTCAATTTCCATTTCCATTCAAGTAATCCAAGTATACTACAAGGTGTTATAAGGTGTTTAACGAAGCTCGGTATTCACGGATCTTGAAGGACCACCACCACAAGCTTTTATCCTCCACATTTTCACTTGTTTCTTCCCCTAGCTTCAAGCTAGTAGTAAGCTTCTTATACACTCTTGTTACTTCATGTTTTTAGTGGTTAAAAGCTATATCTTGATGAAATCTTATGGACACTAAAGATCATGCACATAAATCTTGAACATAAAGATGTAATATGATGAAATAATGCTAGTATGATGTTGTTATGTTGATGATGGTACTTGACATGATAAATCTGAGTTAAATAAACGATAACCTACTGCAAGTGATGTTAAATGTCGTTGTTGATCACTAAACATGTTAACGGAACAAATAGAACTTGCGTTAGAGCGCTATAAGCTGAAAACAGCTTCTGTCCAAACATTTACAGCCAACTTCAGTTGGCTGTAAACAGGTCGATATTTATCGAAAAACTGACTTTTTTGAGTCTATAACGTGTTATTTCGAAAAACGCTTCAAATGGCACTGGAATCATATTTTTTGAGGTCGTTTACTATTTTTAAAGGTCCGTTTTGTACAGCAGCAAAAGCTGCGTTTTCACTGCAGAAAATGTGTGTGATGTTTTTCGTCATAACTTGAAATCTGTGTAGAATTAGCTCATGAAATTTATACTGTAGATGACCACTGATGTCGTTGTAATCCTCCAACTGGAATTCCATCAATCGGACTTACGACGAATTTTAAATGAATTATTCCGTGGACTGCAGTCAGAAAGTGACGAATCTGATTGCAGTCCGGTAAATGATTTCTTTTTATAAAATATTGGTAATGAATTGGATCCCGATATTTTTACACACTAATATATGGATATTTTAGAACATTTTGTAAAAGTTTGGGAATTTTTGTAATAAGTTAACTATTTTATTAAAATACCCGAAAACAGTCCAGTTTTGGATGTTTAAGTTGAGACAATATAACTAGTGATTTGCATGTCTAAATGTCGGTTATGTTATCCGATAATGATCGAACGTGTTTTATGTCAATGAAAGTGTTATGTGCAATATCGTGGGCTCGCTCTTGAGTAGCTCTAGGGTGAATGTTTATATGGGCGTGAACTGTTATAGTGTGTACATGTTATGTGGTAGATACGTGTAGGAACTTTGTGCTCCATTTGAAACCACTAAATGACTAACTGGTAATCATATTAGGACGTGATTGACCGACCTTGACTGCTAGCTATTTTTAAGAGTCAAACCGAGCAACCAAAGGTGAGTTCACACTTTCTATAAGGCATGGGATTCCCGGTGGTTTGGGAATGGGTTAATAAACTAAAACGGAACCTACATATTCTCCTTGGGTAGGATATGTACCGCCATCCTCCATGGGTAGGATGCCAATATTAATCCTGCGTATTCTCCTTGGGTAGAATACGTACGTTCGTCCTCCTTAGGTAGGACAACAATCTTAAAACTTACTAGACAAAAACTCTATCACCTAAGTCCCTCATTTTTGTATCGACTTAATCGCCGAGGCCGATGGTGAGCGGGTCATTAGTTAATAGCGCTATTAGGTTTGACAAACCTCACACCGTGCCGGTAGGACGGGCGTGTACTAATGGATCATGGCAAACAGTCAATGATGATAGACATTGACTTATGGCACAACTTACTTTCGTCAGTAGTCGATATGGTAACGGTCTAGTGGTTCACATGGGGTAGCCCCCACGGGTTATGGTTTGGGAAAAAAGGAATTGGTTAATCATATTTTCAACTATGGGGTAACCCCCACGGCAAGTCAGCCAGCTAAAGAAAAACCATGTTTTTGAAACAACTTAAAACGAACACCCAACTGTGAACTCGCTCAACTTTGTTGTTGACTCGTTGTTACATGCCTTGCAGGTCGTTAGGTGCTTATGGAGCTTGCACGAGGAGACGTAGTCGTTGTGGGACATGGACTATCGAGTCCCATGTTAAACATTTAAACTTATGAACTTATTACTTATGTTTTGGTCTTACCTTTAATGTTTCCGCTGTTTAATTTAAACTTGGTTAACTAGCTTTTAATCACCAATTATATTGTGTGGTTGGATTTTATTCATCTTAAATACATTGTTCAATATGATTGGTGGCTTGATCCTGGTCATGTCACGCCTCCAAGCGGTGATACTCCGCATGGTGGATTTTGGGGGTGTGACAGCATATCAATAACTTAAACTTGATCTTGTCTCGGTTGGTGTCTGTGAGTATCAAGTTTGATGATGAGGTCCAAGCCCTATTGTTATTGTCCTCATTACCCGATAGTTGGTCCGGAACCGTAACTGCTGTTTCGAGCTCTTCAAATATGAGTAAATTCACGTTTACGAAGATGCGAGATCTTATTCTAGGCGAAGACGTCAGAAGAAGAAATTCAGGTGAGTTATCGGGTGACTTAATGCATGTTGGTAGAGGATGAAAGAATAACAGAGGTAGTGGCAGCAAGAATAGACAAAGGAGTCAGTCTAGGGCTCGAAATGATGTAACCTGTTGGAACTGTAAAGAGGTTGGACATTTCAGGAATCAATGTCCAAATGAAAAGAAAGAAGTTAACGCTGCAGTTGACCATTCAGATGATGAAGCTTTGATTTGTAGTGTGGAGAGCAGTGTTGATTCCTGGGTTATGGATTCGGGTGCTTCATTTCACGCTATCCACAGCAGTGAAGCACTACGTAATCTTAAAATTGGGGATTTTGGTAAGGTACGACTTGCAAATGATGAAGTCTTAGATGTCACAGGCATGGGTGATATTGACTTAGTTACTTCTGTTGGATCTACTTGGACTTTGAGAGACGTGAGAGTTATTCCAGGCTTGAAGAAAAGGCTTATTTCAATCGGGCAGTTGGATGATCAGGGTCACGAGGTTAAGTTCGGTAGTGGACAGTGGAAGGTAATTAAGGGAAGTTTAGTAGTTGCACGTGGCAAGAAAAGGGGATCATTGTATATGGTCAGTGTACCATCTGAGGGAGAGGCCATCCCAGTTCAGAAGAAGACCAAAATTCAGTTCACAGAATCTCGGGGGCAGAAGAAGGTTTGTTTTGCAGGAGATAAACCCAGAGTCACAAGTCAGATTCAGGTTGAACGTGCTAGGAAAGGTTCAGAGAAGCCAGTCAAGGGTTTTCGTGGCAGTGGGAGCACATGTAGTGCTTCAGTCAGAGCTCCCAGACGACAGTGGGTTAAGAGAACTTTTATTCCAGCGGTGAAAGTCTCTCCAGTGAATTACCTGCTTATGATGGAGAGTGTTAGTTCTCAGGTTTTCTCAGGGTCCGATAGTTCGTTTAAGTGGGAGCCGGAAGGGACAGAGAACGAGTCACGAGTAGTGACTGATGAGTTGAAGCTCAGTGGGAGCTTCAACGCGCCTTCAGGTTAATTGATGAGAAGGCCGGTGGCAACTAGAGGTGGAGCATAGAGTTTCCGTTGACATATTACAGAAGTACAGTGGAGCGCAGTTGATCGTGTCTTTGAAGCCTCCAAGTGGGAGATTGTTGGGTTGTAGACTTCTCGACACCTATGGGTGTGGCGCGATAGTTAGGGCAGTCGGCCCAAGTCGCTGCCCATTGGGCTTGAACCCTAATTGTGTAGTCTATATATTGATCTCTTGTACTTGTAATGTTGAACACCCTCAATAAAATATCCTAGTTGTCACCCATGGACGTAGGTCAGTTTAGACCGAACCACGTAAATCCTTGTGTTCGTTTATTGCTTTTGGTGTCGCGTGCGTGTTCGTGTGTGCACTCGATCCTAACAAACCATTGATCCGAAATCAAAACAAATTAGTCAGAATCTACTAACTCGGTTCTTTACCAAAGCACTAGTACAAAAACAATTTTTTGGTGGTGTAAATTTCATGTTTTTGGTGTTATCTTATAATAGAAAGCACCAAATAACAACATTACCCCATTATTAAATAAAAAGGCAATTGGGAATGTGGATATATGGTAATCAAACATATGAAAGAGTTTATCGACTCTAACAACATGATTTGGTTAACCAAGTGAGTTTTTGTAATTGTTCATAAACTTTGTCTATTGCATTAAATTATATATATTTGCAATCTAACTTTTGTATTTATTTGTTTTTAGCTTTGGAATGAAGAAGGGTATTTTGAAGAATACCAGATTGAGAATTTAGTGATAGATTTAATGTCGGGATTTATTAAAAAGATGTTTTGATCTTGTAAGCATTAGTTTGTGTTTCATACTTTTGTAATTCGATATACTTGAACGGGTTGTTTAATACTAGTTAACTTTTATCGTGAGCATGTGTATTTGTGTGTAATTGGAATTATATTGAGAAATATTACTAAAAATTCTGGAATTTTGCAAAATATTATAAATTTATATTTTTTTCTTGTCTTATTTTTTGGTGCTATGGAGATTGTTTTTTTTTTTGTGCTATGTAGATTTGTTATTATTTGACACATGTTAGTTTCTATATTGATTTTTTGGTGGTCTGTTTTAAGATTTAATGGTGCTGTGACTTGTGTTTTATCATTGATTTTTTAGTGATGTATTGGGAGATTTAATGGTATTGTTATTGAATAGTACCAACAAATCCCATTATTTGATGCTATATTTGTTGGTGTTCTATTATAAAATACAACACCAAAAAAGTTATTTTGTACTAATGACGAGGACTTTCTGATCCGAAACAATGAGTATTCTGAATATGCACTAGCACATGGTTAAGAAAGAGTAATCAAAATGAAAGAAAAAAATGCGGCAAATGAATTGAACCTACTACTAGCATCTTTAGTATGGTCAGATTCGGCAATTTTAACATCACCAGTGTGCCAGCGTGGACTTGTTCATTGTCCCTAACATACCATGGTACCAACCGCTTCAAGAAACCTTCTGTAAATTCTCCAGGGCTTTAAGATTCCTACTTCATGTACGTAGAAAAGAATACAAAAAATCAATTGAACATGAATTAAGAAGTGAAAATGGTATTACGAGCAACAACCATACTGGTGGATTGTTCTGAATAATGATCGTTTAGTAGAGAGAATGCTTCTTGCCATCGCCATTTTGCTTTCGCATGCAATGAACTGAAGTCCTTCCTGGTCATAGTCGTTATGTATATATTGTGCACACACTAACCACTCTTATAAATTACCATATAAGATCGTTGAACCTGGAAAAAACATTTGTATGACTCATAAGCTTAAATATCAAACCAAAACAATATTAGTACTTGATTATGTATCTGTTTTGATTATGCAAAATACTTTCAATAATGATAATACTTTCTACTAAGTTGTTGCATTGCATTGGGGCTAGTTAAGCTTTTTGAAACAATAGTAGCAATAGGTACCATAGCACTGGCTAAGATATCTTAGACCATACATTAACCTAAGTGCAACTAGGACATTTAAATGAGTTTTCTTCTCTCACTTGTTTTAAGTTCACGATGCTTAATGTTTCATTCTGTAATATCATATATCTTCTTATTACTTTTTGTGCCCTGTGTCCCGATATATATAGAAAGTTGACACGTATCAAATTTATAGGTTGAAGGACACGAGCTCATGACTTAAATAATTTCTCAACTACGCAAAAGAAAATGAATAACGATTTCGTTTTTTTTAGACTTGCGGGTAAGAAACTGTTTTTTTCCAAAGTCATTCTACATTTATTTTAGCTTACTTATTTCCTTGGTAGAGAATCTGATGAAGAAGGAGAATCTATTGAGGTAGATCTTGCGGATGATGTTGGGGTACTTATTGGAGCATATTCAGTTGGCTCTGAACTAGCAGATGTTTCTGAATGCGATTTGTACTTACAAGACAAGACTACTAATAAGTGTTCATTTTCTTAAGGGTTTATTTTACTTGTTGTAATTTAGGTGTTCCAATGCAGTTACTTAGTTCATCTGATGATACAGTTGAGTGTCATCCCGCTTTTTAAATACAAACACGTTTCCCATTAATCAGACAACCTTGTATACGGGAATATACCTTTGAGGAGAGAATGTTTGGTGTCGCAACCACCGTCCCCCTATTCAAATAAAGGAACGGGCGACCGCGGCCAGTTTTGGTGGTATCTGGTATTGTCTAATTTGGCAGTGGAATTTTCATCAGGACCGTAGTTAGGAAATATTTTATCAGAGTAAAATACCATACTTTCATAATATTAAACACATGGGATAAAACCCAAGTTTTAAATACACACATTTGCATAGGAATAAATCCTATTTTTATTTAATAAAAACATCTATTTCTTTTTAGGTAACTTTATTGCCACTTTTCCAAGCCTTCAGTGCTGTCCAGCTGGCTTCTATTTGGCTTTCACATTTTGTTACCTGAAACGCGTTTAAAAACATTTTGTCAGTGGGAAATACTGGTGAGTGAATCCCAGTTTAATTAAGTTTAAATAAAATCCGTTGTACAGTATTAAGGGCGGTCTCGCAATTACATTTGTTTCCATGTCATACCAATTACCACCCACGGTACTGTCAGACCTGACTTGTGGAAATGTTACCCCTCCAGTAACAAATTTTGTATACAAAACCCCAACATACCGACGATAATTGTATCCTTACAAATACTCATTAATTGTTTAATATATAATTAATTAAGTGAGGTTTTGTAAAAACAATTTGCAAAAAGGAGATTACTCACTTTGCTGTCTTAGATTATCCTTTAGGGTTTCCTGGTGACAATCTATAATTTACACAAATGCACACGTGTTAGTATAATAACCCATTTTAACATTAGTAATACCCTCCCCGAGACGGCATTCCAACGACTACGTCGGGCAGAACCACGACAGCCGTTACGGAACCCTAGATCAATCGGGCAGAGTATCTAATACGTATCCAGGGGTTATGATACTTACAACGGAGCAGAACTTCGTTATTTAGGGGGTATTATACCCGAGTATAGCTTCTACTATTAAGAAATTGAGTGAGAAAGTTGAAATTTGAACGACGTAAACTGAAGGCCCGAAGCCCTCTTATATAGGGCCTGATTTTGGGCGCTATGCGGCCCGCGTAAGGTGTAGCCGAGAGGCTACGCGGCCCGCGTCAAAGTTAGTCAATGGTGTAGCTGATCCGGGTCATCGACTAGCCTTGCCACGATGATGACACGTGTCATCACCGGGTGTCACTGCGTTCTCGACCGCTCGCGACCCGCGTAAGGGTTGAAGGGTGGCTTACGCGCCCCGCCTCAAACCCAAAAATTGAATTTTTATTTATTTTTTTAATAATATTTAAGTATTCGGGGTCCGTTTTCGCGTATGGGGTGTATTTTAGGACATATTGGGATATTTAAAATATATTAGCGTGTCGGAATTAATTCGAGGGTGTCGGTTTTCTTGAGGGTTGTTATATCATCCCCACCTTGTTTTAGAGCTCGTCCTCGAGATCTACTGGAATAAGTGTGGATATTTCTTTTGGATTTCCGATTCAAGCTCCCATGTGTACTCAGGTCCTCTTTTGGAGTCCCACTTCACTTTGACTAGAACCAATCTCTTGTGCTTGAGATTCTTGACTTTCCTGTCTTCAATCTGTAGAGGCCTTTCTACAAACTTGAGTTGTTCATTTACCTCTATATCTTTAAGAGGTACTACCAGTGATTCATCAGCTAGACATTTCTTGAGATTAGATACATGAAATACATCATGTATTCCTGCCATTTCCTCTGGCAGTTGTAGCTGATAGGCTACAAGTCCTATTCTTCTAATAATCTCAAAAGGTCCAACATACCTGGTGTTAGGGCATGAATTTTATGCTAAGGATCATCTATCCTGAGACTGGGCATGGATCACGGATCCTTAATGGATGATGCAGAGAGTCTGAGGATCCAGAGTCTGAGGATCACGAGTCTGAGGATCCAGGATCCTTAATAGAACTTATATTTTCTAACAATTGTCACGTTTTTAATGCTTATACACAGGTAATGGACGTAGTGGACTCATTCTTAGCTGGAATTTCGGGGAATATTCGTTCATATGGCACATGTTTGATAAAATATAACCGTTATGATGTTCATGGGCCACCTCCACCTTTTTAGGAAAGTTGGTTTCTTGATATTTTGCTATCTTTTAAGGGGAAAACAACTCAATTTAGGAATAATTCGAACACACCACAGAAAAAACACATAACACTCGAATTCTCTGCAAACACTTAGCAAAAACACACACTTACACTAGCAATTCAATGTATTGAGCTTTTTTTCTTCCGAAGTTGTACAAGGATCATTATTGTTTTTCCAATATATTTGGTGATCGGTAGTTTCCATCACCCGAGGTTTTTTATGCTGGAGATCTTCTAAAGATCAAGGGCTTTTTCCTCGTATAAATCTCGGTGTTCATCGTTGATTTCATATACTTGTCGTTCATACAATTAACCAAGCATCATACCTCACAAAATCAGATTTGGTTGCATTATCCTTGTGTGATTTTTGACCAAAACAGTTTGGCGCCCACCGTGGGGCAATTGGTGCTTCATTTCTGAGAAATTTTGTTCATTTCGGTCATTTCGGTTCATCACCTTCAACCACATGGCTTCTCAAGGAAAAACTTCTTCAAGTTCCATGTCGGCGGTTACCTCATCACAGGGCATTCCACCATTGCATCATCTTATCCCTGTATTCCAGAAGAATGCTGAGAATGCTCCGAAGAAGACAACCCCCGTTTTCACAAAACCAACTGTTGTTTCTTCCTCTACACTTACTAACCGTGATCTTTATGCTTTGATTTCACAGGATGAGAGGATACATGCAACAATAGGACCAAACTAATGGCAGGATCCTTCGCGAAATTGATAAAATCAGCAGAGGATCACTCCCCTTTGATGCTGAAGTCGCTGAATTTCGACACCCCGGTCATAACTTCCCGGCACTTTGCAGCTCCAGATGTCCAATACCAGGGTGGATCAACAGGAATGCGTTCTGGATCATCAGCAATGTCTCAGGCTCAAGGATCCGCTTTCCAGCCTTCAGGATCCTCATTTCAGCATCAGGGATTCTTCACCAGTTTAGGAGAATGCATGGGGACGTAGCCAATTCAAGGATCCTCTCAGGTTCAAGGATCCTCCTTCCAGGTTCAAGGATCCTCATCTCAGGTTTCCGGATCCATGGATTATCCTCCAAGACCTTCATTCACAGCACATCAAGGATCCAACATCTTCCAAGATCAAGGATACTTAAGGAGTGTGCAACCCGGAAGTTCAGATGTTCATCTAGGAGACTTCATACCGATGCAGACTATTGCTTCTTCTTGTCCCTTAGTTATACCAGAATCCCATCAATATGGATTCACATCTGGAATTTCAACCTTGAATCCATTAGGAGGTAACACTTTGAATACTTCTTATAATGCTAACCATGGCTTCGTGCAGGATACAGGAATCAACCAAGCTATGGCTAAGGAATTGCAGAAACTCAAAGATATGATATCCAGCGCTCCAGGAGTGGTTAAGCCCATTCCTGAAATTCCAGATGGAAGTCACAAGGGAAAGAATGGAGATCAATCCCATTCCTGAGAGGTTAAAAGAAGCATGTCTATGCAAGGGTTTTGGATCCACACTCACAGGATCTGCTCTTAAATGGCTGCTAAGTCTTCCCCCTTACTCTATTACTCCATTTGCTAATCTAGTTAATCTGTTTAATAGTCAATTTTCATGTAGTAGAAAATTTGAACGATTAACTAGTGATCTATATAGGGTAACACAAGGTCAAAATGAATCACTTACAGATTACATCACTAAGTTTAGTAAAGAATCCTTAGATATACCTAACCTGGATATAGCTACGGCTATAGAAGCCTTTAAAATGGGTTTACTTAGGGATTCAATGTTCTATGATGATCTTGTCATGACCCCTTGCAGGAACTTAGATGAGGAAAGGAACAGGGCCCTTAGGTTCATCCGTTTAGAGGATGACAAAAGGATCCACGAGAGATTGTCAGGATCCTCAAAGCAATACAAATAAGGATCCTATCTCAAGGATAACTGATCCAAGCAATACTCCAAGCATGACAACCAGAATGTGCATGTTGTGGAACAAGAGGAAGATGATGAGGATTATCCTCCTATTTCTGAATATTGTTTTTCTGCTGATAATAATGAACTAATCCTTTCTATGCAGAGTTTAGGTGACAAGGTTAGGTGGCCAAGGAAGAATGACAAACCGCCTGCCACCAAAGACGAATCGAAATGGTGTGCTTACCATGGGGATTCTGGTCATCTCACAGATGAGTGCATAGCATTAAGGAAGGAGATAGATTATCTTTTGAGCAAAGGATACTTGAAGGAATTGCTTGGAAGGAAAAAGTCAAGGATCAAGGATCCTGAGAAAGTTCCTGAAAAAGCTCCTCCTCTACCAGCTGATGCTCAAATCATCCATTTCATCTCCGTAGGTTCTCAGCAGCTAAGAGACATGCAAAGGAAACAAAGATGGAGAATAGGGACAGACCTGTTCGAACTTCCATCCTTACCCAGGAAAAAGTCATATACTTTGATGGGGATGACCGTGTCGACATACATGATCCTCATCATGACGGTTTGGTTATTACATTATTTATATCTAACCATTTTGTTCGCAGGATTCTCATTGATGGGAAAAGCTCAGTGAACATAATCCAGTTGGATGTCCTCAATAGAATGGACATCCTTGAATCCGATATTGTCCAAAGATCATCTGTCCTTGTGGGATTCAGTGGAGAGACAAAGATTACATTGGGGGACATCAAACTTCCTATCTATATAGAGGGAGTGAATTATGTTAAAAAAAATTCTATGTTATTGATTGCTTATCTTGCTATTATGTTATCTTTGGCAGGCCATGGATACACGATATGAAGGCAGTCCCCCTCAACATATCATCAATGTGTCAAGCTCCCAACTCTATGGGATGTGGTGAAAATAGAAAGTGATCAACAGGAGTCAAAGAACTGTTACACTTCTTCAATGAAGCCAGCCACCAAGGAGCAAGACGTCATGGAGGCAAGAGAGCAAGATGTCAAGGATATTCTGTTGAACCCAGAGGATCCTGAATCCAAAATTTTTATAGGATCCGGGATCCTAGACAGTATTGAGCAGGATTTAGTATCCTTCTTGAAAAGAAGAAAACCTACCTTTGCTTGGAAACATGAAGACATGACAGGTATATCTAAGGATGTTATTACTCACAAACTTGGTATTGACAGGTCTTTCAAGCCAATACACCAAAAAAGGAGAAAGTTTGCACTTGAAAGGAATGCCATTATCCAAGAAGAGGTAGACAAATTGCTCAAGGCAAGTTTGAGTGGACTGATAAGCATGAAGCTGCACTCAAGGTTCTTAAGGATTATCTATCCTCAACACCAGCCCTGATGAAACCAGAAAATGGAGAATCGTTATCCTAATACTTAGCTATTTCAGCTAAAGCAGTAAGTGTGATCCTAGTTAAGGATCATGAAGGCTCTCAACATCCGGTATACTATGTGAGTAAAATTCTACTTGATGCTGAGTCCAGGTATTCTCATTTAGAGAAATTAATTCTTGATTTAATTATGGCTTCTGCTAAACATAGACATTATTTAGAAACTTACACCATTATTGTGAAAACTAACCTTCCTATCAAGAATGTTCTCAGGAAACTTCAAATGTCAGGTAGAATGGCAAAGTGGGCAATCAAGCTTATTGCATATGACATTAAGTATGAACCCAGGACTGCCATCAAGTCCCAAGCTTTAGCTGACTTTGTGGCTGATTCCAGTAGTGATCTATAAAGGGAAGCTGAATTAGAAGTTCAACAACTTGAGAAGACCAAGGATCCTTAGACACTCTTCACGGATGGAGCTTCAGATGTTAAAGGAACTAGACAAAGCACACTACTAAAATCGCCACAGGGGGACATTATACCCTAATCTCAAGTATATGTAGATTTTCTATTAATTACTAATCATTATAACGGTTCTTACACTGTCAAAGGTTAAAAGCTAATCAAGTACTTAGAAATAGTCAGGAAACTGGCAGATTCTTTTGCTTTTTTCAGTCTATTACAGGTACACAGGGAAGAAAATGCAGAAGCTGATATTCTAGCTAATCTTGGATCATCACTGAAGATTCCAGAGGATGTGAAAATACTCATCATCCATGTTTTAACTCTTGCAATTGAGGATCACGCAGCTATGAAGATAGTAGAGGATTCTGCAATCATACCTAGTGATGGTGCACAATCAAGTTCAGGATCCTGGATCCTTCCAATCATGAGATATATACAACATGGAGAGATTCCTATAGGAGAAAACCCCAGGGCTTTCAAAGTCAAGGTATCTCGATTTACAATACTAAATAACATGTTATATAAACGATCTCTTGCAGGTCCATATTTGAGGTGCACCGAGGATCCAGAAATTCAAGAAGTTCTGAAGGATTTCCATGAAGGAGATTGTGAAAACCACACTGGGGGCAGAGCACTGTTCTCAGGGATCCTTAGAACATGATACTATTGGCCTGCTATGAAGAACGATGCTGTGGATTATGCCAAGAAATGTGATCCTTGTCAAAGACACATCAATATCCTTCATCGACAAAGAATGGCTGGAGCATACAACAAGAATGTCAGGTCCCTACTTAATTGAAGCTGAAGCAGGAAATGGGGCATATCGTTTGTTGACAATGGATGGTGACCTCTTACCAAGAGCTTGGAATGTTGTCCATCTCAAAAAGTACTTTATGTAAGAAGGACCAGGGATCCTCAGCGATGCCAGTATTCTGATTAAGGATCCAGGATCCTCAAAGGATATATGATTCTACATTTGGTAACACATTACTTTCATCTTCATTCATCTTATACTTATTACTTATCATAAGGCAAAGATGTTAAACATTTAACATCTATTTTCATAAAGTTTAAGCTTTTGCAGAGTTGTTATCATTTTACAGAAGATCAAAGTGGTTGGCCAACTCTCCAAAGTTTATTTGGGCTTGTCCCCAGTTTTGGGCTTGTCCCCAGTTTTTGGCCTGTCCCCAGTTTCGCCAGTAGCGCACGATGATCCTGGTGCAGTTCAAGGCAATGCGACCAGTACCCGCTTTAGGGGCTGACAATTTCATTGTACTGCTGTATTCAGGATCATACGTATAATGGTAGACGTACCATACATCCGTTCCTAAGGTTTCTAACGTTTTCATGTTAGCTAAGGTTTCGGCATTTTCATGTTGCTCAAGTTTGGATAGTCGCCAGTGAGGGCCATACTCCAGTTTACACCCGTTTATTTGGGCTTGTCCCCAGTTTATTTGGGCTTTTCCCCAGTTTATTTGGGCTTGTCCCCAGTTTGTTGGGCTTGTCCCCAGTTTATTTGGGCTTGTCCCCAGTTCTTATGGGTTCATTCCCAATTATTTGGCTTGGTCCCAAGTTTGTTTTTCTTACAGGATCTTGGAGCTCTAAAGTTATACAAGTTTTGACGATAAGGATCCTTGATCCTAGAAGCTTTACTTTTCATAGTTTGCTTATTCAGCAATAATTTACAAGGATATAGAATCCTAACTTGGATTCTTTGGTATGTTATATTCTAACTTTTTCTAAGCTGTAAGTTGTCTCTTATCCTTTTTGGTTAAGGATCATTGATCCACATTTGTTCAAAAACTTCAAGTTTTCTGTTAAAAGTTTAACATTATCATCAGATTTCCAATAACTTTCCAGTTGTTTGGCGATGATATCTTTGAAAATAGAAAGCATACATGAAAAATAAAGAGGAAAGAAACAACAACAGTTGTAGCTAAAAATGTTTAATGTTATTACCCACTCATTATGTATCAAATCATCTGGCCTGGATTTCACCAGCAAAACCGTGGACCATCCACCCAGGCCGGATAAGGCTATCTAACAGTTAAAGTGTCTATGCAGAAATTAAAGTGCAGGAAGGTTAATAGCAAACTGTGTAGAAGGATTCATTCTCCACAAACAGAAGGGTCTTCTTGTTTGTAAAGGCATTTGAGGAGTTATCTCTAACTCTATATTTTGCAATGATGATTATAGCAGGTCTTATCAGTGACGACAGGCAATGTAACGACTAGTTACCAGCAGCAACGGCTAGTCCGCTTCTGACGGAAATATGACAGCTGTGAATCCTTATCACAACTGCCATATTGGGGGCAATTGTTAGGGCATGAATTTTATGCTAAGGATCATCTATCCTGAGACTGGGCATGGATCACGGATCCTTAATGGATGATGCAGAGAGTCTAAGGATCCAGAGTCTGAGGATCACGAGTCTGAGGATCCAGGATCCTTAACAGAACTTATATTTTCTAACAATTGTCACGTTTTTAATGCTTATACACAGGTAATGGACGTAGTGGACTCATTCTTAGCTGGAATTTCGGGGAATATTCGTTCATATGGCACATGTTTGATAAAATATAACCGTTATGATGTTCATGGGCCACCTCCACCTTTTTAGGAAAGTTGGTTTCTTGATATTTTGCTATCTTTTAAGGGGAAAACACCTCAATTTAGGAATAATTCGAACACACCATAGAAAAAACACATAACACTCGAATTCTCTGCAAACACTTAGCAAAAACACACACTTACACTAGCAATTCAATGTATTGAGCTTGTTTTCTTCCGAAGTTGTACAAGGATCATTATTGTTTTTCCAATATATTTGGTGATTGGTAGTTTCCATCACCCGAGGTTTTTTATGCCGGAGATCTTCTAAAGATCAAGGGCTTTTTCCTCGTATAAATCTCGGTGTTCATCGTTGATTTCATATACTTGTCGTTCATACAATTAACCAAGCATCATACCTCACAAAATCAGATTTGGTTGCATTATCCTTGTGTGATTTTTGACCAAAACACCTGGGACTTAGCTTTCCTCGTTTGATGAATCTTACTACTCCTTTCCAATGAGAGACTTTTAACAATACTTTATCTCCTACTTGAAATTCCAACGATTTGCGTCGGTTATCAGCATAGCTCTTCTGTCGATCACGTGCTGCTTTCAGTCGTTCCTTGACTTGAATGATCTTTTCAGTTGTTTCTTGTACTATCTCAGGTCCAGATAGTTGCTTTTCCCCAATTTTTGCCCAACAGACTGGGGTTCGGCACTTTCGTCCATAAAGTGCTTCGAATGGTGCAACATTGATACTTGTGTGATAACTATTATTATAAGAAAATTCTATCAATGGTAAGTGATCGTCCCAATTACCTCCGAAATCAATTACACAAGCTCTAAGCATGTCTTCCATTGTCTGAATTGTCCTTTCGCTTTATCCATCCGTTTGAGGATGATATGCTGTGCTTAGATTTAACTTGGTTCCCATTGCTTTTTGGAAACTTGACCAAAAATGAGAGGTAAAACGGCTATCCCTATCAGACACAATTGATAAAGGTATTCCATGTAAAGAAACTATTTCATTTACATATAATTTAGCTAGCTGTTCCATACTGAAAGTTTCCTTCATTGGTAGGAAATGAGCTGACTTGGTTAGCCTATCTACAATCACCCAGATTGTATCATTACCTTTCTTTGTTTTGGGTAATTTAGTAACAAAATCCATTGTTATCAATTCCCATTTCCACACTGGCATTTCTAACTGTTGTAACAAACCTGAGGGTTTCTGGTGTTCAACTTTAACTTGTGAGCAAGTTAAACATTTAGAAACATAGGTTGCTATGTCCTTTTTCATTCCTATCCACCAGAAATTCTTTCTTAAATCCTGGTACATTTTATCACTTCCTGGATGCATCGTATACTTAGACTTATGGGCTTCTTCTAATATACGATGACACAGGTTTCCTAATTTAGGTATCCACATTCTCTTTTTATGAAATCTCCAAATTCCATATGTTCCTTGTTCTAATTCCTTAATCATACCTGTTAATTTTTCAGTATCATCCTTGATTACTGATTCTTGTGCTTTTCTAATTTGATCATTTAAATCTACTTGTAGATTTAATTTAAGAGAACGTACCCTTTTTGGCTTTTCGTGATACTTTCGGCTTAAAGCATCTGCCACTACATTTGCTTTTCCTTCATGATACTGGATATCACAATCATAATCACTAAGCATCTCCATCCAGCGTCTTTGTCTCATATTCAATTCTTTTTTGCCTAAAAACATATCTTAAACTTTTATGATCGGTAAATATGGTAAACTTACTACCATAAAGGTAATGTCTCCAAATTTTCAAAGCAAAAATTATTGCTCCTAATTCAAGATCATGGGTTGAATAATTCTCTTCATGATTCTTAAGTTGTCTAGAGGCGTAAGCTATAACCTTTTGGCGTTGCATTAACACACATCCATAACCTAATTTAGAAGCGTCACAATAGACTACAAAGTCTTCAGTTCCTTCTGGTAATGCTAATATGGGTGCATGTTAATCTTTGCTTAAGAATTCTAAAGGCTTCTTCTTGCTTTGGTCCCCATTCAAACTTAATGGATTTACAGGTTAACTTAGTTAAAGGAATGGCTATTCTAGAAAAATCTCGAATAAATCTTCTATAATAACCTGCCAATCCTAAGAAACTTCTAAGTTCGGTTGGTGACTCAGGGGTTTTCCATTTGGTAATCGCCTCGATCTTGGTTAGATCTACGTAAATTCCTTCATGGTTAACTAAGTGTCCAAGAAACTGTACCTGTTCTAACCAAAACTCGCACTTTGAAAACTTAGCGTAAAGCTTTTCCTTTCTTAATAGACTTAAAAGTGCGTGCAAATGCTTTGCATGTTCCTCTTTACTTTTAGAATAGATGAGAATATCATCTATAAAGACAATTATGAATTTATCCAAATATGGTTTACATATTCGGTTCATCATGTCCATAAATGCGGCTGGGGCATTGGTTAAACCAAATGGCATGACAGTAAATTCATAATGACCATACCTCGTTCTGAAGGCGGTCTTAGGAATGTCCTCTTCCTGTACCTTTAATTGATGATATCCTGACCTTAAATCGATTTTAGAGAAAAATCGAGCTCCTTGGAATTGATCGAACAGATCATCGATTCTCAGTAATGGGTACTAATTCTTAATTGTGACTTTGTTTAATTCACGGTAGTCAATGCACATACGCATTGATCCGTCCTTCTTTTTGACGAATAAAATCGGCGCTCCCCATGGCGACGAACTTGGCTGTATGAATCACTTTTCCAATAATTAGTCTAATTGTTTCTTTAGTTCCTGCATCTCTGCTGGTGCCAATCGGTAAGGTGCTTTGGCAATTTGTGACACTCTGGATTTTCCCGAACAATCTTCTAGTTTCAGTATTTCGTGTACATATTATTAATTGAAAGGCGTGGATTACTTTGATGTGCTAGGTGTTGATAATGTGTATGTAGTATATATATATATATATATATATATATATATATATATATATATATATATATATATATATGTATGAATATAGGTGAGCCGAGACCACAATGGACCCAACTCGAGACCACTCGGTTTCGAGTGAACTAAACCGATTGGGTCACTAAGCCGGTTGGGGCGTTTGGGCCACAACCCTTAACCTACTCAAAAGCCCATTAGGGTGCACCACTTTGTATAAAACCTATGTCATCATTCTCTTATCCACACTCTCTCCCACTCACACTCTCCTTCATCCTCTCAACAAAACCCTAGCAACATAACCATCTCATCCTCTCGGATTCAAACCGGGAAGCATTGAAGGTCCTTGGATCGGCTCATGTTCTTCACTTGAGGATTCCCTTTCGTCAAACCTACTCACCTTCACACACTTAATCTCCAACCGGTTAGTTGTTTCTTTGCAAAATAGATGAAAATATTAGATAAAGGTGCTTGTTTGATGACAATATGCATGATAAGTGTTGTTGTCTTGAATGATTGAGATAAGTAATGTTGTGCAACCATTTATGTCTTAATATTCCTCCCTATGTTGAATGTGCAATTTGTCTTGATGTACCTTATATAAATCTATATGAATACGTGTGTTAAGATGATCAGATGATTGAATGACAATGCTCTTCTTGAAACAAGCATGATCGGTCTTTGTTGTGAGTATGTATATTGTTTTAGGAAATAGTATAGGAGGTTTTGGTCCATTGAGATAAATGATGAACATCGTTTTTGAAAACTAATGAAATAGTGAAGAACAGTTTGAGTGTTGATATGAATATCTGAATATGTGTGTTTTGATCCATTTGATTAAGGCTTTAGACAAGAAAACATGTTAGTATAATATTATTGGATAGTACAAGAATGGAACATGTTTGTGCAATATGATTGGATAGTACCATTAGACAGATTCTAGAAGGTTTTTGGTCATCAGGTGTGCGAGTCGAGACCTCCTGTCTCGACTCGAGACTGCGGAGATTGCTACTCGAGACCGTCAAGTGGACAACTCGAGACCAGAACATGCGCCTCATGAGTCGAGACCAACACGGTTACGACTCGAGATCTCCTGATCTCGACTCGAGACTGAACTCGAGACCTTCGAGGTTGCGACTCATGCATGCACCACTCGAGATCTTTCGGTTGCGACTCGAGACCTTACACTCTCGAGTCGAGACCACCTGGTCTCGACTGGGCTGCCTGTTTTCGTTATTGGGCCCAAGTGTATTAACTGTACATGCTTGTTACTATTTAAGTGGGCTACGTGTTAACTGTTAACTGTTGCTGTTAAAGAATTTAGACGGGCCCAATGACTTATTGGATAATTATATGTTGCGCATGCTATGTGTTAGATACGTGTAGGTTATACGTGACATCTTTGTACCCAAACCTGACCTATACTGGTAACCATGTTAGGACGTGGTGACCAACGTGTTTGACCAAGTGAATTAAACTGCCGAGCAACCCAAGGTGAGTTCACAACTATCAAAGCATGCGTTCCCGGTGGTTTTGGGAAAACGGAAACTTAAACAACGCTATCCCCTCGTAAGGGATACAAACCTACTTTTCCCCTTAAATGGGACTCTTAGTTAATTATTGTTTATACGGTAATGCAACAAGCAACACTAAACGAAACTCTATCACTCAAGTCCTCACTACTTAATACCGATTAATCGCCGGGGCCTGGCGAACGGGTTATTAGTTGATAGCGCTATTTAGGTGTAACCAGCCTCACACCGACCCTTGTTACTGGGAACGGGAGTGAACTAATGTACTCTGGCAAACCGTCAATGATGATAGAACATTGACAAACGGGGCACTGCGGAAACGTACGGTTAAGTAAGTATTCGGTATTGTAAAAACAGTTTAGTCGCTTACCTATGGGGTAGCTCCCCATCGCATGTATAAACGGATAAATTAACTAGTGAAACAAGTTTTTGGTAATTAAAAACTGGACAACTCGTGAACTCGCCAACATTTTTGTTGATACCCTACTGCATGCTTTGCAGGTACCCAGTGACACAGGAGCTTGCTACTTGGGGATGTGTAGTGGTCGTCTAACCCATGCGTTGGGTTCTAAATAAACTTGAACTATGAACCTTGTTTTAAATTGTTTTGCCTATGCTTCCGCTACTTACTTAGACTGTTACTTAAACTTAAACTCTTGAACTTTAAATTATGATAACTACTAACCATTGTGGTTGACGAACATTTTTATTACTAACCAATGCTCAGTATAATTGGTGGCTGGATCCTGGTCAGTCACGCCTCCAAGCGGTGGTACTCCGCATGTGGATTTTGGGGGTGTGACACAATTGGTGCTGTTCCTGGTAATAGGTGAATTCTAAATTCGACTTCTCTGTCTGGTGGTAGTCCTGGCAACTCTTCTGGAAATACATCTGAAAACTGAGACACTACTGGAATGTCTTTTAGTTCTTTTCCTTTAGTGTTAGTGATTATAGAAATCAAATACACTATAGACCCTTTTCTTATATAGCTTGCAGTTTTCATCACAGAGATGAATTTTGTGGATCTAGATGGTTTATCACCTTTAATTGTGATCTTTTCACCCTTGGGTGAATTTACTTGAATTTACTTTTGATCACATAAAATACTGGCTTTATTGGCTATTAACCAATCCATTCCTAATACAATATCAAATCCTGCCAGATTCATGGGATAAAGATTTGCCATAAACTTTTGATTTAAAAATTCTATTCTTGCTCCCTGTAAGATTTCAGAAATCCTAACCGTTCCTCCATTCGCTGTCTCGGCTAGACATTCTTGTGAGAGTTTAGTTAATGGTTGATTAAGAAGTTTGCAAAATGAAGTATTAATAAAACTTTGGTTTGCACTAGAGTCAAATAATACTTTAGCAAAAACATCATTAACTAAAAACGTACCGGCTATTACGTCCGGAATCATTTTGGCTTCATCCGCAGTCAGAACAAATGCTCTAGCATTTTTAATGTTCTTGTTGTTCGCGGCTGGAGCTAGTTTCGGGCAGTTCGGCTTGATGTGACCTTTTTCTCCACAGTTGAAGCATAGTCCATTACTGGATTTTCTCCTGCAATCTTCTTCCTTGTGTCCTGGTGCCTTGCAGAAATTGCAGTGAGTGGAGCATTTTCCCGAATGCTTTTTCTTGCAGGCCTTGCAGTATGGTGCAGAGGTAGAACCTATATTCCTACGGTTGGAATTCCCAGAACGGAACTCTTGGGTAAGCCTTTGAGCTAGGTTTCTCCTCTGGTCTTCTTCTCTAGTACGGATTAATTCATCTGTCAAGGTATTTGCTAGTCCTACAGCTTCTTCTATAATTTGGGGCCTAGCTGCCTTGACTACATGTTTAATCTCTCCAATTAATCCCCAGATGTAACGGGAGATTAATACCGGTTCAGGTGATGCAAGGGTTGGTACTATTCTAGCATATTCAAAGAATGTAGTAGTATAACCCTTACTATCTACCCCGATCATTCTAAGGTTCAGAAACTTATTTGCTATCTGTTCCTTTTCATTGGGAGGGCAGAATTTCCTTTCTATCATATTCTTAAATTCCTCCCATTCCATATTGTAAACCCTATCACTTCCTTTTGACTGGAGGATAGTGTTCCACCATTCTAAGGCTGAGTTCTTAAATAGATTAGAAGCAAACATTATCTTGTCTTCTTCAGTACACTTGCTTATTTTTAAAACAGCCTCAGTCTTTTCTATCCAGCGTAGAGCTACAATGGGTCCTTCATTGCCCGAGAATTCTATTGGTTTGCAGGACCAGAATTCTTTGTAAGAACAACCATAAGGCATGGTTCTTCTTCTTTTGGGAATGGGCACTTGAAGTACGGGTCCATTGTTTATGTTGTGTTCTGGTTCAATTGGTCGCTCATATTGTAAACTAACAAATAGTCAAATAACACATAACATGAAAATACAATTATGCACGTATTCCCGTAATTTATTTCATAACAATTTGAATTTTGGTGTCAGCAGAACACTTCTGTGGCTGAATCAGTGGCTTAGCTCTGATACCACCTTCTGTCGTAACCCCCGTCCTCCTATTCAAATACAGGAACGGGCGACCGCGGCCAGTTTTGGTGGTATTTGGTATTGTCTAATTTGGCAGCGGAATTTTCATCAGGACCGTAGTTAGGAAATATTTTATCAGAGTAAAATACCATACTTTCATAATATTAAACACATGGGATAAAACCCAAGTTTTAAATACACACATTTGCATAGGAATAAATCCTATTTTTATTTAATAAAAACATCTATTTCTTTTTAGGTAACTTTATTGCCACTTTTCCAAGCCTTCAGTGCTGTCCAGCTGGCTTCTATTTGGCTTTCACATTTTGTTACCTGAAACGCGTTTAAAAACATTTTGTCAGTGGGAAATACTGGTGAGTGAATCCCAGTTTAATTAAGTTTAAATAAAATCCGTTGTACAGTATTGAGGGCGGTCTCGCAATTACATTTGTTTCCAAGTCATACCAATTACCACCCACGGTACTGTCAGACCTGACTTGTGGAAATGTTACCCCTCCAGTAACAAATTTTGTATAAAAAACCCCAACATACCGACGATAATTGTATCCTTACAAATACTCAATAACTGTTTAATATATAATTAATTAAGTGAGGTTTTGTAAAAACAATTTGCAAAAAGGAGATTACTCACTTTGCTGTCTTAGATTATCCTTTAGGGTTTCCTGGTGACAATCTATAATTTACACAAATGCACACGTGTTAGTATAATAACCCATTTTAACATTAGTAATACCCTCCCCGAGACGACATTCCAACGACTACGTCGGGCAGAACCACGACAGCCGTTACGGAACCCTAGATCAATCGGGCAGAGTATCTAATACGTATCCAGGGGTTATGATACTTACAACGGAGCAGAACTTCGTTATTTAAGGGGTATTATACCCGAGTATAGCTTCTACTATTAAGAAATTGAGTGAGAAAGTTGAAATTTGAACGACGTAAACTGAAGGCCCGAAGCCCTCTTATATAGGGCTTGATTTTGGGCGCTACGCGGCCCGCGTAAGGTGTAGCCGAGAGGCTACACGGCCCGCATCAAAGTTAGTCAACGGTGTAGCTGTTCCGGGTCATCGACTAGCCTTGCCACGATGATGACACGTGTCATCACCGGGTGTCACTGCGTTCTCGGCCGCTCGCGGCCCGCGTAAGGGTTGAGGGGTGGCTTACGCGCCCCACCTCAAACCCAAAAATTGAATTTTTATTTATTTTTTAATAATATTCAAGTATTCGGGGTCCGTTTTCGCGTATGGGGTGTATTTTAGGACATATTGGGATATTTAAAATATATTAGGGTGTCGAAATTAATTCGAGGGTGTCGGTTTTCTTGAGGGTTGTTATATTTGGTGCGGGTGAAAGATGTAAGTAAACCTATATTTAACTATTTAAGACAACAATTATTAGGTGTAACACCCCACCCGTAAATTGGGTGATTGTGTACAATTGATACACTTACAACGAAGCAAACTGAACTTTCATTAAAACTAATAATTGTCTGAGTATAAAACATTATTTATTTACAAACTCTTAACACTGAAAACTCTTTGATCTTCTAAGCTCTACAACTGCCAAGTAGTTCCTTTAGCTCTCTTATTGATTACATGAAATATGTATCCTCAAAACGATGTCAGCTCTATGTTGGTGAGCTCATGTTATACAATATACAAAATAATCACATTGACAATTAAGCTGACACTGACCAGTAGTGTCACCACATCCAACCATCATGTAGGTATGGAATCCGTTTTTGAGCGCATGGTTACTCCATACTGAACCCCTGGCCCTAGTTCAGCTTTTCGTAACGTATCCATTAAGCATACAAGGATCCTTTATACCCCACAGATATACGCATATTGCAGCATTCTCATTTATTACCATTTGGACACAACGAGTATATTATCACAGTTTTATAAACAAACATTAAAATCCCACCAATCCAATCATTGAAAAGAGGCATCCTTTATGTCTTCTATTACCGTTTGGATCACACCTTGTCTTCCTGCGAATACCCTCTCATTTCTGGTTTTCCATAATATCCACATTGTTTGAATTTCTACTGCGTGTATGACTTTCCTTATCTTCCGGTTTCTTTGGATTTCTAATATCTCCATCAACAGCTCCGCCGGACTCCTTTATGTATCTACCATCAAAATTTTTAACCATTTTGTTACCGCCTCCCAAACTCTTTTGGCAAAATTTCATCCAAGGAGTATATGTCCTGTCGTCTCGTCCGCCGACCCACATGTTTTACAAATTACATCCGGCAGGTTCATTCCTCTACCTCTTAATGCCACTGCTGAAGGGATTTTCTCCTCTATGGCTCTCCATACAAATGCTGCGCTTTTGCTTGTTACCCAATTGTTCCAAGTGAACGTGTTCGGTGAAAGATATAAGTCTAAACTTTGGCAAAGTGAGAGTTTTACGTTCTTTACACTAAAATCTTGGTGTTCGAATTTTTTCTAAAACCATACGTCACTGTTTTGTGAAAAAACTTGATGTTGCAGCCAATTCATTAGACAATCCATTTCCTGTTTTTCTTCATTGCTAGACGGTGCCGATATCCAAGCCCATTCCCAAAGCCTCCCTCCGTTTAGTGTTTTATAGTTCTTCGAAACCGTTGTTTTTTTCTTAGTTGATAATTGGTATAAGTTTGGAAATTGCACTCTCAACGGCTCATTTCCTAACCAAGTATCAACCCAAAATAACGTTTTGTCACCTATTCCAACTTTGCTTCTCAAATTCGTAAAGATGTTGACATTAATTTTGATGAAGTCTTTTGCTATGTCACCAATATTCTTCCATACTCCCGGAAAGGATTTTTTAAACGGAATCGATTCCACTTTCCTCTGATTTGTATGTATTGATTTAATTACCTTGACCCATAAGCTTTCCGGCTCCATTTTTAATCTCCACCATCACTTCAGGAGGAGTGCCAAGTTCATATCTTTTATGTTCCTGATGCCGAGGCCACCAAAATCCTTCGATGCTACCACTTTTTCCCATTTAACCCATCTTATTTTGTTATTTTCGTTATATCCGCCCCATAAAAATTTTCTTCGGATTCCTTCCAATACCTTTATTACACCCATCGGACACTTATATAAAGAAAGAAAATAATTCGGCAAACTACTGAGAACTGATTTTATAAGAACTACTCTTCCAGCAAAGGAAAGAGTTTTCACCTTCCAGTTAGTGAGTCTTTTATTGAACATATCGATAACCTCTTTCCAATTCGCTATTCTATTCATACTTGCACCCACCTTTAATCCTAAGTATACAAAAGGGAAGTTTCCAGCCCTACAATTGAAAATTGATGCCATATTTTTCACTTCCTCTTCGTTTATGCCCACCCCATAAAGCTGAGTTTTACGTGGGTTTACTTTTAATCCCGATATTAGATTGAAAATGTGAAGAATCCTTTTGAGATTCATTACATTATTCACTTCCCAATCACCTATAAAAATCGAGTCATTTGCATACAACATATGGGTTAAGTATGGACCGTCCCTAGGTAATTTGATGCCGGAGAACATATTGTTCTGTTTTGCCGTCTCCATCATCACGTGTAATGCTTCCATAGCCGTGATGAAAAAAAAGGTTATAGAGGGTCACCTTGCCTTAAACCTCTTTTATATTGGAATTCTCCCGTTGGTGAACCGTTTACCAAAATTGATCCTCTACCCGCGAATAATATTCCCATAACCCAATTCCTCCACTTCGATGGGAACCCCATATGTGTGAGTACGAAAATTAAGAATTTCCAATTAAGTGTGTCGTAAGCTTTCTCTATATCTGCTTTAAATACAAAAAAATCTTCCCAGTTCTCTTTGCCCATCCCACCACTTCATTTATTATTAAAGGTCCATCAATAATATTTCTATCCGACATAAAAGCCGAGTGCACATTAGACACCACACTCTTGATGACACCTTTCATTCTATTTGCTAGAACTTTAGAAATTATTTTATTCACCACTCCTAGTAATGATATTGGTCTAAAATCAGAGAGAGTAATCGGATCTAATACCTTTGGAATAAGTGCGATGAACGAGGTGCTACATGAATGATGGATCGACCCATGTGTGAAAAACTGGTTCATGACCTCCATAATTAACCCTTTCAACTCCTCCCAATATGACTTGATCAACTTAAATGTAATTCCATCCAGACCCGGGGATTTATCTATACCGCAATCCCATACCGCTTTTCGTACTTCATCGACTGAGATTGGACAAATCAAACCTTCTGCTTGTGCCATGCTTAACTTCTTAAACCCCCCTGCTCTGATTCTTGGTCTGGACGTCACCGGTTCCTTGAACTTGGTTTGAAAAGCCATCAGAAACAGGGTTTTAATTTCACCCGGGTTTGTCACCCACTCCCCATCTATCCATAAACTGCATATTTTGTTCCAGGCAATATGATTATTCACAATTGTATGGAAATAGCTTGTATTTTCATCTCCCAGACCCACCTATCTAGTTCTCGCTTTTTGTTGCATGTTCGATGCCACTTTGTCGTGCCATTCCTTAATCTTTCTCTTACAACAGTGCCAAATATTAATTTCCGTTTCCGTTAACTGTCTCCTTTCCGCTTGATCGTTCAATTGCTTCAAATTATTTTGTGCTTCTATTAAGTCTCTTTCTTCCTCCTACTTTTTGTTCTTACGCCAAATCTTTAATTCGTCTTTGACTGCCCTAAGTTTAACTGCCATCACTTCATCCTTGAACCTCGAATCACAAGTTTTACTCAGCCCTCTTTTTATTACCTCGTCAAAGCCATCAAGAGAAAACCAATTGTTAAAATGTTTAAAAGGGGACGAAACGAAGCTATTATTAACAGGGGTTAATAATAGCAGGCTGTGATCGGAAAATCTCTATTAAGAGCTAGGAGAGATGCATTCGGCCATTTACCCATAAAATCATCACAAACCAAAACCGATCTATCTTGCTAAGATTAGTACCATCCCCAGATAAAAACGTGAATTTCAACCCCCCCCCCATGTTGTATTCTTGAAAACCTCCTCTACTGATAAAGCTGTTAAAACTCATAGCCCCACTTACATCAAATTGAGAATTGAATCTTTCCTTAGGAAATCTTACCTCATTGAAGTCACCCAACATAATCCACATACCGGTAATCGAGTTCTTTACTTCTAGTATTCCTCCCACATTCTTCTTCTATTGGCTTTAAGTGTTGAACCATATACATTCACCACTACCAGGTCCACATCCCCTCCGGTCACCTGACCTTTTAATAAAATAAAATTTTGATTCTTTACTTCAAGTTCTTTCTTAAAAATACTCGGATTCCACATCGACAATAAGCCTCCGGATCTACCATCCGCATCCATCTTAGAATATTCAAAACCAGTATTGTCCCAAAATTTCCTAATTTTATTTAGAGGTAGATCCCTAAATTGTGTCTCTTGTATGGCTAAAAATGACAAATTATACTTTACCAGGATTCCTCTGACTCTCACTGCTTTCCTCGCCCCACCTGCTCCTTTTATATTAAATGATCCGAAATTCATTGGGTTTTGACATCCACCTGATCTTCAGCTACTGCAGTCTTTAAAAGGACTTAATGTCTTGATAAATCGATATCGATCTTTGACCCTATATCAATTGTGGCCTCCGCTTCCTTTTCCGCTTCCTGTTCAGTAGCTTCGATATTTTTTAACCCATTTCCAGTTTCCTTAGTTGCTGAATCTTCCTGGCATGTATCTGAATACTCCTCTTCCTCCCACTCCGAATTTAATTCATCGTCTAAGCTACCACCATTAACCTCATAATTATTGATATCTTCTTCTGTTATCCTTATCCTCCCCTTTGTTCTCCTTCGGTTTGCTTTGCCTCTTTTAAAAAGTGTTTTCTTTTTTGGTCTTGATCTAGAGTCATCTGATATATCCACATTTAAATCCGGTACCCTACCTTTACTGACCACAGATTGAGGCTTTAAGCTATTGGACCGGGCCTCTGCCAGGTTAATTCTCTTTCTTTTCTTTTGGATTACAATGTTAGGCCCATGTGTATGTTCATTATTTGTCCAACATATATTACCTCTCCATTTAATGGGGACCCACCAAAAATTGTCAGCTCATTAACAACAATTGTCTCTTCGACTCTAGCAATTGTAGGCGCATTTATTGTATCATCCACATTCCCAGATGCGTCTGTTCCTGCCCCTTCGTTCCCCTTCTCCGACTTTTCGTTACCCACCGGAATTTTTACCGGCTGTTCTCTTTCCGGAGCCGGAGCCAGTACCTCCTCGCTAATTTCTTTAGTATCCATCTTCTCCGGCTGTCTTTTATCCTCTATATTGTTTGGTGGGGCTGGGTCCGCCTCTGTCGTTATCAGATTGTTTTCAGTTTCCAGCTCGTTAATGAACTCCGGGACCCATAACTGATGAACTTCCGACACGCAGACCTCGTACAACAAGTGCTTCCACCTAATAGTTATCTTTTCGTTAATCGTTGTGCCGTGATTTACGATAACTCCTATTACATCGTCGTTAAAACAAAGGTCCTTATCATCCGCTTCAGACTTTTTGATGATTCTTCTGAACCTCTCTCCTATGCAGTCAAAAACCGCATTAATCCATAACTGTAATGGTATACCTCTGATTCTTAACCATGTAATTCTTTCGAACGGAAAGTATTCTCCGTTCCATGTCGTCGTACTGCTAAACCATACATTCCATGATTCCACTTCCTCCTTCGGTGTCTCTTTCATCTTTTCTACCAAATCAAAAATAATTAGCAGCTTCAGTCCACCCATGTATCTTACCTGGGAATCCCTCAGTCCCAGTTTTTTCTTCATTAAGCTAACTTCTCTGAGTGCTTCAATTTTTTTGCAATTCACCGATTACTGATCTACCTCTCCAATGTTTATAAGGTTTGGATTCATTCGCGAAATTTAGACAACTCTCTTCCTCTTTATGTGCACACTTTCCTGAGGCCACATCAGCCCAAGAAACTCCCTGTCTCGTGTATGCGTTTTTTGTTGCTGTCCTGGTTTGTAGGTCCTTGTTTTTTCATCCACGTCTTGTTTTGTTTCTGGGTATTCTTGACTATCTTGACAAATCTGGCCACATTTGCTCTAATCTTCCAGCCAAAAAAAACCATTTGGTTCAAAGCCTTAATCATCTTCTCCACGTCCTTAACCTTTATAAATCTCAAATCCAAATCGGTTCCCCCTTTTGTCCAGTTTCCTTGCTATGTAGGCATCTACTATATGCCCATAATTCATGCATTCAGTCCACAGTTCCCCATCGGAGATATGGGGATGTATGTTCGAGACGTAGAAGGTTAACGTTTTTCCTTTATAAATTCCACGTTGTCATCTTTGTTCTTATCACAATCTGACTGGTTGCAAGAAGTTTCTATTTCACCCTCCTCTCTCTCCATACTTGAAATAACAGGCTTTTAAAAGGTTAATAGGATTCGTATCGATCTAGCTGAACTATCATGATAGCCGCGATCAATATCAGACCTACTAAGCAATCAAAGCCAGGATTCAATGAACTTTCTTTCACCACAGTAAGAATCCGAACAGGCAGCGAATGGATGAAACAGAAAAGATGATTAGAAAGAAAGGTTCGATCTAGATTCACAATGATATGTAAATCGATTAAACCTCGCTCGCTAATGAACTTCAATCTTCATCGTTGAGCCAACTGTTCGGTTATATTCCATTCAACTATCGACTTTACCCTCCGTCTATCGTATTCTTTAATTTGTTGTTTTTTTAAGATTATTGAGCATTATGTGCCTGATATTTTTTTTCCTAGCACGGAGCGTTCTCGTGGGCCAAAGGCTACACTCGAATCAATCCACATTAATACATGGGCCACCATTGGTATTGTCTCTACGTATGATTGTAGGCTTCACTATCAGGCTCATCTTGAGCTTTGGGGTACCCATTATGCTGTTCAGATAACAACAAATATCATTTATAACATAATAAGAGAGTCCAATCTACTAATTTCAAGTGCTAGGGTTGTTAAACAGATCGTGTTTACGGGTTGGCACAAGAACCCGAAAATATTTCACGAATACGAAGTCGACCCGAACCAAAATTCATGTCAGACATATGAACCCAAATACAAAATGAATATTCACTAGTTGACGCGAACACGACCAGGTTAACCTGAACTTTTTTTCACATATTAATACTTTAAATTACATTTTACAACAAAAAAACATATCTACATAGAACATTTACATTTTAATTATAAAATCTCATGTTAATATTTCTTTCTAAACTTAAATTTTAGCATACTATACCCAATCAATTTAGTTTATGACATTAAACACATAAAGTCAAACTGCATAGTGGTGGGTTTTGAATTTGAAGGGAACTAGGTTGTATAACCCGCGCGCGTTGCGGCGCGGTAAACCGTGATATGGTAACGGCAGTTGACCAACAGCGGCATTCATATTGAAGTCGTGATATAGAATATAACCTTTTCGAATAAAATACGAAAATGGGACTGCAAACATGACCCCGAGCGCCCTTCCCCACATACGATGCGTGTATTCCATCCAATAAATGAACTTAAAATCGTCAATATTCATTCCCCTGTTCACATTGAAAGTGGCCAATATTGTGTAGGATCAGTATAATCTATCGTTAGCTGCTTTCAACTGAATATTAGCACTTGTTATTTTGTCTACCAAAGAATGTAGCAAAGTAATTGAGTACTCGTTAATTTCACTCTCAAATAGAGCAACATCAAATTTGCAATTTTACTGTAGCATTAATATAGTGATATTTGTGGAATGAAGATCCAAAAAGATGTATCGGCAATGCAATTATATGTGGTAAAAACTCAAAAAGGGATGTTACATCTGCGTGCATGGGTCGGTCTTCGCCCAAAACCATAACCATAACCGAGATGTCGGTTAATGGATAACTATTTTATATGTAAATGGATAGCTCAAAAAGGGATGTTTCATCTATGTGCATGGACTTGAAATTTTTTATCATAGAATAAACTGTTATTACATTTTTTTATGTTAGTATATTACATAGTATTAAAAAATACACATAATCTATAATATTAATTCCGATTATTGCCGAACATTTAAACAAAACGATATGATATAATTCTATAAATTCAAACAAACGTTCAACCAAAACCATATTATACAACCCACAAATTCAAACAGACGTTCAACAAAAAATATCAAATATTTAAAAATGGTGTAAACTCTATAACCTGACAAAGATTTTACTACATGTCGGTTTGGTTAGGTTATGGCGGGTATGGAAACAATGATAACCACAACCAACTCGTTACTTTTGGTTTTCAGAAAAACAATTAACCGACCCGCCGGTTTTTGTTTATGTAGCAGTCACATAACTATTGGTGATGAATGGTTTTTGATGAGTGATTTCATTGGCTACTTATTAAAAAATGTAAATAATATTTCATGCTTTTAGGTGAGTTTAGAATGGTACCTGTACTACGACCGGGAACACTTGTGATCTTGGTGAGATTTGTTATCTTCAGTGAAAGCTCACACTTTGATAAATAGAGCAAAATAATAAAAAGTTAATGAATCGAAAAACTGCATAACGAAACTCAAACCTTGGGCGACCCAAATCTCCTTCTGTAAGTCTTCAGAGTCAACGAAACGATGCCCCGGCTATGGCTGCAAAGGAGTTTGCAAGTGAACAGCTACTACCCTTCAGCGACACCAATCATTGACTCATAGCTAAAAAAATTCCAAAATCAGAAGGCCCACTTATTACAGCATTCAAACAATGTTACTCTTCATATTTGACTATTAAAAATTAAGTATAGTCCATTTCAAACTCAATCACAGTCAACTGTTAGTTTCTTACCATTCAATATTTGCTAGTTGGTATAATTTAAAAAAAAAGTGATTTCATACACCCAGTTACCCACTAATGTTTTTCAACTTTATTTCACATATGAACATTTACAATCACTGGTATATAAGTTTAGATACTCATCTTCGGCATCAAACTCAAACGAACAAATCACACAACTCTCCGTCAGGTCTACAATCTCTGTCGAAATCACAACCCAAAGTATACCCAAACGTGTAATCTGCTAATAAAAACATGCAAGACCCAATCAAACTAAAAAGGATACATGCATACCTGGTTCAGGTCATCAGGTTCGCGTCAGAGTTAACCGAAAGACGTGGAAATCCTCAAATTCCTGCCGCCGTAGACCAATACCAAACCCTAACCCCTCAAGGCTGCCTTGATCTGGTATGTTCATGTTGCGCAGCTACAATCACCTCGATCGAACGATGGTCAGTGACCACCGAGTCCCTCAACTTGGTAGGGCATAAACACAAATCCAAGAAGGTAAAATACCCAACCACATATCAAAACAAACATATACTTTTTATAAGTTCTCCATTCCATACCAATACCCAATTGATGAAGACAGGCGTCATTGACACATAACAACAAACACTTGGCATGCAAGACACAAATGCCTCACTAAACACGATGATCTTCATTCTTTTTCAATCATAACTTTCACAAATTAGATTGCAAAACCCATTCAAATCAAACACCCATACAAATTTAAACACAAAATCTTGAAAATTTATTTTAACAAATCGGTAAAAATAACAACTGGGTAATTCAACAGGGATCTAGAATAATAATATTATTACATAAAAAAGAAGATAAAAGCATGGGGGCAGTTTATAATAAAATCTTGTAATTAAAATTGATAGCACCTGAATATCTCTGTTTCTTGAAATTTGGGGCCAAACTGATGAATCTTGAGATTGTAAAAGTGGTGATCTTGGTACATATTGGAGTTTTAAATTGCTACCAGAACATCAAACCGCCTCCGGCGTTGGCGTATTCAAGTGATTGGACGGTAGAACCACAACAACCGTACACTGGGTTCTCACCGGAGTTAACCGGAATTCGTGTGCCGCTGCTGGAGTATGAGCCCACCTCTACGCCGACTTCACCATGATTTCAAACCGCCACCGGCGGTTGCCGTATCCAAGCGTGTCTGGCAGAGCCACAACTACCGTGTCTTTCTCTCTCTTTATCGCGGACCAGTTGCCGGAGACTCGCCAGCTGGGGTTTTCTCTAGCCACCTGTTTCATTTGCATTTAGAGTCCAGTATGGGTAAAATAGACACGTGTGGATGACCGCCCAAATCAATCAATAGGAGCAAACCACATCTGAAAACTACTTTTCATTTAACATAAAAGATACCTTGTTGGTCAATCTGAAAGAAACCCCATGTTAGTAAATACATAAACCGGTTGCTATATTTTGAAGCCAGGATTACATGATGATACCTGGTGCAATATACCCATAAGAACCAGCAATGGAAGACATGCATTCTGAGGTTAAAACAAAATCATTAGAAAACCATAGAAAATCACAAACATTTCACAAATTAATGATGAAACAGAGGATTTCATTTCGAAGCAAAGAATGACATACCCATTGCATATTAATGCGTATGATCTATATAAAGCTTCAAAATCAACCAATCAAACAAACATATACAGTTTCAAAATCAACCAAACAATCAAACAGAACACAATTTGAAACTATATAAATCGATAGTTTACCTGTGTGAAACCCAAGAGACATTAATCTGTTGTCTGTAAAATTCAGAGCACCACACCACCATTGACAACCGAAGCCGTCGGTGCAGCGGAGGTACCAACACCTACAGTGCCACCGCCGAAAGCGGCACTCAATCTCGCAACCGTGTGGCAACCGATACTAACCCTAGTTTTTCGGCCAATCACCGCAATCGTGATCTCCTCAACCGTGTTCTTAAACATCAGAACCCTAACGTTGATTCATCGGATCTCCCTCTGTTGGACCCAGTATGGCCTTAACAACTTCTTTTCATGTAATATGGCAAGTGATTTCAGTAGATGTGAAAAAGATGTGCGGAAATGGAAATCAGACTTTCAGAAACAAGACCTACATAATTATCAAGTTTATATCACTTTGAAACAAAATGGTTTACAAGGTGATTGTAAGATTATTATCTAGTACAAATGAATCTTGAATTATGTGGGTGAGAAGGCAATGGAGTTTTGATGTATATGTGAATGATAAGCTTCAAACTCAATTGTCTTCTGCTGGTTGGGCCTTCTATTTATAGAAGGCTGGGTGCATGAATAAACAATAGTTTATTCATGCAATAAATCCTGCAAAAAGTAGCCATTTGACATATTCATTGAATCCAACGTTCAAGTTGCCTTTTTCATCATGATATCCAATAATGTCAATTTGCTTCGGTAAGTGTGGCAGGATAGAGCTGATTTCAGACAAGTGGGGTATTTCATCAGAATTTCTGATAAACCACTTTATCAGAAATTCTGGTGAACAAATCATCAGAAAAATCCTGATGATCAGAATCGTCAGAAACTGATGATATTTCATCAGAAATATCATCAGATCCATCAGAAATGACCTTCTCTGATAATCCAATTCAGCTCTTGATCAACTTGTGATTCTTTGAAGTAGATGCTGTACATTTCAGTTGTCCTATCTGATCTTCTTCTTCTTGTTGTGATCTTCAGGACTGTGATCTCTTCATAGATCCAGTTGATTGTGATTTTCTTCAATACTTACAAATAAAGTTTCCTAACACCCTCTATCTCGCAACCTCTCTATCTCTCCTCCGGTTCTCTCTATTCTCTAAAAAGTAAGCATCGAGTGGGGAAGTGGGTTAGGGTTATGTGGTATCGTGTAGAGGGGGAGATGCGTGGTGCTATCCGTAATACGTGGGCATCTCCACGGAGAACCGGCGACCCAATGAATACGTGCCATGAAGTGCCTGGCACTGTTCATTCGGTTTCTCTATTATCATATTTAGATTGTTTGTGTTTGCTAAATAAATAAAACCACGGGGAGGCATACTGCAATAAAGAAAGGGTAGCATAGTCTTTTCACAAGATCTTAAAGTGTCAGAACACGGTCAACTGACGGGAGGGTGGCATAGTGTTATGTTTGGTAATCTTAGGGTGGCGTAAGACAAAATCTGGAACAGAGGGTGCCACTATGCAATCTAAACAAAACCACATGGGGCAAATTGTAATTTACAGTTCTTAAATGGATTTTTTTTAATACTTCTATATCCTTCAAAACCAGAACCAACTAACAAAGGCTTTAAGATACCCAAAAATTAAATGCAAAAGTACAACCCTAATGAGGGTAAATTAGTCTTTCAAACATTAACTACATTTAAATCATTCGTCTTTATTACACTTTACTCTCCTGTCTAACAAAATTCTGATTAATTAATTATTAGTTACATTTTATCCCTTTTAAAAACCTAATTACACACACGGTTTTAAACGGCTATAACTTTTTTTCGTACATTTATAATTTTTAATAAAAAATACACCATAAAATAAGTATTTTATTCTCTTTAATTTAAGTATAATATTGTTATAGTTTTTTAAGTAAAAAATTGATACTATGGGTGAGTAATAATTGACTTGTTAACCGAAACCGAACGAAAACAAACAAAATCGAACTAAAATCAACCAAAACTGTTTTAACAGATAACAGATTAACCAAAAACTGAATTTACCAAAATAAAACTTGTTTTTTTTGTACCCTCATTTAACCAATATTAATCTAATCGAACCGAACCATTCATATTTTCATATACTAGTGGGAATGCCCGCGCGTTGCGGCGGGTGTAACAACTGATATCAGATTCAACTATGATGTCAACCATGAGTGAGAGTAACGCAAGTAAAGCAAGATGTGTATACTAAGACAACTCAAGCAAGAAATGAAAGACATGTAATTGTACACAACAGATGTTGGTAGTAGCACATGCCTTCTACCAACCAACAAAGGAATGCTAGTACTATACCATCTCGGCGGGTGTAACAACTGATATCAGATTCAACTATGATGTCAACCATGAGTGAGAGTAACGCAAGTAAAGCAAGATGTGTATACTAAGACAACTCAAGCAAGAAATGAAAGACATGTAATTGTACACAAAAGATGTTGGTAGTAGCACATGCCTTCTACCAACCAACAAAGGAATGCTAGTACCAAACCCTTCCATCCTTCCATCGCACCTAAATGTTTCAAATATTCAAATATTATTAAGAAAGTCAAATCTAAAGGCGATAAATGTAAAGAAAGATGCAAAGCAATACCCATATTTCTACTAAAAATATAACCAAAAGTGAGGCGTGTATAATTTCCACTTTGTGTTACATTTTATCAAAAGATAAAAACATTGCCTAACCACATTTAGCACTTAGTAGCCACAATCAAATATGGAATCACCTTTTAACAAACAAATGAAACCAAAGTTTTGCCACTGCAGAGTTGAAAAAACCGATCACTAAGCCTCCTTGATAATGCACTCCCAAGACATCCTCCCTAGAACTCCTTAGCCTACATCCCTAAATGGCTTGATAAGGAGTTGAGGAATCTTACATTTTTTGTTAAATTACTGTAGAAATCACCTATTGATTATGTTTTGCGTTGGAAATGTGAAAGTGTAGCAACCAAATCCCAATATTATCAACCTATCCTAGAGGAAGCCGTAGAGCGACCCATTTGATTCTGAGCCTGCCCGAACAAGAACGATTTTAGAAAGCCTTGAGATTATGAACTTTAATAGATAAGTTTCATAAGATTTTAAAGTGATATAAAAGAAAAGTTAAGGATACTTACATCAACACGTGTGTCTAACTCGTGAGACGTGTCATAACCAACGGCTTCTGTAACTTATTCTCTGGCATTGTTTTCTCCGTATTTTCCTTCCACGTCGTACTTTGGTGACTGGTAGTGTTGTTTAAGCTGGGTATAGTGGTGGTCCTGGCAATGTCCTCAACGGCATAATGGTGCTTTCAGTAATGTTCTCTATGGGCATGGCGGTGGTGGTATTGCCAATGTCGTCTACCAGCTCGTCACAAACCATAGTTGACAATTAAAGTGCCGATGATAATCATGCCTTCTTCAACAGCGTTTAAGAATCATTAGCATAGCCGTCAAGAAAACTGATAGTTAGTCTGCCACCACTCAGTGGCACACTGTGCAGGGGTTGGTGTCAACCCTGGCAGTGGCTCAAATTCGGGCTGAAAATAAATAGCACACTTAATCAAGCAATACTAACAAACTAATTCAAAAATAAGAAAAACTAATGTACATACTGATATACAACATACCATTTGTCGGGTTATTCGAGTTTGTTCGCGAGAAGCTGGGTCAGATGGGTGGTTCACGGGTCATGAGTGAGAAGCTGTCCAGGTTTCACAAACTTCAGTTTCTTTTGCCAGTTTCCAGCCTTAACTTGCCAACTGATAACTACATATTTTTAATTTCACAGATAAGTGAATTCAATCAATAATGAAAAAAATACCGGATAAGCAATTAAGCTAACTAATTCACCATTGAGTGCACATGTCAAGAACAATAATTGCGAGACGCATTACAAACGGCTACCTTTGCCCATTGCTTTTTTCTACAAAATAAAATTAGGTTTAACAAAACAAGATATGTGATAAAATAATGTCAATGATATCTGCACCAAAACAAAACAAGACGTTATTCGGTGAACTAAACTCAAATTTTGAGAGATAGCTTTCTTACAGTTTCTCTAGCAGCAGACATTGCAAGAAACCCAGCACCCATTTCAACCTCCTGCATTCCAACAGCAACAATATCAACATCTTTGGCTGCAGAACTCAACCACAATACAAGTGAATCGTGTGTGGCTCTTCCTTGAGCAACATTCCACGTACCAGCCAAAATTTTAAAATTTTCAAGCCTTGTATATAATAATTCTCGGTCAGACAACTCTGAACATAATATTTTATCCAATGGTCCAGGTGTCAGTATAATCCATCCACCTATGCCACCATCATTAGCCAATGTAAAGATATAACCGAGCCCTACGACCATATCAATGATAGGACTGCCATGAGCAACCCACTCTCCAATACATGTTCCACTGGCATAACCGACCCATACTCGTAACCCGAATGTACATAAGCAACGAATGGCATAGGGATGATGCTGGAAATCTTGCAAACGGTTTCCATTTGCATTCCACTTCACAATTAATCCAGATGCAAATCCAGTCCAAACCGTTCCATCAGCTGTTGTGATCAATGCTTCAATTCTCAGGCTCTCATCACCAGATGCTCCTTTTGCTGCAACTCGAAGAACAGAATCAGCAGCTCCCATTAACGCATTACGTGAACTCTGAAAGAAACTAATTGATGTTTGTAATTTATCTTTCTTGGTATTAGAAGCAAATTTCATGTTTGCTTTGTCTTCTGCTGTCAGATCTTGCATTACTGTCAGATTTTCAGCCAGTCCATCAATATTGAAAACTTTTAACAGCTCTCTTGTGTATGCATCCCTGCAGTTAAGACATTATTAAGGACTTGTGAATAAGATTTCAGTTTAATGTGATTCCAGTGAATTAATTATGACAACTCAGTTAGTTACTTACCATAATGCAAATGACATCTGGTGGTCAGTGGCTCTGGTGGCAGAGTAGGAGTGCGTCTCAACGGCTTCAGTCGCCAGTCTCTGCGTGGCATTTTGCTTGCGTGCCACCTGTTTCTCATACTCTGCTTGATTTATTCTAGCCTCCTTTTCTTCGTTTCCATCTCCTTTCGAGTCGGGTCATGTGCAGTCATTCTGTCACCCTGTATTTTGAGTATTTTGATAAATATGTTTGAAGAGTTGTATAAGTAATCCTAAACTATGGAGAAACAAAGCGATGGAAAACCTTTTCTTGCAGGGTGGCTTTGGTCTTTTCAATGCCGGACTTGGCGGATGCACCTATGTCCGCAGCCGTCTCCTTGACGGATGCTGTTTTTTTAACTGTCTGCATTTTGATCAGTGTTCCTTTTTGAAATTAATAAGTAATAAACCCTTTTTCTAGAAAGAGGGTTATTCATATACATTAATACATTACAGTTTATGTATCAATATTTAAAATAACAGTTATCTGTTATTATATTTTTGTACTTCAAATTCATTATATATATCAAATGATTAACGACCCTCTATAAAATTCAGCGTTTCTTAATATACATGACAAATATCTATAAGCAAATACCAATCCATGGATGCTATTCTTGATGAAAAAAGCCACCCTTTATGCCGTCCACAATAGCTTCAGGAATCAATGACGCATCAACTTTAAATATCCCTTCAGACTCATCAACCTGAAGCAAATCTATTTGAGACTGCAGCAGTTCAACCGGCATAAAATGCTTCCCTTCTGCAGCTCGTTTCTGAACCCGGTCCATTAGCACATTGACCCCAACATCCAACAGAACAAACTTCACAACACACAGGTCATATGCACCCGCTCGATAATTCGACTCAGCTGACCTAAGAATCTCCCTGTACTGCTTTTGGAGGGCAGAACACCCAAGAATTACAGTCTTGCCACTGACCAAATTCGCATTCACAACATCCAGAAGCACTTCAAGCCATGGGGTCCGGTCTTCATCCGACAAAGGAATCCCCTTCTTCATCTTCTCTGTTTATTGATACACGTATTTCTATCTTCACAAATGACCAAGATCATGACACAATATGTGCAACAAGAGCCCATTTCGAAAACTATTACCTTTGTTTGATTGCGGATGGAAGTCATCAGCATCAACAAAGCTACAATTTAGAGCTTTTGCAAGCAGTTCGCCTATAGTTCTACATAACCCATGAAAATTAAGAGTTTTTATAAAGAATTTCAAACAAATTACACCAAAATCAAGATGAAACTCACGATTTTCCGGCGCCACTAACTCCCATTAACACAACAGCAATTCCTGCAAATTTAAAAGATGAATTGAAGCAACAATAATTGAAGATACAGTTGACAGATTATTAAAGAGAAGACAAGATTAGGGACCTGTGTGATCTGAATCCATGACTCCAAGCTCAATAAAGGTCCACCTTGTTGCCATAATCACAAACATTCAAACAAACAATTGGTGGGCATCAGAAAGATTATCAGATTGCAATAATATACAAGCAAATTAAACTATAGGGGTGCATCAATTTGCAATGAAACAGATCAAATGGAGAAAGAAGATGAAATAAATTAAACTATTAAACAACTAATTAGGGCTGGTGCATGAATTAATCTGAAAGGGGTTCAGTGATATGACCAAAACCTAAAAATCAACGGATATCAAAATAAGTAGAACCTGTAACAGGTGTTCATCAAACCATCATCGCCGCCACCTGAAGACGGCAGTTTCACAGTCGTCTCCAACATCGATAATCCCCCTCTCTTAATTCCTGATCTTCATCCTCCTCCCTCTTTCGATTTCTCCTTATGTCTCTCTGTCTCTTCACTTTCCTGGTCACGAAATCGCCACCACTTGCTTAAACGAACAAATGATTCAGTTGCTTGAACTATTATATTAGGGTTCTTTAGAATTCCATGTGAAATCCAATGTTAACCCTCTTTGTACATCTGAACGACAACTGCCTCACAATTATATTGTAAATCTGAAAACGGACGGCCCTTCAATATTTTCATTCAATCAAGAATTAAAACCTACAAAATATAATGGGAATTGAATAGAGAGAGATAAGGAAGATGAAGTGAATGTAAATCAATGATCGTCGTTTTGGTTTTTAAGGGCAGAGAAGGAAAGAATTTTGAGCAAGTGAGTATGGGGTACAAGTGTAATTACTATGATACCCTCAGAGTGTCTTAAAAATCTCACCTCTTTACAATTTTACACTCACAAAACAAGCTTTCATTAGTTGTATACCTTGCTTTAAAAGTTGGACGCCATGTAAAATTACATTTGTGTACGTCACTTCTCCTTTTTATAATTGTATCGATTTCTAGTTTTTATAGCCTGAGTTCATGTATTTTATATTTTATACCTTCATTTCATGTATATATACTTCCATTTCAACTATTTTTAAGCAAAAGTTTTAGCTCAAATTTGGTTTTGACTATAAACCGAAATTAAACGACCCGAACCAATAATTGTTAATCTAACCAAATAAACCGAATTGATTAACCAAAAACCAATTGGTTAATAAAATAGATTAACCGATATCTTCGATTTTGACTTTCGTTGAGAATAATACTCGAACCAACCTAACAATGTCTATATTTCTCGTTGTATCGCACCAGCACACTTCTAGTAATAATATATGGATATATACCTATTTCAAATGTTTAAAAAAACTGGGTAAAAGGAGTTTTTGCTACAAAAATGTGTCACCGAGATTAGTATTTGATTGGTGTATCACTATACCTCTATAAATATAAATGATATTGTACTATATGTTTTTATCATCTTTGCAAATGATTGATCAATTCCAAAGCATAGGATTTCGTTTAACTGTTTTATTTGTTTTTTTTATTATGTGTCTTTTTGTATGTAAAGAAAAGAATGTAGATCCAGTCTAATGTTTGCTTTTCAAATGTTGTTGGAAAATCAAGCCCTTGATCGAACAAACACTGTTGATATAAACGGACTCGTTCACCTCTTTTATTTATTTATTTATCAATGAAAGAACACTAATTAGAATAATCTTAACCCACTATTTATACTAAACTAATTCTAATCCTAAACCAACGAGAACTTTATTTAAACAATAAAATAAATTAATTAGTTCAATGTATCTATTAAACCCACAATTATCCCTGAAAGGAGTTAATAAATAATTCACCAAGAATTATCTATAACCCATCTTTATTCTTATCTTCTTAATTCAAGATTAAGTCTTCAACTGTACATTTGAAATTTTATTTTTAACCCATGAAAGTTACTAATTCTGCATTTACCAGTATGCCATTTCGACGTTTTATTTTTACATACGTCTCAATATAAATCTTATTTAAACATGTTTGACATTAACCAGTACTAGTATTTATTTTATGTGTATCAAGTGTGGCATCGTAACGGACTGAACCGATACCAATTGAGTTTCCGCACGCATAGCGCGGAGTAACATCCCTAGTAGTAAGTGCGGTATCGTAGCGGATTGAACCGATACCAATTGAGTTTTTGCACGCATAGCGCGGAGTAATTTCCCTAGTAGTATTGACAAATGTGTCATAAAAACAAATTATAAATCTTTTTAACAAATTATGGTTTCAACGTTTCCTTTTCATATTTTTAGCAACAAAAAAACTATTTGAACCGATTCTTATAGTGGCTTACAATCATGTAATGAGTAGCAGTAAAGCAACAATCAAGTTCAAATTATTTTAAAAGACAAAAATATGTTTTTTTCTAATCATCCTAAAGATATTTTTTATCTTGAAAGTTAAAATAACTTATTGACCACTTTCATAAAAGAAAAAAAACTAATAAGGTCGCATGGGGCTTTATTCTGCCACATCAACTAGATGCCACGTTAGTAATATTTATGATATGGAATAAAGCCCCCTCAATCATTACTTAATCATTTATTTTTGTTTATTTTGTGTTTTTTTTATGTAGAGCATTTAAACTAATAAATTAAAAAAAAAGACATATCATTTTAATTAAAAAAAAACATTACATTGAAAAAAAAAAACATCACATTTAAAAATAGACATAAAACAAAAGGAACTTCTACCTGTTGAGATATAAGTTCCATGATCATACGGTTCTTCTCGAATAGATGAGAAGTGATGGTTTTTGAGGAACTTTATATCGGCTGCCCTTTGCCTATTCATTGCCAATTGGATCTCTTGTTCCTTTAGTGAG
This sequence comes from Helianthus tuberosus, assembly GCA_030545235.1. Taxonomy (NCBI): domain Eukaryota; kingdom Viridiplantae; phylum Streptophyta; class Magnoliopsida; order Asterales; family Asteraceae; genus Helianthus; species Helianthus tuberosus. The sequence goes on from CM060363.1 coordinate 80,785,326, forward strand.
AGAATTTGAACAAGTTTTTCGTCTAATTTGGAGAAGTCGATTCGCCTTTCCTTGCTCTTGCAGCAGCTGCCTTGCTTTTGTCTCTACATAATGGGCATTGCAATTCTTGTGGTTTCTCAAACTCTAGCTCGTTGTTTAAGTCGTTTAGATCTAAATAAGAATGGGCATCTAATCCACCAGCGGATGAGCGCGACTCAGGTGTGTCTGAAGTTGTCTTGGAACGCTTTAATGATTAACCAAGTTTAACTGGTGGCACAAGATACCACTTTGGAGAATTTTTAAGCACCTCCCAAACTTTTACCATGGTAAATGGGCAACCGTATGTTGCTCTAAACTCATCGTGAGCGACCGACATGACGTCTGCGCGCTTGAAACGCTAGTTCTGTTTCGATTGTTTATAAGACGGTTCACATTGTTGTTAAAGTTGATGCATTTCGTTCTCACTAATGACCACTCGCCCGCGAATGAATCATTTATAGGATACGGTTCGCGCTTCATAGCAGAAAAAAAATTGTGAATACGCCCAAAATAAAAGTTGGTGCGTCTTGCCATTGCCTATTATTAAAAAATGTATTTTAAAAAATTAAGATATTTAAAGTATAGAACTTTAAACATTTAAAATATTATTAAATAATAAAACAATTTTTAAAAATATACCAACAATGGGGTCTTCGGATATGTCGACCTACGCTCGTGCCAACGCTAACTTCTCTTTGCTCGTCCACTTTTCGTGTGTCTTTGGAGCTCGTGGCTCTTTCGGTTGCTTTCTATAATGTTTACGCAAGGATGAGATTTGGCGGGTATCGAGTTGGGTTTCGGGAACGGGTAGGGTTTTTGGGGTACAGTTTGGGTTTCGGGTGGAGACATAGGAGATATAGGAGATTAAAGTTGAGACATGTATTGGCCAAATGGTGGAAACATGTAATAATCGAGCATTTGAATGGGTGGGGGTGTTTGTCGAGGTTGCGAGGATTGGATGTCCCATCTTGGTGAATTTTCGGTCGGTAGTGGTCTGTATTCACCTTGCCCGGTATTCGTGTTGACGATCCACAGGTTTTCTTGAGTGCTTGTGTAACGCAGGTGGTTCAGATCAAACACGTTTGGATCGTTGTTGAACGGAAACATGATGTAAGTGAGTTGTGAGAGATGCTATTTGTGTGAAATTAGAGAGTGAGAGTGGTGTGTTGTGTGTAAAAATATGGGTGAGTTTGTATATATATAAAGTTAAATTTAATTTTGTAAAACATTTTTTTAAATAATGTCTTTGTCAAGCGGTCAAAAAAAGCATTGGCCACCAAATAGAGTTGTCGTTGTCCGCTATTGCAACCGCGAGCCTTCAATCGCGCCCCTAATAGCGCTTTTGAAATGGTTAGGGGCGGGGGCTATTGATCAAAAATGCTGAGGTGGATGGGCTTTGGCGCGCCATAGTTTCCATCTTAATATATAACACATCACATGTTTACCATTTGTTACTAATATATATGAGGGAGGTTCGGCTAAAAAGTTCAAATTTCCTAAAAGGTGTAAAAAGTTATAAAACACTATAATTCCAGCCATAAAACACACCTAAAACCTACAAATAACAGAGTGAAAACTACTAAAACACCATATTCAAATCATAATAGTCCATAAAAACTTCAAACACACAATCGTAGAATATAAAACACAACATGCTAATCAACATAAAACACAATAATGTTTGTGACGAGGTATGACCCGGAACGGCTAACCCGACCCGGTCATTACCTATTATTTTATTATAAATATATAATTACACATGTTTATTCTAGAATCTTCCATTCTGCATGGATAAACCACGTAACCGAATCCCCAATCTTTTGGGAAGATCATGCAAATCTCTAACTTATCGGAGCCAATCCTAAGTTAGAGGAAACCCTAATGGTAAACTATAAATAGAGGTAAACATCAAAGGTATGACATTCTGTGACAACCCGAGATTTCAAATCCTTTCAGCTACGTATCACTCGTTCAGTAATTCTGTTTTGGTAAATCGCTTTATGTTATGAAATGTGTAATTGTTTGTTGTAAGATTATGGAGGCTTAATAATTATAACTGTTCAAGGATTGTGCCCGGCGAAACATGTACGGCGAAACATGTGTTTCATCGAAACATGTGTTTCATCTATGGACAGTCTTTCGCCGATAAGGGCTTCGGCCCAACCCATTTTGTGGCCCAACTGTTAGACGCTATGTAATTATATAACCCTTGCAACCGCTAGAAAACCCTAGAATCTCCTCTCCCTCTCCTTCCAGTGCGACGGCGATTGTGGGTGCTGTGAAGCTCTCTCTATCTCTCTCTTCCAAACATCTCTTCATCCTCACATATCACGGTTAGTACGATTAACCATTAAATTAAACTGTGTCAATTGTTGTTATCGGTTATGTAGTTATACGTGAATCTGTGTGTACATGTATACGATTAAAACATGATCTTTAGAGGTTTGAAGCAGTTAGTGATGCCTGATATCAGTTAGATTGAGGATGGCATGTTGTGAACATGGTGGTGTTGTGTGTATCTTGATGATCCTTGTTTTCTGTTGGATAGTTAATCAAGTATGCTAGTAAACTGTTAAACCGGATTGTATAGTAATAATGCAGGATTAAAATCATGAGAAACGATAAAACTGTTGTGGTTGTTTGTGATTTGACGAATGACGGCAAGTAGGGTAGGTGGTGGCTGATCTGTGATGCACTCCGACGAAACATGTGGCCTCGACGAAACATGTGATGTTTCGTCATATGCAAACTCGACGAAACATGTAGTGTTTCGTCATATGCAAGCCCGACGAAAGATGGAGGTGTTTCGCCATAGGGGGGTGTTTCGCCATAAGGGTGTTTCGTGGAGGTACTGTTGGTTAACAAACAGAATAGTAATTCATGATGTGTATGCTGATGAATGTTTATGTTGGTGGAATCCTTTTGTTGCATGTTAATAATATTAACTGAGAATAAGAAACTTGATTGGGCTCTTGTGAATAGCAAACCACCTGTTAACTGTTGTAATGTGACATGCACGTGAAACGTGAACTTGTATGAGATTTGGGTATTGACTATGTGTTACACTTGTTATGTGATTTTACGATAAACAATGGATTGCATGCTTAGCAGTTACGATTTGTATAAGGATGTGTGTTGTACTTGTATGCTACTTGTGTAACGTGTACTATGAATACGTGATTTGGATATATGTTCATGAAACTGATTATCTGTAGTAACCACAGTAGGGTTTGGTTGACCAACTGGGAACGGGTAATGTCACGTAACATACCGGGCAAATCTAAGGTGACTTCACTGCTCTTTTTCCAAGCATGCGTCCCGGGGAGGGACATCTGGCAAACGTTCCGGGGAGGAATGTCGGGTAATGGGTTTGACTGGAATGTTAAACCTGGGTTGTTGGTTAATACACGTCTATATCTATCACTCAAGTCCCTCCTACCGATTGTTTCCGAAGAGGCAACGGGGTATTAGTTAATAGCGCTATTTAGGTTTGGCACCCTCACATCGCACCGAGGAGGTCAGGAGTGAACTAATGACCCCTATCTTGACCATTGCTTTGATAGAGCCATCGGCGGTAAGCGTGTGATTAACAACATCAAATCTGTGAAACGTTTTAATCTGGTAACTGGTATCTAAACACGTTAACAAAACTTTGAACTCACCAACGTCGTCTGACACACTTGTCTGCATGCTTGCAGGTCTGTAGGGTTATATCATGGAACTTGCTGTCTGGAAGGCTGGAGTGGTCATGGGTCGAGATACATGAAATCGCAACACAAGTCTAATGGTTTACGTGCGCGTGGTTTATAAAACACTTAACAAATGAGTTATGCTTCCGCTGTATATGTTGAAATACATTTAACGTATTGTAATGCTTTATGTTAATTAATGAAAGTTTTTATTTAAGAATCTTGATATAAGTTCAATATGATTGGTGGCTAGATCCTGGTACATCACACGTCCCGCGAGGTTTCCGCATGTGGTATTTTGGGGGTGTGACAGTTTGGTATCAGAGCCACTGGTTATAGTGAACTTGGTTTTTAAAACGTTTTTATAAAACCAGACTATAACCGAACAGCTCTGAAAACAAGAATACGACCATGACACTCAGCTCCAGATAGCAAGGTTTGTCTCTCGTTTACTCATTGCACAACATAACTAGTGAACACTTACACATGATATTGCATGTGATTGCACGTTTAGCACAACAATATGAATTCATGTATTACTTGCATGTGTTAAGTGATTGATAGTGTGGTGTTACCCTAGAGATTCGTGACGTTTTGTGATATTCTTTGTTTGACATCTGAGTTTGAGGAACCATTTGACATGAGTTAGGAGGAACTAAGAGGAGCATGCAAATCACAATATTATTATGGGTGCACACATAATAATAATGTGGGGTGCATGTGAGTCCCAGTGAGGCTTAACAAGTGAAAAAGGGTTCTGCTCTGTTATTTGATCAACGTGAAACGTAACAAGTCTATAGGAGTCATAGCAGTGATTGTTTCCTACTCGAACGTGACATTTTCACTCCCCTCTGGATCCTTACGAATCTCGATGCTATCGAGTATCACTTGAGCACCCATCCGAACGCCTAGCGAACTATGTAGAATGTTAGGTGCTAGTACGGACGTCCCTGGGTTGGATGTCACAGCGTCGAATGATTGGTTTATACCTTTCTCGCTCCCGATCGTTTGTTGGAACTCAATGTACTGACGTCTTAGACCCCGAAGTGCGATCACTTCTGCAACACTCTGGAAACATACCGTGTATTACTCAGTCAACTTGCAAGGACGATGGGCAAGAGGATGAGCGTAGTTCCTTACCAACCTCAGTATTAGAACGATCCTGATTACCGGCAACGAACGCCAGCAAATTGACTGCAATCGAATCCTTAACCCTAGACGGCGACATATGGGAGACAAACTCTTATGAATCAACCGAGACATAAGCAATGACAATTGATAATAGTGTGGAATGCATGACTATCGACACAGTGAGTAGTGCCTTAGGACGTGGCACGGAATGTAAAAGGATGGATCCTGTTGGTGAAAGATGGTAGGGCTTCGTTTCAAGCAACGACATTAGAGGCAACAGTCTCGGCGACATCAAGGTATTCGTAATCGTAGCCTACAGTATGGAGATGAAGGTGCCTACGACATGGATTGGCTGTTGTTAGAATCATGGTGACAACAACCAAGGGAGCGACGACAATAACAACATTGGAAATGATGCTCGTGGAAGGGCATTTAGGATTGGCGTGGGCGACGCCAGGATTATAGCAGCATGGTAGCTTGTATGGGTAGCTAATCACTTTGTCTCTATTCTGCTTAACCCTAATGTTTCTTGAAACCGAACCTGTTGTGGAATCGGCTGATGGCAAGTCAATTGAAACTTCATATGTTCGATGGGATGTAAACTCAACCTTGTGGGACAAGTGTTCGACATCGACCTTATTTCTACTACCCTTGATAGTTTTGATGCAGTTGTCACACCCCGACCACGTAAAACAACAAATCGTGGCAGAAACGCCGGGGAGTGTTGTAACAGAATCATTGTTTCACAACCATGGATTAAATAATATCGTTTTATTGAATTATTGAACTCATTGTTTTATTACAAATTAAATGAATACAAATATTGTCTTTCAAATTTTAAAGTCGCTAAGGCACGAGTCCATCCTATGTATAGCATGTATCAACAATTATCACATAGCAGCACCTGAAACATGTGTAAAAATAGGTACGTCAGCATAAAAATGCCTGTGAGTTACATAGGTTTTATTGAAAATAGGATTCATGACTTGTAAGTTTAAAAGAATGTTTTAACAAAAATAGTCATGAACTTTAAAAATATTTTCTTTTATAAATCATATAACAAGTGATAAGAAAACAGATGATATAAAAGAAAGATGCATAAATAAATAATTAAGTAAAATGAGTTTGTATAACAATATTTTACAAAAAAGGTTTGTAGTATACATGAAAATATACTTTGGTTTTAGGAAAGTCGAATAAGTAATATATCAAAATATATTTCGGTTCCAAAATGGTTAAACAGATAGTATATTAAATATACTTTAGTCGTCAAAATAATCGTTTTCGGTAGTATATCAAAAGTATACTTTGGTTTTATAAATAACATATTAAACTATGCTTTGGTTTTATAAATAACATATCAATAAAAATGTGATTTAAGAATTCAACCAAACCTTAGTGCATCAAAATACACCTAGGAGACTATAGAAATACCACAAAGGCAATCCCTATTTGGATAAAATATCGGTTTCTGACATTCCATAAACAACAGGAATGGGGTGTCAAATCCTATAGCGCTATATCATACTACCAATCGGTCTGGTGAACATAAAATAAGTACAATTCAACAATTAATTTTTATAATCTTTGAAAAATCAGTGTTTAAACCATAAATAATCATTCAGTTTGTCAAAAGATAAGTACTAATATGTATAATCAATTATACTTTGAAATCATGAACATAACAAATAGGTACACATGCTTCACCCCAAAACATTGAAAACAGTAAAAGAGGGGACTATGTACTCACTTGAGGATGCTTAGATGTGACAACTCGAGTTTTCAAGGTCTTTCCTCACAATTGCACTTTCATAATTCGTTAAGTTGTATTATGTGCACCTTGTTATCTGATTTATAAGTTGCTATATTGTGTTAATTGATTACCTATTAAACAGTGGATCTTGTGATATATGTGGTGTGTTATTGTATATAGTTATATATTCACATATGACGAAACTTAGAGGGTTTCGCCACTATCCTGCTCGACGAAAACCCTAGGGGTTTCGCCATTCCCTCATCTGACGAAACCTGGAGTTTCGCCATATGCACCTCGACGAAACCTGGGGTTTCGCCGGCCCAGATTTCGCCGAAGCCCATTAAGGGCCCAGTATACCTAAGTGATTATATGTTATGAGAAACTGTTTCATTCGTCATATTCTTAGCCAAGTGAAAACCCTAGAACCTCTCTACCTCCCTGTGGCAACCATCACCCCTCACCATCATCCTTCTAGGAAATCTTGTGTTTCATCTCAATCGGTTAGTATATGTTTGGTTTGCCTGTTTTATTCTGCTTAATCTATTATTGATGATTGTTATGTGTTGATTAGCATGAGTTTTGATACTATATTTCTGAACAACTAGAACACACAGAATGATAATTTTACATCTTGTAAACATGCACATCATGCTAATTGATCGAGTTGATGATTAAAGTTATTGGTTGTTACCCGATTAAATGATGGCTAGGGTTGTATGAACCATGCTAATGATTGCAATCATAGGAACGTTAGGGTTATGTTGATGATCGTTAACTACTGGAAACTCATGCTATTGAAACTGCCATAGATGATTATGCTTGGTATGTAAATTGCTTAATGATTGATTATGTAACTGATGTTTAGTGATTAGGGTTTCTGTGTGAATAACTGCTAATGCGACGTAACTTATGCTTTTGACGAAACATTGATGTCGACGAAAACCTGGGGGTTTCGTCAGCATAGGCCACGACGAAACCTGGGGGGTTTCGCCAAGGGTAATAACGACGAAACCTTAGGGTTTCATCAAATGGGAGTCATGACGAAACAGGGAGTTTCGTCTAGTGGGTAAACTGCACAGTAAACTCAGTTAAGTCTGTTAAGGGTTAACTAGGTTGGTTATGTGTTGCCATGAAACAAATATGTGATGTATGAATTGCATGGACTTGTACAACTGCTATATGCTATGATTGTATCTATGCGTGAACTTCGTGAATGTCAACTGATTGTGTGTACGTGCAAACTATAGGCTTTGACTGAATATTTGTAAGCGAGTAATTTATCAAACCGAGGTGAGTTCACACACTTTCTAAGGCATGGGATTCCCGGTGGTTAGGAATGGGGTTAAAGAACTAAAATGGAACCTACATATCCTCATTGGGTAGGATATGTACCGCCATCCTCCATGGGTAGGATGCCAATATAAATCCTGCGTATTCTCCTTGGGTAGAATACGTACGTTCGTCCTCCTTGGGTAGGACAACAACCTTAACTTACTAGACAAAACTTTATCATGAAGTCCCTCATTTTTATATCGACTTAATCGTCGGGCCAATGGGGAGCGGGTCATTAGTTAATAGCGCTATTAGGGTTGATAAGCCTCACACCGTGCCGGTCGGACGGGCGTGTACTAATGGATTTGGGCACTTAGTCAATGATGATAGACATTGACGTAGGGCACAACTATTGTTCGTCAGTTGTCGATATGGTAACGGTCTAGTGGTTCACATGGGGAAGCCCCCACTGATTATGGATATGGTTTGGGAAACAAAGATACTGGTTAACTCGTGGTTTACAAAACAACATATGGTTTTCGAAACAAACATTAAAACTAAACAACCAACTGTGAACTCGCTCAACTTTGTTGTTGACTCGTTGTTACATGCCTTGCAGGTCGTTAGGTATCTATGGAGCTTGCACAAGGAGGCATGGTCGTTGTGGGACACGAACTGTAGAGTTCCGTGTTAAACATTTGAACTTCTAAACTATGTTTTGAGTATTTAAACTTTATTATGCTTCCGCTGTTAACTTGGAGTTGGTTTATTACTTTTGGACCCCAATTATATTGTGTTTGGTTTTACGTTTACTTTACTTTAAGTTGTTCAATATGATTGGTGGCTTGATCCTGGTCATGTCACGTCTCCAAGCGGTGATACTCCGCATGTGGAATTTGGGGGTGTGACAGATTGGTATCAGAGCCATTGGTTATAGTGAACTTGGTTTTAAAAAGGGGAAAAGTTTTTTGATAAAACCAGACTATAACCTGTACAGTGCTCAACGATCCACAACGACGCTTCGCTCCACGTGCAAGACTCAACATTCTAGGTGATATGGTTTATGTTTATATTACCTACCTGTTAGTTACATAGTACATTGTTCATGGTATGCTTAGATTAATGTAGCAACTATTGTTTGAAACATATGTGTGCTTACTCTCTTCTGTCATCGCACTTTCGTGACACCTCTCTCACTCATGTTTCCTTTGATATGAAGATCATGAGTGGACGATTGAACCTAACTCAAGCCCAGCTGACGGATTTAATCAATGAACAAGTTGCTGCAGCACTCGCAGCCGCTCAAGCAGGAGGTATAACCTGCTATTGCAACTTACTCTAGGATCCTTAGATCCTACTCTCGTGAACCCACACTTGTGCTTAACCTTGTTTCTTCTTACAGACACGACAGGTTAACCTGCTCAGCCTCCGGTGTGTACTTTCAAAACTTTTATGGACTGCCGACCTACTACTTTTAACGGCACAGAGGGAGCTGTAGGCCTCCTTCACTGGTTTGAGAAGCTCGAGTCTGTTTTCGAGATGTGTGAATGCCCTGAGGCTCGTAGGGTGAAGTATGCCACTGGTACTCTTGAAGGCATGGCGCTTACATGGTGGAACACACAGGTTCAGATGCTGGGGTTGGTTGCTGCTAATGCCACCCCATGGAACGATTTCAAGGAATTGATCAAGGAAGAGTACTGTAATCGTGATGACATCCATAAGCTGGAGGTAGAGTTCTTCAACTTAAAGATGACGGGGTCGGAAATTGAAGCGTACACAAAAAAGATCGAACGAGCTGGCTATCTTGTGTCCTACTATGGTGGATCCTCCTATTAAACGTATCGAGCTATACCTTAAAGGTTTGGTGCCAGAGATCCAGAGTCATGTGACTGCAGCAAACCTCGCCACTATCCAGCAAGTTATTCGTTTGGCTCATCGTCTCACTGATCAGGCAGTCGAGCAGAACAGGCTGCCCAAGCGTATTGGTACTACTACTACTACTACTTCTGATGCCCCCAGCGACAACAAGCGCAAATGGGATGGAGTCTCAAGCAAGGGTTCAACATCAGCTCAGTCTCAGTCTCAGCAGCGAAAGACTGATGACTACCAGAGTCCTGGTCAGCAATCTTCTCGTAGTCAAGGGCAGGGTGGATACAAGGGAAACCACCCCAAGTGCAACCGATGCAACAAGCATCATAGTGGGCAGTGCAAAAAGGGTCGTTCTCTGAGGTGTAACAAGTTTGGTCATGAAGCAAAGGATTGCAGGGGCGCACGACCTGCAAATCAGAATCGTCAACAACAGCCACCAGCTCCACAGAATCAGCAGCAGCAACAGCAAGGTAACAGGGGATGCTTTCAGTGTGGTGCTGAAGGTCACTTCAAGAGAAACTGCCCCCAGTTGAACCAGAATCAGAACAACAACAATAATCAGGGGAACGGGAACAATAACGGGGGTAACAATGATGGCAATGGTGCCAGGGGACGTGCTTTTGTGCTAGGTCAGGGTGACGCAAGGAACGATCCCAACGTGGTAATGGGTAAGTTTCTTCTGGATGACTTCTTTGTTACTATTTTATTTGATTCGGGTGCCGATACTAGTTACGTGTCTTTAAAAGTTAGTCAAATGCTTAAGCGCACTCCAACACTTTTGAACACCAAACACATGGTAGAGCTAGCAAACGGTAAAAGTTTAGAGGCCACACACATAGTTAAGGGTTGTAATCTTGTTCTTGCTGATCAGACCTTTTTTATCGACCTCATTCCTATCGTTCTGGGTAGTTTCGACGTCGTTATTAGGATGGATTGGCTATCTCAACATCAAGCGGAGATTATGTGCAAGGAGAAAATCGTCCGTATTCCTCGTTCTGGTGAAGAACCTCTCATGATTCATGGCGACAAGAGTGGTGCTCTTATGGGCATCATCTCTTTCCTTAAGGCCCAGAAGTGTTTGCGAAAGGGCCACACTGCTATTCTAGCCCTCGTTTCTGATGCATCCTCAAAAGAAAAGAGAATAGAAGACATTCCTATTGTACGTGACTTTCCTCAAGTGTTCCCTGAGGAATTACCTGGTCTACCGCCTCATCGTCAGGTCAAGTTTCAAATCGAACTAGCTCCTGGAGCAGCACCCATAGCTCGTGCACCTTATCATCTAGCTCCATTAGAACTTGAAGAACTGTCCACGCAACTACAAGAGCTCTTGGATAAGGGTTTTATTCGCCCTAGCTCTTCGCCCTGGGGAGCTCCAGTATTATTTGTGAAGAAGAAAGACGGTACCTTCAGGATGTGTATTGACTACCGCGAACTCAACAAGGTGACCGTGAAGAATCGTTATCCTCTCCCACGCATAGATGAATTGTTCGACCAGTTGCAAGGGTCGAGTTTCTACTCTAAGATTGACCTGAGGTCAGGCTACCATCAACTAAGAGTCCGAGACGAGGATATCTCTAAGACAGCATTTAGGACTCGTTATGGGCATTACGAGTTTCTGGTTATGCCTTTTGGATTGACAAACGCACCTGCGGTCTTCATGGATCTCATGAATCGAGTGTGCAAACCTTACCTGGATAAGTTCGTTATTGTTTTCATCGACGACATCCTGATCTACTCTAAGAGTCAGGAGGAACACGAGCATTATCTACGACTTATTTTGGAACTTCTTCGAGCAGAGCAGCTGTATGCTAAGTTTTCAAAATGCGACTTTTGGCTTCGTGAAGTCCATTTCTTAGGCCACGTGGTAAATGCGGATGGGATTCACGTTGATCCATCCAAGGTTGACTCGATCAAGAACTGGCCTGCGCCCCGTACACCAACAGAAATCCGCCAATTCTTGGGTTTGGCCGGCTACTACAGAAGGTTCATCAAGGATTTCTCGAAGATTACCCAACCTCTCACTTTACTAACTCAGAAGGGTGTCACCTATCGTTGGGGTGATGTACAGGAGTCCGCATTTCAGCACTTAAAGGATAGGCTTTGTAGCACACCAATTCTCTCATTGCCTGAAGGCACAAACGATTTTGTGGTTTATTGCGACGCGTCCATACAAGGACTTGGTTGCGTGTTGATGCAACGTGACAAGGTCATTGCTTACGCATCACGCCAACTTAAAGTTCACGAAAGGCACTACACTACACACGACTTGGAGTTGGGAGCAGTGGTTTTTGCTCTTAAGATATGGAGACATTACCTGTACGGTACCAAGTGCACCATTTACACCGATCACAGGAGTCTCGAGCATATCTTCAAGCAAAAGGAGTTAAACATGCGACAACGTCGATGGGTCGAGCTTCTGAATGATTACGAATGCGCGATCAAGTATCATCCGGGCAAAGCCAATGTTGTGGCCGATGCCCTCAGCCGGAAAGAGACTAAACCTAAGCGCGTGCGAGCGTTACAACTTACCATCCAGTCTAGTCTTCCTACTCAGATACGAGATGCTCAGGTTGAAGCATTGAAAGCAGAGAACATCAGGGCTGAGTCCCTGCGAGGATCGAGAAAACGATTAGAACAAAAGGAAGACGGTGCTTACTACGTGACAGGGCGCATCTGGGTTCCACTCTATGGTAATTTACGTGAGCTTGTGATAGATGAAGCACACAAGTCTCGTTACTCGGTACATCCTGGTTCGGATAAGATGTACCACGATCTCAAGACTACGTATTGGTGGCCTAGTATGAAAGCTCTCATAGCAACCTACATTAGTAAATGTTTAACTTGTGCGAGAGTCAAGATTGAATACCAGAAACCATCCGGCCTACTTCAGCAACCAGAGATCCCGACATGGAAATGGGAGCAAATTTCTATGGATTTCGTTACTGGCCTGCCTAGATCTCAGCGAGGAAATGATACCATTTGGGTGATCGTGGATCGACTCACAAAGTCTGCACACTTCTTAGCTATCAAAGAAACGGATAAGTTCTCCACTCTAGCAGACGTTTATCTTAAGGAAGTTGTTTCAAGGCACGGGGTGCCAACCTCCATCATATCTGATCGTGACGCACGATTTACCTCTGAATTGTGGCAAGCTATGCACAAGTCCTTTGGCTCTCGATTAGACATGAGCACAGCATATCATCCGTAAACGGATGGGCAGTCTGAACGCACCATCCAAACTCTTGAAGACATGCTTCGGGCATGTGTTATCGATTTTGGTAACGGCTGGGAAAGACACCTTCCTTTAGTGGAATTTTCATATAACAACAGTTACCACACCAGCATCCAAGCTGCTCCGTTTGAGGCATTATACGAGCGTAAATGCCGATCACCTCTTTGTTGGGCAGAAGTTGGCGACAGCCAAATCACAGGTCCAGAACTCGTCGTCGACTCGACAGAGAAGATTGCCCAGATACGACAACGCATGGCGGCAGTTCGCGACCGTCAGAAAAGTTACGCTGATAGGCATAGGAAACCTCTGGAATTCCAGGTCGGGGACCGGGTTCTACTTAAAGTCTCACCCTGGAAGGGTGTGGTTCGTTTTGGGAAAAAGGGGCAAACTCAATCCGCGTTATGTAGGACCGTTCGAAATCATTGAGAAAATTGGCAAAGTGGCTTACAAATTGAATCTACCTGAAGAACTCAGCGGAGTTCACAACGTATTTCACGTGTCAAATCTGGAGAAGTGTCTGTCAGATGAGACCCTCATAGTTCCTTTGAAGGAGCTCACAATCGACGATTAGTTGCGATTCATCGAGGAACCAGTTGAAATCACAGACCGAGATGTTAAGATTCTCAAGCGCACCAGAATACCTCTTGTTCGAGTTCGTTGGAACTCCCGTCGTGGCCCAGAGTTCACCTGGGAACGAGAAGACCAAATGAAACACAAGTATCCCCAGTTGTTCGAGAAGAGTACAACCACTACTGGGGCCGAAGCTACTGCAGAATTTTGGGACGAAATTCCAAACCAACGGGGGGATGATGTGACACCCCAGGAAAACCAGGAAACCACGCCAACCTAACTAGCTTCCCCAGTGACTACGTGCTAAATTTCGGGACTAAATTTCTTTCAAGTTGGGGATGATGTGACAACTCGAGTTTTCAAGGTCTTTCCTCACAACTGCACTTTCATAATTCGTTAAGTTGTATTATGTGCACCTTGTTATCTGATTTATAAGTTGCTGTATTGTGTTAATTGATTACCTATTAAACAGTGGATCTTGTGATATATGTGGTGTGTTATTGTATATAGTTATATATTCACATATGACGAAACTTAGAGAGGTTCGCCACTATCCTGCTCGACGAAAACCCTAGGGGTTTCGCCATTCCCTCATCTGACGAAACCTGGAGTTTCGCCATATGCACCTCGACGAAACCTGGGGTTTCACCGGCCCAGATTTCACCGAAGCCCATTAAGGGCCCAGTATACCTAAGTGATTATATGTTATGAGAAACTGTTTCATTCGTCATATTCTTAGCCAAGTGAAAACCCTAGAACCTCTCTACCTCCCTGCGGCAACCATCACCCCTCACCATCATCCTTCTAGGAAATCTTGTGTTTCATCTCAATCGGTTAGTATATGTTTGGTTTGTCTGTTTTATTCTGCTTAATCTATTATTGATGATTGTTATATGTTGATTAGCAAGAGTTTTGATACTATATTTCTGAACAACTAGAACACACAGAATGATAATTTTACATCTTGTAAACATGCACATCATGCTAATTGATCGAGTTGATGATTAAAGTTATTGGTTGTTACCCGATTAAATGATGGCTAGGGTTTTATGAACCATGCTAATGATTGCAATCATAGGAACGTTAGGGTTATGTTGATGATCGTTAACTACTGGAAACTCATGCTATTGAAACTGCCATAGATGATTATGCTTGGTATGTAAATTGCTTGATGATTGATTATGTAACTGATGTTTAGTGATTAGGGTTTCTGTGTGAATAACTGCTAATGCGACGTAACTTATGCTTTTGACGAAACATTGATGTCGACGAAAACCTGGGGGTTTCGTCAGCATAGGCCACGACGAAACCTGGGGGGTTTCGCCAAGGGTAATAACGACGAAACCTTAGGGTTTCGTCAAATGGGAGTCATGACGAAACAGGGAGTTTCGTCTAGTGGGTAAACTGCACAGTAAACTCAGTTAAGTCTGTTAAGGGTTAACTAGGTTGGTTATATGTTGCCATGAAACAAATATGTGATGTATGAATTGCATGGACTTGTACAACTGCTACATGCTATGATTGTATCTATGCGTGAACTTCGTGAATGTCAACTGATTGTGTGTACATGCAAACTATAGGCTTTGACTGAATATTTGTAAGCGAGTAATTTATCAAACCGAGCAAACAGAGGTGAGTTCGTCCTACTTGGGTAGGACAACAACCTTAACTTACTAGACAAAACTCTATCATGAAGTCCCTCATTTTTATATCGACTTAATCGCCGGGCCAATGGCGAGCGGGTCATTAGTTAATAGCGCTATTAGGGTTGACAAGCCTCACACCGTGCCGGTCGGACGGGCGTGTACTAATGGATCTGGGCACTTAGTCAATGATGATAGACATTGACGTAGGGCACAACTATTGTTCGTCAGTTGTCGATATGGTAACGATCTAGTGGTTCACATGGGGAAGCCCCCACTGATTATGGATATGGTTTGGGAAACAAAGATACTGGTTAACTCGTGGTTTACGAAACAACATATGGTTTTTGAAACAAACATTAAAACTAAACAACCAACTGTGAACTCGCTCAACTTTGTTGTTGACTCGTTGTTACATGCCTTGCAGGTCGTTAGGTATCTATGGAGCTTGCACAAGGAGGCGTGGTCGTTGTGGGACACAGACTGTAGAGTTCTGTGTTAAACATTTGAACTTCTAAACTATGTTTTGAGAATTTAAACTTTATTATGCTTCCGTTGTTAACTTGGAGTTGGTTTATTACTTTTGGACCCCAATTATATTGTGTTTGGTTTTACATTTACTTTACTTTAAGTTGTTCAATATGATTGGTGGCTTGATCCTGGTCATGTCACATCTCCAAGCGGTGATACTCCACATGTGGAATTTGGGGGTGTGACATTAGAAGTCTTGAATAACAACCAAGCAAAGCTAGAGGGATCACGGAATCAAACGGCACCTAATATAGGTAACTAAGTAAATAAACCGGACCTAAATCGGAAGATCGGATAGAATGAGGTTTCGTAAACCAAATGAGTATAGGGACTCATGTAATATGGTTTAACAAAGCCTACATACTAAATCGAAACCTAACCTAAGTGCTTACGACCCATTACGACCCGTTTAGGTAGCTTATGCTACATTAACGCGTCGTTCGCGTAGAACACGTTCGGACCGCCTAACTAGTCCTATGACAAGTAATATATGCCTTAACATGTCTAATAATGTTGCCTAATCAGTTTAGATGTCAAAATTTATGTTACATATGCTTAAAATGAATTTATGCATAAAAAGGGCATTTTGGTCATTTACCTAAGGCATATAAACTACCTATCATACAACTACTTAAACTAAGTGACCATAAGGTATAACCTCGGAAGGTTATTCCCTATACAACTATGGTCACTAAACATGCTTGGTCGGATCCTAATGATCGACCGAACGGGTCGTGTTCGAAAGTCTAAGCGGTTGTTTAGACCGCTTGACTTCGACTCTAAACAAGCACGAGACTAAAAAGTGACGAGCTAAACATGTTAAAACATGTTTAGTTAAGTTAGAAAATAGGTTTTGATAACAAAACAAAGTGTTTTGATACCCAAGAGTAGTTTGGTTACAAAATACGCATGAATACGCATTTTGGCCGAAACTACGACTCGTCACTACGCCTAGTTAACGTGGTAATCAGTAGGTATAGTCACACGGGACTAGAACCATCGTGATTACGCTCATGTTGCAAAGTTCAAACGAACTTTGTGTTGACCATAACCTGGTCAAAGCAGAAAGTCAAACATTGTTTGACTTTCGTGCTTAAAACGCATAAAAGAACGAAAGAATGCTTACAAAGGGTCCAAGCTAGGAAGTTTGATCCAAGTTTGCTCAGGTATTAAGTGTTTAAACCTCAACTTAGAGCAAAATGAATCAAGGTGTGAGGAAAATGGAATGAGAGCTTGGGTATATATAGATTTCGGAGAACCGTTAGGATCGTTTCTCGCATTTCGTGCTTCGATCTTGGCCCTCCACTTGGGCACATGGTTTTCAAAACCATGGGAGTACTTAAAACCATCAAATTCCAGCCCATAGAGTGCAAAACCTTGGGTTAAAACCATTAAAACCTCAAAAATGGACCAAGTTCAATGTATCTGCCAGAAATTTCAAAAATGGTCCCTGCACTTGTAAAACTTGATTTTTTTTTGGCACTTTTAAGCCCCGTTAACCCCATTTCAAGGCTCTAAAATGAAGTTAAAGTATAGGGAACTTGAAATGTGCTAAAAAATATCTTGGATGTCGGTTCGTTTGGTCGTACGGTTGCGTTGTTCGGTTAATTACGACGGAAATCGTAACGAACGCAAAAACGATTCAAATTACGCGACGAATGGAATTTTATCATGCCAATCACTAAAATAAAATATTTTAATGATTACATAAATTTTTGGATGTCCGGATATATTCAGAACGAAAGATATGCGTGAAAATGCAAACTTATGCACTTTTTGACGCTTTTTAGTCCCTATTGATCAATAAAGTTTATTTTAGCATACCGTACCCCTCAAAGCCTATTTCTAAGCTATGAAAAGGATATTTAGGGTATGTTTAACTTATGATCAAGTTCCGGAATGTCCGCTACTATGCAAATCGGCATACTTTCGCAGTTTGATACAAATAGTCCCTGCGATCGAATAAACTTGATTTCAACACACCAAACCATCCAAAACTTATTTCTAAGTTATGTAAAGGTTATTTAAGGTATGTTAAGACTATGTCACTGTTCCGTAGTGTTTGTTGCATTAAACTGGTTATATTTACGCATCAGTTCGCGTATAACCTTCCAGAAAGCGATTTAAAGCTCGAAATCGAACAAGAATTGATATGTGCAAACGATGCACATATTTATACAAATCACAAGTATGAAATACAATATTTCATTGGTTTGGTATCTGTTTGATGGCTGAAGTGACACAGGTGTCACAGTCTCCCCTACTTTAGGAAATTTCGTCCCGAAATTTAATTTTAGAGGAAACTTGTGAAGACAACTGTGATTGTTTCGCTTTCGAATGAATCCCTCGAACCCTAAGTAAACTCTGGGTCATGTTTGGATTCTTAGCAAAATTGTCAACTGTCAAAGTGAAGTCCTTGTAGTAACAAAACATGGAGTTTCGAACTACGGACAGAGGAACGTTTCTTATGAAGACTATCATAGGAAACTTGTGTGTGCTCGAAATCGGAGTCGGAGAGTGTAAGATAAGATGACATTGGTTAAGGTCCAGGACTTCTAGTAACTTAAATAACGCTACGTTCGCAATGTAATAAGGAACACTTATATATAGGAAGTACCAGCGGCGTATCCACCATGCCCCTTTTTACATTGTTCCCGTTTCGTTATTCTCATCACTATAGGTCTTAACACATGACAAAACTTGTTGTGGTTTCTGTGCACTGAATTCCATAATTATGTATGCATCCATAATTACGTAATTTCTTGCACAGTCCGCACAGTTCATTTCATAATGTGTAGGGGAAAATTAATTGAATAAACATGAAGTGACTTGACGAGACCACCAAAGGATCTTTTTAACTAGATCAAAGAACGATCTTTTTAACTAGATCAATACATGATCTCCTTAACTAGACCGTCGTACGATCTCCTTAAATAGACCGCTTAAGGGATCTTTTCAGCTATATCATCACATGATATTCCTATCCAGATTTTTGAATCAATCTGTTTAACTAGACCACTCAAGGGGTCCAATTATAAAATAGTACTTCATAATCCAAGGGACTTAATTGTAACGTAGAAGCCCATTTAGGATTTAAGGTAGTACCTTTGGATATCCTACTATTAATCCCTCATATGGAGATATGGAAGATTCTACGAGGATTTGGATAATGAATATTTGGATCACACAAAAACACAAAACATGTAAGAAAACACATAAGCACATAATCACATAATTGGTTAACTTGATCTTCATTTTGTTAATTTTCTTGTTAATTGAGCACACGAGTATTCAATGCACACCAGGAATCCAATCCGTGAATTCTGTTTGGCACTTTAAACATTTTCAAGAATCTAACTATAAAGATAGGAAGATCTTAAAAAGAAAATTCGATTTCGATTATAAGGAATCGTAATGTTCGAATTAAGGCATACAAGGAATCCAATGAAGGACTCTGATTTGAACGATAATCATCCACAAGGATCTAATTGTGAAGATAAGAAGATCCTATATGGATTTTGGAATTTGTGTAACGAGAGGTGTTTCGAAACCTTGCACTAATCGTGCTTAAGTCGATACACAAGGTAGAAAGTTCATGAGGTTGAGGTACTAGATATGCCAAGGCGACATATGAAGTAGAATTTGGAGGTTGAGCAGCGGCAGGATTTGCAACAGCTTTGATTTGGACAGTAAAGCGGCACATGTTAACCAAATATCCCCATCATCCACCGTGGGCACATTTGAAACAGGGTATCTGATTCGGATGATGACGGTGGCATTGATTGCACCAAGGAGCAGTTCCCTTGTACGACTTCATCCCTGAGGCGAGTCATGGTGATAGCTAAATCAACGGTCCTCTGGAGTACGACGTCTAATTGTTGGGCAATTGCAGCACCTAGTTCGGACATTGTTGTTGCGATGAAGAGGCGTCATGAAAAAAAAATGG
The DNA here is from genome assembly GCA_030545235.1 of Helianthus tuberosus. NCBI lineage: Eukaryota > Viridiplantae > Streptophyta > Magnoliopsida > Asterales > Asteraceae > Helianthus > Helianthus tuberosus. The sequence continues at coordinate 80,804,983 of CM060363.1, forward strand.
AAGACATGGGAGGAAACAAGGGAAATGAAAATAGAATAACAACGCATAAAAATTGCGATCATTTGTCTGTTACCTAAGGAAAACAAATGAGATGGTGACTAATCAAAGTAAGTGGGTCAATATAATGTATCGCGAAGACATGTTCGCCTATAAGTGGACACTCACCCCAAGAGTTCCTAGCTTCCAGTTTGCACGTGTTCACATTATTTAGACCAAACTTTGACGAGATTTTGAAAACTTTGAAGGTTCAAAACCTTATAATAAATCATCCTAGAACAGATGATTGGTTTTCAAAGTGGATTCGAAATTTGTGTTCTTATTGTGGTTGTCAACTAAGGATAAGTGACGGTATTTTTTTAAAACTAAACACAAGATAACTTGTGTTAGGGTCCTAGGAAGGTTATAGTCTAGGTCAAAGCATTACTAATAACCTAATTCCCTATAACTATTGGCTCTGACACCAACTCTTCTGTCACACCCCGACCACGTAAAACAACAAATCATGGCGGAAACGTCGGGGAGTGTTGTAACAGAATCATTGTTTCACAACCATGGATTAAATAATTTCGTTTTATTGAATTATTAAACTCATTGTTTTATTACAAATTAAATGAATACAAATATTGTCTTTCCAATTTTAAAGACGCTAAGGCACGAGTCCATCCTATGTATAGCATGTATCAATAATCATCACATAGCAGCACCTGAAACATGTGTAAAAATAGGTACGTCAGCATAAATATGCCTGTGAGTTACATAGGTTTTATTGAAAATAGGATTCATGACTTGTAAGTTTAAAAGAATGTTTTAACAAAAATAGTCATGAACTTTAAAAACATTTTCTTTTATAAATCATATAACAAGTGATAAGAAAACAGATGATATAAAAGAAAGATGCATAAATAAATAATTAAGTAAAATGAGTTTGTATAACAATATTTTACAAAAAAAGGTTTGTAGTATACATGAAAATATACTTTGGTTTTAAGAAAGTCGAATAAGTAATATATCAAAATATATTTCGGTTCCAAAATGGTTAAACAGATAGTATATTAAATATACTTTAGTCGTCAAAATAATCGTTTTCGGTAGTATATCAAAAGTATACTTTGGTTTTATAAATAACATATTAAACTATGCTTTGGTTTTATAAATAACATATCAAACTATGTTTTAGTAATTAACAAAATATATGTTGTTTTGTACAATATCACACATGAGAGTATATCAAACTATACTTTTGGGAGTATAACAAAATATACAATAAAAATGTGATTTAAGAATTCAACCAAACCTTAGTGCATCAAAATACATCTAGGAGACTATAGAAATACCACAAAGGCAATCCCTATTTGGATAAAATATCGGTTTCTGACATTCCATAAACAACAGGAATGGGGTGTCAAATCCTATAGCGCTATATCATACTACCAATCGGTCTGGTGAACATAAAATAAGTACGATTCAAAAATTAATTTTTATAATCTTTGAAAAATCAGTGTTTAAACCATAAATAATCATTCAGTTTGTCAAAAGATAAGTACTAATATGTATAATCAATTATACTTTGAAATCATGAACATAACAAATAGGTACACATGCTTCACCCCAAAACATTGAAAACAGTAAAAGAGGGGACTATGTACTCACTTGAGGATGCTTAGAAGTCTTGAATAACAACCAAGCAAAGCTAGAGGGATCACGGAATCAAATGGCACCTAATATAGGTAACTAAGTAAATAAACCGGACCTAAATCGGAAGATCGGATAGAATGAGGTTTCGTAAACCAAATGAGTATAGGGACTCATGTAATATGGTTTAACAAAGCCTACATACTAAATCGAAACCTAACCTAAGTGCTTACGACCCGTTTAGGTAGCTTATGCTACTTTAACGCGTAGAACGCGTTCGGACCGCCTAACTAGTCCTATGACAAGTAATATATGCCTTAACATGTCTAATAATGTTGCCTAATCAGTTTAGATGTCAAAATTTATGTTACATATGCTTAAAATGAATTTATGCGTAAAAAGAGCATTTTGGTCATTTACCTAAGGCATATAAACTACCTATCATACAACTACTTAAACTAAGTGACCATAAGGTATAACCTCGGAAGGTTATTCCCTATACAACTATGGTCACTAAACATGCTTGGTCGGATCCTAATGATCTACCAAACGGGTCGTGTTCGAAAGTCTAAGCGGTTGTTTAGACCGCTTGACTTACGACTCTAAACAAGCACGAGACTAAAAAGTGACGAGCTAAACATGTTAAAACATGTTTAGTTAAGTTAGAAAACAGGTTTTGATATCAAAACAAAGTGTTTTGATACCCAAGAGTAGTTTGGTTACAAAATACGCATGAATACGCATTTTGGCCGAAACTACGACTCGTCACTACGCCTAGTTAACGTGGTAATCAGTAGGTATAGTCACACGGGACTATAACCATCATGATTACACTCATGTTGCAAAGTTCAAACGAACTTTGTGTTGACCATAACCTGGTCAAAGCAGAAAGTCAAACACTGTTTGACTTTCGTGCTTAAAACGCATAAAAGAACGAAAGAATGCTTACAAAGGGTCCAAGCTAGGAAGTTTGATCCAAGTTTGCTCAGGTATGAAGTGTTTAAACCTCAACTTAGAGCAAAATGAATCAAGGTGTGAGGAAAATGGAATGAGATCTTGGGTATATATAGATTTCGAAGAACCGTTAGGATCGTTTCTCGCATATCGTGCTTCGATCTTGGCCCTCCACTTGGGCACATGGTTTTCAAAACCATGGGAATACTTAAAACTATCATATTCTAGCCCATAGAGTGCAAAACCTTGGGTTAAAATCATTAAAACCTCAAAAATGGACCAAGTTCAATGTATTTGACAGAAATTTCAAAAATGGTCCCTGCACTTGTAAAACTTGATTTTTTGGCATTTTTAAGCCCCGTTAACCCCATTTCAAGGCTCTAAAATGAAGTTAAAGTATAGGGAACTTGAAATGTGCTCAAAAATATCTCGGATGTCGGTTCGTTTGGTCGTACGGTTGCGTTGTTCGGTTAATTACGACGAAAATCGTAACGAACGCAAAAACGATACAAATTACGCGACGAATGGAATTTTATCATGCCAATCACTAAAATAAAATATTTTAATGATTATATAAATTTTTGTATGTCCGGATATATTCAGAACGTAAGATATGCGCGAAAATGCATCTTATTCACTTTTTGACGCTTTTTAGTCCCTATTGATCAATAAAGTTTATTTTAGCATACCGTACCCCTCAAAGCCTATTTCTAAGCTATGAAAAGGATATTTAGGGTATGTTTAACTTATGATCAAGTTCCGGAATGTTCGCTACTATGCAAATCGGCATACTTTCGCAGTTTGACACAAATAGTCCCTGCGATCGAATAAACTTGATTTCAACACACCAAACCATCCAAAACTTATTTCTAAGTTATGTAAAGGTTATTTAAGGTATGTTAAGCCTATGTCACTGTTCCAGAGTGTTTGTTGCATTAAACTGGTTATATTTACGCATAAGTTCGCGTATAACCTTCCAGAAAGCGATTTAAAGCTCGAAATCGAACAAGAATTGATATGTGCAAACGATGCACATATTTATACAAATCCCAAGTATGAAATACAATAGTTCATTGGTTTGGTATCTATTTGATGGTTGAAGTGACACATGTGTCACAACAGTAGTCTGTATGGATTGGTTATCCAGATATTGCGCAATTATACCCTGTGAGGAGAAAGTTGTCGTCTGTCATAAAGTATCCGAGTGGTGCAGAGGTTAGCATCAATTCAGCGATGAAGGCAAGAAGTGTCCACGGAAGGATTGCCCCGCTATGTTAGCACTCGTCACTGATGAAAAGGTTAAGGAAAAGAGGATCGAGGATCCACCAATTGTTCGTGATTTCTCTCTATGTGCTACCCGAAGAACTATCTGGTTTTCCTCCGTATCGTCAGGTGGAATATCAGGTCGATATCATGTCAGAAGCAGCCCTTATTACTAGTACTCCTTATTGTCTCACGTCAGAAAGGTTGTAGGAATTGCCTAATCAACTTCAGGAACTGTTAGACAGGAGTTGTATCGGACCTAGTTTTTCGCTTTGGGAGCCCAGTTACATCCGCGAAGATAAGCCTTTTCGTATGTGCACTGATTATCGAGAACTTAACAAGGTGACAATTAAGAACCACTTGCCTCGACATGTATTGACAACCTATCGACCCGTTGCGAGGGACAAGCTTCCATTCGAGGATTGACTAACGAACGAACTATCATCAGATGGAAGTCCAAGGGGAGAATTCTCGTAGAAACGGCATATCGAACGCAATACGGCCATTGCGACTTTGTACACCATGACCATCGAGTTAATCAACACACCAGCAGCTTTATGGACCGCAAGAATCGACCGTGTTTATTGATGACGTTTTGGATCATTACCAGGAGGAAAGAACAACATGGGCGGCATTTGTATCTTATTCTAAAGCTCATGAGGGAGGAGCCACTCCGCGTGAAGTCTTGTTAAATGTAACTTCTGGATTCGAGAGGTACCTTTTTGGTCATATAATCAACGAAGTGGGAATACACGTGGATCTCGCTAAGACCCGTTTCGGTTAGAAACTGATTGACACCAAAGATTTCTGAGGGGATACAGCAATCCCTTGGTTTCGCTAGATACTATCGCAGATTCATCATCGGATTTTCGAAGGTTGCGCAACTTTAACCTCTTTATCACAACAGGGTGCTATGTATTTGTGGAGACAAAACATGAATTCTTGAACAATCTTTCCTGAAATCCAAATCTACAGCACTGATCTACCAATCTACCTGAGAGCTGCGGTGATTTCTAGAGTGGATTAGATATCTGATGTTGGATCAGATTCCTCGTTATACGCCGATGCAACACGAGAAGGTGATAGCTTATGTAGTGGACTTACAAGAAGAATTGCACGAGTCACAACTGGCGGTGGAAGCCATAGTATTTGGAATCAAATTGGAGGCATTTCTTGGGCGATACCAAATGCACTACTTAGATCGATCACAAGAGCCTCCTGTGTACCCTGGTTTTGAAAAGAGCTAAACTGGTGATGGCATCGCTGGATGGAACCTTTGAAGGACTTTGACTACGGAACCTAAACGCGTATGAGCTTGCAGCTCACCATCGACTCTAGCATACACAATCAGATTTTCCCTGTTCAACCCGAAGTACTGAAGGAAGAAATTTTCAATCTGGGTCCATGCGGGGCATGGAAGAGCAGCTTTCGGCAAGCCGGACGATATCCGCTACTTCATGGAACGAATATGGATCCAACTATACGGCAATCGTAGGGAACTTGTGTGAGTGAAGCACATCAGCCTCGGTATTCTAGTCATCTGGGTTTGGATGGAATATACTAGGATCGAAGGATCTTGTACTGGCAACTGGGCTTGAATGCCTACATAGTGAAGCATGTGAACGACGTTTGTCTTGTGCGAAAGTCAAGGTGGGACATCAGAAACCTTTTGGTTGTGTCAGTAATCGGAAACACCTATTCGGAGATTGAAACAGATAGCCATGGATTTTGCCGCTGGCTTACCTAAATCTCAGAACGGAACCGATATCACCTGAGTGATCGTTGATTGTCTCACATAACCAGCACACTTTCTTGCAATCAAGGAAACTGACGAGTCTTCACAGCTTGTGAATATTCCTCTGAGATAGGCGGTTTTAGGCACGGGGTGCCAACTCCTGATACCTTGATTTTGGTTTATATCTGATTGATGGCAGACTAAACACAACATCCTCGACTCACGTCTAGACATGAGCATTTTTTACCACCATAGGATGAACGGTCTGAGTAAACAAACCATCCTGACGCTCGAAGACGTGTTGCGAGCATGTGTGTGATGGACTTTAGTAAGAGTTAGAAGGACACTTACCTATGGTTGAGTTCTACTGTAGCAGTCACCATTCTAGTATTCAGACGGCTTTGTTTAAGACATTGCATGGACAGTAACGCTAATCTCCTTGTTGGGTTAAGGTGGGTGACAACCTAATCACAGATCCAGGATGTGTACTCGAATCACTTGGGAAGATTGTTTAGATTGGAAGTCATTTGGCGGCAGCGCGTGACCATCAGGAAAGTTGATAAGCTAAGGAGACACTGGAGTTCGCTGCAGGCGAACGTGTCATGATCGAAGGTCTCACCCTGGGAGGGTGCGGTACACTATGGAAAACGTGGCAAACTTAGTTTACGATACGTTGGGACAGTTGGATTTCTGGAATGAATCGGGGATGTGACTTACAAACTCGGGTTACCCGACGAAGTTGATAATGTGCATGATGTCATTTAGGTAGTGGTTGTCCGATGAAACGCTTGTGATACCCTTATTAGAGTCTGAGATTAATGACAAGTAGCAGTTGTTGAGGAATCTACTGAAATCACAGAACAGGACGTCCTGAATTGTTAGCATAGTCGAATTTCAATCGTGAGAGTTCATTGGAACTCAAAACGTGGACCGGAGTTCACATAGGAACGAAATGATCGGAGTAAGCTCTAGCATCCTCAATTGTTCAAACGGTTGCATCAACTTCTGACATCATTGGCGAATTTCGAGACAAAATTCCCTTTCAAGTTGGGGATGATGTTGTACTTGAGGAAAAACCCACAATCATCCTGATCTAACATCTTGCTTCCTGGATTACTTATCAAATTTTGGGACGAAATTTCTTTCAACTTGGGGATGATGTGACAACCCGAGATTTCAAGTCCTTTCAGCTACGTATCACTCGTTCAGTAATTCTGTTTTGGTAAATCGCTTTATGTTGTGAAATGTGTAATTGTTTGTTGTAAGATTATGGAGGCTTAATAATTATAACTGTTCAAGGATTGTGCCCGCGAAACATGTATGGCGAAAGATGTGTTTCGGCTAAACATGTGTTTCGTCTATGGACATTCTTTCGCCGATAAGGGCTTCGGCCCAACCCATTTTGTGGCCCAACTGTTAGACGCTATGTAATTATATAACCTTTGCAACCGCTAGAAAACCCTTGAATCTCCCCTCCCTCTCCTTCCTGTGCGAATGCGATTGTGGGTGCTGTGAAGCTCTCTATCTCTCTCTCTCTTTCCAAACATCTCTTCATCCTCACATATCACGGTTAGTACGATTAACCATTAAATTAAACTGTGTCAATTGTTGTTATCGGTTATGTAGTTATACGTGAATCTGTGTGTACATGTATACGATTAAAACATGATCTTTAGAGCTTTGAAGCAGTTAGTGATGCCTGATATCAGTTAGATTGAGGATGACATGTTGTGAACATGGTGGTGTTGTGTGTATCTTGATGATCCTTGTTTCCTGTTGGATAGTTAATCAAGTATGCTAGTAAACTGTTAAACCGAATTGTATAGTAATAGTGCAGGATTAAAATTATGAGAAACGATAAAACTGTTGTGGTTGTTTGTGATTTGATGAATGACGGCAAGTAGGTAAGGCGGTGGCTGATCTGTGATGCACTCCGACGAAACATGTGTCCTCGACGAAACATGTGATGTTTCGTCATATCCAAACTCGATGAAACATGTAGTGTTTCGTCATATGCAAGCCCGACGAAAGATGGAGGTGTTTCGCCATAGGGGGTGTTTCGCCATAAGGGTGTTTCGTGGAGGTACTGTTGGTTAACAGACATAATAGTAATTCATGATGTGTATGCTGATGAATGTTTATGTTGGTGGAATCCTTTTGTTGCATGTTAATAATATTAACTGAGAATAAGAAACTTGATTGGGCTCTTGTGAATAGCAAACCACCTGTTAACTGTTGTAATGTGACATACACGTGAAACGTGAACTTGTATGAGATTTGGGTATTGACTATGTGTTACACTTGTTATGTGATTTTACGACAAACAATGGATTGCATGCTTAGCAGTTACGATTCGTAAAAGGATGTGTGTTGTACTTGTATGCTACTTGTGTAACGTGTACTATGAATACGTGATTTGGATATATGTTCACGAAACTGATTATCTGTAGTAACCACAGTAGGGTTTGGTTGACCAACTGGGAACGGGTAATGTCACGTAACATACCGAGCAAATCTAAGGTGAGTTCAGTGCTCTTTTTCCAAGCATGCATCCCGGGGAGGGACATCTGGTAAACGTTCCGGGGAGAAATGTCGGGTAATGGGTTTGACTGGAATGTTAAACCTGGGTTGTTGGTTAATACACGTCTATATCTATCACTCAAGTCCCTCCTACCGATTTTTGCCGGAGAGGCAACGGGGTATTAGTTAATAGCGCTATTTAGGTTTGGCACCCTTACACCGCACCGAGGAGGTCGGGAGTGAACTAATGACCACCATCTTGACCATTGCTTTGATAGAGGCATTGGAGTTTAGGGCAAATAATCTGGAGCCATCGGCGGTAAGCGTGTGATTAACAACATCGAATCTGTGAAACGTTTTATTCTGGTAACTGGTATCTAAACACGTTAACAAAACTTTAAACTCACCAGCGTCGTCTGACACACTTGTCTGCATGCTTGCAGGTCTGTAGGGTTATATCATGGAACTTGCTGTCTGGAAGGCTGGAGTGGTCATGGGCCGAGATACATGAAATCGCAACACAAGTCTAATGGTTTACGTACACGTGGTTTATGAAACACTTAACAAATGAGTTATGCTTTCGCTGTATATGTTGAAATACATTTAACGTATTGTAATTCTTTATGTTAATTAATGAAAGTTTTTATTTAAGAATCTTGATATAAGTTCAATGTGATTGGTGGCTAGATCCTGGTACGTCACACGTCCCGCGGGGTTTCCGCATGTGGTATTTTGGGGGTGTGACACATTCTGCTCTCGTTTACCCTCTCTCTCTCTACACATATTCTTTTACTCCCAAACCGGGACTTATTCTCATGCCAGAGGGTGGTTACAGGAATAACCCCATTCCTGTAACGAGTCCTAACGGTGTTCTGTTTTGAAGTCAGCTGTTCGGATCACCAAGAGTTGAAGTCCTGGTCGGAGCATGCCGTTCAGGTCTGTGTTTCTTCATTGGCGCCATCCGTGGGACCATTCGGTAACATCTGTGAACTTAGACCCAATGGCAAGCGATCAGAACACGGAAACAGTACCAAACCAAGCAGTGATAACCAGCAATCCGTTGCTGGTAACGACTTCGGTGGTTACCACCATGCCGGCTTCACCCGCCATAACCAGGTCTTTGGACCAGGAGTTTGAAGCGGTTTCACCACCGGGGTTCGCGAACGCCTCAGTTACTCCCTCTGGGACGGCAGCTGTGGACCCCCTTGCATACACCTCATGGCAGTTACGGCCGGTGGTTCCAACCACTACAACCACCACTATTTCTACCCCAGCGTAGACGACAAGTGCACAGACTATACGTCACAGCACCATGCCCGTTATCACATCCGCAGGTCTAGGCAACATTACACAGCCGATGAGCATGGCCCATCAACGTGGAAGATGATGACCTTACCAGGCCTTACAAGCCTGCGGACGCTACTTTCAGGTCCAAGTTTACAAGGAGAATCGCTGAAGCCACTATTAAGGAGAAACCTAAGATGCCCCAGACAGTGGGCAAATACGATGGGTTAAGCGACCCTGATGACCACCTCAATTTGTTCAAAAGCACGGGAGAGGCAGGCTGCTGGCCCATACCTCTCTGGTGCAAGATGTTTGTTTAAACGCTGGTAGGGGCAGCATGAGTATGGTAGGATAGCCTTCCTGTGGGGGAAATTGACAGTTTTGAAGATTTAGGGGCCAAGTTCCAGCTACAATTCAGTCAACAAAGGCGACACACAAAAGATCGAAACGAACTCCTCTATATTCGTCGGCGAGACAATGAGACGGTGGAGAGTTTCATCGTTAGATTCAACAAAGAAAGCCTGGCAATCCCAGGTATAACAAATGATCTGGCCTGCGGTACTTTCCTACAAGGAGTAAACGATGACGAGCTGTTAAGGACACTGTATGGAAGGGATGGCGTGCCCTCCACCATAGATGAAATCCTGAGAATAGCCGAAGTGTATGTCACACAAGAAAAGACTATGGCAGCCAATCACGCTGCTAACAGGAAAAAGGAAGCACAAAAAAGCCAGGACGATAGAGAGCAACGAAACTCTAAGAGCAAGAACAGAGGAGACAGGTTCCAGAAAAGTGATAGGTCAGACTCACGATATGACAGATCCAGGAGCTCATATTCAAGAAACGAATCCTCCTCCAAGTCAAGGTCTGAATACCTTAACCTGAGTAAAACGCCGGCAGAAATTCTGGCTTCTGAGAACCTGAAGCTCAACCCTCCCAAGCCATTGAAAGACGCGCCCAATAAAGACACCAGCAAATATTGTGAATATCACAAGGGCAGTGGCCATGATACTAACGATTGCTATCAGTTGAAGAAGAAAATCCAATACTACGTGAAGACGGGTAAGTTGGCTCACCTGGTTCGAGATATAAAGTCGGGTCTGCTCCCTAACAAGGAAGACGCTGACAAAGAGGCGGGCAAGACACAGCGGGAATTAAACATGGTTTACGCTGATAAAGGAAAGGGAGCAAAACGGAGTTTTTCCACGCTCGAGCCCTGGATGCTGGCAACCATGACAGTCTGTCACATCCCCAAAATCCACAAGCGGAGTATTACCGCAGGAGGCGTGACTGACCAGGATCCAACCACCAATCATATTGAACAATGTAATTAAATAAATAAAAGTCCAACCACACAATATAATTGGTGTTCAAAACAAGTTAATCAAATTCAAGTTATTAGCGGAAGCATAAAGTTTAAAACCAAAAAACAAAGTATAAGTTTAAGAGTTCAAATGTTTAACATGGAACTCAACAGTCCATGTCCCACAACGACTCCTGCTCCCATGCAAGCTCCGGCTAAGCATCTAACGACCTGCAAGGCATGTAACAACGAGTCAACAACAAAGTTGAGCGAGTTCACAGTTGGTTGTCCATTTTAAAGTTGTTCCAAAAACCACGAGTTCATTCAAAAACCATGAGTTATCCAATTCATTGTTTCCCAAACCATAATCAGTGGGGGCTACCCCATGTAACCACTAGACCGTTATCATATCGACAACTGACTGGAGTATGTTGTGCCCTACGTCAATGTCTATCATCATTTACTAAGTGCCCAGATCCATTAGTCCACTCCCGTCCTCTGCGGCACGGTGTGAGGCTTGTCAAACCTAATAGCGCTATTTAACTAATGACCCGCTCGCCATTGGCCCGGCGATTAAGTCGATATAAAAATGAGGGACTTCATGATAGAGTTTTGTCTAGTAAGTTATATGTTGTCGTCCTTCCAACTGAGGACGGAGGTGTGTAATCTACCCAAGGAGAATAAGCAGGTTAAATGTTGTCATCCTTCCCAACGAGGAGGGAGGTACATATTCTACCCAAGGAGAATATGCAGGTTTCGTTTTAGTTTCTTAACCCATTCCCAAACCACTCGGAATCCCATGCCTTATAGAAAGTGTGAACTCACCTTGGATTAGCTCGGCAGATAAATGGTCACTTGAGCTAATGTGGTCAACCACGTCCTAACATGGTTACCATACAAGTCAGGTTCATGTTCAAGTAATGCACAAAACTCCTACACGTATCTAACACGTAGCACGTAAAATATTATAATATCTATATATGTACTCATGCATGCAAAGTGTCGCTATTCGAAATAGTGGCCACATTTTTATCACAAATTACACAATAAATCTTGTCACAAAATTTCAGCTTTTTGGTGCATTTTCGGACAATTTGCGGTGCGTTAATCGGGACCGTTCGGGCACTGGATAGTTACCAAAAAATTACAAAACGTTTCAATCGATCCAAATATTATTGTATCAAAATCTCGGGATCCAATTCATCACCAATTATTTTATAAAATTCATTTACCGGGCTGCAATCAGATTCGTCACTTTCTGACTGCAGTCCACGGAAAAATTCATTTAAAATTCATCGTAAGTCCGATTGACGAAATTCTAGTTGGAGAATTACAAAGACATCAGTGGCCATCTACAGTACAAATTTCATTGCAAAACTCCAATTACGCAGCAAGTTATGACCCAAAACATATGACCCATTTACTGCAGATTTTTGCAGCTTCAGTGTTTGTTCGTAAATAATTCGTTAAACATATCAAACGGTGTCGAAAAATTATGATTCTAGTGCCATATGATTCGTATTTCAAAATCACACGTGATAGACTCAAGAAAACCCAATTTCTATTATATTATGACCTGGTTACAGCCAACCGAAGTTGGCTGTAATGTTCTGGCAGAACCTGTTTAGTCATAAATCTTCTTATAAACGAGTTTCCGGGTTTCTCTACCGTGTTATACCGTTATAATATCAACTCTACATTATTCATAACAGGTTATATGTTGTTTATATCAGGTTCATCATAAAAAATTTAGCAGGATCATCAAGCATATCAAACCCTACTCCATACATATGTGTCTATCCATGCATCAACATTATTACTGGTTATCCTATATAATTTTCATAGACTCTAGACCATAAGTTTCCATCATAAACATCAAGAATCATCAACAATCATCATGAATCATAAAACGCAGCCCAGTTTTAAGCTATTACAAGAACCAAAATCAAACTATAAGGATTACCGAGTCAATGAAGTGAATGCGGATCGCTAGACGCCTAAACCGAATGAGGAAGAGGACTTCTTGAGCCTTACTTGTCGACTAGATGGTAGTAGAGGGAGACAGAAGTTGAGATTGCAGGTTTAGGGTTTTGAGAAAATATATAGGAGATTATGCAATAAGTAATCTAATACTGAAACATTGTGGGGCGGTTTGAGGGTTTCTCATTTGGGCCGAAGGGGTGACATGGGATTGGCTTACATGGGCCGTAAAAGAGGAGGGGAAAAAAGTGGGCAGCAAAGCAACGATGCATGATGTTTGTTGTCTTTTTTTTATTATTAAACAATTTCTTTTTTTCTCAAATATACACACATGCATACGTAGAATATGGGTTGAGATAAAGGGAATTATTATCACAATTGTTATTATTACTTTTCTTACAATTACTAATGCATAAGGTTTATGATATGATTAAAATATATTATACTTTATTATATGCCATGATTCGAACCTTAAGGGTTTCAAGTTACGCGGGTTATATCATGGTTCAAACAGTTCGGGTCAGTTCAACGCGATATGGATTTGGTTCGCATACTCGTTTTTATAATGTAAACTAATAATATAATTTAGTTAACTATAAAATTAACTCGTCAAATAAAATAAGTATGTAGGTTCGATTTATAGATAAGAAAATGAACGGTTTACACCTCGAAGTTACGGGTTGTCACATCATCCCCAAGTTGAAAGAAATTTCGTCCCGAAATTTAGCAAACAGTCACTGAGGAAGCTAGTTGTGTTGAGTGTTTTCCTGGGGTATCACATCATCCCCCCATTGGTTTGGAATTTCGTCCCGAATTTCCGGAGTAACTTCAGTACTGGACTCACCTTTCTTAAACAACTGGGGGTATTTGCGTTTCATTTGGTCTTCTCGTTCCTAGGTGAACTCTGGGCCATGACGGGAGTTCCAACGAACTCGAACAAGGGGTATCCTGGTACGTTTGAGGGTCTTGATCTCCCGGTCCGTAATTTCCACCGGTTCCTCGACGAAACGTAACTGGTCGTCGATAGTGAGTTCCTTGAAAGGAACGATGAGGGTCTCACCTGACAGACACTTCTTCAGATTTGACACGTGGAATACGTCGTGAACACCACTGAGCTCTTCGGGCAAATTCAGTCTGTACGCCACCTTGCCGATTTTCTCAGTGATTTCGAAAGATCCGACATAACGCGGATTAAGCTTGCCTCGCTTGCCAAAGCGAACCACACCTTTCCAAGGTGAGGCTTTTAATAGCACTCAATCCCCAACCTGGAACTCGAGCGGTTTCCTGCGCCTATCAGCGTAGACTTTCTGACGGTCACGAGTTGCCGCCATCCGTTGTCGTATTTGGGCAATCTTTTTCGTTGTGTCGACGACGAGTTCTGGGCCAGTGATTTGGCTGTCACCAACTTCTGCCCAGCATAAGGGTGATCGGCATTTCCGTCCATACAACGCCTCGAACGGAGTAGCCTGGATGCTAGTGTGGTAACTATTTTTATATGTAATCTCCACCAAAGGTAAGTGCCTTTCCCAGCCGTTACCAAAGTCGATTACACATGCTCGAAGCATGTCTTCAAGAGTTTGGATGGTGCGTTCGGTCTACCCATCCGTCAACGGATGATATGCTGTGCTCATGTCAAGACGCCAAAGGATTTGTGCATCGCCTGCCAAAAATCAGAGGTAAAACGTGGATCTCGATCAGAAATGATGGAGGTTGGCACCCCGTGCCTCGAAACTACTTCCTTCAGGTAGATGTCTGCTAGGGTAGAGAACTTGTCCGTTTCTTTGATAGCCAGGAAGTGTGCAGACTTGGTTAATCGATCCACTATCACCCAAAATGGTATTGTTTCCTTACTGAGATCTAGGTAAGCCAGTAACGAAGTCCATGGAAATTTGCTCCCATTTCCATGTCGGGATCTCTGGTTGTTGAAGTAGACATGATGGCTTCTGGTATTCAACCTTGACCCTAGCACAGGTCAGACATTTACTAACATAGGTCGCTATGTTAGCTTTCATATGGGGCCACCAGTAGAGAGTTCTGATGTCTTGGTTCATCTTGCCAGAACCAGGATGCACCGGGTAGCGAGACTTGTGTGCTTCGCCCATCACAAGTTCTCGTAAGTTTCCAAATAATGGAATCCAGTCACGTTCTATGAAGTAGTGGGTACCATTTTCCTTGGGTTTTAAGTCGCTTTTCCATGCCTCGCATGGACTCAGCTAAAAGGTTCCCTTCTTCCGATGCTTCAACCTGAGCATTACGGATTTGGGCGGGAAGACTGGAGTGAATAGTAAGCTGTAACGCACGTACACGCTTAGGTTTGGTTTCCTTACGACTGAGGGCGTCAGTCACAACATTGGCTTTGCCTGGATGGTACATGATTGTGCATTCGTAGTCGTTAAGGAGTTTGACCCCTCGTTACTGTCGCATGCTCCACTCCTTCTGGTCGAAGATATGCTGGAGACTCTTGTGATCGGTGTAAATAGTGCGCTTGGTACCGTACAATTAATGTCTCCACATCTAAAGAGCAAACACCACTGCTCCCAACTCCAATTCGTGAGTAGTGTAGTTCTTTTTGTGAATCTTGAGTTGGCGTGATGCGTAAGCAATGACCTTCTCACGTTGCTTCAACACCACCATGTCCTTGAATAAACGCATCACCATAAACAATGAATTCGTCTAAGCCTTCAGGTAATGAGAGAATGGGAGCGCTACAGATCTTTACCTTCAACTGTTGAAACGCGGATTCCTAAGCAATCCTTTGGGCTAGAGTTATGAGGGTTTGAGCATACAATCAAGAAAACGGGCTTCGTGACGTCAAAAGTCGTACGTTGGAGACTTAACGTGGGGTTGTTTGTGTCGTAGGAGCTCCATGGTAAGGTGTGGGTGTCGTTCGGATCCTTACTAGTTCTTCAAGTGGATTCGGATGTCGTCAAAGAAAACAAGGGACATATCTATCGTGTCTGAGGATCCACATCGACCGTATCAAGATCAAGGAAAAGTACCTGGGGTATCATCATGTTTATGGCCTAATGCTCACTGAGTAACGTTCATAGAGCGTAACTTGTCCAAGCGACTGTCCGCTGGGAACACTTTTAAGAACGTAGGGCTCAAAAGTATAACGTGTATGGGTGGGGAAACATGAGAAAGGGTAGCCGCAATCGATGAATAAGCGTTTAATAATCCCTATCAGGGGTTTATCTGATGTCGAAGATACAACTGGTTGTACGCAAGTTGGGTATAGTTAAGATAAAGTATGTCGTTGATCAAATATAGTTGTCACGGGGTTAAATCAATCAGAACAAGAATTCAACATAGCAGCATGGTTGTCGTACAAGTGTGTAGTGTTAGGATTCACTGAGACTTCCACCAAAAGTCGTTGGACTCGCCCACATGCGAAGGAGGAACAATTCACCTGAATCCATGAACTTAGGTGTGTTTGTGATTCATCAAGTAAGCAACCAAGTTAGGGGAAGTTCCTTGGGTCGTGCGAATGAATCCAAATTACGTCTGCGTAGTCGTGAGGTTCCAAAGGAAAGACGCGAAAACGTGTTCAAGGGAGTATGATCGTATCAACAATCAATCACCACCCTCAAGGTTTCAAGGAGTGATCTCCAATGATCGAAAGTCGAGCCTTCCATATTCTCTAAGCTAGAGCGTGTTCGTTTCAGTATCTCAGCATGGAGTAGCGAGAACGTAATGTCACTGTGGTAAGAGAGTGATTGTTTGGTCTGAGCCAATAGTAGAAATTGGACATATCATTAATCAATAATCATGTGTTGGTGCAAGAGCTAGTGCAAAGATTCCGCATATGCAAGAAAAACGATCATGAAATTAAAGTACGTCTCTTGTAGTGTAAGGTGGGTCAAGTAAACGTATAAGTTATCGTGTTCTCCGGTAGGTTGAGTGATCCATATCTCCGTCCCCAAATGTCCTGAAGACTATTTCTCCAGTAATGGCATCCATTCGCTAAGTTGGGTATAATAGAGAGCTAATCAAGTAGAATAAGAATAAACCATCCAACAGGGTAATAAGGTAGTCTTGTGATCGGTGAAAATCATGGTATGGTTGTTGGCGTTTCGTTAAATCAGTTGCCAATCGAAGGAACAGGGAATTAATGAGGTTCATATGAAGAATCGAGCGAAAACAGGGGTCCAACAATAATCGAAGAATTCAACCAAGTAACCTGTTGCATAGAAGCAATTCTAGTAGTGAGGTATGGCGGCACGACACAAAAAGGGAAGTTCGTTGCATCACGGTCACGGAAGTATATCACTTGTCCAAACCAGAATTTGGTTGGTAGGGTTGCGAGTTGCAAAACGACAAACGCGTGTAACTATGGCTGCTTCGTTTCTGGTAACGACGACCGGTGGAGATGATGAGGTTCGTCAACAGGGATGTGTGGGTATAGTTCTCCTAACCCCGAGTTCGTTTGAACCAGGTCTGGTCCTCGTGAATGTTGATGTACAAACCGAATGTACGGAGGGTCAAATGGTGACGTCATGTCGAGATAAGCGTATGAATAGATAGAACGCATATACGATTGTCATAGCAGGGTGATGAGAAATCAGAAAGGGGTTTGACCACCACTTGTCAAATAATTAAATAGTTGTGTGTCATAAAGGACGCAGTAGGGCTAACAGGCAGCATGCTACTACTCTAAATAAACATACCATAAACAACACATTACACAAAAGTGATCTAGCAAGTAGGCAATATAAACTTAAATCACATCACCTAAAGTGTTGAGCCTTGCACGTGGAGCGAAGCATCATTGTGGATTGTTGAGCACTGTACAGGTTATAGTTTGGTTTTGTCAAAAAGCTTTTCCCTTTTTAAAACCAAGTTCACTATAACCAATGGCTCTGATACCAATCTGTCACACCCCCAAAATCCACAAGCGGAGTATTACCGCAGGAGGCGTGACTGACCAGGATCCAACCACCAATCATATTGAACAATGTAATTAAATAAATAAAAGTCCAACCACACAATATAATTGGTGTTCAAAACAAGTTAATCAAATTCAAGTTATTAACGGAAGCATAAAGTTTAAAACCAAAAACCAAAGTATAAGTTTAAGAGTTCAAATGTTTAACATGGAACTCAACAGTCCATGTCCCACAACGACTCCTGCTCCCATGCAAGCTCCGGCTAAGCATCTAACGACCTGCAAGGCATGTAACAACGAGTCAACAACAAAGTTGAGCGAGTTCACAGTTGGTTGTCCATTTTAAAGTTGTTCCAAAAACCACAAGTTCATTCAAAAACCATGAGTTATCCAATTCATTGTTTCCCAAACCATAATCAGTGGGGGCTACCCCATGTAACCACTAGACCGTTAACATATCGACAACTGACTGGAGTATGTTGTGCCCTACGTCAATGTCTGTCATCATTGACTAAGTGCCCAGATCCATTAGTCCACTCCCGTCCTCTACGGCACGGTGTGAGGCTTGTCAAACCTAATAGCGCTATTTAACTAATGACCGCTCGCCATTGGCCCGACGATTAAGTCGATATAAAAATGAGGGACTTCATGATAGAGTTTTGTCTAGTAAGTTATATGTTGTCATCCTTCCAACTGAGGACGGAGGTGCGTAATCTACCCAAGGAGAATACGCAGGTTAAATGTTGTCATCCTTCCCAACGAGGATGGAGGTACATATTCGACCCAAGGAGAATATGCAGGTTTCGTTTTAGTTTCTTAACCCATTCCCAAACCACCGGGAATCCCATGCCTTATAGAAAGTGTGAACTCACCTTGGATTAGCTCGGCAGATAAATGGTCACTTGAGCTAATGTGGTCAACCACGTCCTAACATGGTTACCATACAAGTCAGGTTCATGTTCAAGTAATGCACAAAACTCCTACACGTATCTAACACGTACCACGTAAAATATTATAATATCTATATATGTACACATGCATGCAAAGTGTCTCTATTCGAAATAGTGGCCACATTTTTGTCACAAATTACACAATAAATCTTGTCACAAAATTTCAGCTTTTTGGTGCATTTTCGGACAATTTGTGGTGCGTTAATCGGGACCGTTCAGGCACTGGATAGTTCCCAAAAAATTATAGAACGTTTCAATCGATCCAAATATTATTGTATCAAAATCTCGGGATCCAATTCATCACCAATTATTTTATAAAATTCATTTACCGGGCTACAATCAGATTCGTCACTTTCTGACTGCAGTCCACGGAAAAATTCATTTAAAATTCATCGTAAGTCCTATTGACGAAATTCCAGTTGGAGAATTACAATGACATCAGTGGCCATCTATAGTACAAATTTCATAGCAAAAACTCCAATTACGCAGCAAGTTATGACCCAAAACATATGACCCATTTACTGCAGATTTTCGCAGCTTCAGTGTTTGTTCGTAAATAATTCGTTAAACATATCAAACGGTGTCGAAAAATTATGATTCCAGTGCCATATGATTCGTATTTCAAAATAACACGTTATAGACTCAAGAAAACCCAATTTCTGTTATATTATGACCTGGTTACAGCCAACCGAAGTTTGCTGTAATGTTCCTGCAGAACCTGTTTAGTCATAAATCTTCTTATAAACGAGTTTCCGGGTTTCTCTACCGTGTTATACCATTATAATATCCACTCTACATTATTCATAACAGGTTATATGTTGTTTATATCAGGTTCATCATAAAAAATTTAGCAGGATCATCAAGCATATCAAACCCTACTCCATACATATGTGTCTATCCATGCATCAACATTATTACTGGTTATCCTATATAATTTTCATAGACTCTAGACCATAAGTTTCCATCATAAACATCAAGAATCATCAACAATCATCATGAATCATAAAACGCAACCCAGTTTTAAGCTATTACAAGAACCAAAATCAAACTATAAGGATTACCGAGTCAATGAAGTGAATGCGGATCGCTAGACGCCTAAACCGAATGAGGAAGAGGACTTCTTGAGCCTTTCTTGTCGACTAGAGGGTAGTAGAAGGAGACAAAAGTTGAGATTGCAGGTTTAGGGTTTTGAGAAAATATATAGGAGATCATGCAATAAGTAATCTAATACTGAAACATTGTGGGGCGGTTTGAGGGTTTCTCATTTGGGCCGAAGGGGTGACATGGGATTGGCTTACATGGGCCGTAAAAGAGGAGGGGGGAAAAAGTGGGCAGCAAAGCAACGATGCATGATGTTTGTTGTCTTTTTTTTATTATTAAGCAATTTCTTTTTTTCTCAAATATACACACATGCATACGTAGAATATGGGTTGAGATAAAGGGAATTATTATCACAATTGTTATTATTACTTTTCTTACAATTACTAATGCATAAGGTTTATGATATGATTAAAATATATGTAGGATCGAATAACGACCAAAACGAGTCTTTCAGAAGAGTTCTAGACCAAAACGAGAGGCGGAATCAGACGTTTCGGTGTCGGTTCAGCTTGATTTGCACTAGAAAGTAGTTTAACCGTCTTGTTTATTGATATGACACGTTTACAGACCTGTAGACACTTCAGCAGAGCTTCGCTGCTGGAATGGGAGAAGTTACAAATGAAATGAAATGACTAAACTCCCTATTTATAGTATTTCTAATTCCCCTTGAAAGTGCCACTATCTAATTCCCCTTGAAAGTGCCATGTCTATTTCGTAGGGAATAGACATTTCGTGGGAAATGATCTCTAAAACTCTATTTTCCTGAACTACGTGACTCGATCTAACTATTTTATTACAAGACTCGATACAAGACGAAGTCGACAGACGTATGCATCAACAGACTCCCCCTCGGATGTTGACGAGTCTTAAGTGTTGAGTCTTCAACGTCTTCAGTCTTTATCAGTCTGATCGCTCTCTGAAGAATCTGACAATGTTGGCATCCTCAAACTTTATCTCTTTCTCCTCCTCTTCAGCATCAACATACTCCCCTCGAACAATCTTTCTTCGGATGTCTTCAGACTCCCCCTTTCGATTTGCTGGGATCGCCGTCTGGCTTGTTGAAATCACATAGTCCTCAGGTATCAGAACCTGGCTCTCTATCACTCAGAATCAGGATCGAAATCTGGCATACCTGCACATACTTAACCCAGAAATATATTTCACAAATTTAACATTTGACAAATTTATATGTACAGACTCTCCTCTTCGAATTAATCTAGAATGATATATCAATGATAGAAACCTCAGATGACCACTTGTATACACATGTTCAAAAACTTTTCTCAATTAAACACAATCTTCCACTCACCACATGCTCATCATGTTTAGCACTTGGAATTTTGACAATCAACTTTCCAATATCAGTTGTCGAAAATCTTTTTGGATTTTTGAATGAAATGAAATGCAGTAAAGAAATATTTACAGACAATATTTTTGTGAGTTTGTGTAAGAGGATCATATCAGTTTTTGACAAGTCACAAGTACCGTTGAGCTTAGTTACACATTAAGAATTAAACAATTCACTTAGATTGCCGATATACTGATCCACTTAAATTCTCACACAATTTCAACTAATTCAGGATATGAGTTAGGTGTTTTAAGAACTTAAACTCATTCATGTGTCCCACCTCTTGAATATACTCCCGTATCCAGATCCCAATATTCAGTCTTACAGGTGAGTATACCACAGATGATATCTGTAAGGGGTTAGATTGCGAAACCGTGAGAGCTCAGATCAGAACTTCCGTTCAGCAGAGAGATGACGGCTCGACTTTTGGTGGGTCCCCTTTAGAGGATCTTTTTTACAACAACATTGATTAGCAATTTTATTGTCTCATCATTTTATGCTGAGGGTGGCGCTATATTTCAAGCAAGCAGTAAAGTATTCTCCAGGGACTAGGCCATTGCTTCCGCAAAATCAGAAGTCCCGGGATAATACCCCAGATATCACTGAGCATAAAGACCTAGTATCTCAGAAAGAGGGACCTTTCAAACGAGATTTCAGGGGTTACCTATATATCCAAGTAGTGTTCCCCATGAAATAAGCAAGTTTGAATTTAAGTTTATATCCCGAAAAAGCTTACTAAATGTGTAAAAACCTATCGGCATATCATCAGTGAGACCGTTTAACACTATTTAAACATTACATTTCTTTAGCATACTGTAACTGTCTACTGATGTACTATCATTTCCTCTTCTTTGACACAAAAAAACTCATTTTTTTATTTTATCATGTTTTTGCCTTTTCCAAATTTTCAAATGTTTTTGGATTTTCTAAAAATTCTTACTCCCCCTAAAATGCAAACACATTTCAGGAAATTTGAAAATAAACAGTACAAGAAAAATTGACAACTGATATCGAATCGCTTCAAATCGCCATCCACTTGGCATAAACAATCATAATTCCCCCTTTCAACAAACTATTTTCTCATAATGATTTCAAAACACTTAAGTTTATTTTAACTAAAATGATTTTTCCGGAAAACAAGTTTTGTTGGGGTTACCACTTGTAAAAAAAGGGTTCATCATATTGTTTTTCAATCATATGTAGGAAATCAAGTACAACTTAATGTCCCTGATTTACCACTTGTAAGTGAAAATCTTCTTCAACCACTTGTAGGTTCACTCACCAACCAAAACCTCATGTAAATCAAAATATAACAATATAAAGATTTCACCTGAATATTTACCATCCAAACATATCAAGAATGATGCTGATTCCTTCTCCACGCTAACCAACCTGGGAGCTCCGGCAAGTCATACTTATCACTTATGAAAAACAGACATCCAAGCTTCACCAAACTTGGATGTTTCCTCCTCAACTTCACTTGGGTAAAATGTTGCTTTCTTTGTTTCATAGAAGTCCTTTACCCCGTTGACCTTACCCTCCACCATTTTTCCAAAAATCTTTTTCACATTTCCATTAAAAGCTTTCTCAACATCAAATTCTTTCTTTTCAGAATAGAATTGATCTGAGATATCAACTTTTCCCATTTTTGATTTAAAATTCTCAGCCCTCAATAGTTGAAAATGAACGTCATCCATTGGCGGTACTGAGTTTTCATCTTTAAACTCAACCTGTGGCTCATCTGACTTTGTGGAATCAGATTCATCGCCAAGTTTCTCATAAAACTTCTTAACAACCCACACTTGGTTGTCATGTTTAGCTCTCTTTTGATAAAAATGAGTCTTTGAACACTCACCAACTTCATATGTTGAATTTTCAAAAATTTTGAATTTCTCAATTGGTGACTCATTTTTCTCAAAAACCTTTTCTTTGAGTTTTTTAGAAACTCCCTGTTTTTTCTTTGTATTCAACTAACAATTTCATGCAATGTGACCAGCTTCATTGCATTTAAAACAGGTTCTAGTATCCTTTCTATGAAAAACTCCAGTTCCTATTCTCTTCTTTTCAGCAAGAAACTCTTGGATTGATTGTCTCCAGAAAGGTTTCTTCTGTTCTTCCTCAGCACTTCCTCCTGAAACAAAATTCATTTTTTATTTAAAATCTCGAACATATTTTTCATTTTTATGATTTTCAGGTGGAATAAAACCTAAAC
This sequence comes from Helianthus tuberosus, assembly GCA_030545235.1. Lineage (NCBI taxonomy): Eukaryota > Viridiplantae > Streptophyta > Magnoliopsida > Asterales > Asteraceae > Helianthus > Helianthus tuberosus. Next base: position 80,828,150 of record CM060363.1, read on the forward strand.
CTTTCTTTTTGAAATTATCGTTATGGTTTGGTTTCTTTTGAAAACCAGAACCAGAACCGTAACCTTTTTTCTTGTTTAAACGTTGTTGAACTCTTGAGGTATAAGGATTAGGATTTTTACCGTTAAGATTTACATCTTTTATTTCAGAAATATTAATTTCTGTCAATTTGAAAACCTTTTTAATCATTTCTGGTTTAACACCTCTTATTGGGAATTCCTCATCAGAATATAATTTGTCTGAATCAATCAATGTATATGCCACTTTGATTGCTTCGTCATTCAAATTAGATTTTGATAACAGGAATTCTTTATTATAAACCCGTTTAACCAACGACTTTGAACTGTTGATTGACGAACTCTTGACGGACGAACTTGAACACCCAGACTCAGACTTTGACTCAGACTTTAACTCCGACTCCTCATCTGTATCCAACACCTGATCAACCACTTTTTTATTAACTCGGACTCATGATCAGTGTCAAACGATGTAAAGACCACATCAATGTTTTCTGGTAATTCATCGGTTATATCGGACTTTAACTTTATATTGACCGCTTTTTCAACTTGCTCCTCATTCGGTTTTCTAGGTGAATACCCTTCCCAAATTGGAGGCGGACACTTGTTATAACTAACACTCTGTTTCTTACCAGTATCCTTCTTCTTTGGCTTCTCATCATCTTTAAATGCTTCAAAACCTGCAACAGTTGGATAAATTCGATCAATGAGATAATCAGAACTAGAATAACTCTGTAATAAACGTCTAATTCTCTCATTTTCAATCTTTTCAGTCTCCAACTCCTGCTGCAACTTTGCACATTCTTCGATGTAATGATTAATTGCCTTCTACTTTGTCATCATCACAGAATTCATCATAGTCAAAGCATCTTCTCTTTCAGAATTTGTCTTTTGAAGACCAGTCACTGTTCTGTTTAGCACATCATACGATTCTTTCACGTAATTAAGATTGAACAATAATTGTTCTTTCATCTTTTCTTGTTCAACCAATTTCTCATCTTTTTCTGCACATTGCTTGCAAGATTCCAAACACTTTAAGCAAGGCTTGATGACTTCCACAATCTTTTCCACTTCGATGACTTTCTCAACCTCAATCACCGGTTCAGTTTTAATCACCTTTTCAACTTTAACTTCTTCTTTTTGAACAATCTCTTCTTTTTGATCAACACTTTCATTCTTCATTTTCTTTTGTTCTTTAGCTGCTTGTCTCTCCTTCAGCTTCTCCAGGCGATCTGCAAAATAAAATTGAAAACTTTCAGGAGATAGATGAGTTTTAGCGATATTAATATGTCTTTCTTCCTCATCATCACCACTATCATCAGTTGGTGATTGATCCAAATCTATCGCTTTTTCAGAATTATCATCTGAAGAACCAGAATCAGATGGTGTTTGATCAAAATCTAATATCTTTTCAGAACTATCATCTGAAGAACCAGAATCAGATGATGTTTGATCAACTACAGTCGCTTCTTCAGATCTTTCATCGGATGAAACAGACTCTTCTTCTTGATTCTTCACATGAACACCAATCGCTTTCATCCAATTGGTAAACAAGTCAGGTTCTTGAACTATCTTTGCCATGAAAGCTTTAAAATTTCCATTCTCATCCGCAAACATATCCCAGCTGAACCCTTCAGGTAATTTTTCATCGTCTTGGTTTATTAAACATGCTTTACTATCAGCTGATATGTATTTGTTCCAATTGAAACCTGGAGCCATTTTCTCATCATCTTGATTAATAATGCCAGAATAAGCTTTCCTATTTGCATCTTCAATCATCTTCCCATGAGCAGTTTGTGTTTCTTTTGTTGATATGGTTGATGAGCAACTTGTTGATATATGGCTTTCCGATAATAATCATCTTTTCCAAAAGGATTCTTTGCTCCACTAGCCTCTTGATTTTTGCACTCTCTCTTAAAATGACATTTCTCCCTGCATCGAAAACACGTAACTTTAGATTTATCAAAACCCAAAGTAGACACATGTGCATCCAGAAAATCATTTCTCCCTGTGATCATTTTAAACTTTTCTGCTCTTCTCAAAACACTAGCTAGACACCATTTGATGTCCATGAGCTCCATTTCTTCAGCGTCTATTTGATCGTAATCCTCTTTTGTCAGCATAGGATTTCCGATCTTCCCTGCAACCAAACCTTCATAGGATTGTAGCACAGTTGCAAGTAACGCCATATGATCTTTCACAATTTCTTCAGAAAAACTTTGACCATCAGGAAGATTCAATGCAATGTTGCACTGTATCACACAACCATTACCACCATTTGAGCTTTGAGAATGAAAGCTTGAAGTTGAACTCTTAGGATTAACACTTGGATATGAAGAAAAACCACTGCTACTGTTTGGACTTGGATCAGCATTTCCAGATGACTCTCCAGCACTAAAAGCAGTTTGAATTTTCGGACTCTTTTCAGCCTCTTGAACATTTCCTTTGTAATACATTTTCACATCTTGTTGACCACTCGGATTACTCATCCTCGCAATCTTTTGTTGTTCAAGATCTTGACCCTCAATCTTCTCGATGAACTGAGAAATCGTCAAAGCATCATAAACTCCGGTGTTTTTCAAGATCATCAAAAATGTACCCCATTCTTTTTTAGGTAAAGCATCAGCTAGTTTGTCGACCCATTCTTCTCGGTCTTTGGTTATGCTTAGCAACGACATGGAACGCACTAAGTGGCAGTATCGTTCAATCAACTTCTTTGTATCTTCTCCTGGTAGACTTGTGAAAAGATCAAATTCTTTCTTAAGCAATGACTTTTTACTTTTGATCATATTTTCACTTCCCTCAAACTTGATTTTAAGAGCATCCCAAATTGATTTTGAAGTTTTGTCATGTTGAAGCAATACAAAGATGTCTTCTTTAATGGCTTTCTGAAGTAGACTAATCATCATCTTTTCAGTTCTGTACATATCTCGTTCTTTGTCATTGAATTCAAAGATTTCTTTCTCAACTTGCAGATCAGTACGTGGTAGAACATACTTCTTCAAAATACACTCCCAAGATCTCAAGTGATTGGCTTGTACCCAGTTCTCAAACCGATCTTTCCAACCGTAATACTCCTCAATGCTCATTAGTTTTGGGGGTTTTTATATAGTTCCAGGTTCGTTTTCTAAGTTCATGTTTTGAGCAATGGTAGCTGGAGTTGTCGGGGATGTCGCAAACGCGTTATAGAACTCGGAATCCATGTTTTGGTATTTGAAATATCACAAACTCAGATTCTTCAAACGAGCTGGTAAACAAATCACCTCGAATCACCTGGATCACCTGTAGATACCAAACAAACAAACACAATCAGTTTAAACACTTATCAATTAACTGAAACAAACTGATACTCGAACTGGTGAATATTTTGTGCAAGCTGAGGTTTAAATTGTCAAACCGTGCAAACCGCTATGACCCGGATCAATTTCAAATGACCTGATTCACAAAAACACGAACTGGACCACTTTCATTCGATCGGAAACAAATCTCATGCAAACTGACTCTTTACAAGTGACCTGGTCACGTTCAATCCATACGGACTGAGTTGTTTAAACGATTTGAACTGAAATCAAGTAACCTTTTCAAACGACCTGACTGTTCAATATGTGCGGACTGAAGAACCTTTCAAACGAAATGAACTATTCACATGACCTGAACCTCGATATTGATCTACTGATATTAATTGGAATGATGAAAGAAATGGGCTTCAAACAACACATTTGTGCCGCTAAAAATTCACATGGGCTGACTTGATCACTTGGACATATCTCATGCATATTCTGTAGAACAAAAACGTTTGGCCGACAATCTATATTATCCAATTAATTCTATTGGACCTCAAAGTCCACTAAACCGACACTTTCAAACATCACAAAAACTTGATTGGACCGAAAAGTTTGTATAGTGGGCTTGACACATGTATAGAATTAATATCAATTGTGTGATTGGGCCGATATCTATTGTAGACTGACACAAGCAGAACTTTGAGTTATAAGGCTATGGGGTGTGGGGGCTCCATGGGGCTCCATCCCTGCCACATAAGCCATGTATAGCGCCCATCACCACACCCTCCAAGGGCGCCATTGATGGGGCTCCATGGTGGTAAAGCCCTATAAAGCCCTTCAGGTGGGTCCCACTAGTTCGACAACCAATCAAATGTTTTTTTTTTAATTTTGTTTAATAGGGGCTCCATCCACACCCTCTAAATTAAAGGGGGGATCCATCGCTGACGTGGATCCTATGTGGACTTGATAAAGCCCCATGGGGCTCCATCCACACCCCATAGCCTAACACGCGACCCTTTAATATTTCACATGGATCAACACCTTTATCTTTTAACGAAATTTGATTGGACCTCAAATGTGCTTGACCCTCAAATGTATCGAATACTGAACCAAATTAAATCAATCACATGCAAACCGATTCCCTATATCTCGAGAACTTTGTTACTTTTTTAAAAAATTGATTGAGCCGTCAAAATCAAATCACGTGAACTATTTTTTTTGATAATCTGATTGTCCCGATTTCTTTAAAACATGAATTGAATCAGAAACTTCAACAATATTACACTGCTTAATGTTCTCTCTTGACCGACCGGAACCCTATTTGCTCGACGGTGATGAAACAGCTTAACTAGTACGCGAGGTTCTCGATTCACACTCCGATTGTGTCTCTGATTCTACCTTTCCTCCTAGTTGGGCTCCGGATTCATCCATTCGCGGTGGGGTGGTCGGCCACGGTCGCTTCGTCTTCTCCTTCCTTTTCTTTTGGTCTATGGCTTCAAGAGTTATCAAGTTCTATGTGGCAAACATCCCAGATGGATGTAGGCCATGGGATTTGGCAACCTTTTTAGGAAAATATGGTGAAATAGCAGGATCTTTTATAGCTAGAAAGAGATCCAAAGAAGGCCTTAAGTTTGGATTCGTTAGTTTCAAGGAGACTAAGGACTGGAACGAAACTTGCAAGGCCTCCAGCTGGGGGGATCTAAACTTAAGATTAACCGTGCCAGATTTGCCAGGGAGAATGAGCTAATGGAGAAGCCTAGAGCTCCACCCCCGAAGTCTCAGTTCGATCCACGGAAAGAAAATATGGTATTCGAGCACTATAACAAGGAGGCATTTGTTAGAAATGGCTATTCGTTCTCGGCGGTTTTGACGAAGAACCTAGACATGCCCTCGAATCCGGTAGTGCAGGAACTGGGTAGTGATATGGTGGTGGACGTGCATGGCGAGACTAGCGCGTTCTTTGACTTGCAGGGTAGAGCGGTGGTGGGGAGAGTAAACGATTTTGATAGTCTGCTTAACTTGAAAGTTAACTTGAAAGTTAACTTGATCGAGGCAGATATTATGGGATTCAAGCTTCACTATCTTGGGGGATTAAACATGATGATATCATTCGAGGATGAAATTGATGCGACCGTGTTCGTTCTTAATGTTAACATGTGGAAAGAATGGTTCGGCTTGTGTTAGAGCTTTATCCAACCGGTATTCAGATCATTGTCCTATAATTCTCGAGTTGGTCGATCTCAACTTCGGTCCCCGTCCGTTCAGAGTTTATAATTCTTGGATTGGGAAGCAGGGTTATGAGGAGACTGTCTTGGCGGCTGTGGAAGGCTTGCAGGTCTGTGATCCTCTCGACACTTATCTTAAATCCAAATTTGCTCGTATCAGGGATTCCCTCAAAATTTGGAGAGACGAATTTTTGAATAAAGAAAGAGAAAGTGAATCTCTGGCCATTTCGGAGCTGGAAAAATTGGAAGAGGAAATGGAATTGAGAGATTTAACGGAAGAGGAAGAATGGTTTATGTCAGAAAATAGGAAAATTATTCAAGAGATCGATGATAGAAAGAGAGCGGATATTAAACAAAGAGCGAGAATAAGGTGGGCGATTGATGGAGACGAGAATTCTAAGTTCTTCCATGCTATGGTTAATAATAGGAAAGCCTCGAACAACATTCATGGTCCCTCGATTGATGGAGAATGGTGCACTAAACCGACCAAAATCAAAAAGGAGATTTTTGCGTTCTTTCGTGAAAAATTCAAAGAGAGCTACAAATATAGGCCGAATTTGCAGTGCTTCAACGTTAAGAAGATATCCGAGGATGATGGTAACATGTTAATTGAACCTTTCTCAAAGTTAGAAATCAGAAATGCGGTGTTTGAATGCGGAGAGGATAGGGCCCCCGGTCCTGATGGTTTCAACTTTAAATTCATCAAACATTTTTGGGAAATTTTTAAAGATGATTTCAATAGAATTTTCACTTGGTTTCACAATCATGGTGTGATTAGTGATGGATGTGGTGCGTCGTTCATTGCGCTTATAGCTAAAGTCCAGGACCCGGTTTCACTCAATAATTTCAGACCTATTAACTTGGTCGGTGTTATTAGTAAGGTGATCTCTAAGGTCATGGCAAATAGGATGAGAATGGTTTTGGACGGGGTTATCTCGGAAACCCAATCGGCTTTCCTTAAAGGGAGATTCATACTTGATGGTCCCCTTATTGTTAATGAGATCATTTCTTGGATTAAGAAGAATAAAAAGAAAGCGTTTTTTCTTAAGATCGACTTCGAAAAGGCCTACGACAACGTTAATTGGCATTTCGTTATCAGTATCCTTTCTCAAATGGGTTTCCCTGAGCTGTGGTGTAAATGGAACTTGGGGATTCTTAAATCGGCCTCTTCGTCGGTGCTTGTTAATGGGGCTCCAACGTTCCTCTTCAGATGTGAAAAAGGCATGAGACAGGGAGACCCTCTGTCTCCATTTCTTTTCCTTGTGGTTATGGAGGCTTTGTCATGTATGATCAATGGCACCAAAAACGCAGATCTAATCAAAGGTATTGTTACTTCCCATGATGGTCCAAACCTATCTCATATCCTATATGCGGATGATTCTATTGTTATGGGGGAGTGGGATAAGCAGGAAGTGGTTAATATTGTGAGAGTTCTCTGGGTCTTCTATGTTTGCTCTGGCCTTAAAATTAATATAGATAAATCCAACTTGTATGGTATTGGTGTGGGAACGGAAGACATTTTAGGTATGGCCAGTGTGGTGGGGTGCAAACCGGATTCCTTTCCTTTCAAATATCTTGGTCTTTCGGTTGGGGCGAATATGAATAGGATCACTAACTGGCAACCTGTTTACGATATTTTCCGTAACCGGTTGGCAAGGTGGAAATCTCAATTACTTTCGATTGGTGGTAGGGTAGTCATTATAAAGTCGGTGTTGGAAAGTCTTCCGTGCTACTACTTCTCGCTATACAAGGCTCCTAAGAAGGTAACTTTGGATCTTGAAGCTATGATTAAGAAATTTTTATGGGGAGGCTCGTTAGAGGAAAAAAAGATGCACTGGGTTAAATGGGATAGGGTCACGTGTCCTAAAAAAATGGGAGGTTTGGGTCTCAACAATCTTTCGGATGTTAATATTTCTCTCTTAATAAAATGGGTATGGAGTTTTAAAACGGAGAATAATAGTCTTTGGAAAAAAGTGATTGTTGCGCTTCACTCGAGCAGGGTTGGCTGGGAAGGATATCCGATAAAAAAATCGTTGATCGGAGCGTGGAATAATATTGTTAAGGTCCTTATTAACGTCAAGGTGGGTGGTATTTTCATTAAGAATTATATTAAAGGCATCATTGGGAACGGTCACAACATTTCATTTTGGTTGGACTCTTGGATCACCGACGAACCTCTCAAGATTAAATTCCCAGATCTGTTCCGCTTAGAGGCTGAAAAAAAATGTTCAGTTTCCGACCGTCTGTATTGCCCTGGATCTGAAGTTGAATTCAAGTGGAAATGGAAAGATGAGGCAGCTGTTTCGGGGTTGTCTGTGTCCTTTTCTCAGCTGTGTAACATCCTGTTCTCGGTTCAGCTTTCGAATAGATCAGACATATGGATATGGTCTCATCAAAAAGACGGTTTTTTCTCGGTTAAGGATGTTAAGACAGTTCTATGCTCGGATAGGAATCGGGGTAACAATTTCGTTTTGGATTGGTGCGGTTGGGTCCCAGACAAATGCAACATACACATGTGGAGAGCGGAAATGGAAAAAATTCCTACAAAGCTTGCATTGAGGAATAGGAACGTTTTGTTCGACGATCCGAGCTGCCCGATATGCAGATCTGCTGCTGAATATGCGGAGCATGTTTTCACTGCATGCTCGATGTCATCGGCTGTTTGGAATGGCATTAGCTTATGGTGCAAGATTCCGTTTATTTATGCGTTCTCGGTTAGGGATCTTTTTGGTATTCACTCGTCTCTCCCGGTCTCGACTAAGAAGAAGGACGCGATATATGGCATCATCATCACAGCGTGTTGGATTATTTGTCGATCAAGGAATAAGTTGGTTTTTTCGAATATCCCGGTTAGAATAGATAGGATTTTGAGCGAAGTTAAAGCTTTAAGTTTCCTATGGTTCTCATACAGATCTAAGTACAAAGGGGTTAGTTGGGAGGATTGGGTTTCCTTTGTAAATATGTAATTGCTTGTAGTGTTGTTTGGTCGGCCCGGTTTGGGTCGGCTTGTTGTTAATGAAGTTTACGTTTCAAAAAAAAATGAATTGAATCAAAGACATAATAGATCTGACACTTCACATGGGCTTTCAACACCACTAATCAAATGTCCGACAAACTTAATTCACAATTTCAATCTTATTGGATCTCCTTTTTGAATCACATGCAATTACTTGATTTTATAGCCGACACATTCAATATTACTTAATTCTCATTGGCCGATGACAATACAACACGTGAAGACTGTTGGTTTTTCAAACTGATCGATGTAAACTGAATCAACTCTTCAAACGAAATACCACTATCAAACGGAATATGTAATCTCAAGCGGAATAAAGTGTTTTTCAAACGGAATTACAACTTTCAAGTGGGATCTTCAAACGAAATAAACACACTTCAAACGGGATATGTCATTTTCAAACAGAAATAGATGTTTTCAAGCGAAATTAATGTGTTTTTCAAACGGAATAAGATTTTTTCATGCGAAATCGGACAGAAAAATTCAGATTTCTCTCAAACGGCTTTGAATTAAGCTCTGAAACTTTGTAGGGTTGTAGATCAGGTGTTTTCGCACAACATATCCAAAAATCAGCCGATTTGGACCGTAAAAACCCGTTCGATTTGACGAAAATCAGTTAAAAACGTGAAAGAATGAGTAGAAATCAGATTTTTGGATGAAATCAAGCTGAATCGGTAAGAACTCTTCCTCCTGAGCTCTGATACCACTTGTAGGATCGAGTAACGACCAAAACGAGTCTTTCAGAAGAGTTCTAGACCAAAATGAGAGGCGGAATCAGACGTTTCGGTGTCGGTTCAGCTTGATTTGCACTAGAAAGTAGTTTAACCGTCTTGTTTATTGATATGACACGTTTACAGACCTGTAGACACTTCAGCAGAGCTTCGTTGCTGGAATGGGAGAAGTTACAAATGAAATGACTAAACTCCCTATTTATAGTGTTTCTAATTCCCTTGAAAGTGCCACTATCTAATTCCCCTTGAAAGTGCCATGTCTATTTCGTAGGGAATAGACATTTCGTGGGAAATGATCTCTAAAACTCTATTTTCCTGAACTACGTGACTCGATCTAACTATTTTATTACAAGACTCGATACAAGACGAAGTCGACAGACGTATGCACCAACAATATATTATACTTTATTATATGCCATGATTCGAACCTTAAGGGTTTCAAGTTACGCGGGTTATATCATGGTTCAAACAGTTCGGGTCAGTTCAACGCGATATGGATTTGGTTCGCATACTCGTTTTTATAATGTAAACTAATAATATAATTTAGTTAACTATAAAATTAACTCGTCAAATAAAATAAGTATGTAGGTTTGATTTATAGATACGAAAATGAACGGTTTACACCTCGAAGTTACGGGTTGTCACACAGTCGAACCACGGGTTGAGGATTTACACCTCACCACCGACCCCCTCATCATATCTGGCGCTGTGGGCGACTATAACATGAGAAGGATCCTGGTAGACACCAGGAGCTCTAAAGACATAATCTATGAGCACTGTTTTAACAGGATGCAACCAAAGGATAAAAAGTTGCTCGAGTCAGTACACGCCCCCATAAAGGGGTTCACTGGAGAAAAACTTGATCCAATCGGCCAAATCACCTTCCCGGTGACATTTGTACTTGCCCCTCGTGAAAGAACCATACTCCTCACAATGTAATAATTGGATGGTTTACTCTGGGGAAGTTAAACGCAATTGTATCCACGACACGAGGATTCATGAAGTTCCCCACGCCAAGAGGGATTTCAACAGTCTACCAGGACAAGGTTGAGGAAGTATTGGATACCAAAAGATGTCGGCTGGGACCTACAGGTGCAACCCGTCTAGAAAGGTGGGTTCTAAGCACACGCCACCCCGAGCTAACAGTTACAATAGGAGACGACCTCTCTCCTGAAGTTAAAAACAACTTGAAACAACTGCTAAGGAGGAACGCCAATATCTTCGCCTTTGAACACTCTGATATGACCGGGATACCCCGGGATAAGGCAGAACACAGGTTGGCTAAGCTCCCAGGCATCAGGCCAGTAGCCCAGGGAAAGCGTAGCATGGCCCCTGATCGAAAAGACGCAGTAGTAAAAGAAGTATGCAAATTGGTCGAAGTTGGAATTATAACGCCTCGTATCCCCGTGTTTTATATATATATATATATATATATATATATATATATATATATATATATATATATATATATATATATATATATATATATATATAAACGACTAGAAACGACAACGATGCCATTTTTACGTGATTTTTACCGTCATTAACGAGCGAGCGCGCAAGCGCGAACACCGACACTATTTTTACGTCTCTTGATTTTTAAAACAAAAACTTACGACAACTTTCAGAAATATATCGGGCCACTCAAAAAACGGGAAGTGGGCTTGTGGGCCTTGAGCCCAAGCTCACTAACCAAACCTAATTATAAAAGTTAGCCAAACCCTAATCCTCATTTATTTTGATCGGCCGCCCCCTAAGATCTTTCCCTCCCAAATACACCCTTACATCTCTGCAACATATACAAAACCCTTTTCCACCCTCCATGTTTTACACAACAACCACACAAGATCATCCTCGACACCCTCATACACTCTTCCTCGTTTTCACTTCACACCACAGTCACGTACCCGCCAGAGAAACGAGCTTCACGGTTGCCGTAACAGCAGTCGGAATGAGTAGCTCTCATCGGAATCACTTGCCGGAATCGGAGTTTTTACGTCAGACCCGAATCTTCATTTGTTTCGGTATACATTACCCATTCTATTGTTTTGTTTGTTAGTTTTCTGTTAAAATATAACAAAATTTTGGGTTTTGATATCATGCTCCTCTGTCGCTGTTGTATGATGAAGAAAACATTCGGAGACGCCCCGAAAACCTGTGCCGTACCGGAGCAAACCAGAACTCGGTACACCTTCTTCTCGAAGAACCTTTCTTTTCATCGGTCCTTGTTATATAATTACACATGCTAAACACTGCTGCTACTTGTTGTTTAAAACAAAGAACAAAGCAATTATAATAGTTTGTCGGTATTGTCTTTTATAAACAAGAAAAGCTTGCTGTGATGATTTTAAAAGTAATGAACTCCTCAATCCAACACCAAACTGGACGGTAGTCCAGTGGTGTTGGTGCCGCAAATCGGACAAAGGGGTCACAGGTTCGATCCCGGATTCCTTACATTTCCGTTGTATCCTATCCTTTTTTTTGTGTAAACTGAAACCTTGAACATGCTGTGTAACAATATAAGTTCAATACAATTCTCATTCCTTCACAAAACAACAGTGTAGCGCAGTGGTTGTCGGTATACCTTGTAACCCGGAGGTCACCGGTTCGATCCGGTTCCTCCGCACCTTTTTTTTCTTTTCATTTTATTCTTTTATTTTAATGATTTCTTTGAATTATTAACTGATTGTTCTTTTGTTTTATTCTTTTATTTTTATTTTTATTGAATTATTAACTGAACACAATGTATAAATACTAGTTTTCAATTATTAAACCCTTTAAATTTCAACACAAAAAATTAAATTGTAATCCGCGAATATTATGAACCCTATTTAATCTACAAATTTTAACGAGATCGTTATGTGATATTCTAAAAAATGGGTAACCGTTTCGTTCTCTTGGATTTCTCCAATCTTTACTCGTGCGTTATTATAAGAAATCGCAACGCAACCAATGTGAGTATACTTGACCCATTTTACCGTTTTCACATTTTTGGGTGTAACATGTTTTTATATACAAAACACACTTATTCTTATGCAAATACAAAAACAAACAATCCAATACATGCTTACTATTTGTTATGCTTGATTTGTGTTTTCAGGGTGATTCTTATGTGATGAACTTGTCATTAGCTTCGTACAAGCCTCCACTTAACATGTATAGCGCTATAGGAGTAACCCACCACCCGTGAACGAGAGGTCATGTTAGGTTTATTCACTCATACTTTAGTAAATAGAGGGTTGACTTGTAAATCTCATGCCAGTTTATACGTTAATCTTGATAACTAGGTTTGCCATGTGGATTATTCCTTATCGTTTTTATACTTATATACTACGCACCAAACTTGTATGCTCGCCAATACCTTTGTATTGAACTACACTTTTAAAACATGTTGCAGGTTTAGCGTTGACGTTGGTGATGCATGGAATCTAGTAGGATGCTTAGATACACTGTAACACCTGTGTCACTTCAACCATCAAACCACTGCCAAGCCAATGAAATATTGTATTTCATACTTGGGATCTGTATAAATATGTGCATCATTTGCACATATCAATTCTTGTTCAATTTCAAGCTCCAAATCGCTTTCTGGAAGGTTATACGCGCACTGATGCGTAAATATAACCAGTTTAATGCAACGAACACTCCGGAATAGTGAAATAGGCTTAACATACCTTAAGTAACCTTTACATAACTTAGAAATAAGTTTTGAAGGCTTTGGTGTGGCAAAATCTAGTTTAACTGCTTACAGGGACTAAAGTTGACAAACTGCGAAAGTATGCCAATTTGAACTGTAACAGACATTCCAGAACATGCCCATAAGTTAAACATACCATAAATATCCTTTACATAGCTTAGAAATAGGCTTTGAGGTGTTCGGTGTGCTAAAATAAACTTTTGGGTCATTCAGGGACTAAAAGTGTCAAAAAGTGCACAAGTTTGCATTTTCGCGCATAACTTACGTTCTGAATACATTCGGACATCCAAAAATTTATGTAAGCACTAAAACATTATATTTTAGTGTTCGCCTTAAGAAAAATCCATTCGTTTCGTCATTTGGATCGTTTTTCGCGCTTATGCGCATTCCGTCGTAATTAAGCGAACATCGCGTTCGTACGGCCAAACGAACCAACCTCCGGCATATTTTTGAGCATGTTTTAAGTTCCCTATACTTTAACTTCATTTTAGAGCCTTGAAATGAGGTTAACGGGGTTCAAACGCATCGAAAAAGGCCTTAAAACACAACAGGGACCATTTCTGCCACTTTTGAAACAATTCTGAAACAGGGGGGTGCTAGCGTAGCGCGACTGCCTAATGCCTTTGCAGTAGCGCTACGCGACTGCCTAACCTGACCAGATTAAGTGTATTTGCAATCAGATTTCAGCTGATTAATCCTTACCCACACATTCTAAATTGTCTAGTCATTTGATAAGGATCAAATTCTAGTCACCACAACTTGCCAACACTTGTACGGATGCGATTAAAGCACGGTTTACATGAAACGATCTTAACGGTGGACCAAACACTATAAATACCCCACCCCCCATGCTTCCAAATTACAAGAATTTTGATTTGAGAAACTCTAAGTTGAAACTATTGTTTCATACCTGAGATTTTTGAATCGAGATTAGCATTCGGGGACCCTGGGTTAGTATTCTTTCGTTCTTTTATTACTTTTCGAGTCTTTCGAGTCTGAAAGTCAAACTTTGTTTGACTTTCTGCATTGACCAGTTATGGTCAATGCGAAGTTCGTTTGAACTTCGCAACGTGAGTGTAATCACGTTGGTCATAGTCCCTTGGGACTATGCCCACTGATTACCACGTTGTCTAGGGTCGTAGGGTAGGTGATCTAATAAATCGCCTATACCCTCGAACCCGACCCAGTTTGGTCGATCATTAGGATCCGACCAAATACATTAGGTGACCATAGTAGGTAGGGAATAACCTTCCGAGGTTATACCCTATGGTCACATCGTTTAAGTAGTTGTATGATAGGTAGTTTATATGCCTTAGGTAAATTACCAGAATACCCTTTTCATGTATAATTGGTAATTAAGCATATGTAACCTAAACTTTTGTCACATAACTGATTATGTAACATGTTTAGGCATATAACACTTGTCGTAGAACTAGTTAGGTGGTCCGAACGCGTTTCACGCGAACGACGCGTTAAAGTAGCATAAGCTACCTAAACGGGACGTAATGGGTCGTAAGCTATTAGGTTGGGTTTCATTTAGCATGTAGGCTTTGATAAACCATATGACACGAGTCTCTATACTCGTTTGGTTTACGAAACCTCATTCTATCCGATCTTCCGATTTAGGTCCGGTTTATTAATGTAGTTACCTATATTAGGTGCCGTTTGATTTCCGTGATCTCTAGCATTGTTTGGTTGTCACTCAAGGACTACTGAGCATTCTCAAGTGAGTACATAGACCCCTCTTTTACTGTTTTCCAAACTGTTTTGGGGTGGAACACATGTGCCTACTTGTTACTTTTAAGCTTTCCTGTTTTCACATCATATAACTGCTATGTTTATTAGTACATTAATAGTACATGATTTCATTACGTTTTCATGCTAGGTGTGCCCATTGTGTGCATTACTTAGTACATTGTTTTACATTACATTTTTGTTGCATATGCTCATCCAGCATGTGAACATATCATACTACATTTTGAACCGTTGTAACCTTTTGACTATGTGAACGTCGTAACCGTTTGATTATAGGAACCGTCTGTATCTGTGAACCGTTTGTATCTGTGAACCGTTTGTATCTGTGAACCGTTGTATCTGTGAACCGTTGTATCTGTGAACCGTTTGTATCTGTGAACCGTTGTATCTGTGAACCGTTTGTATCTGTGAACCGTTTGTATCTGTGAACCGTTTGTATCTGTAAACCGTTTGTATCTGTAAACCGTTTGTATCTGTGAACCGTTTGTATCTGTGAACCGTTGTATCTGTGAACCGTTTGTATCTGTGAACCGTTTGTATCTGTGAACCGTTTGTATCTGTAAACCGTTTGTATCTGTGAACCGTTTGTATCTGTGAACCGTTTGTATCTGTGAACCGTTTGTATCTGTAAACTGTTTGTATATGTGAACCGTTTGTATCTGTGAACCGTTTGTATCTGTGAACCGTGTGAACCGTATTTGACCATACATAAACATTTCTACAATTGATAAACATTACTTTGGTGGTTTGATTTGATTAAGTGATTAAGTAACGATGCATGTGTAATATGATACAAGCATGGTGGATACGCCGCTGGTACTTCCTATATATAAGTGCTTGTATGGTATTACATATCGTAGCGTTAATTAAATCATTTCAGTTTGAGACATAGAACATTTTATACATACTTTTCACAAGACATTGATTTATAAACAACTTATCTTATACAAACACATTTTACATGGTTATTCAGTTAACCATACATTATTCACTTACTTATACATATCATCTGATCTTATCGTTTTTCAAATGATTTACAAGACAAAGCAAATTACAAGGTTCATGATTAAACATTTTCTCAAACATAAGTCATGAATCCTATTTTCACAAAACCTATGTATCTCACAGGCATTTTTATGCTGACGTACCTATTTTCACATGTGTTTTTCAGGAGCTGTTGCATAGGATGATCAAGATATACATAGGCAGACTTGGGCTTTAGTGACAATAAAAGATGCAAGACTAGTTAATTATGTTGTATTTCTTTGTTTGTTAAGACATTGTAACACTTGTAATTCAATAAAACGAAACTTCAATTGCCATGGATTTGAAACATTTAATTCTGTTACAACACTCCCCGATGTTTCCGCCACGTTTTGTATGTTCTACGTGGTCGGGGTGTGACAGAAAAGATGGTATCAGAGCCAATGGTTATAGGGAATTAGGTTATTAGTAATGCTTTGACCTAGTCTATAACTTTCTTAGGACCCTAACGCGAGTTTACTTGCGTTTAGTCATAAAACAATACCGTCACCTATCCTTAGGCGACGACCACAACAAGAACATAAATTTCAAATCCGCTTTGAAAACTAATCATCTGTTGTAGGATGATTGATTACTAGGTTTTGAACCCTCTATTGTAAGGTTTTGAACCCCTTTGAGTTTTCAAAATCTCGTCAAGGTTTTGGGTTTTAAATAATGTGAACACGTGCAAACTGGAAGGGTGAATGCCTGTATTCTGGGTTTTCTGTCTAGGCAAGCACTTCGTATACATCTCATCAGACGCGAGACCAGTTGTGCTTACCTGGGAATTCTTGGGATGAGTGTTCACTTATAGGCGAGCATGTCTTCGCGATACATTATTTTTGACTCATTTACTTTGATTAGTCACTGTGTGTCGTTTGTTGCTTTGTAGTAACAAACAAATGACCACTATCCTTGCTTTCATCAGATTTGTTTCATCTCATTCTTTTCGTCTAATTCTCTCACTCGTTTCTTTTCATGTTCTTCTCTTTTAGAATGCCTCCTCGACGCGAAAGCCAGATAGCGACTGCCGAATTGGCAGAAATCATTGCGCAGCAAATGGCTGCTCAATTCCCAAACCTCTTTGCTCAATGGAATCAAGCCAACAACAACAACAATGGTTCATGCAATTTCAAGAGTTTTAACTCGGCGAAACCACTCAAGTTTAGCGGTTCTGAGGGAGCGACTGGGCTTCTTCAATGGTTCGAGAGCATTGAGAATACTTTTCGCCACGTGCAGTGTCCTGACAATCGCAAGGTCGAGTTTTCTTCAAGTGTGTTCCAGAAGAGGGCTCTTACATGGTGGAACGGGTTGATGAGAGATCGTGGTGCAGAAGTTGCTGTAGCACAGACTTGGGCCGAACTTAGGGCTCTCATGATGAAGGAATTCTGTCCTCGTCACGAGATCAGGGCCTTGGAAAGGGAATTCGACAATCTTGAGCAAGATAGCGGTGAGCATCGAGCCTACACGGACCGTTACGAGGAGTTAAGCCTGTTATGCCCAAACATGGTTACGCCTTTGGATAAGGCAATAGAAAAGTACATTGATGGCCTCCCTGACTCAATACAAGACATTGTGACTGGCAGCAACCCTACTACAGTTAGACAGGCCATTGAGCTATCTGCAACCTTGACTGAATCAAAGATCAGGAAAGGTAAACTTTTCCGAAAAGGTGACAAGAAACCGGTGAAGGAATCGAAACAAATCGAGGAATCAAAGACCATGGATGAACAGACTGGATCCCCTAAAAAGTCAAAGAAGCGAAAGGCTTCTCAGAACTTCGCCATGGTTACTCACAATGATCAAGCCGTCCCCAACCAACCAGCTCAACTCCCTGCCAGGAAACCCTACAACGGAACTGCACCCTTGTGCAACCAATGTGGCCTACATCATCATGCTGCTGTGAAGTGCCGCAAATGCCAAACTTGCGGACTTATAGGCCATACAGCAAGAGTCTGCCCAGCTGCAGCTGCACAAAACCAAGCTGGCAACAACCCTGCTCAAGGTCGTTTTCTACCAGGTTCTTGCTTCAACTGTGGCGAGATGGGTCATTTCCGAAGAAATTGCCCAAAGCTTGCTAATGCAAATCCAGCACAGGGATGAGCATCTGACCGACAACATTGTTTAGAAATAATCAATCCTTATGTATTATTTTCTTTAGTTGTCAAGGTTCAAGAAACAGTTGTTATCGTTGTTTATAAATAAATCTTTTATATACATTACAATGTATTTATGTGGTTGCATATATAAACAACATATCTCTTACAATACCGACAATCAAGGAATCGTATTCCTTGAAAAGCAAACTACCCCCAAGATTTTCTTCTATTTTATGATCTCTTGCGTTGTCTACGAAATTCCTAAGTAACCGTTTCTTCTAAGGAAAACGAAGTACAAGGCGCAATATACAACACTGGACGAATGCCCAAAGTACCACTATAAATCCTTAATAGGGTACCTAAGGGTATTTCCGTAAATCCTAAAATTGTTGTGTTCCTTAATTCGAATATTACGTTTCTTAGAAAACAAAAATCGAATTTTGGGAGATCTTCATATCTTTTCAGATAGATCCCAGAGGACATTGAAGTCCATGGACTGGTTTCCATATCCGTTCTCAATCGATAACAAATTAAAAACAAATTAATAACCAAGTTAAACAACTATGTGATTATGTGCTTATGAACATTACAACACAAACTGTGCGGACTATGCAAGGAATTACGTAATTATGGATGCATACATAATTATGGAATTTAGTGCACAGAAACCACAGTGAGCTTTGTCATGTGCCTAGAAGTTAACTCTATTCATTTCTGTTTCTGATGAAGCAACCGTAGAAAATGACTCCGTTTGTTCATTTTCGTTTCTGAAGATTTTCCGTTAAGGAAATGAATATCCGTTTGTCTATCCATTTCATTTCCGTTTCTGAGGAAGCAACCGTTGAAAATGACTCCGTTGGTTCATTTTCGTTTCTGAAGATTTTCCGCTAAGGAAATGAATATCCGTTTGTCTATCCTTTTCATTTCCGTTTCTGAGGAAGCAACCGTAGAAAATGACTCCGTTTGTTCATTTTCGTTTCTGAAGATTTTCCGTTAAGGAAATGAATATCCGTTTGTCTATCCATTTCATTTCCGTTTCTGAGGAAGCAACCGTAGAAAATGACTCCGTTTGTTCATTTTCGTTTCTGAAGATTTTCCGTTGAGGAAATGGATATCCGTTTGTCTATCATTTTCATTTCCATTTCTGATGAAGCAACTGTTGGAAATGACTCCGTTTGTTCATTTTCGTTTCTGAAGATTTTCCGTTAAGGAAATGAATATCCGTTTGTCTATCATCTTCATTTCCATTTCTGATGAAACACTTGTTGAAAATGACTCCGTAAGTTCATTTTACGTTTCTGAAGATTTTCCGTTGAGGAAATGAATCCCCGTTTGTTTATTCCTTCATTTCCGCTTCTGAAGAATACTCGTTGAGGAAAATGACTCCGTCAGTTCATTTTCGTTCTGAAGAATGTCCGTTAAGGAAATGACAGGATTATGCCTTACATATTTCTGGTGGTTATTTAACACAAAGTCACAAATAGACTCCTACGAATAAATTTCGGGACGAAATTTCCTAAAGTAGGGGAGACTGTAACACCTGTGTCACTTCAACCATCAAACCACTGCCAAGCCAATGAAATATTGTATTTCATACTTGGGATCTGTATAAATATGTGCATCATTTGCACATATCAATTCTTGTTCAATTTCAAGCTCTAAATCGCTTTCTGGAAGGTTATACGCGCACTGATGCGTAAATATAACCAGTTTAATGCAACGAACACTCCGGAATAGTGAAATAGGCTTAACATACCTTAAGTAACCTTTACATAACTTAGAAATAAGTTTTGAAGGCTTTGGTGTGGCAAAATCTAGTTTAACTGCTTACAGGGACTAAAGTTGACAAACTGCGAAAGTATGCCAATTTGAACTGTAACAGACATTCCGGAACATGCCCATAAGTTAAACATACCATAAATATCCTTTACATAGCTTAGAAATAGGCTTTGAGGTGTTCGGTGTGCTAAAATAAACTTTTGGGTCATTCAGGGACTAAAAGTGTCAAAAAGTGCACAAGTTTGCATTTTCGCGCATAACTTACGTTCTGAATACATTCGGACATCCAAAAATTTATGTAAGCACTAAAACATTATATTTTAGTGTTCGCCTTAAGAAAAATCCATTCGTTTCGTCATTTGGATCGTTTTTCGCGCTTATGCGCATTCCGTCGTAATTAAGCGAACATCGCGTTCGTACGGCCAAACGAACCAACCTCCGGCATATTTTTGAGCATGTTTTAAGTTCCCTATACTTTAACTTCATTTTAGAGCCTTGAAATGAGGTTAACGGGGTTCAAACGCATCGAAAAAGGCCTTAAAACACAACAGGGACCATTTCTGCCACTTTTGAAACAATTCTGAAACAGGGGGGTGCTAGCGTAGCGCGACTGCCTAATGCCTTTGCAGTAGCGCTACGCGACTGCCTAACCTGACCAGATTAAGTGTATTTGCAATCAGATTTCAGCTGATTAATCCTTACCCACACATTCTAAATTGTCTAGTCATTTGATAAGGATCAAATTCTAGTCACCACAACTTGCCAACACTTGTACGGATGCGATTAAAGCACGGTTTACATGAAACGATCTTAACGGTGGACCAAACACTATAAATACCCCACCCCCCATGCTTCCAAATTACAAGAATTTTGATTTGAGAAACTCTAAGTTGAAACTATTGTTTCATACCTGAGATTTTTGAATCGAGATTAGCATTCGGGGACCCTGGGTTAGTATTCTTTCGTTCTTTTATTACTTTTCGAGTCTTTCGAGTCTGAAAGTCAAACTTTGTTTGACTTTCTGCATTGACCAGTTATGGTCAATGCGAAGTTCGTTTGAACTTCGCAACGTGAGTGTAATCACGTTGGTCATAGTCCCTTGGGACTATGCCCACTGATTACCACGTTGTCTAGGGTCGTAGGGTAGGCGATCTAATAAATCGCCTATACCCTCGAACCCGACCCAGTTTGGTCGATCATTAGGATCCGACCAAATACATTAGGTGACCATAGTAGGTAGGGAATAACCTTCCGAGGTTATACCCTATGGTCACATCGTTTAAGTAGTTGTATGATAGGTAGTTTATATGCCTTAGGTAAATTACCAGAATACCCTTTTCATGTATAATTGGTAATTAAGCATATGTAACCTAAACTTTTGTCACATAACTGATTATGTAACATGTTTAGGCATATAACACTTGTCGTAGAACTAGTTAGGTGGTCCGAACGCGTTTCACGCGAACGACGCGTTAAAGTAGCATAAGCTACCTAAACGGGACGTAATGGGTCGTAAGCTATTAGGTTGGGTTTCATTTAGCATGTAGGCTTTGATAAACCATATGACACGAGTCTCTATACTCGTTTGGTTTACGAAACCTCATTCTATCCGATCTTCCGATTTAGGTCCGGTTTATTAATGTAGTTACCTATATTAGGTGCCGTTTGATTTCCGTGATCTCTAGCATTGTTTGGTTGTCACTCAAGGACTACTGAGCATTCTCAAGTGAGTACATAGACCCCTCTTTTACTGTTTTCCAAACTGTTTTGGGGTGGAACACATGTGCCTACTTGTTACTTTTAAGCTTTCCTGTTTTCACATCATATAACTGCTATGTTTATTAGTACATTAATAGTACATGATTTCATTACGTTTTCATGCTAGGTGTGCCCATTGTGTGCATTACTTAGTACATTTTTTTACATTACATTTTTGTTGCATATGCTCATCCAGCATGTGAACATATCATACTACATTTTGAACCGTTGTAACCTTTTGACTATGTGAACGTCGTAACCGTTTGATTATAGGAACCGTCTGTATCTGTGAACCGTTTGTATCTGTGAACCGTTTGTATCTGTGAACCGTTGTATCTGTGAACCGTTGTATCTGTGAACCGTTTGTATCTGTGAACCGTTGTATCTGTGAACCGTTTGTATCTGTGAACCGTTTGTATCTGTGAACCGTTTGTATCTGTAAACCGTTTGTATCTGTAAACCGTTTGTATCTGTGAACCGTTTGTATCTGTGAACCGTTGTATCTGTGAACCGTTTGTATCTGTGAACCGTTGTATCTGTGAACCGTTTGTATCTGTGAACCGTTTGTATCTGTGAACCGTTTGTATCTGTAAACCGTTTGTATCTGTGAACCGTTTGTATCTGTGAACCGTTTGTATATGTGAACCGTTTGTATCTGTAAACTGTTTGTATATGTGAACCGTTTGTATCTGTGAACCGTTTGTATCTGTGAACCGTGTGAACCGTATTTGACCATACATAAACATTTCTACAATTGATAAACATTACTTTGGTGGTTTGATTTGATTAAGTGATTAAGTAACGATGCATGTGTAATATGATACAAGCATGGTGGATACGTCGCTGGTACTTCCTATATATAAGTGCTTGTATGGTATTACATATCGTAGCGTTAATTGAATCATTTCAGTTTGAGACATAGAACATTTTATACATACTTTTCACAAGACATTGATTTATAAACAACTTATCTTATACAAACACATTTTACATGGTTATTCAGTTAACCATACATTATTCACTTACTTATACATATCATCTGATCTTATCGTTTTTCAAATGATTTACAAGACAAAGCAAATTACAAGGTTCATGATTAAACATTTTCTCAAACATAAGTCATGAATCCTATTTTCACAAAACCTATGTATCTCACAGGCATTTTTATGCTGACGTACCTATTTTCACATGTGTTTTTCAGGAGCTGTTGCATAGGATGATCAAGATATACATAGGCAGACTTGGGCTTTAGTGACAATAAAAGATGCAAGACTAGTTAATTATGTTGTATTTCTTTGTTTGTTAAGACATTGTAACACTTGTAATTCAATAAAACGAAACTTCAATTGCCATGGATTTGAAACATTTAATTCTGTTACAACACTCCCCGATGTTTCCGCCACGTTTTGTATGTTCTACGTGGTCGGGGTGTGACATACACATAATAAATTTTGTACTCTCATTGTGTTGTTTTTCATTATTTATGTTGTATTTGTTTCAAATCCTTGTAATTGATTCTTTACAAATGGAATGAAATTTATTCTTTAAATACTTGTCACAAATAAAGTTATGAAGTCTCTTGCAATCTATTTCGTCTCACTCAGATGTTTCCGCCATCGGTTGTGATGTGACAGATTGGTATTAGAGCCATAACTATAGGGAATTAGGAAAAGTAGGAATGCTTTAACCTAGTCTATAGTTTTAGAGCTTTATTCTTATGTTTTGCTTGAAACTGCTTGCATGCTACTTTATTTGCTCTTATTTATTCTCTTTTGATCTTTTAAGCATATATGTCACTTATGTGTTAACACCTGACGTGGTATACTTGCTTTATTATGTGTTAATGTTTGTTTCATTGTCCTATCATTTATGTGTTATTCTTGACATGCTTTTTATGTGGTAACATTTGTTTCATTATTCCGCTCTTTATGTGCTATTCTTGACATGTTTATACTTGTTTGTCTAATCTTTAACATACACTTTTCCTCGTGCATTTTACTTGATTTTTCTAAATCCGACAACACTCCTATTATACAAACGAGACGAGTTTACCAAAATAGGCGTGAAACCCACAATTTGGTAAACGACTCTCATCCCGCTTGATTTTATTTTTGCATGGAATTCACCATTAAGTTAGGAGTGAAATCCACACCTTAATAGAAATTTCAAATTTAAATTCTAGTGGACCCTCGTTAACGTATCGAAATTTAATTTGACTCGACGAGCACAAACCACACTTAGGGTACGAAATCGTCAAGTTAGGGGTGAAACCTGCACCTTGTCGACTAGTCCCGCTCCTAGATTTTCAAAAAAAAAAAATCCCGTCAAGACTCGAATTTTTGATTGATTTGGAACATGTAGTAACTGGAAGGGTGAATACCGTAAACCGAGATATCGGCGAGAGTATTCCACCTATTAGGCCAAAGCATGCTTTTCAAATATAAAAGAATTTTTGACCACTTTGGTTATGTTCCATTTTGGAACCATCCAAATTTTATTCAAACATGTGTTTCTATTATTTATCTTATACGAAGCAATCTTTCAAATTCAAATTTTCTTTCGATATTTTCTTCTCACACACATATCATACTAAATCTTTTCATACACTTATACGTATTTCACATGCATGATTTCGAAAACGTCACCAATTCGATTTACATTTCCTATAACTACAAAATGGAGACATATCATCGAGATAGGAGTGATTTCCTTACCTTGACGATTAACGTCACTCCTTCTTTTCTTAAAACGACCTCACCAACGAGTTAGGGGTGATTCCCTTACCGAGGTGATCGTTACCAAGACTTTCCTTCAATATATTTTATTATGCAAACCCGATCATGTTTTATACCTAAATCACTTATCATTATTCAAAATACCTACCTATACCAATTTCAAAATACATTGTTTTATCAAACGTACTTCTTATCCTACAATCTAATTTTCCACTCAACTCATATACACGAGAATCTTAATCATGCCTTAAAACGTTTTTTTCACCCGAATTTCAAAACCTTACGAATTGCTACCATCAATTTAATCGGTCCAATGAATCTCTTGCCCATGAACTTCATATTCGACTTAATCACAAAAACACACTCATGTTATAACACCATACTAAAGACTTCCACCCTCAATCGAACTCAAGCCAACCTTTCTCATATACTTATAAGATCTTATAGATGTTATATGAACGTTTTGCCAAGGACTCTTTTCAACACCAACAAATCATTGTTAATTTTTTTTTTTTACAATCACTAAGTCCTTTTGCTAAATTCCTTTTCTAAGGATCAACGTTTTCATAAGAACCTCCAAAATTCAAGATGTTTTGCTTTGATGCAAATGAAGCAAACCCATTATTTTCGAAAACTTTTTTTCTACACCGCTAAATTCGTCATTCAAATTTCAAAACACGTGGGCTAGAAGACTTCATGGGGACCGACAATTTTCAACATACGTGAACTTTTTAAAACAAAAGTAGCATTTCCATTCATTACGAAACACGTTATGCATAACTAATGAATACTTTATATTGTCTTACATTTACAAACTATATTCTACCTTCCAAATCAAACTCGATCTATTTTTTTATTATTATTTTTTTTATTCAATAAACTCAACATTTCGCTTAAACAACTATACATGTAAATCATCATACACATTTTAATCGATACATCGCGACGAAATCGCTTATATCATTCGTTTTACATATTCAAATTTCTAGAGCGTTTTATATGTCCAAATTAGTTATGCTTCAACATACACTATATACGTAACTTTTATTATTCGTACCTACGCTCATACTCATACGTTTTATGCTTATACTCATACTCATACGTTTTATGCTTATACTTATACCCATACTACTCATACGTTTTATGTCTATACTCATACTTACGTGAATAATCATACTTAAACTTATACTTATGCTCATACTTTCTTTCATACTCATGATTCATACATTCGTACACGTACGCGAGCGGAACCCGAGGGATTAACTTACGTGGGTCCCATACATACTTAAGCATGGATTTGCTTATATACTACAATCCTATACGTACACATTCTTATTTTCAAATTTATGTATACCCTGATTCATACACAACTAGTACAAGCTATGCGGATCATGCGACGATCAAAATAATCGCGGGTGCACACAGGATTATAGTGATAAGCGCATGAGAACCATAGAGTGTACTACTGTGTATGGTAAGACACGAAACGTAACATGACACTGAATACGAAACGGACGTAATGTGGCCAAAACATGGTGGATACGCCGCTAGTACTTGCTATATATAATTGTTTTCACCGTGTTACCAAACTTTCGTAAAACGTGCCATGAGCAATTCGGTGTTCTGTAGACTTACCTAGACCTAATACGTAAACTTTAACAACTCACAAACGCATTGCTAAACGCGTTATATCCGATTATCCACGACGAGACATCATCTCTAACACTACGTTCGTCTATCCGATACTTATGTTATTCTTATACTTGTATTCGTTTATTAAAGGTCAATTGTTCACTTTTATACTCCTATTACTCTCCATTATTCTCTATCTTTTATACGTACCTCGTTTACAATAAATCAGTTTAAACGTTCGAATTCTAATATACATCCTTACTTTTGAAGCTACCTTTCTGTTCTTAATTCATGTGCAAACGCCCGTAGTTGGTCGTTACCTCTAAAAACCGTTATGTATAGATGTTAAACCTATCCTTCCAACCCTCTCAAGTCTTCCTTTTAAATAAATTTCGGGATGAAATTTCCTAAAGAAGGGGAGATTGCAACGCCTCGTATCCCCGTGTTTTATATATATATATATATATAGGATTAGGTTCAAACGTGAACATTTTCTCCAGCGTGAACTGCGTGAACTTATCTGGGCCCTTGATTTTGTAGATGATAGATCTTAGATCAATGGCACAATTGTAATTAAAGGTATAATAAATTTAATTTAAATTTTAATCTAAAGGGTAAAATAGGGAACTTTCATATTAAAGATATAGAAAGTAATTAATTTCTAATCCCCTAAAATCTTGTATCAGTTTCAATATATTCAACAAACACACACATACGCCGCACACACACATGTCCCTCTCACACTCTCGTCTCTCCGGCAGCGGAGTCGGCGACGGCACGGCGGCCGGCCACCGTGGATGGTGGTCCGGCGAGAGCTTCCGGCACAAGAGCACGCGTACCCCCTAAATCAAGCCTTCCGAGCACAAAACCGGCATCGGTTTTTTGAAAAGAGCGACGGTGGCGGTACTTCAACCCTGGTAGATGCGATTTTCCGGTAAGTCTTTGAATCCTTTTCTTTTCCTTTTTTTCTTTTAGATCTTTCTAGATCCAAGTTTGTTTGTTTGTTTGTTTTTTTTACAGAGTTTGCGGATCTAGGGTTTCATATCTCAAAACTATGTGTTTCTTTCACTCGATTTGAATTTCAGTATGATTAATGTTGAGTTTGGGGTTTTTTTTAGGGTTTGCGAGTGGAAATGGTGACGCTACTTGAGGGTTTCTGATTAATGAACAGAGGGAGTTGTCTAGTGAATATGAGGCCACCCGGATCGAATCATTGCACTGGATTTCAACGCTTTTAAATAGACAACGTACTGAGGTAACCTTTGAATACTATTTCATTATTCAGTTTTCAATGAATTTTTTATGCATGCTCTCTGTTATATGTATTCAGATTCTTATTGGTACAGAAAAGAAAAGAAAATAAAACTAAAAAGGAAAAGGTTTATATGTGTAACAAGTCCTGTCATTTTTGAATGATATATTTGACACCCTTCTTAAAGCATTGTCGGATTCCTCTGATCAGGTAATCTTTTCATCGTTACTTCATTACCTCGGTTAAATTGTTTTATCTAACTGTATGTATATATATATAGGATTAGAAGCATGTTGGCTACACCATATTATTGGAGGTTGTTTCCGGTTGTACAAGCATGTTGGCTACACCATATTATGATTGAAGAGGTTATTTTATCCTTTGAGTAAAATTTGACAACAATGTAGTTTATACAACATGATTACAAGCAGAAAATGAGAAAAATCTATCAACCAGACTATTAGGCTCTGTTTTTGCTCTGTTTTTAAGGCGCTGTACACATGTGTATTCTGATTTTTGCTCTGGTTTTAAGGCGCTGTACACATGTGTAATCTGATTTTTGCTCTGGTTTTAAGGCGCTGTACACATGTGTATTATGATTTTGCTCTGTTTTTAAGGCGCTGTACACATGTGTATTCTGGTTTTGCTATGTTTTTAATGCGATGTACACATGTGTATAGCGTCTGTTTTTGTGATATCTCATTTTTTTGTGTATTGAATGTGTAAAGTTGTTGATGTACACTTGTGAATTATGCAAAGTACTAATTGCTGAGTTTTTTGTGTTATTATATGAGACGTCGTAAACGAGGAAAGTGGAGATGGAAGGTCGATAAGGATGATTCACGTATGAGGTCGATAAGGATGATTCACGTATGTTTGTTTGCTTGGTCGATAAGGATGATTCAGCATACAACGCGGTGAATAGTTGTAAAAGACTATGTCTTTTTTATTTTTCCGATTATGTTGCGTTTATTGTTTTCAAGAAACTGGAACTTGTAATTGTATGTTTTTTTTGGTTTGGCA
The DNA here is from genome assembly GCA_030545235.1 of Helianthus tuberosus. NCBI lineage: Eukaryota > Viridiplantae > Streptophyta > Magnoliopsida > Asterales > Asteraceae > Helianthus > Helianthus tuberosus. Next base: position 80,856,174 of record CM060363.1, read on the forward strand.
AACATTATGGAAATTGTTATTTGCTTAATATAAAATAGGTTTACAAGTTTTGTTTATATGTATGTATTATGTAGCTAATTACACATATGTACCATGCTGAGTACACATGTGTACTGTTCAATTCATATCAAAGTACACATGTGTATACCGTTGAAATATGAAGGTTACGTGAATCTTAAAAATCATAATCCGAATTCTGGTGGCGAAATCTAAAAAATAAAAATGAAATAAAAGATAATGTGGATAATGAATTTAAAATAGGAAAGATGTAACTTAATTCAATTATTAAAATAATGATTTAAATATAATTTTTTATATAATTACAATCATACCCTTAACAACTAAAAAGGAAATCAATGGTCCAGATCAGTTCACGCATGGGATTAGGTTCACGCTGAAACCCTACCCTATATATATATATATATATATACATATATATTCGTAGTCGAAATCGGATAAAAAACGACTAGAAACGAACACGACGCCATTTTTACGTGATTTTTACCGTCATTAACGAGCGAGCGCGCAAGCACAATCACCGACACTATTTTTACGTCTCCTGATTTTTAAAACAAAAACTTACGACAACTTTCAGAAATATATCGGGCCACTCAAAACACGGGAAGTGGGGTTGTGGGCCTTGAGCCCAAGCTCACTAACCAAACCTAATTATAAAAGTTAGCCAAACCCTAATCCCCATTTATTTTGATCGGCCGCCCCCTAAGATCTTTCCCTCCCAAATACACCCTTACATCTCTGCAACATATACAAAACCCTTATCCACCCTCCATGTTTTACACAACAACCACACAAGATCATCCTCGACACCCTCATACACTCTTCCTTGTTTTCACTTCATACCACAGTCACGTACCCGCCGGAGAAACGAGCTTCACGGTTGCCGTAACCGCAGTCGGAACGAGTAGCTCTCATCGGAATCACTTGCCGGAATCAGAGTTTTTATGCCGGACCCGAATCTTCATTCGTTTCGGTATACATTACCCATTCTATTGTTTTGTTTGTTAATTTTCTATTGAAATATAACAAAATTTTGGGTTTTGATATCATGCTCCTCTGTCGCTGTTGTATGATGAAGAAAACGTTCGGAGATGCCCCGAAAACCTGTGCCGTCCCGGAGCAAACCAGAACTCGGTACACATTCTTCTCGAAGAACCTTTCTTTTCATCGGTCCTTGTTATATAATTACACATGCTAAACACTGCTGCTACTTGTTGTTTAAAACAAAGAACAAAGCAATTATAATAGTTCGTCGGTATCGTCTTTTATAAACAAGAAAAGCTCGCTGTGATGATTTTAAAAGTAATGAACTCCTCAATCCAACACCAAACTGAACGGTAGTCCAGTGGTGTTGGTGCCGCAAATCGAACAAAGGGATCACAGGTTCGATCCCGGATTCCCTACATTTCCATTGTATCCTATCCTTTTTTTGTGTAAACTGAAACCTTGAACATGCTGTGTAACAATATAAGTTCAATACAATTATCATTCCTTCACAAAACAACAATGCAACGCAGTGGTTGTCGTTATACCTTGTAACCCGGAGGTCACCGCTTCGATCTGGTTCCTCCGCACCTTTTTTATTATTTTATTTTAATGATTTCTTTGAATTATTAATTGATTGTTCTTTTGTTTTATTCTTTTATTTTTGTTCTTATTTTATTGAATTATTAACTGAACACAATGTATAAATACTATTTTTCAATTATTAAACTCTTTAAATTTCAACACAAATAATTAATAATTCCTTTATATCCTTAAAAGATAAGTTATAATTTACAAATAATTAAATTGTAATCCGCGAATATTAGGAACCCTATTTAATCTACAAATTTTAACGAGATCGTTATGTGATATTCTAAAAATAGGGTAACCGTTTAGTTCTCTTGGATTTCTCCAATCTTTACTCGTGCGTTATTACAAGAAATCGCAACACAACCAATGTGAGTATACTTGACCCATTTTACCGTTTTCACACTTTTGGGTGTAACATGTTTTTATATACAAAACACACTTATTCTTATGCAAATACATAAACAAACAATCCAAAAGCTGAGAGAGTACAACATTAAACTCAACCACAAATAGTGTTCATTCGGGGTAGAAGAATGTAAGTTCTTGGGGGTAGTGGTCACCCGGGACGAATTTAAAGCTAACCCGGAAAAGATAGCCGCTATAACGCGAATGCCCTCCCCCAGAACTTTAAAAGAGGCACAAGCACTGAATGGGCGTTTAGTGGCCATAAACAGGTTCTTGGCAAGACACGCCGAGAGATCTTTTCCATTTATAAAAACGTTGAAAGACTGTCTCAACAAGAAAAACTTCAAATGGACCAGTGAAGCAGAAGAAGCCTTGACAAGACATGAAGCGGTTCATTGAAAAGCTACCTATGCTGACGGCGCCATACCCAGAAGAACTCTTAAAGATGTACCTGGCGGTAGCTCACAATGTTGTAAGCGCGGTACTCATGGTCGAAAGCGATGGCAAACAAACGCCCATATACTACATTAGCCGGGTACTAGCGGGACCTGAAACGCGGTATCCAACACTTGAAAAAATGGTGCTTGCATTAGTCCATGCTACCCGGCATCTCCGAAGATACTTCCAAGGGCACCGCGTGCAAATCTTAACAAATTATCCCCTGCAGCAAATCTTACACAAACCATAAATCTCTGGGAGATTGGCCAAATGGGCGATTGAGCTGGGAGCCCTAGACATCGAATATCGAAAATGAACTGCAATCAAGGGGCAAGTTGTTTTGGTCAAAAATTACCGAAGAAATTAAGTGATCAAATTAGTTAAGTGAGGTAGTGTGCTAAGAGAATGTGTTCAAAAATATGTTAATTAAGTTGTTTGCAAAAACAGTTTTCAGGATACGGCTCAGGATATTGAGCTGTATCTATGATCAAACGATGAGCAAGAATGTAAAAGGTGACACGGGATATACGAGGAAAGCCCTTGATCAATCTAGATCGCCGGCACAAAACCTCGGGAGCTGACAATCGCAGCTGCCTTGTTCTTCTTATTGCTTCAAATGTCAGGATATAGTGCAGGATATGATGCGGATCAACTAAGTGTTACAATGCAATTCGAATATAAATGTAAGTGTGTTGTGAGTGTTTGCAGCTAGATAAAAAGAGTGTACGGGAGATTGTGTGCCCTAATCTGATCCGATCAATCCTTTTTATAGTAAAAGAAACCAACTAACTATCCTATTATTCCGGGATTCAGCGAATATTCCATATGTGAACGTTGTAGTCCACGTCTTCCGGCTTCAACGTCCATAATCTAACTGATTTGCCCGAGTCTTGAGGAGAAGAAGTCCACTTGAACGTTAGAGACTTGCACCTTTCAATCTACATGTGGGTTAATTAGTTACTACCAGGATATCATACCAGGATGTTACCAATATCCTGATTTAGTATCCTATTCACAATAAAACAAACAAAGTCAGAATATCAGTCAGGATATATGAGCAGAAAATCACCCATAACAATTGTCCCCAAAATATATCTGTTGGTATACCAATTCCAACGGATATATTTTAAAACTTATCCCTTAAATCGAGGTTATTAAACTAAAACGACGGTTGATGTGACTTTGTGCAACTTCCAACGCGATATTTACTCTTTGCCCCCTATATCCAGCCTCTATTTAGCTGATTTATTCAGCGTTATGTTCATCACATTTCAAGCCATTCCTCAGGTATTTTCTCTCTCTCTTCTTCTCTGTTTTTCCTTTACTTGAATTCTTCATTTCTCAGTTGAAACCTCTCATGGCTTCACGGACAAGATCACATCCAAATGAACCAGCCTCAACCCTCATAAGCCAAAACCTTATTCGCGAACCGGGAAAAGAGATTTGCTCCTTCAACAATGCCGACATTGCCGCCTTGAAGGATTCCGGTGCCTTTCCCGCCGGAGTGATCATTCGCCCTTTCAATCGGGAGGTCCGATCAGATGCGGTATCAAACGAGTGGGTCTGCTTTTTCACCTATCCTTTTTCCTTGGGACTCCGGTATCCTTTTCCACCCTTCATCTCCCGTTTCTTTGAACTTACCGGCCTTAGCTATGCTCAGACTATGCCGATGGTGTGGCGAGTTTTAATGGTGTTAAACCAAATTAAATCTCGTCATTTTCCTAACCTATGCGTCGGAGACCTTCCCATAGCATATCGACTGAGATCCCATCGTAACAGCTGCTTTCTTCTGTTCTCCACCTCCAAGAACCCCCTAATTCTCAAGGCCACTAAGAATGAAGATCGGTGCAACGAAAGTTCTTTTTTGTAAAAAGGGAGTCTATTGACAAGGGTTTTGACCTGCCAGTTAGATGGTTAACCTCGGGTAGGATTTAGGGTTTTAGGAATATCCCTAAATATATCTTAAAACTATATCCTTGACTGATATCCTGATTTCTTGTGCAGCAAATTTCTGAGATCTAGCACCTCCAAGCGCAGAATCGGAGCCCAGGATCAAAGAGATCTATCGACTTCCTGCCAGTGAAAGAACCTTCTCCCTGTCTCTCATAAGCTCAAGTCAAAAATCAAGTTCAGAAATGTCTGGTAAGTATATGATTAGACTAATTATAGAGTATGAGTGTTAAGAATTAAATATTTCTCCCTTTTTACAGTGCCGGTGATCAACCTCGAAGGCTTCCAGCTTGACGAGTTGGACAGTTATTCTAGCCTTGCACCCGTCAAACAAGAGACCAATCCAAAGCCAGCTGCTACGCCCAAGCCTACCAGTTCGAAAACTGCTACCGCACCCAAGGCTCCCCCGGCATCCAGAACTCGAGCCTCCAGCTCCCGGAAGAGGAAGGAAGCAGACTATCCGGCTACAGCTCATATATTCCCATTTGAGAACTATGGGTTTACAGAGTCCAGCAAATTCATGACCGGCTTCCTTAACCAGGTTCGTATCCTTGACCTATATCCTGCACCATATGCTGGTTATAAATGTCAATAAAGGTTAATACCTGTTTTCTTATTTCACAGGGTCTTGAACGCCTAGTGTCCCTCTATGAAGACGCATGTGGCTCGAACGTCATGCTAGAGAGTAAGCTGAAAAAGGCTGAAGCCACCATTGCGGACCAAGCAGTGATTGCCACCGCCAAATCAGAGCACTATGAAGCTAAATACAAGGCAATGGCCCAAGAGCACCAGTCTGCCATCCAAAAGATCACACACGAAGCCCAAGCCAAGTCCGACGCTGCCCAAGTTCAACATGAGCAGGATATGGCTTCATACCGGGAAAGCCTCAAGAATTCTGTTGTCATCTCCCTCATTCAGGCTAGACTGAAAATGGCCTATGAGGCTATGGCTCTGGGCTTTGAATGCCCTTCATGGAACATCAAGGCTTCGGAGATGAAGCTGAAAGATCTTGGCGGTAATCCTGTGGAGCCCCCTGTGAAGTCCGCTGCGGAGGAGCCTGCTAAGGTGGTCGAGAAGGTGGATAATGCTGGTGCTCCGAGGGATGCTGGTAGCGATGCTGGGACGAATGCTGGAGAGGATGCCGGAAGGGATGCCGGAAGCGATGCTGGGACGAATGATGAAGTCATGATGGAAGAGGTTGTTGCCCCTTAAAAGCAGCGAAGTGGGCAATGATGGATGTATGTGCCTAGGCTGGAGCCCACTTTTTTAAGTCTGGTGGTTGTGGTCTGTTAAACAATTTACTTTTCCTGTCTTTGAACAATTTACATTTCCTGCACTAAAACAATATGATGGCCAAAGGTGGATGGGTCCTGGGTTTCAGGATGAAGCCCTTGGTCATCAGTTAGTATAACCTGTTTTGAACTATATAACAGTTGGAGGTGGATGGGTCTCGGTTTGAGATGAAACCTTCAACTGTTAAGTAAATATGGTAAGGAACTAATCGTGCTTTTGGTGGAGGGATCTCGGTTTGAGATGAAACCAAAAGCACAACTTTTGACATGTTAATAATATAACCTCCTTTTGACTTATTCGTTGTTGTCTTTTTGTTATGCATTGCTTAGTTTAGATTTCAACGTTCCAAAAAATTAGTGCAATTATTTCCAAAGTCTTATTCAAATATTATGAAAATATCTTAATAAGTATATTCGGAAATATCCTATAAAGACTTTCGTCTAATAGGGTTTTTTTTAAATTCAAACAATTCAGCTAAAGTTTTTAAAGAAATAAGGGCAGTTCATTTTTATTTTACAATGTTTGTTTTGACAACACTTGTTTAACTAGAATGCAGTTTTAGTTTTTAACCCAAGTATTATATTCCGAATATTTCAACCAAATATAGTTTGAAAAATTCAAATGATTTATATAAGGTTTACAAAGGAAAGATCATACCAGGAATAGAGTGTAACCCTATTTTCGAGCCTCAATCCTTTTGCAAGTTTTTCCACAAAGATGTCCCCAGTCCGAGATACTCAATGCACTAAGTCCAAGTTTGATCCTTTGAGTTTTACACAATTGCCTCAGCAGGAATGTCCCATGTGCATAATGTTTTTGAACACTTAGAAATTTTTTAGAACATCAGTTCCAATTGTTTGAACAGTTCTTGTGTTACAGGGGGTAAACCCTAAAATATACTGGAGATAAATCCTTAGTATCCTGGGGATAAACCCATAAGTATTCTGGGGAAAATCCCAAATTTTCGTGCGCTACAGGCGGGAGTGTATAAACTCCAAGACTTAGAAAGGTGATAACCTTTAAACCTTAGAGAGTATGAAAATACCCTTTCGCGAGAGAGGGTGATCAATCCTCATATACCTTTAGGATCCAGGATATAGCCAACAATAACGAAATTGTCAGCCACTTTTACATGGACTGGTCCCGCTATCTTGAACTATCCCTGGACAACTTGCGCTCCAGTCGGGGTGTTTAAACCCAATTCGAGAGAAAGGTGAATACCTTTAAACCTGTGAAGGGATCAGGATCCCTTAATAGTGAGAGAGGGGGCCAATCCTCTAATCTTTCGAAGTATCCTGAGTGTGTATCCTGGACCTATATCCCGAAGCATATACTGTAAAAAAACCGTAAACTAAGGTAGGTATTAGCCTGGCTAACACCCCTCCGATGCTTAAGTCAGTATTGGGTTCAAAGGAATAAATAATATCAAATATATATTAAAAGAGACAGAATTCATACCGTCCTGAGTTAGAAATTAAATTCTAAACTCACTTGAAAGAGATCTTTAGGTGTATAGCATTCCAGGATCTTGGTAGCATATCCCCATCCATATTCTTGAGTCGGTATGCTCCTTTTCCTGATTCTGATTCAATCTCATAAGGTCCTTCCCACTTTGGAGCTAACTTTCCATCAGCAGGATTAGTAGTATTCTGAAAAGCCTTTCTTAATACCCAATCTCCCACCTGAAATCTTCTAGTCCTTATATTCTTGTTGTATGCTCTGGATATCCTCTGTTAATATGCTGCCATCCTTAGCTTTGCTGCATCTCGTGTTTCATCAATAGTATCCAATTCTTGGCAAAGGGCTCCAGGATTCTGCTCAGGATCCCGGAGATTGGATCTCGCCGTAGGTATCACCATTTCTGTTGGGATCACCGCTTCTGCTGCAAATACTAAGGAAAATGGGGTTTGGCCAGTTGCACTTTTCACCGTCGTTCTATCAGCCCATAAAACAAAAGGTAATTCTTCTGCCCATCTTCCCTTCTTAGCTCCAAGCCTTTTCTTCAAATTGTTGACGATTATCTTGTTTGAGGATTCTGCTTGTCCATTTGCTTGAGGATGTACCAGTGTGGATGTGATCATTTTAATTCCCCAACTCTTGCAAAAGTCAGTAGTCCTCTTACTTATAAACTAAGAACCATTGTCATAAATTATCTCAGTTGGTACTCCAAATCTAGTCAGGATATTCCTGTTAATGAAGGATACTACTTCTTGGTCTCTAACTTGAACAAATGCTTCAGCTTCCACCCACTTAGAGAAATAATCAGTCATTGCCAGCATGAAGACTTTTCCTCCTGGAGCCTTTGGCAATTTTCCTACTATATCTGTTTTGGTCAAAAATCAGACGAGGATAATGCAACCAAACTCTCTGTTACGGGGTATGATGCTTGAATTGGTAAACAACAATGAGGATCACTATGAAAAGAATTGCATAGGAGACACAAAGATTTATACGAGGAAAAAGCCCTTGATCAGTGAATGATCTCCGGCATAAAAAACCTCGGGTGATGGAAACTACCGATCACCAACTCAAATTAAACAATAACTCTTTTACAACTTCGGATGATAGCGAGTTAAGTACAAGGATCACTATAGTGTATCGTGTAGAAATGTATGAAAAATGCTAAGTGTTTTGCCGAGAGCTGGTGAGTGCAGTTGTACGAGTGTGTGTAGACAAAAATAGCCAAGTGTCGTCTAATTAGCTCGCTACCCCTTTTAAATCTAGTAAAATATCTAAATAACTAACTATCCGCAATTCATGCCTTCTCCCCACGATCTCCATAACGTTCACCATGGTCAAGCACGTGTGGAATAAACGCGGAATATTCTCCAGGAACGTTACCAAGACTAAGTCCAAGCTGGTACTCCTGCAAAACAATACCGAAATCATAGCAGACAATCATTAGTATAAGGATCCTTAGGATGATCCATGATCCTGATCCTGAAGCACTTCTGAGGATCACTAACTGACACAGAAGTAAGGATCACCAAGCAGGATAATAATTGAGGATCACGGGTCATTAAGAAATCCTCCCCTAACAATTGCCCCCAAAATATAAGGAGTAATATTGTAAATAAACGAGTTGTATTTTGTTGATCTTATCTGCAACAAACTAACGGATAAATAGCCGTTAAGATTGAACTAGCCGTTGCAAACCTGACGTCGCTGAAGTGACTATCCTGCAAATCATCATTATAAATAGGATTTAGAGATAGGATCAATTTGCATTTAAATCCAAGAGAAACTCCCTTTAAATTCTCATCCGAAGATCAATCAGGTATCTCTTTTCCTATTTCTCCTTCTCTTACTCTGTTTTTCTTTCTTTACCAACATCACATTAAGAATGATGCTCCGATCCTCCCCCGCCAAGGATCACCAGAAGAATAGCCCCTTGAAGAGTCAAGATATCATCAAAGATTCAGCGAAGGAGAGGTGTTGCTTTTCTGATCCACAAGTAGATAAGATCCGGCACTGCTTTCCGGCGAACACCTTTTTCAAACCCTTCGATCCCACTGTTCTGAGCGACTATATTTCTGAGACATGGGTAGCTTTTCCTGTCACCCCATTCACCATAGGATACACCTATCCTTTTCCAGCCTTTACCCAATCCTTTTTTTCCCTTACCGGCATCTCCTACATCCAAGCTATGCCGATGATCTGGAGGGTCTTATATACCCTTGAAAGGATCATAGAGCAGGAAGGGATTGATTTAGGAATGTCGGAACTGGCAGAGATGTATGATCTCACGACGTTTGGATCCCATCGATATCTGTTTAAGCGAAAACCCGGTGAAGAACACCCCATTTTTAAAGCCACTAAGAACGATACAAACTGGAAACGACGTTTTTTCTTTGTCAGAAGGGATTCTATTCCAAACGGAAAGGATCTACCAAGGAAGTGGTCCGCCCATGGTAGGACAGAGGATCTTGAGAAGGATCACCAGATAGTCTTGATTTTGTATAAGGATCACTAACCCCCTTTTGTTTTATGTTATACAACTATCTCTGTTTCGCACCTCATACCATCACCTACCACCAAGGAAAAGCTTGCTGCTTTTAGAAGGCTTGAACCTGTAACCAGATCATTCAAGACAGACACCCAGGATTCACAAGAAGTATCCTCAGGTTCTATCACCATGTCAAGTAAGTATCCTGCTCTTTGTATAGTTAAAGACTTAAATAAATAGTTAAATAGAAATAGGATAAGGATACTTATCTGTTTTGAATGTGTAGGTGCCGGAAAAGCTTCCAAGCCTGCCTCCCAGTTCAACATTGCCGATCTTGACACCGTTCGATCCAGAAAGAAGAAGGCCATTGCCAGCCCTAGTGTCTCCATCCCCAAGGCACCCACTAAAGGAAGGGGTGGCAAGAAGAGGAAAAATTCTGAGATAGAGGATCTACAAGGCCTGTCACTAATCCGCCACCAGTTCCTTGAATACTTCAATGACGTGAGGATCACCAATTCTGCCTAGGTATCCTACTTATTTGAGGATCACCTGATCTTGAACTGCTTTGTCTTTTTTGCAGAAATTTGCTGAGATTGAAGACTACGTGGGGAGCGTTGAGGAGCTGGATAAGAAGATTGCTGACCTCCAACAAGTTGCAGTGCTCAAGGATCTGAAGATTGCTGATCTCGAAAAAGCCCTTCAAGACGCCAAGACTCAGACAGCTAAAATCTTGATCGACATTGACTACGAGAAGCATGATCTCATAGAAGGTGCAAAGGTCTCCGCTGCCATCACAATGTATAAGACAAAACTGAAGATGGCCTAGGAAGCTCAAGATCCTGACTGTGACAGAAGCAGCTGGGATGTTGAGGGCTGGAAGGCGAGGTTAGCTGATCTGGAAGATGATGAGGAGGCTGAGGAGGTTTTGGCGATCGAGGCTGGAGGTAGCGCGAAGGATCAGGTGAAGGATACCGAAGCTGGAGGGGATGAAGATGCAGCGAAGGTGTAGGCTGCATGATTGGGCAATGATGGACATTTCTAGACGTAGCCGGAGCCCAATTTTTTAAATTCGGTAGTAGTTTTTTTTGTGGTTGTGCTGTTTTAAAACAATGATGGTCTGTATTTGAACAATAGTTTTAGGATTAAGGATCTAGGATCCTTTGGATAATAGGTAGGATTACAAATGGTGGAGGGATCCTCTGTTTGGGAGATGAAGCCATTGTGATCCTGCCGCCTTTGATTTCCTGCACTTGCTATAACCGCATTAACAATGGACACCCGTTGCCAACCCATGTGGACGGGCCACGTTTTGCTGGTAGAAACGTGGGTTGGCAATTTTGACAACCTCCGACGGTTAAACCTTTGTTAATAAAATAACTTTAATCTTTTTTGGCTTATCTTGTGTTGTTATCCTTGTTTGTCCTTTTAATTTTCAATTGTTTTGATGTACACTTGTTTGAGTAAGAAAAGTTGAACAAATTAGATAAAAAGAATTTAGGATATGATCCAGGATCAAATATCCTATAGTTGAAAAATTCCAAAAAGTGGTATATTTTAAGGATCATGAGTTCAGTTGTCAAAGTATAAGGGTTATTCAAATAATCAATGAATAAAATCAAAATAGTTAAGGATCATACCTGGGGATCCAAGTTAGGATCCTAACCCTTAATACTATAACCAGGATAACCATAGGACAAACCTTAGTAAGAAGTAAGGATCAAGGATCCTTGGTTGTTTAACTTCGAAGACCTGAAATAGAACATAACTTGGGACTAAGCCATTATAAGATAAAAATTAGCAACTGGGGACAAGCCCAAAGGATAACTGGGGACAAGCCCAAGGATAACTCGGGACAAGCCCAAGGATCGTGTGTGAACTGGAGTATGGCCCTAACTGGCGACTATCCAAACTTAGTGGCATGAAAATGCCAAAGCCTTAGCTAACGTGAAAACGTTAGAAACCTTAAGAACGGATGTATGGTACGTCTACCATTATACGTAGGATCCTAGGTATAGCCAGTACAATGGAATTATCAGCCCCTAAAACGAGTACTGGTCCCACTGCCATGAACTATACCAGGATCATCATGCGCTACTGGCGGAACTGGGGTCAAGCCCAAATAACTGGTTGCTTTTGTGGATAACCATCCTTTTGCTAAGAGTACCTGAACCTTCAAAACTCAAAATCACGTGAAAGGGGGATAAAGGATGCAGGATCCTTATCCTTATGTGAGAAAGTAAGGAAATGAAATAGTTTAAGATTAGAATGTTACCAAAATGAGGATCATCTGTGCTTTAAGGATCCTTTAAGGATATTTATCATGTGAGGATCATGGATCCTTATCACATGAAGTATTTCTTCAAATGGACAGCATTCCAGGCTCTAGGTAGCAAATCACCTTCCATTGTTAGCAATCGATATGCCCCCTTTCCTGCCTCAGCTTCAATCAAGTAAGGTCCTTCCCATTTTGGTGCCAACTTTCCATCAGCAGGATTGGTGGTATTCTGAAATGCTTTCCTTAGTACCATATCACCAACTTGGAATTTCCTGATCCTGACATTTTTGTTGTAGGCTCCAGCCATTCTTTGCTGATAACTGGCCATCCTTATCCTTGCCAAATCTCTGATTTCTTCTATAGTATCCAGGTCTTGAACCAAGTTCTCATCATTTTCCTCAGGATCACGAATACTTGTTCTAGCAGTTGGAACCACCATTTCTGTAGGGATCACTGATTCTGCCCCAAATACCAAGGAGAATGGAGTTTGGCCTGTGGCATTCTTAGGAGTTGTCCTATCAGCCCAAAGCACATAAGGTAGTTCTTCTGCCCATTTCCCTTTCTTGGATCCAAGCTTCTTCTTCAAATTGTTGATGATGATCTTATTGGAGGATTCTGCCTGACCATTAGCTTGTGGGTGGACTGGTGTTGATGTTATCATCTTAATCCCCCAGCTGTCACAAAAGTTAGTAGTTCTGCCCCCAATGAATTGGGAACCATTATCACATATAATTTCAGAAGGAATACCAAATCTAGTTATAATATTTCTTTTAATGAAGGATATAACTTCCTTTTCTCTGACCTGGGCAAAAGCTTCAGCCTCTATCCACTTGGAGAAGTAATCAGTCATAGCAAGCATGAACACTTTTCCACCAGGTGCCTTAGGGAGCTTACCAACTATATCCATGCCCCATCTCACAAATGGCCAAGTGGAGGATATAGGATGCAAAAATTCAGCTGGTTGATGAAGGATATTGCTGTGTCTCTGACAAGGATCACATTTCTTAGCATACTCCACAGCATCTCTCTTCATAGTTGGCCAATAGTATCCTGTCCTCAGGATCCTTGAGAATAATGCCCTGCCCCCAGTGTGGTTTCCACAATCTCCTTCATGAAAGTCTTTTAAAATTTCTTGGATTTCAGGATCCTCAATGCATCTTAGATATGGTCCTGCAAGAGATCGTTTATACAACATTTTATTTAAAATTGTGAATTGAGATACCTTAATTTTGAAAGCCCTAGGGTTTTCTCCTGTAGGAATCTCTCCATGTTGTAAGTATCTCATGATTGGGAGGATCCATGATCCTGAATGAGATTGAGTATCCTCACTAGGGATAATTGTAGAATCCTCTCCTATTTCCATAGCCACATGATCCTCGATGGCAGGAGCCAGGATATGGATAATGGGGATACTTATATCCTCCGGGATCTTCAAAGATGATCCTAGATTAGCCAATGCATCAGCTTCTGCATTTTCTTCCCTTGGTACCTGTGTCAAACTAAAGGAAACAAAAGAGAGTGCCAATTCTTTGACTATCTCCAAATATTTGGTTAGCTTTTCACCTTTAACAATATAGGATCCATTAAAGTGATTAGTGATTAACAAAGAATCTACATGTACCTCAAGATACCTGATCCTCATATGCTTAGCAATTTGCAAGCCAGCTATCAAGGCTTCATATTCAGCCTCATTGTTAGTGGTTTGGAACTCACAAGCTATAGAGTGGGGTATTATGTCCCCCTGTGGCGATTTTAGTAGTATTCCAAGCCCTGTTCCTTTGACATTTGAGGATCCATCAGTATAAAGTATCCAAGGATCCTTGGTCTCTTCTAGCTGCTGGACTTCTAATTCAGCTTCCTTTTGCAAATCACTACTGAAATCTGCCACAAAGTCAGCTAATGCTTGGGATTTAATGGCTGTCCTGGGCTCATATCTTATATCATATGCACTAAGCTTCACTGCCCACTTAGCCATCCTTCCTGACATTTCAGGTTTCCTGAGGACATTCTTAATTGGAAAATTAGTTTTGACAATAATGGCATGAGTTTCAAAATAATGTCTCAATTTAGTAGATGCCATAATTAATGCAAGGATAAGTTTTTCTAAGTGTGAATACCTGGATTCAGCATCAAGTAAACTTTTACTTACATAATAGACAGGATGTTGTGTACCTTCGTGATCCTTAACAAGGACGCCACTTATGCTTTTGAGGATACCGCAAGATATAAGGATAACACATCTCCTTTTTCTGGTTTCATCAAGGCCGGGGCCAAGGATAGGTAATCCTTAAGAGCTCTTAAGGCACTTTCATGCTTCTCAGTCCACTCGAATTTCTTGTTCTTCCTTAGGATATCATAGAATTCCTTGCACTTTTCTGAGGATTTGGATATGAATCTGTTTAAAGCTGCAATCCTGCCTGTTAACCTCTGAACATCCTTAGCATTGGCAGGGGACTTGATGTTCACTATAGCTTTGATTTGTTCTGGACTGGCTTCAATGCCTCTCTTTGTCACCATATATCCTAAGAATTTACCTGCTTTAACACCAAAATGACATTTTGAAGGATTAAGTTTCATGTTATATTTGTCAAGGATATTGAATGCTTCCTCCAAGTCTCTTAGGTGATCCTCAGCCTTTTTTGATTTTACCACCATATCGTCTATGTAAACCTCCATAGTTTGGCCAATCTGATCCTTGAACATCATATTCACTAGCCTTTGATAAGTTGCACCTGCATTTCTTAGTCCGAATGGCATAGCAATATAACAGTATATACCAGTTGGAGTCATAAAGGCTGTATCCTCTTGATCGGATGGTTCCATCTGAATTTGTTGAAATCCAGATGAAGCATCCATAAAAGTTAACAGTTCATGACCCGCAGTTGCATCCACCATGGAGTCAATGTGGGGTAATGGGAAAGGATCCTTGGGACATGCCTTATTTAAATCAGTGAAATCGACACATACCCTCCACTTTCTGTTTTTCTTTTGAACAACAACCACATTGGCCAACCATCTTGGATACTTGACCTCTCTAATCATACCTGCCCGGAGTAATTTCTCTACCTCCTCCTGGATAATGGCATTTCTTTCTGGTGCAAATTTCCTCCTCTTTTGATGGATTGGTTTGAAGGACCTATCAATGCCAAGTTTGTGAGTGATTATATCTTTAGATACACCTGTCATGTCTTCGTGTTTCCATGCAAAGGTAGTCTTTCTCCTTTTGAGGAAGGATATGAGGTCTTCCTTCATTTCGCCAAGGATCCCTGATCCTATATAAACTTTAGATTCAGGATCATCAGGATCCATAAGGATTTCTACTACATCCTGTTCTCTTGCCTCCAAGACATCCCTTGGAGGATGCTTTAATTGCTATTGCTCCCTTGACTTTGAGGCTGGTTTCATTGATGAGGTGTAGCAGTTCTTAGCTTCTTGCTGATCACTATCAATCTTCACTATTCCCCAAGGACTAGGAAGCTTCACACATTGATGATAAATGGATGGGACTGCCTTCATGTCATGTATCCAAGGCCTGCCAAGGATAACATTACAACAAGATAAACAGTCAATAACACAAAACTTTTGATAAGAATGGAGGCCTTCGATATAGATTGGGAGTTTAATGTCCCCCAGAGTATTCTTAGTCTCGCCACTGAATCCCACGAGCACAGAGGATCTTGGTGTTTTGGTCAAAAATCAAGCAATGACAATGTAACCAAACTTTCTGTTGTGAGGTATGATGCTTGAATTGATGAACAACAAGAAGGATCACTATGAAGTGTAATGAACAAATGACACGAAGATTTATACGGGGAAAAAGCCCTTGATCAAGAGTTGATCTCCGGCACAAAAAACCCCGGGTGATGGAAACTACCGATCACCAGCTTAAATTAAACAAACAATCTGTTACAACTTCGGATGATAGCGAGCTAAGTACAAGGATCACTATGGTGTATCGTGTAGAAATGTATGAAAAATGCTAAGTGTTTTGCCGAAAGCTAATGAGAGCGGTTGTATGAGTGTGTGTGTGTAGCCAAAAATAGCTAAGTCCTTCTAAAATAGCTCGCTACCCCTTTAAAAATAGAAAATATCAAGCCTAACTAACATTCCACCAATCGTGCAAGTCTTCCACGACTCCACAACGTCCATTTCTGGCCAAGCACGTGTGGAATACTTCAAGGAATATACTCCAGGAATATCGCTAAGACCAAGTCTGAATTGATACTCCTGCAAAACAATTACGAATTCAAAGTAGACAATCGTTAGTACAGGGATCCTTATAGTGATCCATGATCCTGATCCTGCAACACTTCTGAGGATCACTACTTCAGACAGAATTGAGGATCACTAAATCCAACAGTAAATAAGGATCACTGGTTATTTAGAAATCCACCCCTAACAATTGCCCCCAAAATATAAGGAGTAAATATGTAAATAAATGAGTTATATTTTGTCGATCTTATCCGTAGCAAACTAACGGATAACTAGCCGTTGAAGACGGACTAGCCGTTGCAAACCTGACGTCACTGAAGTGACAATCCTGCAAATCATCATTATAAATAGAAGTTAGAGATAGGATCAATTCACATTTAAATTCAAGAGAGAGACTCCCTTTAAATTTAAGTCCGCAGATCAAACAGGTAATCCTCTTTCTCTTCTTCCTTTACGTTTTCTTTCCTTGCTCCTTCTTTCTTTACATTCTTCACAGTCATGATGATGCTACGATCCTCCCCCGCCAAGGATCATAAGAAGGACAGTCCTCTCAAAAGCCAGGGGATCATCAAAGACTCACCGAAAGAGAGATGCTGCTTCAATGATGTGCAAATAGACAGAATTCGCCACTGTTTTCCGGCGAACACCGATTTCAAGCCATTCGATCCCACTGTTCTGAGCGACTACATTTCTGAGTCATGGATTGCCTTTCCTGCTACCCCATTCACCATAGGATACACCTATCCTTTTCCAGCCTTTACCCAATCCTTTTTCTCCCTTACCGGCATCTCCTACATCCAGGCTATGCCGATGATCTGGAGGGTCCTATATACCCTTGAAAGGATCATCGAGCAGGAAGGGGTTGACCTAGGAATGTCGGAGTTGGCTGAGATGTATGACCTCACAACGTTTGGATCCCACCGATATTTGTTCAAACGTAAACCCGGAGAAGAACATCCCATCTTTAAGGCTACTAAAAACGATACCAACTGGAAACGGCGGTTCTTCTTCGTCAGAAGGGATTCTATCCCGGATGGAAAGGATTTGCCGAAGAAATGGAGCACTAATGGTAGGATAGGAGGATCCTTAGAAGGATCACTAAGTAAGCTCATTCTGATAATGATTACTAATATGCTTTTGTTCCTTTTGTACAGCTATCACATTCTCGCACATTATTCCTTCAGCTGCCACCAAGGGGAGACTTGCTGCCTTTAGAAACCTTGATCCTGAAACAAGATCATTCAAGACAATCACCCAGGATTCACAAGAGGTATCCTCAGGCTCTGTCACCATGTCAAGTAAGTATCTTGATCTTTTTATATTCAAATGTTTAAATAAATAGTTATATATGAATAGAATTAGGACACTTATATGTTTTGGGTGTGTAGGCGCTGGAAAGTCATCAAGATCTGCTTCCAAATTTAGTGTCACTGAGCTTGACACCGTACGATCCTCCAAGAAGAAGTTTCCTGCCAGCCCAACTGCTTCGATCCCCAAGGCACCTACTAAAGGAAGGGGTGGCAAGAAAAAAAAAGCCTCCGAAGCTGAGGATCTGCAAGGTCTGCCCCTGATCCGCCACCAGTTCCTTGAATACTTCAACGAGGTAAGGATCCTTGTCGCTGCTTTAGGTATCCAGTTTATTTGAGGATCACTTGTTCTTAAACTGTTCTTTATCTTCTTTGCAGAAATTTGCTGAGATTGAAGACTACGTTGGGCATGTCGAGGAGCAGGACAAGAAGATTGCTGACCTCCAACAAGTCGCATTGCTCAAGGATCTCAAGATTGCTGACCTCCAAAAGGATCTCAAAGACGCCAAAGCTCAGATAGCTACAATCCTGATCAATTTTGATTATGAGAAGAGCGAGATCACGGATGATGCCAAGGTCTCCGCTGCCATTGCCATGTACAAGACTAAACTCCAGATGGCTCAAGAAGCTCAGGATCCTGCCTTCGATAGGAGCAGCTGGGATGTGGAAGGCTGGAAGGCTAGGCTGGCTGAATTGGATGACGAGGAGGAGGCTGAAGAGGTTCTGGCAATCGAAGCTGGAGGCAGTGGCAAGGATCATGGTGGTGAAGCTAGTGGAGCTGGAGATGGTGATGCAGCAAAGGTGTAGGCTGCAACAATGGGCAATGATGGACACTTCTAGAAATAGCCGGAGCCCATTTTTTTAGTTTGGTTATGGTTTTTCTTTTGATGATGTTTTGATAAACAATGGTTGGTCTGTACTCAAACAATAGTAATTAGGGTTGAGGATCATGGATGATCCTTTGAACAATAGGTAGGATTACAAATGGTGGAGGGATCCTCTGTTTGGGGGATGAAGCCATTGTGATCCTGCCGTCTTTAATTTCCTGCACTTGTTAGACCTACAAACAATGGACACCCTTTTCCAACCCATGTGGATGGGCCACGTTTTGCTGGTAGAAACGTGGGTTGGCAATTTTAACAACCTTAAAAGGGTTTAAGCTTTTGTGAATAAAATGACTTTAACTTTTTGGCTATATCCTGTGTTGATATCCTTGTTGTTATTTCATTTTTCAATTGTTGTGATGTTCATGTCGTTTAAACGTATCAAGTAAGGAAAAAATTTAAAAAATATCCGTTAAGAGTTAAGGATATGATCAAGGATCACATAAAAAATAATTTAAGGATCATAATTCCAGTTGTCAAAGGATAAGTGTCATTTAAATATGTAATGAATAAAATCAAAACAGTTTAGGATCATACCTGAGAATCCAAGTTAGGATCCTATCCTTTAACACTTAAAATTAGGATAACCCAAGATACAAACCTTAGTTGAAAGTAAGGATCAAGAATCCTTGGTCATTTATCTTCACAAACCTGAAATAAGATATTACTTGGGACTAAGCCAATAAAAGATGAATGTTAGTAACTGGGGACAAGCCCAACAATTCTGGGGATAAGCCCAATATACTGGGGACAAGCCCAAAAGATAACTGGGGACTAGCCCAAAGGATAACTGGGGACAAGCCCAAAGGATCGTATGTAAACTGGAGTATGGCCCTTACTGGCGACTATCCAAACTTAGTGACATGAAAATGCCAAAACCTTAGCTAACGTGAAAACGTTAGAAACCTTAGGAACGGATGTATGGTACGTCTACCATTATACGTAGGATCCTGAATATAGCCAGTACAACGAAATTGTCAGCCCCTAAAGCGGGTACTGGTCCCATTGCCATGAACTATACCAGGATCATCGTGCGCCACTGGCGAAACTGGGGACTAGCCCAAATAACTGGGGTCAAGCCCAAAGGATAACTGGATACTTCTGTGGATACTCAACGCTTAGTTAAGGGTGCATGAACCTTCAAAACTCAAAATCAAGTAAAAGGAGGATAAAGGACACAGGATCCTTATCCTTGTAAGGGAATAAAAAGAATAAAATAGTTTAAGATTGGAATGTTACCAGAAAGAGGATCATCTGTCAGTGGGGATCCTTCAAGGATACTTGTCGGGTAAGGATCATGGATCATGATCACATGAAATATTTCTTCAAATGGACAGCATTCCAAGCTCTAGGTAGCAAATCACCCTCCATTGTTAGCAATCGATATGCCCCCTTTCCTGCTTCAGCTTCAATCAAATAGGGTCCTTCCCACTTTGGTGCTAGCTTTCCGTCAGCAGGATTGGTGGTGTTTTGAAATGCTTTCCTTAATAGCATATCCCCAACTTGGAATTTCCTGAGCCTGACATTTTTGTTGTAAGCTCCAGCCATCCTTTGTTGATAACTGGCCATCCTTATCCTTGCTAAATCCCTGATTTCTTCTATGGTATCCAAGTCTTGAATCAAGTTTTCAGCATTTTCTTCAGGATCACGAACGCTTGTTCTTGCAGTTGGAACCACCATCTCTGTAGGGATCACTGACTCTGCCCCAAATACCAAAGAAAATGGAGTTTGGCCTGTAGCATTCTTAGGAGTTGTTCTATCAGCCCACAGCACATAAGGTAGTTCTTCTGCCCATTTTCCTTTCTTGGATCCAAGCTTCTTCTTCAAATTGTTGATGATGATCTTGTTGGATGATTCTGCATGACCATTAGCTTGTGGATGGACTGGTGTTGATGTTATCATCTTAATTCCCCAACTGTCACAAAAGTTAGTGGTTCTACTCCCAATAAATTGGGATCCATTATCACAAATAATTTCAGAATGGATGCCAAATCTAGTAATAATATTTCTTTTAATAAAGGATATAACTTCCTTTTCTCTGACTTGAGCAAAGGCTTCAGCCTCTATCCACTTAGAGAAGTAATCAGTCATAGCAAGCATGAATACTTTTCCACCTAGTGCCTTAGGAAGCTTTCCAACTATATCCATTCCCCATCTCATGAATGGCCAAGAAGAGGATATAGGATGCAAGAGCTCTGCTGGTTGGTGAAGGATATTACTATGCCTCTGACAAGGATCACACTTCTTGGCATACTCCACAGCGTCCTTCTTCATAGTGGGCCAATAGTATCCTGTTCTCAGGATCCTTAAGAATAATGCCCTGCCCCCAGTGTGGTTTCCACAATCTCCTTCATGGAAATCCTTTAGGACTTCTTGAATTTCAGGATCCTCAATGCATCTTAAATATGGTCCTGCAAGAGATCGTTTATACAACATATTATTTAATATTGTAAATTGAGATACCTTAATTTTAAAAGCCCTTGGGTTTTCTCCTGTAGGAATTTCTCCATGTTGTATGTATCTCATGATTGGGAGTATCCATGATCCTGAATGAGATTGTGTATCATCACTAGGGATGATTGCAGAATCTTCTCCTATCTCCATAGCTACATGATCCTTAATAGCAGGGGTCAGGATATGGATAATAGGGATCTCAATATCCTCAGGAATCTTCAAAGATGATCCTAGATTGGCTAATGCATCAGCTTCTGCATTCTCTTCCCTTGGTACCTGTGTCAAACTAAAGGATACAAAAGAGAGTGCCAATTCTTTGACTATCTCCAAATATTTGATTAGCTTTTCACCTTTAACAGCATAGGATCCATTAAAGTGATTAGTGATCAATAAAGAATCTACATGTACCTCAAGATACCTGGTGCTCATATGCTTTGCAATTTGCAAACCAGCTATCAAGGCTTCATATTCAGCCTCATTGTTGGTAGTTTGAAATTCACAAGCTATGGAGTGGGGTATTATGTCCCCCTGTGGCGATTTTAGTAGTATTCCAAGCCCTGTTCCATTTACATTGGAGGATCCATCAGTAAACAGTATCCAAGGATCCTTGGTTTCTTCAAGCTGTTGGACTTCTAGTTCAGCTTCCTTTTGCAAATCACTACTGAAATCTGCCACAAAGTCAGCTAATGCTTGGGATTTAATGGCTGTCCTAGGCTCATATCTTATATCATATGCACTCAACTTCACTGCCCACTTAGCCATCCTTCCTGACATTTCAGGTTTCCTGAGAACATTCTTGATTGGGAAATTAGTTTTAACAATAATGGCATGAGTCTCAAAATAATGTCTTAATTTAGTAGATGCCATAATTAATGCAAGGATAAGTTTTTCTAAATGTGAATACCTGGATTCAGCATCAAGTAAGCTCTTACTTACATAATAAACAGGATGTTGTGTACCTTGGTGATCCTTAACAAGGACCGCACTTACTGCTTTTGAGGATACCGCCAGATATAAGGATAACACATCTCCCTTTTCCGGTTTCATTAAGGCTGGGGCTGAGGATAGGTAATCCTTAAGAGCTTTAAGGGCATTTTCATGCTTCTCAGTCCATTCAAATTTCTTGTTTTTCCTCAGGATGTCATAGAACTCCTTGCACTTTTCTGAGGATTTGGATATGAATCTGTTCAAGGCTGCGATCCTGTCAGTCAACCTTTGCACATCCTTAGCATTGGCAGGAGATTTGATATTCACAATAGCCTTAATTTGCTCTGGACTTGCTTCAATGCCCCTCTTTGTTACCATATATCCTAAGAATTTACCTGCCGTTACACCAAAATGACACTTAGAAGGATTTAGTTTCATATTAAATTTATCAAGGATATTGAATGCTTCCTCCAAGTCTTTAAGGTGATCTTCAGCTCTTTTGGACTTAACTACCATGTCATCAATATAGACTTCCATAGTGTATCCAATTTGTTCCTTGAACATCATATTGACAAGCCTTTGGTAAGTAGCACCTGCATTCCTTAATCCAAATGGCATAGCAATATAACAGTATATACCAGTTGGGGTCATAAAGGATGTATCCTCTTGATCGGATGGTTCCATCTGAATTTGTTGAAATCCAGATGAAGCATCCATAAAAGTTAACAACTCATGACCCGCGGTAGCATCCACCATGGAGTCAATGTGGGGTAATGGGAAAGGATCCTTGGGACATGCCTTGTTTAAATCTGTAAAATCGACACATACCCTCCACTTTCCATTTTTCTTTTGAACAACAACCACATTGGCTAACCATCTTGGATACTTAACCTCTCTAATCATACCTGCTCGAAGTAACTTATCTACCTCTTCCTGGATAATAGCATTTCTTTCAGGTGCAAACTTCCTCCTCTTTTGATGAATTGGCTTGAATGACCTGTCAATGCCAAGTTTGTGAGTAATTATATCCTTAGATATACCTGTCATGTCTTCATGTTTCCAGGCAAAGGTGGTCTTCCTTCTTTTAAGAAAGGATACTAGCTCTTGTTCAATATCGCTAAGGATCCCTGACCCTATGAAGATCTTGGATTCAGGATCATCAGGATCCATGAGGATTTCTTTCAAATCCTGTTCTCTTGCCTCCAAGACTTCTCTTGAAGGATACTTTAATTGCTATTGCTCCCTTGGTCTTGAGGCTGGTTTCATTGACGAGGTATAGCAATTCTTAGCCTCCTGTTGGTCACTCTCAATTTTCACCACTCCCCATGGACTTGGAAGCTTTACACACTGATGATAGGTGGATGGAACTGCCTTCATATCATGTATCCATGGCCTGCCAAGGATAACGTTACAACACGATAAGCAATCAATAACACAAAACTTTTGATAAGAATGCAATCCTTCAATATAGATTGGGAGTTTGATGTCCCCCAATGTATTCTTTGTTTCTCCACTGAATCCCACAAGTACTGAGGATCTTGGGATAATATCGGACTCTGGGATATTCATTTTCTTGAGAACATCCAGCTGAATGATGTTCACAGAGCTTCCTCCATCTATAAGGATCCTGCGAACAAAGTGGTTAGAAATAAACAATGTAATTACAAGACCGTCATGATGAGGATCCTGGATGTCAACACGATCATCCTCGTCAAAAGTAATGACTTTATCCTGGGTGACAACGGAGGTACTGACGGGTCTGTCTCCATTATCCATCTTGGTTTCCTTAGCGTGTCTTTTTGCTGCTGAGAAGGATGTACCACAGATGTCTGATCCACCGGATATGAAATTTATGACTTGTGCATCTGCCGGAGGAGCAGGAGCCCTTTCCGGGATCCTTTCAGGATCCTGGGTTCTTGACTTCTTTCGTCCCAAGAGTTCCTTTAAATGCCCCTTGCTCAACAAATAACCAATTTCCTTTCAAAGTGCAATACATTCTTCAGTGAGATGCCCAAAATCCTCATGATATGCACACCACTTGGATTTATCCGTTGTAGCAGCTGGTTTATCATTTTTCCTTGGCCACCTAGCTTTCTCACCTAGATTCTGCATTGCAAGGATTAGTTCATTGTTATCAACAGAGAAACAATATTCAGAAATAGGAGGATAATTCTCATCATCCTCTTCTTGCTCCACTGAATGCACATTCTGGTTATCAGATCTGTTATAGGAATTGGATTTGTTGTTCCTGAAGTAGGATCCTTGCTTATCCTGTTTTGAGGATCATGTCAATCTGTCCTGGATCCTTTTGTCATCCTCTAGGCGGATGAACCTAAGGGCCCTAGTCCTTACTTCATCAAGATTCTGGCAAGGTGTCATAACAAGATCATCATAGAATAATGAATCCCTAAGCAATCCCATTTTAAAGGCTTCAACAGCCGTAGCTATATCCAAATTGGGAATATCTAAGGATTCTTTACTAAACTCAGTGATATAATCTCTAAGTGATTCATTTTGACCTTGTGTTACCCTATATAGATCACTAGTTAATCGTTCAAACTTTCTGCTACAAGAGAATTGACTATTGAACAAGTTAACTAAATTAGCAAATGAAGTAATAGAGTAAGGGGGAAGACTTAGCAGCCATTTAAGAGCAGATCCTGTAAGTGTGGATCCAAATCCCTTGCATAGACATGCTTCTTTCAACCTTTCAGGAATTGGATTGATCTCCATCCTCTCCCTGTATTGAGCTACATGCTCTTCTGGATCCGTTGAACCATCATATAGCTTCATTGATGGTATCTGGAATCTTTTAGGTATCTCAGCATCACACAACGGTGGTGCAAAACGAGATATCCTATGGCTACCATCCGCAATCTCAGGAATGGGTTTAACCACTCCTGGTACACTGGATATCATATCCTTAAGCTTCTGCAGTTCCCTAGCCATGGCCTGATTGATACCTGTATCCTACATAAAGCCATGGTTAGTGTTATATAAATTATTAAAAGTGTTACCTCCCGCAGGATTCGAGTTTGGAATTGCGGATGTGAATCCATCTTGTCGAGACTCTGGCATGATTGAAGGACCAGAGGAGGCAATGGTCTGCATTGGTATGAAGTCTCCTTGATGGATGTCTGAGTTCTGAGGTTGCATATTTCTCGAGGATCCTTGATTTTGAAGGGGGTTGGATCCTTGGAATCGCGATGATCCTTGAACCTGAAAGGATCCTAGGACCAGGGAGGATCCTTGAACAAGGGAGGATCCTGGGACCAGAGAGGATCCTAGGACCTGGGAGGATCCTTGGACCTGGGAGGATCCTGGGACCTGAGAGGATCCTTGGACCTGGGAGGATCCTTGGACCTGGGAGGATCCTTGTACTGCATGGATTCCCACATATCCTCCTGTCGTGAAGTATCCTTGATGCTGAGAGGAGGATCCTAATGGTTGAGAAGAGGATCCCTGAGGCTAGAAGTAAGAGCCAAATGCCTGACTCATTGTTGTTGTGCCGTAACGCCTTCCTGATAGTTCACCCAAGTATTACACGTCCGGAACTGCTGAGTATTGTGAAGTTATGACCGGAGTGTCGAAGTTCAACGATCTTGGCATCAGAGGGGAGTGATCCTCCACTGATTTCTTCTATTTCTTGATTCATCGATCTCCCGGAGGATCCTTTCATTGGTCTTATCCTGCTCTTGTGCATGATTCCTCATCTGCAAAATCAGGGTATAAAGATCATTAGTAGTAGGATTAGTTGAAACAGAAGAAGTAGGTGGTTTTTGAAAAATAGGAGTTGGTTTCTTCGCAGCATTCTCAGCATTCTTCTGGGATCCAGAAGGTGGTGGAGGCAAAGGAGGAATGCCTTGTGAGGAACTGAATGAGGGCATCAAACTTGAAGTATTCTTCACTGAGGATGCCATCTGTTTGGTTGTAGCGAACCGAAATAACAACGAAAACACGAATCTTTCTAAGAATGAAGCACCAATTGCCCCACAGTGGGCGCCAAACTGTTTTGGTCAAAAATCAAGCAATGACAATGTAACCAAACTTTCTGTTGTGAGGTATGATGCTTGAATTGATGAACAACAAGAAGGATCACTATGAAGTGTAATGAACAAATGACACGAAGATTTATACGGGGAAAAAGCCCTTGATCAAGAGTTGATCTCCGGCACAAAAAACCCCGGGTGATGGAAACTACCGATCACCAGCTTAAATTAAACAAACAATCTGTTACAACTTCGGATGATAGCGAGCTAAGTACAAGGATCACTATGGTGTATCGTGTAGAAATGTATGAAAAATGCTAAGTGTTTTGCCGAAAGCTAATGAGAGCGGTTGTATGAGTGTGTGTGTAGCCAAAAATAGCTAAGTCCTTCTAAAATAGCTTGCTACCCCTTTAAAAATAGAAAATATCAAGCCTAACTAACATTCCGCCAATCGTGCAAGTCTTCCACGACTCCACAACGCCCATTTCTGGCCAAGCACGTGCGGAATACTTCAAGGAATATACTCCAGGAATATCGCTAAGACCAAGTCTGAATTGATACTCCTGCAAAACAATTACGAATTCAAAGTAGACAATCGTTAGTACAGGGATCCTTATAGTGATCCATGATCCTGATCCTGCAACACTTCTGAGGATCACTACTTCAGACAGAATTGAGGATCACTAAATCCAATAGTAAATAAGGATCACTGGTTATTTAGAAATCCACCCCTAACACTTGGTATGATGTCGGATTCAAGAATGTTCATCTTCTTGAGGACATCAAGCTGGATAATGTTCACAGAGCTTCCTCCATCTATAAGGATCCTGCGAACAAAATGGTTAGAAATAAAAAGAGTAATAACCAAACCATCGTGATGAGGATCCTGAATGTCAACACGATCATCCTCATCAAAAGTTATGACTTTTCCTTCGGAGACACTGGATGTTCGAATGGGTCTATCTCCATTATCCATCTTGGTTTCCTTCGCATGTCTTTTAGCTGCAGAGAAGGATGTTCCACAAATTTCTGATCCTCCAGAAATAAAGTTTATAATTTGTGCATCTGCTAGAGGGGCTGGAGCTTTCTCTGGGATCCTTTCAGGATCCTGAGTCCTTGACCTCTTTCTCCCCAATAATTCTTTCAAGTGCCCCTTGCTCAACAAGTATCCAATTTCTTTTCTCAGTGCGATGCATTCTTCTGTGAGATGCCCAAAATCTTCATGATATGCACACCACTTTGACTTATCTTTGGTTGCAGCTGGTCTGTCATTTTTCCTGGGCCATCTAGCTTTATCACCTAAATTCGGCATCGTAAGGATTAGTTCATTGTTATCAACAGAAAAACAATATTCAGAAATTGGAGGATAATCCTCATCATCCTCTTCTTGTTCAATAACATGCACATTCTGGTTATCAGATTTGTTATAGGATCTGAACTTGTTGTTCTTGAATGAGGATCCTTGCTTCTCTTGCTTTGAGGATCCTGCTAACCTCTCCTGGATCCTTTTGTCATCCTCTAGCCGGATGAACCTAAGGGCCCGGGTTCTTACCTCATCTAGATTCCTGCATGGTGTCATAACAAGATCATCATAGAATAATGAATCCCTAAGCAATCCCATTTTAAAGGCTTCAACAGCCGTAGTGTAACACCCCAACCCGGAATGGGCTGACGTGTCACAATAACAGTGATATCATAAACAAAAGTCATAATTCCATTTATTTATTTAACAATGAAACAACCATACAACCACTAAAATTTAGTTTAATATACAAGCGGAAACATTCGAATTCATTAATATCTTCAGATTTATTCCTAGGCTTTATTCTTCTCTCTTTTCCCCGCCCAAAGTAACCTGCTGACCTGTATACACAACAATTTTACGGAATGAGCCGAATGCTCAGTACGGAATATTAGGCTCAAATAACAATTAACGCTTTATTCGGATGAAACTTGATGCAAAGAACGAATTTTCATAATCATATCTTACGGATGTACCCATGAGCAACTTAAAACGTGACAATACACAGGTAGCTACTCCTGCATAATTATCACATGAGATGGCGAATTGGCATACCCGTTATCCACCTCCTTATACTTAAATCCTAGGATCGATCCATACGCCTCCTAATAGCCTTATGTACCACACTTGTACTTAAGAGACGCCGTGAACTGATCTCTCCGTCACGGATGGAGCACATGATGTCGATGCCGCAACAACATGCTCGTGGGACACTCCACGAGAAGCGATACTCAGGGTATCAGAGTACAATTGGTCTTTATTCACAGAACTTATAAAACTTATTTTCTTAACAAAACGGAACATATATTGGAACATGCGATAATGAGTATAACTAACAGAAAACTATCGCATGACATGAAAGTTAAATCAAATGATTAGAATAGAAATCAAACGGACTGTCAAATGAATCGATAATCAAAAGACGTGAGGAGTTCTTAAAAGATATAGTAATTTAATGGTTTTATAACAATTTGAATATGAAGCAATAAGGAGTGGGGTTAAGGATCCGTACCTTAAAAATTCCAAAGTGAAGCTACCTTGTGCTAATATTTTAGATTTATACGGGCAGAGTTTAGACTACTGATTAGTCTTTTAACCTAATTTAAATAACATGCACAAAAACTAGGTTAGTAACTTAATACAGCATTTACGATAACTCACGAGATCAAATTCTCACAATGAACGACAAAGTGCGATACTTAAACTCATTCATCGAATTAACGACGAACGACAAAGTACGATACTTAAGCTCATCCATCGAATTAATGACGAACGACAAAGTATGATACTTAAACTCATCCATCGAATTAACGACGAACGACAAAGTACGATACTTAAACTCATTCATCGAATTAATGACGAACGACAAAGTATAACCCTAATGTGGGCAGCACTTAAACATCCATTGGATATATTGATCGATCGGACAATGAATCGTAATAGCGATCGAGTTATTACCCTGTTCTGCAGCACCCCGCTATACTTAATTAGTGTTTCGTGTGTGTTTTGAGAGTAATCGGACGATAACTCTGCGAAATTTTGGAGTTTGATCGTCGTTTTTGTGCCCAGAATCAAGTCCCAACATCCTCTATTTATAGCCAAATTTTGACCTTGACGCGGCCCGCGTGACCTTAAGACTATTCTTACGCGGGCCGCGTGGCAACTTATTTTGGGCATAGGGTTGCCACGTGTGGGACTAGCCTAGCTGAGTCGACGAAATCATTAAATTCAACTTCGTCCGCAAGTTATGAAGATAATTATCAAGTAGGGAATACCCCCCCTGAGTTTTAGGGGCCCTAATCCTGATTCTGAAAATTCTGAAAATTCTAGGGTTTGTACAGAATTACTTGGGTGTCTTAATTAGGGTTTCCTATGGGTTAATTTAATAAAATAATTAGGTTATTTAATGAGGGTCGTTAAATTATTAGTTTATTATTCCTTTATTTCTAGAATAATGATTTTAAATTTTCGGTTATTATAACTATTACCCCCTTAAAAGAAATTTCGTCCTCGAAATTTTTCAAATATATCGTATAAGTAACGGGAACGGAATTTTCATAGCAGAGTTACTAACTTATATAACAAAATCTCCTACTTAAATATGCTTAATCATAACTAAAATATATTCACATAAGGCAAAGCATGAATGACCATAAGCAGAAATAAATGAACATAGATCAGATAGCAAGGTTCACCATTACCATGACTAAAATTCTATTACTAGAATAGATTAGGGTATAAAGAGCGAATTGATTCTTCAGATTCCCATGTTGCTTCGTGTTCAGAGTGATTCTTCCAGAGGATTTTAACAAACGGAATTACTTTCCTACGCAAAACCCTTTCTTGTCGATCTAAAATGGCTTTTGGCTCCTCTTCGTAGGACAAATCCTCGTGAATTGTAAGCAACGGATAACTAATGACATGAAGTGGATGATAATTATATCCTCTTAACGAGGAGACATGAAAAACGTTATGAACGTGAGAGAGTTGAGGCGGTAAAGCTAGTCGATATGATACTTCTCCAATTCTTTCAAGTATTTCAAACGGACCTATGAAACGAGGACTAAGCTTCCCTTTAATTCCAAATCTACGAACGCCACGCCAAGGTGATACTTTTAAGAATACGTGGTCACCAATTTTAAATTCGAGTGGTCGTCTATCTTGATCTGCATAGCTCTTTTGTCTGCTCTGAGCTTCTTTCAGTGTTTCTCGTGCCATAGTGACTTTTTCGTTTGTAATCTGAACTAGTTCTGGTCCTTCAATAATCTTTTCTCCAACTTCATCCCAGCATATCGGTGCGCGACATTTCCGACCGTATAAAAGCTCAAAAGGTGCCATGCCAATACTTGCTTGCCAACTATTGTTGTAAGCGAACTCAACAAGGCATAGATATTCATCCCAGTTTTCAGACCATTCAATTGCACATGCTCGGAGCATGTCTTCCAAGGTCTGAATCGTGCGTTCCGACTGCCCATCTGTTTGTGGATGGAAAGCCGTACTAAACTTCAGTCGTGTACCCCAAGCTGCCTGAAAACCTTTCCAAAATCGTGAGGTGAAACGTGGGTCTCTATCAGAAACAATGGAAGATGGTGTGCCATGGAGTCGAATAATTTCTTGAAGAAATATTTCGGATAACTTATTAACCGAAAATCCTTGCTGAATTGGTAGAAAATGTGCTGACTTTGACAATCTATCGACAACAACCCATACAACATCATTCTTCTTGAATGTCTTAGGCAAACTGGTAACAAAATCCATTGTGATCTCATCCCACTTCCATATGGGAATATCCAATGGCTGCAATAGACCGCTTGCTCGTTTGTGTTCAATTTTCACTTGTTGGCAAGTGAGGCATTTACTTACGTATCGAGCAACGTCTTCCTTCATGCCATTCCACCAGAAGTTCTGTCTTAAGTCTCTATACATCTTGGTAGCTCCTGGGTGAATTGAAAATGGTGAGCTATGAGCTTCGGCTAATAATGACTCACGAAGGCTGGAGTCATCGGGTACACAAAGTCTTTTACCGGACCAAATCACCCCATGATGGTCTATATGAAATTCAGATTGCTTACCCACCTCAAGATTTTGCACAATTGCCCAAAGTTCTCCATCTTGCTTTTGTGCATCTTTGATCCGTGATATGAGGTCAGGTTCAATCTGCATTCTAGCTAGATATCCATCAGATTTACTAACCTGAAGCCAAATGTTCATCCTTTCGAGATCCCTCCTAAGATGAGGTTGAATTTGTAAGCAAGATATAGTCCCGGAATTCTTTCGGCTCAATGCGTCAGCTACAACATTGGCTTTGCCTGGATGGTATTGAATATTTACGTCGTAATCTTTTAAAAGTTCTAACCACCTTCTTTGCCTCATATTTAGTTCCTTCTGCGTAAATATGTACTTGAGGCTCTTGTGGTCGGTAAAGATGTCACAACTCTCACCATACAGATAATGTCGCCAAATCTTAAGTGCAAAGACAACTGCGGCTAGTTCTAAATCATGTGTAGGGTAGTTAACTTCATAAGGCTTCAACTGACGGGAGGCATAAGCGATAACCTTCCCATGTTGCATTAGCACACAACCTAATCCTTTCTTTGAGGCATCACTATAGACTTGATAACCTCCTGATCCAGAAGGGAGAGCGAGAATAGGAGAGGATACGAGTCGTTTCTTCAATTCTTCAAAGCTTTTCTCTTGTTCCTCATTCCATGAGTACTTCACCCCTTTCCTTAGGAGTTTTGTGAGTGGTAAAGCAATTACCGAGAATCTTTCAACAAATCTTCGGTAATAGCCAGCAAGACCTAAGAAACTTCGTATTTCGGTAACAGAAGTAGGTCCTGGCCATTTTGTAATAGCTTCAACCTTTGTTGGGTCTACCATAATTCCCTCTGCTGATATGATATGACCTAGAAATGCCACTTGGCTAAGCCAAAAGTCACATTTGGAAAACTTTGCATACAACTTCTCATGCCGCAAGGTTCCAAGTACCGTATGTAGATGTGCTTCATGCTCTTCGTGACTCTTAGAATACACTAGAATGTCATCGATAAAGACAATAACGAATTTGTCTAGGAATTTGTGAAATACGCGATTCATCAAATCCATGAAGACTGCAGGTGCATTAGTTAGCCCAAAGGGCATAACCAAAAATTCGTAATGACCATATCGAGTACGAAAGGCGGTCTTGGGAACATCATCATTCTTGATTTTTAGCTGATGATACCCGGACCTCAAGTCGATTTTTGAGAAGAATTGAGCCCCCTGAAGTTGATCAAAGAGATCATCAATGCGAGGCAGAGGATACTGATTACGAATAGTAATCTTGTTCAACTCTCGGTAGTCAATACATAAACGCATACTACCGTCTTTCTTCTTCACAAATAAGACCGGAGCACCCCAAGGTGAAACACTGGGTCTTATGAATCCTAGATCTAACAATTCTTGCAATTGTTCCTTCAACTCCTTCAGTTCCATTGGAGCCATACGGTATGGAGCTTTAGAAATAGGTTCGGCACCAGGGATCAAGTCGATGGTGAATTCTACCTGACGGTCAGGTGGTAATCCCGGTAGTTCATTCGGAAATACATCAGGATATTCACGAACAACGGAGTGACTATCGATACTCTTAACACTAGCAGAAGTATCCTTAATAGATGCTAGGAATCCAGCACAGCCGTTTGATAAGAATTTTCGAGCTTTGAGCGCAGAGATAATTTTAAGAGATTTATGAGCTTGAATTCCCTGATATATAATATCAGGATGATGAAGATCACCGAAAATAACACGACGAGAATGACAATCTATAGTTACATGATGTCTAGACAACCAATCTATTCCTAGAATAACATCAAAATCAGACATATGTATTGGAAATAGGTCTGCCTTACATACAATAGATTCAATACGGATCGGACAATCTTTATATACGTAAGTGATTACGGATGAATTTTCCATGGGAGTGGAAATGGTTAAAGTATGATTTAAGAGAGTGGGTCTTATCGGAAGGTACTTAGTAAACGAGTGGGATACTAAAGAATGAGTCGCTCCTGTATCGAATAACACATAGATACTACGTTCACCAATCTGAAGGGTTCCAGATACAGTACCTGGAGCATTAGCAGCGTCAGTAGCAGAAAGTGCAAAAACTCTTCCTCCAATATTGGGTGGTGCAACATTTGGTTGGTTATTCTTCTTAGTGTCTTTCTTAGTACACTCCTTGATCATGTGTCCAGTTTGGCCACATCTAAAGCATGCTCCTGTACTTCGGTGACATACGCCCTGATGTCTCTTACCACAAGTTTTGCATAGAGGATATGTAATTTGATTTGGGTTTAGAGGTTGATTAATTGGTTGTGCCCTAATAGGTTCTGCATACAACTGAATCTGGTTTTGAGTCGGCCTCGGGTTTTGTGGTCTAGGCTGCCATGGACGTGCCTGATTTCCAGAGTTTTGATTTCCTTGCACTTTGTGGTCTTGATGCTGTGGCGTAGTGGATGATTGGCCGATTTCCTGCTTAAATTGTCCTTCTCGGTTTCTCTTCTTATTATCCTCGGTTCGGGATAAAAATTCTTTCCTCTCGAACTCAAAAGTTTTGATTGCATCGGCAACTTCGATGATATCCTTAAATTTCATATACATGATCTACTTCCGAATTCGATCATTGACTGCCCACTTGCATTTTTCTGCCTGGACTTCTGCTGATCCTGCAACGTCTCCTACAATACTAGCCAACCTTGAAAATCGAGTCATGAACTCAGAGGCTGGTTCATCACTCCCCTGTCGAATCACTGCATACTCCCTGATATAAGCTTCTTTATCAGCTGTCGAAAAATACTTGTCGTAAAAGATATTACGAAAGTCGACCCATGAAAGATTAGCATCAAAATCATCCCCTCCTTTGACTTGCTTATATCCTTCCCACCAAGTTTGCGCGTCATCTTCGAGTTTGTAGGTAGCCAATCTAACTTTGTATTGCTCCGGAACTCCAAGAACTCCGAAGATCTTTTCAACATGAGCTATCCAGTTTCTTGCTTCGACTGGATTATTAGCGTGACTAAAGGATTTCGGATTTTGTTTTTGGAATTTAGCGATCCATATGTCTATACTATAGGTAGTATGGTTTGTGGTATTCTCACGAGTTTCTTCACCAGAGTTTGGATTCGTGTTATTACGTTCTGGATGACGAGTTTGTTGAATAACGGCCTCAGCTGTTTGAGCAACCAGGTTTGGAAGCAACCCGGCAACAGTCTGGTTGATAGCATTAATTATGTTTGGATCAACTGGAGTCTCATTCGAAGAAGTGTTGTTACGCACAGGGTTAGTACGAGTACTCCTACGTAGCGGACGACGAGGAGGCATATCTATACGAATAAACATAGGAATTAAACCAAATAAGAGACCAAGTTGAATCCTATCATAAATATCTACCCATTCCTCACAGGTTTTAATTACTATCTTCAAGTTTTCTACAGGAAAGAGCCTTTGCTCTGATACCATAGCTGTAACACCCCAACCCGGAATGGGCTGACGTGTCACAATAACAGTGATATCATAAACAAAAGTCATAATTCCATTTATTTATTTAACAATGAAACAACCATACAACCACTAAAATTTAGTTTAATATACAAGCGGAAACATTCGAATTCATTAATATCTTCAGATTTATTCCTAGGCTTTATTCTTCTCTCTTTTCCCCGCCCAAAGTAACCTGCTGACCTGTATACACAACAATTTTACGGAATGAGCCGAATGCTCAGTACGGAATATTAGGCTTAAATAACAATTAACGCTTTATTCGGATGAAACTTGATGCAAAGAACGAATTTTCATAATCATATCTTACGGATGTACCCATGAGCAACTTAAAACGTGACAATACACAGGTAGCTACTCCTGCATAATTATCACATGAGATGGCGAATTGGCATACCCGTTATCCACCTCCTTATACTTAAATCCTAGGATCGATCCATACGCCTCCTAATAGCCTTATGTACCACACTTGTACTTAAGAGACGCCGTGAACTGATCTCTCCGTCACGGATGGAGCACATGATGTCGATGCCGCAACAACATGCTCGTGGGACACTCCACGAGAAGCGATACTCAGGGTATCAGAGTACAATTGGTCTTTATTCACAGAACTTATAAAACTTATTTTCTTAACAAAACGGAACATATATTGGAACATGCGATAATGAGTATAACTAACAGAAAACTATCGCATGACATGAAAGTTAAATCAAATGATTAGAATAGAAATCAAACGGACTGTCAAATGAATCGATAATCAAAAGACGTGAGGAGTTCTTAAAAGATATAGTAATTTAATGGTTTTATAACAATTTGAATATGAAGCAATAAGGAGTGGGGTTAAGGATCCGTACCTTAAAAATTCCAAAGTGAAGCTACCTTGTGCTAATATTTTAGATTTATACGGGCAGAGTTTAGACTACTGATTAGTCTTTTAACCTAATTTAAATAACATGCACACAAACTAGGTTAGTAACTTAATACAGCATTTACGATAACTCACGAGATCAAATTCTCACAACGAACGACAAAGTGCGATACTTAAACTCATTCATCGAATTAACGACGAACGACAAAGTACGATACTTAAGCTCATCCATCAAATTAATGACGAACGACAAAGTATGATACTTAAACTCATCCATCGAATTAACGACGAACGACAAAGTACGATACTTAAACTCATTCATCGAATTAATGACGAACGACAAAGTATAACCCTAATGTGGGCAGCACTTAAACATCCATTGGATATATTGATCGATCGGACAATGAATCGTAATAGCGATCGAGTTATTACCCTGTTCTGCAGCACCCCGCTATACTTAATTAGTGTTTCGTGTGTGTTTTGAGAGTAATCGGACGATAACTCAGCGAAATTTTGGAGTTTGATCGTCGTTTTTGTGCCCAGAATCAAGTCCCAACATCCTCTATTTATAGCCAAATTTTGACCTTGACGCGGCCCGCGTGACCTTAAGACTATTCTTACGCGGGCCGCGTGGCAACTTATTTTGGGCATAGGGTTGCCACGTGTGGGACTAGCCTAGCTGAGTCGACGAAATCATTAAATTCAACTTCGTTCGCAACTTATGAAGATAATTATCAAGTAGGGAATACCCCCCCTGAGTTTTAGGGGCCCTAATCCTGATTCTGAAAATTCTGAAAATTCTAGGGTTTGTACAGAATTACTTGGGTGTCTTAAATAGGGTTTCCTATGGGTTAATTTAATAAAATAATTAGGTTATTTAATGAGGGTCGTTAAATTATTAGTTTATTATTCCTTTATTTCTAGAATAATGATTTTAAATTTTCGGTTATTATAACTAGCTATATCCAGGTTAGGAATATCTAAGGATTCTTTACTAAATTTAGTGATATAATCCCTTAATGATTCATTATGACCTTGGGTTATCCTATACAGATCACTAGTTAAACGCTCAAATTTTCTACTACAAGAAAACTGGTTATTAAATAGGTTAACTAGATTAGCAAACGAGGTAATAGAGTAAGGGGGAAGACTTAGCAGCCATTTAAGAGCCGATCCAGTAAGAGTGGATCCAAATCCCTTGCACAGACATGCTTCCTTTCACCTTTCTGGGATGGGATTGATCTCCATCCTTTCCCTGTATTGTGCTATGTGTTCTTCAGGATCTGTTGAACCGTCATACAACTTCATGGTAGGCACGTGGAACCTCTTGGGTATCTCAGCAGCACAGATTGGTGGTGCAAAATGAGATATCCTGTGACTCCCATCTGCAATCTCCGGGATAGGCTTGACCACTCCTGGGACACTTGATATCATATCCTTTAACTTTTGCAATTCTCTGGCCATGGCATGATTGATACCTGTATCCTGCATAAGGCCATGGTTAGTGGTATAAGAATTATTGAAAGCGTTACCTCCCATTGGATTCAAATTAGGAAGAGCGGATGTGAATCCATATTGTTGGGGCTCTGGAATGATCGATGGACCAGTAGAGGTAATGGTCTGCATTGGAATAAAATCTCCCTGATGGATATCGGAACTCCCTGATTGCAAACTCCTTAAGGATCCCGGAATCTGGAAGGATCCATGAAACTGAGAGGATCCTTGAACCTGCGAGGATCCTGGGACGTAGGAGGATCCTTGAACCTGGGAGGATCCTTGAAACTGAGAGGTTCCTTGAACCTGGGAGGATCCTTGAAACTGAGAGGATCCTTGAACCTGGGAGGATCCTTGAAACTGAGAGGATCCTTGAACCTGCGAGGATCCTGGAACATAGGAGGATCCTTGAAATGGCCAGAATCCTTGAATCTGCTGCGCTCCTGAGTATCCTCCTGAGCTTGCGAAGGATCCTATATGCTGAGGATGGGATCCTGCGGGTTGAAAGTGTAACCCTGAAGCCTGAGTCATTGCTGATGATCCGTAATGCACTCCTTTTGGTCCTCCCACATATTGAACGTCTGGAACCACTGAAGGCTGAGAAGTTATAACCGGAGTATCGAAATTCAAAGATCTGGGCATCAATGGGGAATGATCCTCTGTAGATCTCTTCTGTTTCTTGATGTCTCCAATTTCTCTAAGAATCCTTTCATTGGTCTTATCCTGCTGCTGTATATGCTCCTTCATCTGCAAAATCAGAGTAAACAAGTCACTAGTAGTGGGAGTATAAGAACCAGAAGAAGTTGGAGGTTTCGAGAAAATGGGAGTTGGTTTCTTCTCGACATTTTTCTGAGGTCCAGAAGGTGGTGGAGGCAAAGGTGGAATGCCCTGGGATGAATTGACTGCAGACATCGCACTGGAGGTGTTTTTTGATGATGAAGCCATTTGCTTGGATGTAACGAACCGAAATGATCACAAAAATGATAATTTCTTAGAAATGAAGCACCAATTGCCCCACGGTGGGCGCCAAACTGTTTTGGTCAAAAATCAGACGAGGATAATGCAACCAAACTCTCTGTTACGGGGTATGATGCTTGAATTGGTAAACAACAATGAGGATCACTATGAAATGAATTGCATAGGAGACACAAAGATTTATACGAGGAAAAAGCCCTTGATCAGTGAATGATCTCCGGCATAAAAAACCTCGAGTGATGGAAACTACCGATCACCAACTCAAATTAAACAATAATTCTTTTACAACTTCGGATGATAGCGAGCTAAGTACAAGGATCACTATAGTGTATCGTGTAGAAATGTATGAAAAATGCTAAGTGTTTTGCCGAGAGCTGGTGAGTGCAGTTGTACGAGTGTGTGTAGCCAAAAATAGCCAAGTGTCGTCTAATTAGCTCGCTACCCCTTTTAAATCTAGTAAAATATCTAAATAACTAACTATCCGCAATTCATGCCTTCTCCCCACGATCTCCATAACGTTCACCATGGTCAAGCACGTGCGGAATAAACGCGGAATATTCTCCAGGAACGTTACCAAGACTAAGTCCAAGCTGGTACTCCTGCAAAACAATACCGAAATCATAGCAGACAATCATTAGTATAAGGATCCTTAGGATGATCCATGATCCTGATCCTGAAGCACTTCTGAGGATCACTAACTGACACAGAAGTAAGGATCACCAAGCAGGATAATAATTGAGGATCACGGGTCATTAAGAAATCCTCCCAAAACAATATCCATTCCCCACTTCATGAATGGCCAAGGGGAAGCGATAGGATAAAGTGGCTCAGCAGGTTGATGTAATATATTACTGTGTCTCTGACATGCATCACATCTTCGAGCATATTCTGCAGCATTTCTCCTCATCGTCGGCCAATAGTATCCTGTTCTTAATACCTTCGAGAATAACGACCTGCCCCCAGTATGGTTACCACAATCCCCTTCGTGTATGTCCAGAAGCACTACTTTAGTTTTGGGATCTTCCAAGCACCTCAGATATGGTCCTGCAAGAGATTTCTTATACAAAACATTATTTATAATAGTGAATCGTGATACCTTCATTCTAAAGGCCTTAGGATTTTCATCCTTTGGGATGTGTCCTTCCTTGAGATATCTCATGATTGGAGCCGTCCAGGACTTAGGATCCTCCTCAGGATACTCATCATCAGGATCCTGAACACTTACTACCTCCTTATCCTGAGGATCCGTCGCAGGATACAGGACATGTAATATTGGTATTTGGGTTCCCTCCGGTATCCTGACTGGTGATCCTAGATTTTCCAAGGCATCAGCTTCGGCATTATCCTCTCTCGGTACCTGTTCAAGTGTAAAAACATCGAAATATCCTGCTAATTTTTTGAGAATATCGAGATACTCGATCAACTTCTCGCCTTTAACTGCATAGGTCCCATTAAAATGATTAGTAATTAACAAGGAATCAACAAATACTTGTAAACCCTTGATATTCATACTCTTAGCCAATTCTAATCCTGCAATTAAAGCTTCATATTATGCTTCATTATTAATGGCAGGAAACTCACATCTAATGGCCTGGGGTAATATGTCCCCCTATGGCTATTTTAGTAGTATACCCAAACCTACACCTCTTACATTAGATGCACCATCAGTATATAGTATCCAGGATTCTATATTTTCTCCTAGTTGTTGCACTTCTAGGTCTACTTCATTTTGAACATCACTACTGTTATGGGTCATTTTCTGAACATATATCCTGACTAATATTCTGGCTTTGATTGTTTATTTGTGATCAGGATACCGGATCAGGATATTGGTAACATCCTGGTACGATATTGTTAGGGGAGGATTTTCTAACAATTAGTGATCCTTATTCGTTATCCTAACTAGTGATCCTTACTTCTGTGACAGGTGGTGATCCTCAGAAGAACTTCAGGATCAGGATCATGGATCACTTTAAGGATCCTCGTACTGACGATTGTTAACTTATGTTTTGTAGCATCTCGCAGGTATATTGAGCTTGACCAAGTCTAGGCGACATTCCTGGAGAATATTCCTAAACTATTCTACACGTGCTTGACCGAAAATAGACGTTATGGAGAACGTGGAGGCTTGGCATGAAAGTCGGATAGTTAGTTTAGGTGGTTATTTCTATTTTAAAAAGGGAGTAACGAGCTAGTAGAACACACTTAGTCATTTTTGCAGTTACACACACTCGTACAAACGCTCATACAAGCTCTCGCTCAAACACCAAGCAATTACATACACTTTTCACACTTTTTACACTTTCCACTGTAGTGATCCTTGTACCTGGCTCGTTACTATCCGAAGTTGTAAACGTTTAATCATTTATTTTAGCTTGGTGATCGGTAGTTTCCATCACCCGGGGTTTTTTGTGCCGGAGATCAACTCTTGATCAAGGGCTTTTTCCCCGTATAAATCTTTGTGTTGTTTGTGCACTTTACATTGAAGTGATCCTCATCGCTGTTACATATTTTAAGCATCATTCCCCTAAACAAAGAGTTTGGTTGCAATATCCTCATCAGATTTTTTGACCAAAACAGTTTGGCGCCCACCGTGGGGCAATTGGTGCTTTGCCTTAGAAGAATTCGCATTTCCGTGCTCATTCCGGTTTACTACAACCAAGCAAATGGCTTCCTCGGCGAAGAATACTTCAAACTTGATGCCTTCATTCACTTCTTCACAAGGCGTCCCTCCTTTGCCTCCACCACCTTCTGGATCCCAGAAGAACACTGAGAATGCTGCGAAGAAACCGACCCCCATTTTCTCAAAACCACCTACTTCTTCTGTTTCAACTAATCCTACTACTAATGATCTCTATGCCTTGATTTTGCAGATGAGGGATCGTGCACTAGAGCAGGATAAGACTAACGAAAGGATCCTCCGGGAGATTGACGAAATTAAGAAACAGAAGAAAACGGCAGAGGATTGTTCCCCACTGATGCCCAGATCTTTGAATTTTGATACTCCGGTGATTACTTCTCACCCGTCAGTGATTCCAGACATTCAATATGTGGGTGGACCGAAAGGAGTGCACTACGGAACAACAGCTATGACCCAGGCATTAGGTTCATATTTTCAGCCAGCGGGATCCTATCCTCAGCATATGGGATCCCTCACGAGTACAGGAGGATATTCAGGAATGCAGCAGTATCAAGGATCCTCCTTCGTTCCAGGATCATCCCAGGTTCAAGGATCCTCCTTCGTTCCAGGATCATCCCAGGTTCAAGGATCCTCCTTCGTTCCAGGATCATCCCAGGTTCAAGGATCCTCCTTCGTTCCAGGATCATCTCAGGTTCAAGGATCCTCCTTCGTTCCCGGATCATCCCAGGTTCAAGGATCCTCCTTCGTTCCAGGATCATCTCAGGTTCAAGGATCCTCCTTCGTTCCAGGATCATCCCAGGTTTAAGGATCCTCCTTCGTTCCAGGATCATCCCAGGTTCAAGGATCCTCCTTCGTTCCAGGATCATCTCAGGTTCAAGGATCCTCCTTCGTTCCAGGATCATCCCAGGTTCAAGGATCCTCCTTCGTTCCAGGATCATCCCAGGTTCAAGGATCCTCCTTCGTTCCCGGATCATCCCAGGTTCAAGGATCCTCCTTCGTTCCAGGATCATCTCAGGTTCAAGGATCCTCCTTCGTTCCAGGATCATCCCAGATTCAAGGATCCTCCGTTGTTCCAGGATCGTCCCAGTTTCAGGGATCCTTTCAGATGCCAGGATCCTTGAGGAGTTTGCAGACAGGAAGTTCAGATGTCCATCAAGGAGATTTTATTCCGATGCAGACCAATGCCTCTACCGGTCCCTCGATCATTCCAGAGTCTCAACAATATGGATTAACATCCATTCTTCCTAACTTGAATCCAATGGGAGGTAACACTTTTAATAATTCTCATACTACTAACCATGGTCTTATACAGGATCCAGGTATCAACCATGTCATGGCCAGAGAATTGCAAAAGCTGAAGGATATGATCTCGAGTGTTCCGGGGGTAGTCAAACCTATCCCGGAGATTGCAGATGGGAGCCACAAGATATCTCGTTTTGCACCACCAATCTGTGATGCTGAGATACCTAAGAGGTTCCATGTGCCTACAATGAAGCTGTACGATGGCTCAACAGATCCTGAAGAACACATAGCACAATACAGGGAGAGGATGGAGATCAATCCAATCCCAGAAAGGTTAAAGGAAGCATGCCTGTGCAAAGGATTCGGATCCACTCTTACTGGATCAGCTCTCAAATGGCTGCTAAGTCTTCCTCCCTATTCTATTACTTCATTTGCAAACCTAGTTAACTTGTTTAATAATCAGTTTTCTTGTAGTAGAAAATTCGAACGATTAACTAGTGATTTATATAGGATAACCCAGGGTCATAATGAATCATTAAGGGATTACATTACCAAATTCAGTAAAGAATCCTTAGACATTCCCAACTTAGATATAGCCACGGCTGTTGAGGCCTTCAAAATGGGATTACTTAGGGATTCGTTATTTTATGATGATCTTGTTATGACACCATGCAGGAACCTAGATGAGGTAAGAACCCGGGCCCTTAGGTACATTCGGCTGGAGGATGACAAGAGAATCCAGGAGAGAATAACAGGATCCTCAAAGCAGGATAAGCAAGGATCCTCATTCAGGAACAACAAATTCAGATCCTACAACAGATCTGATAACCAGAACGTGCACTCTATTGATCAAGAAGAGGATGACGAAGATTATCCTCCAATTTCTGAATATTGCTTTAGTGTTGATAACAACGAACTAATCCTTGCTATGCAGAACCTAGGTGATAAAGCTAGATGGCCGAGAAAGAATGATAGGCCGGCTGCAACTAAGGATAAATCAAAGTGGTGTGCATATCATGAAGATTTTGGGCACCTCACAGAAGAATGCATTGCATTAAGAAAGGAAATTGGATACTTGTTGAGCAAAGGGCATCTAAAAGAGTTGTTGGGAAGAAAAAAGTCAAGGACTCAGGATCCTGAAAGGATCCCTGAGAAGGCTCCAGCTCCTCCAGCAGATGCACAAGTGATAAACTTTATTTCTGGAGGATCCGATATTTGTGGCACATCCTTCTCAGCAGCTAAAAGGCATGCGAAGGAAGCTAAGATGGATAATGGAGAAAGACCAGTTCGAACATCAAGTGTCTCCGAAGGAAAAGTCATAACCTTTGATGAAGAGGATCGTGCTGATATCCAGGATCCTCATCACGATGGTTTAGTTATTACTCTTTTCATATCTAACCATTTTGTCCGCAGGATCCTAATAGACAGAGGAAGTTCAGTGAACATTATCCAGCTTGATGTTCTAAAGAAGATGGGTATCCCTGAATCAGAGATCATACCAAGATCCTCCGTGCTCGTGGGATTTAGTGGCGAAACTAAGAACACTCTGGGGGACATTAAACTCCCAATATATATTGAAGGCTTACACTCTTATCAAAAATTTTGTGTTATTGACTGTTTATCTTGTTGTAATGTTATCCTTGGCAGGCCCTGGATACACGATATGAAAGCAGTCCCGTCTACTTACCATCAATGTGTGAAGCTCCCTAGTCCTTGGGGAATAGTAAAGATTGATAGTGATCAGCAGGAGGCTAAGAATTGCTATACTTCATCGATGAAATCAGCCTCGAAATCCAGGGAGCAATAGCAATCAAAGTATCCTCCAAGGGATGTCTTGGAGGCAAAAGAGCAGGATGTGGTAGAAATCCTCATGGATCCTGATGATCCTGAATCCAAAATCTATATTGGATCAGGGATCCTTGGCGAAATGAAAGAAGACCTCGTATCCTTCCTCAAAAGGAGAAAGA
Source organism: Helianthus tuberosus (assembly GCA_030545235.1). Taxonomy (NCBI): domain Eukaryota; kingdom Viridiplantae; phylum Streptophyta; class Magnoliopsida; order Asterales; family Asteraceae; genus Helianthus; species Helianthus tuberosus. Next base: position 80,899,591 of record CM060363.1, read on the forward strand.
CTACCTTTGCATGGAAACACGAAGACATGACTGGTATATCCAAAGATGTTATCACCCATAAACTCGGCATCGACAGATCCTTCAGACCAATCCATCAAAGGAGAAGGAAGTTTGCACCAGAAAGGAATGCCATTATCCAAGAAGAGGTAGAGAAATTGCTCCGGGCAGGTATGATTAGAGAGGTCAAGTATCCAAGATGGTTGGCCAATGTGGTTGTTGTTCAAAAGAAAAACGGAAAGTGGAGGGTATGTGTCGATTTTACCGATTTAAATAAGGCATGTCCCAAGGATCCTTTCCCTTTACCCCACATTGACTCCATGGTGGATGCAACCGCGGGTCATGAACTGTTAACTTTTATGGATGCTTCATCTGGATTTCAACAAATCCAAATGGAACCATCCGACCAAGAGGATACAGCCTTCATGACTCCAACTGGTATATATTGCTATATTGCTATGCCGTTCGGATTGAGAAATGCAGGTGCAACATACCAAAGGCTGGTGAATATGATGTTCAAGGACCAGATTGGACAAACTATGGAGGTTTACATAGATGATATGGTGGTAAAATCCATAAGAGCTGAGGATCACCTAAAGAATTTGGAGGAAGCATTTGATATCCTTGACAAATATAATATGAAGCTTAATCCTTCCAAATGTCATTTTGGTGTTAAGGCAGGTAAATTCCTAGGATACATGGTGACTAAGAGAGGCATCGAAGCTAGCCCGGAACAAATCAAAGCAATAGTAAACATCAAATCTCCGGCCAATGCTAAGGATGTTCAAAGGCTAACAGGCAGGATAGCAGCTTTGAACAGATTTATATCCAAATCCTCGGAGAAGTGCAAAGAATTCTATGATATCCTAAGGAAGAACAAGAAATTTGAGTGGACCGAGAAGCACGAAAATGCTTTGAGAGCCCTCAAAGATTACTTATCCTCAGTCCCATCATTGATGAAGCCAGAAAAAGGCGATGTGTTATCCTTGTATCTTGCAGTATCCTCAAAAGCAGTAAGTGCGGTCCTTGTTAAGGATCACGAAGGTACACAACATCCCGTCTATTATGTAAGTAAAAGTTTACTTGATGCCGAATCCAGGTATTCACACCTTGAAAAACTTATTCTTGCATTAATAATGGCATCTACTAAGTTAAGACATTATTTTGAAACTCATATTATCAGTGTTAAAACTAATTTTCCAATTAAGAATGTCCTCAGGAAACCAGAGATGTCAGGAAGGATGGCTAAGTGGGCAGTGAAATTGAGTGCATATGATATAAGATATGAGCCTAGGACAGCTATCAAATCCCAAGCATTAGCTGACTTTGTGGCTGATTTCAGTAGTGATTTACAAGAAGAAGCTGAGCTAGAAGTCCAGCAGCTAGAAGAGACCAAGGATCCTTGGATACTTTATACTGATGGATCCTCAAATGTCAAAGGCACAGGGCTTGGAATACTACTAAAATCGCCACAGGGGGACATAATACCCCATTCTATAGCTTGTGAGTTCCAAACCACTAACAATGAGGCTGAGTATGAAGCCTTAATTGCTGGTTTGCAAATCGCTAAGCATATGGGAATCAGGTATCTTGAGGTACATGTAGATTCTTTGTTAATTACAAACCACTTTAATGGATCCTATGCTGTTAAAGGTGAAAAGCTAACCAAATATTTGGAGATAGTCAAAAGTTTGGCACTCTCTTTTGTTTCCTTTAGTTTGTCACAGGTACCAAGGGAAGAAAACACAGAAGCTGATGCATTGGCTAACTTAGGATCATCTTTGAAGATCCCAGAGGATATCAGGATTCCCATTATCCATATCCTGACCCCGGCTATTGAAGATCACCAGACTATGGAGATAGGAGATGATTCTGCAGTTATCCCTAGTGAGGATATTCAATCCTATTCAGGATCAAGATCATGGATCTCACCAATTATGAGATACTTACAACTTGGAGAGATTCCTACAGGAGAAAACCCTAGGGCTTTCAAATCTAAGGTATCTCAATTTACAATTATAAATAATATGTTATATAGACGATCTCTTGCAGGACCATACTTGAGATGCATTGAGGATCCTGAAGTTCAAGAAGTTTTAAAAGACTTCCATGAAGGAGATTGTGGAAACCACACTGGGGGCAGGGATTTATTCTCAAGGATCCTGAGGACAGGATACTACTGGCCAACCATGAAGAAAGATGCTGTGGAGTATGCCAGAAGATGTGATCCTTGCCAGAGACACAGCAATATCCTTCATCAACCGGCTGAACTATTGCATCCTATATCCTCCTCTTGGCCATTTATGAGATGGGGTATGGATATAGTTGGAAAGCTCCCTAAGGCACCTGGTGGAAAAGTATTCATGTTAGCTATGACTGATTACTTCTCCAAGTGGATAGAGGCTGAAGCTTTTGCCCAAGTCAGAGAAAAGGAAGTTATATCCTTCATTAAAAGAAATATTATAACTAGATTTGGAATTCCTTCTGAGATTATATGTGATAATGGTTCCCAATTTATTGGGGGCAGAACCACTAACTTTTGTGACAGTTGGGGGATTAGGATGATAACATCAACACCAGTCCACCCACAAGCTAATGGCCAAGCAGAATCATCCAACAAGATCATCATCAACAATTTGAAGAAAAAGCTTGGATCCAAGAAAGGGAAATGGGCAGAAGAACTACCCTACGTGCTTTGGGCTGATAGGACAACCCCCAAGAATGCTACTGGTCAAACACCATTCTCTCTGGTGTTTGGAGCAGAATCAGTGATCCCAACAGAAATGGTGGTTCCTACTGCTAGAACGAGTACCCGTGATCCTGAGGAAAATGATGAAAACTTGGCTCAAGACCTGGATACTATTGAAGAAATCAGGGATATGGCTAGGATAAGGATGACCAGTTATCAACAAAGAATGGCTGGTGCTTACAACAAAAATGTCAGGATCAGGAGGTTTCAAGTTGGAGATATGGTGTTAAGGAAAGCATTTCAGAATACCACCAATCCTGCCGATGGAAAATTGGCTCCAAAATGGGAAGGCCCTTATTTGATTGAAGCTGAAGCAAGAAAGGGGGCATATAGATTGCTAACCATGGAAGGTGATTTGCTACCAAGAGCTTGGAATGCTGTCCACTTGAAGAAATACTTCATGTAAGCAGGATCCTTATGGCATAGGTGATCCTCACGATAGAGATATCCTTAAAGGATCCTTAAAGTATTGGTGATCCTTACTTAGGTAATATCCTAAACTTAAGCTATTTCATTTCATTATTTTCTCTTATAAGGATAAGGATCATGTATCCTTTATCCATCTCTCACGAGAGTTCAAGTTTTGAAAGTTCAGGTATCTTTAGCACAACGTTGGTTATCCACAGAAGCAATCCGCCTTTTGGGTTTGACCCCAGTTCCGCCTGTAGCGCACGATGATCCTGGTATAGTTCAAGGCTTTGGGACCAGTACTCGTTCTAGGGGCTGATAATTCCATTGTTCTGGCTATGCTTAGGATCCTACGTATAATGGTAGACGTACCATACATCCGTTCATAAGGTTTCTAACGTTTTCACGTTAGCTAAGGTTTCTAACGTTTTCACGTTAGCTAAGGTTTTGGCATCTCCATGTCACTAAGTTTGGATAGTCGCCAGTTAGGGCCATACTCCAGTTTACACACGATCCTTGGGCTTGTCCCCAGTTATCCTTGGGCTAGTCCCCAGTTATCCTTGGGCTTGTCCCCAGTTATCCTTGGGCTTGTCCCCAGTTATCCTTGGGCTAGTCCCCAGTTATCCTTGGGCTAGTCCCCAGTTATCCTTGGGCTAGTCCCCAGTTATCCTTGGGCTAGTCCCCAGTTATCCTTGGGCTTGTCCCCAGTTATCCTTGGGCTTGTCCCCAGTTGCTAACTCTTTTCTTATATTGGCTTAGTCCCAAGTTATGCTCTATTTCAGGTCCTTGAAGGTAAGCAGCTAGGGATCCTTGATCCTTATTTCACTCTAAGGTTTATCTTGTAGTTATCCTTATTATGGTTAGGATACTAACTTGAATCCTCAGGTATGATCCTTAACTCTTTTGATTTTATTCATTATTCTTTTAAATAACCCTTATACTTGACAACTGAACTTGTATTTCTTAAATCATATCACTCTTTAAAACCTATCGGATATGGGATATGTGATCCTTGTTCGTATCCTAAACTTTTTGGATATCTTTTCTAATTTTTCAAGGCTTGATAAGTATAAACAGAATGAACATTACAATAGTTGGAAAGTAACGTATTAAAAAGGATAACAACACAAGATAAGCGACAAAAGGTTAAGTTTTTATTTATTAACATAAGGCTAACCCTTTAAAGGTTGTCAAAATTACCTACCCGAGCATCTACCAGCAAAACGTGGCCCGTCCGCTGGGGTAGGTAAAGGGTGTCCATGATAATGAGTTCAAAAGTAGTGCAGGAATATAAAGGCGGCAGGATCACAATGGCTTCATCCCCCAAACAGAGGATCCCTCCACCAATTGCAATCCTGCCTATTGTCCAAAGGATCATACATGATCCTTAAACCTAAGAACTATTGTTTAGAGTTGTTACAGATCCACCATTGTTCAAAAAACATCACAACCACAAAAAAGGAAAACCACTACCAAACTTAAAAATTGGGCTCCGGCCTTGGCACGTATATCCATCATCGCCCAATCATGCATCCTAAACCTTCGCTGCGTCATCATCACCACCAGCCGCTGCATCCTCGGCTTTATCCTTCAACCCGCTGCCACTAGCCTCAATTGCCAGAATCTCCTCAGCCTCCTCTTCATCACCCAATTCAGCCAGCCTTGCCTTCCATTCTTCAATCTCCCAGTTGCCTTTGTCGAAGGCAGGATCCTGAGCTTCCAAGGCCATTTGGAGTTTGGTTTTGTACATTGCTATGGCGGCAGAAACTTTAGCATCATCCGTGATCTCCTGCCTTTCATAATCAAAGTTAACCAGCACCTTGGCCATCTTCTGTTTGGTATCCTTGAGTTCCTTCTGAAGATCAGCAATTGCAAGATCCTTGAGCACAGCAACCTGCTGGAGGTCGGCAATCTTTTTATCTTGATCCTCAACATGGCCGACGTAATCCTCGATCTCAGCAAATTTCTGCAAAAGAAAAGGGTAAAGCGGTTCAAGAGCAAGTGATCCTTAGATCAGCAGGATATGTAAGCAGAGATAGTGATCCTTACATCATTGAAGTACTCGAGGAACTGGTGGCGAATTAAGGGCAGGCCCTGCAAATCCTCAGCCTCGGAAGTCTTTCTCTTCTTGATTCCCTTCCCTTTGAGGGGTGCCTTGGGGATTGAGGCTGTCGGGCTAGTAGGGACCTTTCTTTTGGAGGATTTAACAGTGGTGAGATCGGTGACACTGAACCTTGAAGCAGCTTTGGCAGATTTTCCAGCACCTACACAACCAAAATAAGATAAGTGTCTTTTCTTAATATACATTTAACTATTTATTTAAATCTTAAACAAGGATACTTACTTGACATTATGACAGAACCTGAGGATACCTCCTGTGAATCTTGGGTTATTGTCTTGAAAGTTCTAGTCTCAGGGTCGAGTCCCCAGAAAGCAGCAAGTCTTTCCCTGGTTGCGGGTGTTGTGATGAGATGTGAAACAGAGATGGCTGCATGACACAAGACAAAGAAGGGGTTAGTGATCCTATTACAAAAACATGACCATCTGGTGATCCTTCCCAGGATCCTCCGTCCTACCATGGGTGGACCATGTTCTTGGTAAGTGTTCTCCATCTGAAATGGTATCCCTTCTTACAAAGAAGAAGCGACGCTTCCAATCTTTGTCGTTTTTGGTGACTTTGAGAAGAGGATGATCTGCACTGGGTTTACGTTTGAGCAAATAACGGTGGGATCCAAAGGTAGTAAGATCATATAGTTCCGCCAGTTCTGACATTCCTAAATCAACGCCTTCCTGCTCGATGATCCTCTCTAGGGTGTATAAAACCCTCCAAATCATCGGCATGGCTTGAATGTAAGATATGCCGGTAAGGGAAAAGAAGGATTGTGTGAATTCCGGGAAAGGATAGGTGTACCCTATAGCAAATGGAGTAACTGGAAAGGCAACCCATGTTTCTGAAACATAGTCGCTCAGGGCAGTTGGATCGAAAGGTTTGAAAAAGACATTCGCCGGAAAACGGTGACGAATGCTATCTATTTGTGCATCGTTAAAGCAACACCTCTCATTCACTGAGTCCTTGATGATCTTCTGACTCTTCAAGGGGCTATCCTTTTTGTGATCCTTAGCCGGGGAACTTCGGAGCAACATTCTCGAAGTGACGGAGATAGAGAAGAAAAACAGAGTAAGGGAGGAAGAAAGAGGAGAAAGAAATACCTGATTGATCGTCGACTGAGAATTTAAAGGGAGTTTCTTTCGAATTTGAATGCATAATGATCCTATCTATATCTCTATTTATAATTATGATTCTGCAGGATTGTCACTTCCGTGACATCATCATCGCAACGGCTAGTTCTATTTTAACGGCTATATATCCGTTAGTTTGTTACGGATAAGTTCAAGAAAACATAACTCGCTAATTTTACAATTTTACTCCTTATATTTTGGGGGCAATTGTTAGGGGAGGATTTTCTAACAATTAGTGATCCTTATTCGTTATCCTAACTAGTGATCCTTACTTCTGTGACAGGTGGTGATCCTCAGAAGAACTTCAGGATCAGGATCATGGATCACTTTAAGGATCCTCGTACTGACGATTGTTAACTTATGTTTTGTAGCATCTCGCAGGTATATTGAGCTTGACCAAGTCTAGGCGACATTCCTGGAGAATATTCCTAAACTATTCTACACGTGCTTGACCGAAAATAGACGTTATGGAGAACGTGGAGGCTTGGCATGAAAGTCGGATAGTTAGTTTAGGTGGTTATTTCTATTTTAAAAAGGGAGTAACGAGCTAGTAGAACACACTTAGTCATTTTTGCAGTTACACACACTCGTACAAACGCTCATACAAGCTCTCGCTCAAACACCAAGCAATTACATACACTTTTCACACTTTTTACACTTTCCACTGTAGTGATCCTTGTACCTGGCTCGTTACTATCCGAAGTTGTAAACGTTTAATCATTTATTTTAGCTTGGTGATCGGTAGTTTCCATCACCCGGGGTTTTTTGTGCCGGAGATCAACTCTTGATCAAGGGCTTTTTCCCCGTATAAATCTTTGTGTTGTTTGTGCACTTTACATTGAAGTGATCCTCATCGCTGTTACATATTTTAAGCATCATTCCCCTAAACAAAGAGTTTGGTTGCAATATCCTCATCAGATTTTTTGACCAAAACAGATATCCTGGTAGTAACTGATTTAACCACGTGCAGATTAGAAAGTGCAAGTCTCCAACATTCAAGTGGACTTCTTCCCCTCAAGACTCGGGCAAATCAGTTGGCTTAAAGACGTTGGACCCGGAAGACCAGGACTGCAACGTTCATATAGGGAATATCCGCTGAATCCCGGAATAATAGGATGTTTAGTTAGTTTCCTTTTACTATAAATAGATTGATCGGATCAGATTAAGGCACACACTCTCTCGCACACTTTTTCTCTCCTGTTGCAAACAATCACTACACACAAACACTTGTACTCGAATTACATTGTAACACCTAGTTGATCCGCATCATATCCTGCACTGTATCCTGATATTTGAAGTAATAGAAGAACAAGGCAGCTGCGATTGTCAGCTCTCGAGGTTTTGTGCCGGCGATCTAGATTGATCAAGGGCTTTCCTCGTACATCCTGTGTCACCCTTTACATTTTCGCTCATTGTTTGATCAAAGATACAGCTCTATATCCTGAGCCGTATCCTGAAACTGTTTTTGCAAATAACTTAACTATCATATTTTTAACACACATTTCTAGCACACTACCTCACTTAACTAATTTGATCACTTAATTGCTTCGGTAATTTTTGACCAAAACAATTTGGCGCCCACCGTGGGGCAAGTGGTGCTACTTCTACTAAAAGTTTTTGCAAAATCGTTACTTGGTTTTCTATTTTCAAAACTTTTTCCTACATTATTTTCAATGGCCTCGAGATCAAACATGAGCTCTTCCACCGTGTCTGCTACGACCTCTGCAACAATTGGTTCGGTGCTTCCACCACCTCCTCCGAGAATGCAAGCCTCTTCACAGGGAACTGAAAGTCATGTGGCTCGGGATGTTATCCCCGCTCGCAATATCCAGGGATCTGCTCCTGTTTTGGCTTCTAACGAAGAAATTCTAAATTTGTTTGGTAGTGTACAGGAACAGATGAGGCAGCAGCAGGAAACTAATCAGATGCTGATGAGAGAGATACAACTCTTGAAATCCGGCCCAAGTAGGCCTGCTGAAGATACTGTCACTCCCTTGCAACCCAGGGCTTTGAACTTTAGTTCTGCAGTTTATACTGAGGATAACCGGGGGAATATTGTGCCTAGACATTCCCAGAATCATACTCCTGAGATACCCTCTTCAGTAAGAGTATCAACTGTGAGAAGCTCAGGATATGCTTCAGGATATGGCCAGAATCCCCAGACTGGTAATGTATCTAATAATAATATTACTCTCGCTACTAATGGTGTTGGATCTTTGCAAGATGCAGGTATGACATCAGCATTTTCTAGACAGCTTCAAAAACAGAAAGACATGATATCCAGTGTGCCTGGGGTGGTCCAGCCAATTCCAGAGGTATCCCAGGACAGCCACAGGATATCACGGTTTGCATATCCTATTTGTGATGGTGAAATCCCGAAAAGATTTCAAACCCCCAACATGAAACTCTATGACGGAACTACGGATCCTGAGGAGCATATTGCCCAGTATAGGGAAAGGATGGAAATCAACCCTATCCCTCCAGACCTCAACGAAGCATGCCTATGCAAGGGTTTTGGTTCTACCTGTTTTGGTCAAAAATCAAGCAATGATAATGCAACCAAACTTTCTGTTGTGAGGTATGATGCTTGAATTGATGAACAACGATAAGGATCACTATGAAATGTATTGAACAAGTGACACGAAGATTTATACGAGGAAAAAGCCCTTGATCAATGAATGATCTCCGGCATAAAAATCCTCGGGTGACGGAAACTACCGATCACCAACTCAAATTAAACAAGAAACGTAATACAACTTCGGATGATAGCGAGCTAAGTACAAGGATCACTATAGTGTATTGTGTAAAAAAGTGTGTAATCGCCAAGTGAGTTAATGAGAGCTGGTGAGAGCAGTTGTAAGAGTGTGTGTGTAGCAAAAAATAGCCAAGTGTTTTCTAATTAGCTCGCTACCCCTTTAAAAATGGAAAATATCTACACTAACTAACATTCCGCAAATGGTGCAAGTCCTCCACGACTCCATAACGTCCACTTTTGGCCAAGCACGTGTGGAATAAACATAGAATATACTCCAGGAATATCGCCAAGACCAAGTCCAAGCTGGTACTCCTGCAAAACAGTTTCGAATTCAAAGTAGATAACCGTTAGTACAAGGATCCTTATGATGATCCATGATCCTGATCCTGCAACACTTCTGAGGATCACTACTTCAGACAGAATTGAGGATCACTAAATCCAACAGTAAATGAGGATCACCGATCATGGAGAAATCCTCCCCTAACAATTTCCCCCAAAATATAAGGAGTAATTATGTAAATAAACGAGTTGTATTTTGTTCTTATCCGCAATTCACCAACGGATAACTAGCCGTTGTAATCGGACTAGCCGTTACGAACATGACGTCACTGAGGTGACTATCCTGCAAAATCATCATTATAAATAGGAGTTAGAGATAGGGATCAATCTGCATTTAAATTCAAGAGAAACTCCCTTTAAATTCATATCCGAAGATCAAACAAGTATCTCTCTTTCTCTTCTTCCTTTACGTTTTCTTTCTCTGCCCCTTCTTTCTTCACCTTCTTCACAATCAAGATGATGCTAAGATCCTCACCGGCGAAGGATCACAAGAAGGACAGTCCTCTTAAAAGCCAGGGGATCATCAAAGATCTGGCGAATGAAAGGTGCTGCTTCACTGACCCACAAATAGACAGAATCCGCTGTTGCTTTCCGGCGAACACCGACTTCAAGCCATTTGACCCCACCGTTCTAAGTGACTATATTTCTGAAACTTGGGTAGCTTTCCCGGTCACACCGTTCACAATAGGATACACGTATCCTTTCCCTGAATTCACCCAGTCTTTCTTCTCCCTCACCGGCATCTCCTACATTCAAGCTATGCCAATGATCTGGAGGGTCCTATATACCCTTGAAAGGATCATTGAGCAAGAAGGAATTGCCCTAGGAATGTCGGAGTTGGCAGAGATGTATGATCTCACAACATTTGGATCCCACCGATACTTATTCAAGCGTAAACCCGGTTAAGAACATTCCATCTTCAAAGCCACTAAGAATGATACTAACTGGAAACGGAGATTCTTCTTTGTCAGAAGGGATTCTCTCTCTGATGGAAAGGATCTGCCAAGGAAGTGGACCACCCATGGTAGGATAGAGGATCCTGAGAAGGATCACCAGATAACCTTGTTTTTGTATAAGGATCACTAACACCCTTTTGTTTCCATTGTGCAGCTATCTCTGTTTCGCACCTTATAGCATCACCTGCCACCAAGGAAAGGCTCGCTGCTTTCAGAATACTTGATCCTACAACAAGGTCATTCAAAACAAACACCAGGATTCACAAGAAGTATCCTCAGGTTCTATCACTATGTCAAGTAAGTATCCTGTATTTTGTATAGTCAAATATTTAAATAAATAGTTGAATAGAAATAGGATAAGGATACTTATCTGTTTTGAATGTGTAGGCGCTGGGAAATCCTCGAAATCTGCCTCCAAATTCAGTGTAACTGATCTTGACACTATCAGATCCTCAAAGAAAAAGTCTGCTGCTAGCTCTTCCATTGTAATCCCCAAGGCTACCACTTCAAAGGGAAGAGGTGGAAAGAAAAGAAAAACCTCTGAAGCTGACAACCTTCAAGGCTTGCCTCTGATCCGCCATCAATTCCTCGAGTACTTTAATGATGTAAGGATCACTGACTTAGCTTAGTTATCCTATCCATTTGAGGATCATATGATCCTAACTTTGCATTGTCTTGTTTGCAGAAATTTGCTGAAATTGAGGACTACGTTGGAAATGTTGAGGATCTTGAGGAGAAATACTCTGATCTCCAAAAGGTGGCGGTGCTCAAGGATCACAAAATTGCCTCCCTTGAAAAGGATCTCAAGGATGCCAAAGCTCAGACAGCTGCCATTCTGATTAATGTTGATTATGAGAAGCACGAGATCACAGAGGATGCTAAGGTCTCCGCTGCCATTGCCATGTAAAAGACCAAGCTACAGATGGCCCAAGAAGCTCAGGATCCTACCTTTGACAGGAGCAACTGGGACATGGAGGGCTGGAAGGCTAGGCTGGCTGAGTTGGAGAATGAGGCTGATGAGGCTGATGAGGTTCTGGCAATCGAGGCTAGTGATAGCGGCAAGGATCATGTGAAGGATACTGGAGCTGGAGGAGATGGCGATGCAGCGAAGGTGTAGACTGCATGAATGGGCGATGAAGGACATTTCTAGACGTAGCTGGAGCCCATTTTTCTTTTAGGTTTGGTTATGGTTTTTGTTTTGATGATGTTTTTGTTGAACAATGATGGGTTGTACTTAAACAATAGTAATTAGGGCTAAGGATTATGGATCCTTTGAACAATAGGTAGGATTACAAATGGTGGAGGGATCCTCTGTTTTGGGGATGAAGCCATTGTGATCCTGCCGTCTTTTGATTCCTGCACTACCAAGACCCTTAGACAATGGACACCCTTTGCCAACCCATGTGGACGGGCCACGTTTTGCTAGTAGAAACATGGGTTGGAAATTTTGACAACCTTAAAGGGTTTAATCTTTTGTGAATAAAATAACTTTAACTTTCTGGCCTATCCTGTGTTGATATCCTTGTTAACATTTTACTTTCCAACTGTTGTGATGTTCATTTTGTTTAAATTTATCAAGTAAAGAAAAATTTAAGAAATATCCCCAAAGAGTTTAGGATATGATCAAGGATCACATATCCCATAGCCGATTAGTTTTGAAAAGTTATATAGTTTAAGGATCACAAGTTCAGTTATCAAAAGATAAGGGTTACTCAAATAAATAATGAATAGAATCAAAATAGTTAAGGATCATACCTGAGAATCCAAGTTAGGATCCTAACCTTTAACAGTTGTAAACAGGATAATCCAAAAGACAAACCTTAGTAAAAGGTAAGGATCAAGGATCCTTGGTCATTTATCTCCAAAAACCTGAAATAAGGTACAACTTGGGACTAAGCCAGCATAGGATAAGAGTTAGTAACTGGGGACAAGCCCAACAATTCTGGGGACAAGCCCAAAGGATAACTGGAGACAAGCCCAAAGGATAACTGGGGACAAGCCCAAAGGCTAACTGGGGACAAGCCCAAAGGATCGTATGTAAACTGGAGTATGGCCCTCACTGGCGACTATCCAAACTTAGTGACATGAAAATGCCAAAACCTTAGCTAACGTGAAAACGTTCGAAACCTTAGGAACGGATGTATGGTACGTCTACCAATATACGTAGGATCCTGAATATAGCCAGTACAATGAAATTGTCAGCCCCTAAAGCGAGTACTGGTCCCATTGCCATGAACTATACCAGGATCATCGTGCGCTACTGGCGAAACTGGGGACAGGCCCAAACTGGGGACTAGCCCAAATAACTGGGGTCAAGCCCAAATAACTGGATACTTCTGTGGATACTCAATCCTTAGTTAAGGATACCTGAACCTTCAAAACTCAGAATCAAGTGAAAGGAGGATAAAGGATGCAGGATCCTTATCCTTATAAGAGAATAAAAGAATGAAATAGTTTGAGATTAGAATGTTACCAGAAAGAGGATCATCTGTCTGTAAGGATCCTTCAAGGATACTTATCAAGTGAGGATCATGGATCCTTATCACATGAAATATTTCTTCAAATGGACAGCATTCCAAGCTCTTGGTAGCAAATCACCTTCCATTGTTAGCAATCGATATGCCCCCTTTCCAGCCTCAGCTTCAATCAAATAGGGCCTTCCCATTTTGGTGCCAATTTTCCATCAGCAGGATTGGTAGTATTCTGAAATGCTTTCCTTAATACCATATCACCAACTTGGAATTTCCTGATCCTGACATTTTTGTTGTAGGCTCCAGCCATCCTTTGTTGATAACTGGCCATCCTTATCCTTGCCAAATCCCTGATTTCTTCTATAGTATCCAAGTCTTGAACCAAGTTTTCAGCATTTTCTCCAGGATCACGAATGCTTGTTCTTGCAGTTGGAACCACCATCTCTGTAGGGATCACTGATTCTGCCCCAAATACCAAAGAAAATGGAGTTTGGCCTGTAGCATTCTTGGGAGTTGTCCTATCAGCCCAAAGCACATAAGGTAGTTCTTCTGCCCATTTTACTTTCTTGGATCCAAGCTTCTTCTTCAAATTGTTGATGATGATCTTGTTAGATGATTCTGCCTGACCATTAGCTTGTGGGTGGACTGGTGTTGATGTTATCATCTTAATCCCCCAACTGTCACAAAAGTTAGTGGTTCTATTCCCAATAAATTGGGATCCATTATCACAAATAATCTCGGAAGGGATACCGAATCTAGTAATAATGTTTCTTTTAATAAAGGATATAACTTCCTTTTCTCTGACTTGAGCAAAGGCTTCAGCCTCTATCCACTTAGAGAAGTAATCAGTCATAGCAAGCATGAATACTTTTCCACCAGGTGCCTTAGGAAGCTTTCCTACTATATCCATTCCCTATCTCATGAATGGCTAGGAAGAGGATATAGGATGCAAGAGCTCTGCTGGTTGGTGAAGGATATTACTATGCCTCTGGCAAGGATCACACTTCTTGGTATACTCCACAGCATCCTTCTTCATAGTGGGCCAGTAGTATCCTGTCCTCAGGATCCTTGAGAATAATGCCCTGCCCCCAGTGTGGTTTCCACAATCTCCTTCATGGAAATCCTTTAGGACTTCTTGGATTTCAGGATCCTCAATGCATCTTAGATATGGTCCTGCAAGAGATCGTTTATACAACATATTATTTAATATTGTAAATTGAGATACCTTAATTTTGAAAGCCCTTGGGTTTTCTCCTGTAGGAATCTCTCCATGTTGAATATATCTCATGATTGGGAGGATCCATGATCCTGGATGAAATTGAGTATCATCACTAGGGATGACTGCAGAATCTTCTCCTATCTCCATAGCTACATGATCCTCGATAGCAGGGGTCAAGATATGGATAATAGGGATCTTGATATCCTCAGGGATCTTCAAAGATGATCCTAGATTGGCTAATGCATCAGCTTCTGCATTCTCTTCCCTTGGTACCTGTGTCAAACTAAAGGATACAAAAGAGAGTGCCAATTCTTTGACTATCTCCAAATATTTGATTAGCTTTTCACCTTTAACAGCATAGGATCCATTAAAGTGATTAGTGATCAGTAAAGAATCTACATGTACCTCAAGATACCTGATCCTCATATGCTTTGCGATTTGCAAACCAGCTATCAAGGCTTCATACTCAGCCTCATTGTTGGTAGTTTGAAATTCACAAGCTATGGAGTGGGGTATTATGTCCCCCTGTGGCGATTTTAGTAGTATTCCAAGCCCTGTTCCTTTCACATTAGAGGCTCCATCAGTGAAGAGTATCCAAGGATCCTTAGTTTCTTCTAGCTGTTGGACTTCTAACTCAGCTTCCTTTTGCAAATCACTACTAAAATCTGCCACAAAGTCAGCTAAGGCTTGGGATTTGATGGCAGTCCTTGGTTCATATCTTATATCATATTCACTTAGCTTCACTGCCCACTTGGCCATCCTTCCTGACATTTCAGGTTTCCTGAGAACATTCTTAATTGGAAAATTAGTCTTAACAATAATGGCATGAGTCTCAAAATAATGTCTTAATTTAGTGGATGCCATAATTAATGCAAGGATAAGTTTTTCTAAATGTGAATACCTGGATTCAGCATCAAGTAAGCTCTTACTTACATAATAAACAGGATGTTGTGTACCTTGGTGATCCTTAACAAGGACCGCACTTACTGCTTTTGAGGATACTGCTAGGTACAAGGATAATACATCCCCTTTTTCTGGTTTCATCAAGGCTGGGGCTGAGGATAGGTAATCTTTAAGAGCTTTGAGGGCACCTTCATGCTTCTCAGTCCATTCAAATTTCTTGTTCTTCCTCAGGATATCATAGAATTCCTTACACTTTTCTGAGGATTTGGATATGAATCTGTTCAAGGCTGCGATCCTGCCCGTCAATCTTTGCACATCCTTAGCATTGGCAGGAGATTTGATATTCACAATAGCCTTAATTTGTTCTGGACTTGCTTCAATGCCCCTCTTTGTTACCATATATCCTAAGAATTTACCTGCCTTAACACCAAAATGACACTTAGAAGGATTTAGTTTCATATTAAATTTATCAAGGATATTGAATGCTTCCTCCAAGTCTTTAAGGTGATCCTCAGCTTTCTTGGACTTAACCACCATGTCATCAATATAGACTTCCATAGTGTGTCCAATTTGTTCCTTGAACATCATATTGACAAGCCTTTGGTAAGTAGCACCTGCATTCCTTAGTCCAAATGGCATAGCAATATAACAATATATACCAGTTGGGGTCATAAAGGCTGTATCCTCTTGATCAGATGGTTCCATCTGAATTTGTTGAAATCCAGATGAAGCATCCATAAAAGTCAACAACTCATGACCCGCGGTAGCATCCACCATGGAGTCAATGTGGGGTAATGGGAAAGGATCCTTGGGAATGCCTTGTTTAAATCAGTAAAATCGACACATACCCTCCACTTTCCATTCTTCTTTTGAACAACAACCACATTGGCTAACCACCTTGGATACTTAACCTCTCTTATCATACCTGCTCGAAGTAGCTTATCTACCTCTTCCTGGATAATAGCATTTCTTTCAGGTGCAAACTTTCTCCTCTTTTGATGTATAGGCTTGAATGACCTGTCAATACCAAGTTTATGAGTAATTATATCCTTAGATATACCTGTCATGTCTTCATGTTTCCAGGCAAAGGTGGATTTCCTTCTCTTAAGGAAGGATACCAGCTCCTGTTCAATGTCGCTAAGGATCCCTGATCCTATGAAGATCTTGGATTCAGGATCCTCAGGATCCGTGAGGATTTCCTTCAAATCCTGTTCTCTTGCCTCCAAGACATCTCTTGAAGGATACTTTAATTGCTATTGCTCCCTTGGTCTTGAAGCTGGCTTCATTGATGAGGTATAGCAATTATTAGCTTCTTGTTGATCGCTCTCAATTTTCACCACTCCCCAAGGACTTGGAAGCTTTACACATTGATGATAGGTGGATGGAACTGCCTTCATATCATGTATCCATGGCCTGCCAAGGATAACATTGCAACATGATAAGCAATCTATAACGCAAAATTTTTTATAAGAATGCAATCCTTCAATATAGATTGGGAGTTTGATGTCCCCCAATGTATTCTTAGTTTCTCCACTGAATCCCACAAGTACTGAGGATCTTGGGATAATATCAGACTCTGGGATATTCATCTTCTTGAGAACATCAAGCTAAATGATGTTCACAGAGCTTCCTCCATCTATAAGGATCCTGCGAACAAAGTGGTTAGAAATAAACGATGTAATTACAAGACCATCATGATGAGGATCCTGGACATCAAAACGATCATCCTCATCAAAAGTTATAACTTTATCCTGGGTGACAACGGAGGTCCGGACGGGTCTGTCTCCATTATCCATCTTGGTTTCCTTAGCATGTCTTTTTGCTGCTGAAAAGGAGGTACCACAGATATCTGATCCACCGGATATGAAATTTATGACTTGTGCATCTGCGGGAGGAGCAGGAGCCCTTTCTGGGATCCTTTCAGGATCCCGGATCCTTGACTTCTTCCGTCCCAAGAGTTCCTTCAAATGCCCCTTGCTCAGCAAGTAACCAATTTCCTTTCTCAGTGCAATACACTCTTCAGTGAGATGCCCAAAATCCTCGTGATATGCACACCACTTGGATTTATCCTTTGTAGTAGCTGGTTTATCACTCTTCCTTGGCCACCTAGCTTTCTCACCTAAATTCTGCATTGCAAGGATTAGTTCATTGTTATCAACAGAAAAACAGTATTCAGAAATAGGAGGATAATCCTCATCATCCTCTTCTTGTTCCACTGAATGCACGTTCTGATTGTCAGACTTATTGTAGAACTTGGATTTGTTGTTCCTGAAGTAGGATCCTTGTTTCTCCTGTTTTGAGGATCCTGCTAATCTATCCTGGATCCTTTTGTCATCCTCTAGGCGGATGAACCTAAGGGCCCTGGTTCTTACTTCATCAAGATTCCTGCAAGGTGTCATGACAAGATCATCATAGAATAATGAATCCCTAAGTAATCCCATTTTAAAGGCTTCTACAGCCGTAGCAATATCCAAGTTAGGAATATCCAAGGACTCTTTACTAAACTTAGTGATGTAATCTCTAAGTGATTCGTTTTGACCTTGTGTTACCCTATATAGATCGCTAGTTAATCGTTCAAATTTCCTACTACAAGAGAATTGGCTATTAAACAAATTAACTAGATTAGCAAATGAAGTAATAGAGTAAGGGGGAAGACTTAGCAGCCATTTAAGAGCAGATCCTGTGAGTGTGGATCCAAATCCCTTGCATAGACATGCTTCTTTCAACCTTTCAGGAATTGGATTGATCTCCATCCTCTCCCTGTACTGAGCTACATGCTCCTCTGGATCTATTGAACCATCATACAGCTTCATAGATGGTATCTGGAATCTTTTAGGGATCTCAGCATCACACAAGGGTGGTGCAAAACGAGATATCCTATGGCTACCATCTGCAATTTCAGGAATGGGTTTAACCACTCCCGGTACACTGGATACCATATCCTTAAGCTTCTGTAGCTCTCTAGCCATAGCCTGATTAATACCTGTATCCTGCATTAAGCCATGGTTAGTGTTATATGAATTATTAAAAATGTTACCTCCCACAGGATTCGCGTTTGGAATTGCGGATGTGAATCCATATTGTCGAGACTCTGGCAAGATTGAAGGACCAGAGGGAGCAATGGTCTGCATTGGTATGAAGTCTCCTTGATGAATGTCTGAGCTCTGAGACTGCATACTTCTCAAAAATCCTTGATCCTGAAGGAAGTTGGATCCTTGAAGTTGAGATGATCCTTGAACCCGAAAGGATCCTGGAACCAGAGAGGATCCTGGGACAAAGGAGGATCCTTGGACCGGGAAGGATCCTTGGGCCTGGGAGGATCCTTGGACCTGGGAGGATCCTTGGACCTAGGAGGATCCTTGGACCTGGGAGGATCCTTGGACCTGTGAGGATCCTTGGACTGCATGCATTCCCAAATGTCCTCCTGGCGTGTAGTATCCCTGATGCTGAGAAGAGGATCCTGATGGTTGAGAAGAGGATCCTTGAGGCTGGAAGTGAGAGCCAAATGCCTGACTCATAGTTGTTGTTCCATAACGCCTTCCTGGTAATTCACCCAAGTATTGCACGTCCGGAACTGCTATGTGTTGGGAAGTTATGATTGGAGTGTCGAAGTTCAGCGACCTTGGCATCAGAGGGGAGTGATCCTCCACTGATTTCTTCTGCTTCTTGATCTCATCGATCTCCCGGAGGATCCTTTCGTTGGTTTTGTCCTGCTCTTGTGCATGATTCCTCATCTGCAAAATCAGAGTGTAAAGATCATTAGTAGTAGGATTAGTTGAAACAGAAGAAGTTGGTGGTTTTTGTAAAATGGGGGTTGATTTCTTCGCAGCATTCTCAGCATTCTTCTGGGATCCAGAAGGTGGTGGAGGCAAAGGAGGAACGCCTTGTGAAGAACTGAATGATGGCATCAAGTTTGAGGTGTTCTTCACTGAGGAAGCCATCTGCTTGGTTGTTATGAACCGAAATGACCACAAAGATATGAATCTTCTTAGGAATGAAGCACCAATTGCCCCACGTTGGGCGCCAAACTGTTTTGGTCAAAAATCAAGCAATGATAATGCAACCAAACTTTCTGTTGTGAGGTATGATGCTTGAATTGATGAACAATGATAAGGATCACTATGAAATGTATTGAACAAGTGACACGAAGATTTATACGAGGAAAAAGCCCTTGATCAATGAATGATCTCCGGCATAAAAAACCTCGGGTGATGGAAACTACCGATCACCAACTCAAATTAAACAAGAAATGTAATACAACTTCGGATGATAGCGAGCTAAGTACAAGGATCACTATAGTGTATTGTGTAAAAAAGTGTGTAATCGCCAAGTGAGTTAACGAGAGCTGGTGAGAGCAGTTGTAAGAGTGTGTGTGTAGCCAAAAATAGCCAAGTGTTTTCTAATTAGCTCGCTACCCCTTTAAAAATGGAAAATATCTACACTAACTAACATTCCGCAAATGGTGCAAGTCCTCCACGACTCCATAACGTCCACTTTTGGCCAAGCACGTGCGGAATAAACATAGAATATACTCCAGGAATATCGCCAAGACCAAGTCCAAGCTGGTACTCCTGCAAAACAGTTTCGAATTCAAAGTAGACAACCGTTAGTACAAGGATCCTTATGATGATCCATGATCCTGATCCTGCAACACTTCTGAGGATCACTACTTCAGACAGAATTGAGGATCACTAAATCCAACAGTAAATGAGGATCACCGATCATGGAGAAATCCTCCCCTAACACTACCTTAACAGGATCAGCCTTAAAATGGCTATTAAACGTTCCTCCTCACTCAATTACTTCATTTGCTCATTTAGTTAATTTATTTAATAGTCATTTTTCTTGCAGCCGGAGTTTTGAGAAACTAACCAGTGATCTTTACAGGATAACTCAAGGACCTCAGGAATCCTTGAGGGATTATGTGAACAAGTTTAGTCGGGAATCCTTGGATATCCCGCATCTTGATGTTGCGACAGCTGTGCAAGCTTTTAAGATGGGATTACAAAAAGATTCTCAGTTTTATCAGGATCTTGTAATGAAT
The DNA here is from genome assembly GCA_030545235.1 of Helianthus tuberosus. Taxonomy (NCBI): domain Eukaryota; kingdom Viridiplantae; phylum Streptophyta; class Magnoliopsida; order Asterales; family Asteraceae; genus Helianthus; species Helianthus tuberosus. The sequence goes on from CM060363.1 coordinate 80,919,672, forward strand.
CCCTGCAGGAATCTGGACGAAGCTCATAACAGGGCTTTAAGATACATTCGCCTGGAGGACGACAAAAAGATGCAAGAAAGGATGAATTCATCCACAACCTATGAGTCAACCAACAGGAAATCAGAATCATCGTATAAACCATATCGCTCCAAACCGTATGGCAGAAATGATGGCAAAAAAGTGAATGTTGTTGAAGACGAGGATCCTGAGGAGTATCCTGAGTTGTCTGAATGTTGTTTTTCTGTTAACATACCTGAACTGATGTATGCTATGCAGGGTTTAGGAGACAAAGCAAGATGGCCCCGAAAGAATCAACAAAAGGCTGATTGGAAGGACAAGTCCAAATGGTGTGCTTTCCATGAGGATTTCGGACATGTTACTGAGGATTGCATCGCTTTTAGAAAAGAAATAAGCTATCTCTTGAGTAAGGGATATCTGAAGGACCTCTTGGGAAGAAAGAAGAATAAGGGTCAGGATCCTGAGAAGGATCCTGAACGTGCAGCATCACCTCCTGCGGATGCAAAAATAATTAACTTTATTTCAGGAGGATCCGACATCTGCGGCACATCATATTCTGCGGCAAAAAGACACGCGAAGGAAGCCAAAGCAGAGAGGGGAGATAAGCCAACAAGGATGTCAACCCTCACGACTGACAAAGTCATCACGTTCGATAATGATGACAGGGATATTGTTCAGGATCCCCACCATGATGCTTTAGTAATAACGTGATATGTTGCTAACCATTTTGTACGCAGGATATTAGTGGATAACGGCAGCTCAGTCAACATAATTCAGCTGGAAACGTTGAAGATGATGAATGTATCCCCGATGGATATTACTTCGAAGTCCACTGTGCTCGTTGGTTTCAGTGGAGAAGCTAGGAATACCGTAGGAGATATAAAGTTACCGTGTATATTCAAGGGGTCAACTCAATGCAGCGCTTTTGTGTCATGAACTCTTTATCCTGCTATAATATTATATTAGGCAGGCCTTGGATCCATGATATGAAAGTTGTTCCATCAACCTACCATCAATGCATCAAGATCCCTACCCCTTGGGGAGTTGTCAAGGTGGAAAGTGATCAACAAGAGGCAAAGGAGTGTTATTCTTCTTCAATGAAACCCTCAACAAAACCTAATGCAGCATAGCAATTAAAGATGCGTGGCCAGGATATCATGGAGGCTTCGGAACAGGATGTGAAGAAAATTATCCTAGATCGGGATAATCCAGATATCTCGGTGCTCGTAGGAACCAATATCCCTAAGGATATTGAAGATCAATTGACTAATTTTTTGAAATGCAGGATGTCAACATTCGTGTGGAAGCACGAGGATATGACAGGTATTTCCAAGGATATTATAACACATAATCTCGGTATTGACAGGTCATTCAAGCCTGTCCAACAAAAGAGAAGGAAGTTTTCTCCGGAGCGAAATATGATTATTCAGGAAGAAGTAGAGAGGTTATTGAAGTCCAAAATGATCAGAGAAGTCACGTTTCCAAGATGGCTAGCAAATGTAGTGGTGGTGCAGAAGAAGAATGGGAAATGGAGAGTTTGTGTAGATTACACAGACTTGAACAAAGCTTGTCCCAAAGACCCATTTCCTCTTCCTCATATTGACTCAATGGTGGATGCTACTGCTGGCCATGAGATGTTAACCTTCATGGATGCATCCTCAGGATTCCAGCAGATCCAAATGGAACCTTCAGACCAGGAGGATACTGCCTTCATGACACCAACAGGTATTTATTGCTACACTGCTATGCCCTTTGGTTTGAAAACTGCAGGTGCAACGTATCAAAGATTGGTGAACATGATGTTTAAAGATAAGCTGGGGGACACTATGGAGGTGTACATCGATGACATGGTAGTAAAATCCAAGAAGGCTGAGGATCATCTCCAGGATATTAAGGGAGCATTTGATATCCTGGACCAGTACAACATCAAGTTAAATCCTGCTAAGTGCCATTTTGGAGTGGGGGCAGGAAAGTTTCTAGGATACATGGTGACGAAAAAAAGGGATAGAGGCAAGCCCGGAGCAGATTAAAGCTATTCTGGATATTAAGTCACCTTCAAATATGAAAGATGTTCAACGGTTAACAGGACGAGTGGCAGCATTGAATAGATTTATTGCAAGATCCTCAGAAAAATGCAAGGAATTTTATGATATCCTGAAGAAGAACAAGAAGTTTGAATGGGGAGTAAAGCATGAAGCAGCCTTGCAGGATTTGAAGCGGTATCTTTCAACCGCACCTCTATTGATGAAGCCTGAGGATGGTGAACCATTATCCCTGTATCTTGCAGTATCGGGGAATGCAGTAAGTGTTGTCCTTGTAAAGGATCATGAAGGTCAGCAGTATCCTGTTTATTATGTTCGTAAAAGTTTATTAGATGCTGAAACTAGGTATGCTCATTTAGAGAAATTAATATTAGCCCTAGTTATGGCGTCAACGAAACTTAGACATTATTTTGAAACACATAGGATTCATGTTAAAACCAACTATCCTGTAAAAAACGTGCTTAGGAAACCAGAGATGTCAGGTAGGACGGCTAAGTGGTCAGTGAAATTAAGTGCATATGATCTAGTGTATGAACCTAGAAATGCCATAAAGTCTCAGGCTTTAGCTGACTTTGTGGCTGATTTCAGTAGTGATATTCAAAGTGAAGTAGACCTAGAAGTCCAACAGCTAGGAGAAAGCTTAGAATCCTGGACGTTATATACTGATGGTGCATCTAATGTAAGAGGTGTAGGTTTGGGTATACTACTAAAATCGCCACAGGGGAACATATTACCCCATGCTATTAGATGTGAGTTTCCTGCCACTAATAATGAAGCAGAATATGAAGCTTTAATTGCAGGATTAGAATTGGCTAAAAGTATGAATATCAAGAGTTTGCAAGTATATGTTGATTCTTTGTTAATTACTAATCATTTTAATGGATCCTATGCAGTTAAAGGTGAGAAGTTAATCGAGTATCTCGAAATTCTCAAAAAATTAGCAGGATATTTCGATATTTTTACATTTGAATAGGTACCAAGAGAGGATAATGCTGAAGCTGATGCCTTGGCAAATCTGGGATCATCAGTCAAGATACCAGAAGGGGCTCGAATACCAATATTACATATCCTTTATCCTGCGACGGATCCTCAGGATAAGGAAATAGTAAGTGTTCAGGATCCTGATGATGAGTATCCTGATGAGGATCCTAAGTCCTGGACAGCTCCAATCATGAGATATCTCAATGAAGGACACATCCCAAAGGATGAGAATCCTAAGGCCTTTAGAATGAAGGTATCACGATTCACTATTATAAATAATGTTTTGTATAAGAAATCTCTTGCAGGACCATATCTGAGGTACTTGGAGGATCCCGAAACCAAAGAAGTGCTTCAGGATATACACGAAGGGGATTGTGGTAACCATACTGGGGGCAGGTCGTTATTCTCAAAGGTATTAAGAACAGGATATTATTGGCCGACGATGAGAAAAGATGTTGCGGAATACGCTCGAAGATGTGATGCATGTCAAAGACACAGTAATATATTACATCAGCCGGCTGAGCCACTTTATCCTATAGCTTCCCCTTGGCTATTCATGAAGTGGGGGATAGATATAGTAGGAAAATTGCCAAAGGCTCCAGGAGGAAAGGTCTTTATGTTGGCAATGACTGATTATTTCTCTAAGTGGGTCGAAGCTGAAGCATTTGTTCAAGTTAGAGATCAAGAAGTGGTATCCTTCATAAAAAGGAATATCCTGACTAGGTTTGGAGTACCAGCTGAGATAATTTGTGACAACGGATCTCAGTTTATAAGTAAGAGGACTACTGACTTTTGCAAGAGTTGGGAAATAAAAATGATCACATCCACACCGGTACATCCTCAAAGCAAATGGAAAAGCAGAATCCTCAAACAAGATAATTGTCAACAACCTGAAAAAGAGACTAGGAACTAAAAAAGGAAGATGGGCAGAAGAACTACCCTTTGTTTTATGGGCTGATAGGACAACGGTGAAAAGTGCAACTGGTCAAACCCCATTTTCCTTTGTATTTGGGGCAGAAGCGGTAATCCCAACGGAAATGGTGATACCAACAGCAAGATCCAACCTCCGGGATCCTGAGCAGAATCCTGAAGTCCTTTGCCAGGAATTGGATACGGTTGATGAGACAAGAAACGCAGCAAGGCTAAGGATGGCAGCATATCAACAGAGGATATCCAGAGCATATAACAAGAATATAAGGACTAGAAGGTTCCAGGTTAGAGATTGGGTATTGAGAAAGGCTTTTCAGAATACTACTAATCCTACTGATGGAAAGTGTTTTGGTCAAAAATCAGGCTAGGATAATGCAACCAAATCTTTGTTGTAAGGAATGATGCTTGAACATATGTATGAATATCTTGCAAATGAAATGAACAAATGACACAAGGATTTATACGAGGAAAAAGCCCTTGATCAAGGATTGATCTCCGGCATAAAAAACCTCGGGTGATGGAAACTACCGATCACCAACTACAATAAAACAAATGATTGTTACAACTCGGGATGATAACAAGCTTGTTACAAGGATCACTATAGTGCAATGTGTATGAACTCGCCGAATGAACTGCTGAGAGCTATTGAGAGCTGTTACGAGTGTGTGTGTTTGCTAAAAATGGCCAAGTGTTCTAATCTAAGCTTGTTATCCCCTTTTAAATTTAGAAATAACTAAAACAACTAACTATCCGCTAAATGTGCAAGCTTCCCACGATCTCCATAACGTTCATAAAGCCATGCACGTGCGGAATATTGAGGGCATATTCCCCAAGAATATCGGCAAGACCAAGTCCGAGGTGTATACTCCTGCAAAACAAACTTAAACGTAATGAAGGCAAACGTTAGTACAAGGATAACAACAAGGATCCTGAATCCTGATCCTGCAATGTCTTCTGAGGATCCTTAATTCAGATAGAATTGAGGATCCGTGATCCTGGCAGTGCTTGAGGATCCGTGATCCTTAGGATTGGAAAATCCTCCCCTAACAATTGCCCCCAAAATATAAGGAGTAAAATGTAATTTAACGAGTTGTATTTTTGATCTTATCTCCAATGAACTTATTAACGGATATATAGCCGTTAGAATCTAAGTAGCCGTTGATGGTCTTACGTCAGCGACATGACTTGCCAGCAAAATCATCATTATAAATTCAAGTTAGAGATAAGGATCAGGAGGCATTTAAATTCGTGCGTTACACCCTTTAAATCCTCTTTCGAAGATTGATCAGGTACTTCTCTCTCCTTTCTCTCTTCATCTTCTTCCGCTGTTCCTTTTCGAAATCTCTAGATCATAATGAAGTTACGATCCTCCCCGGCCAAGGATCACCAAAAAGATAGTCCTTTGAAAAGCCAAGGGATTATCAAGAATACTCCGAAGGAATTCTGCAGTTTTACTGATCCGGAGATCGACCGGATATGCCATTGTTTTCCGGCGAACGCCGTCTTCAAGCCCTTCGACCCTACCACCAAAAGTGATTCTGTTTCTGAAACCTGGGTTGCTTTTCCGGCCACTCCATTCCTAATAGGATAGTCTTATCCTTTCCCTGCCTTCATTGAATCCTTCTTCTCTCTCACCGGCATGTGCTATGTTCAGGCAATGCCAATGATGTGGAGGGTTTTATATACCCTAGAGAGAATCATTGAGCAGGAAGGTATAGAGTTAGGGATGTCAGAACTGGCTGAACTCTATAACCTTGTGAGCCATGGTTCACACCGCTTCTTATTCAAACATAAACCCGGTGATGCACACCCAATCCTCAAGACCACCAAAAACGACACCAACTGGAAGAAGCGTTTTTTCTTCGTTAGGAGGGATTCTATCCCGGATGGGAAGGATCTCCCAAGAGAGTGGGCCATCCATGGTAGGATAGAGGATCCTTATAGAAGGATCATAGGATAACCTTGATTCTGTTGAGGATAACTGACCCCTTTTTTGTATCTTTTGTGCAGCTATCTCTGTTTCTCGTATCATTCCATCACCTGCAACGAAAGAGATGATTGCTGCTTTCTGGAATCTTGATCCTGCAGTAAGATCATTCCAAGCAAACACCAAGGATTCTCAAGAAGTATCCTCCGGCTCAGTCACAATGTCAAGTAAGTATCCAAGTTTGTATTTAATTAAATGTTTAAATGAAAATAGAACAAGAATACTTATCTGTCATTTTGGATCGGTAGGCGCTGGAAAATCTTCGAAGTCAGCCTCCCGTTTCAGTGTTAGTGATCTTAGCACTGTGGCTCCTCGGTCCGGAAAAAAGAAGTCTGCTGCCAGCCCAAGTTCTTTAATCCCCAGGCTTGTCACCTCCAAGGGGGGAAAGAAGAGGAAGGCCACTGAAGCTGACAATCTTGAAGGCCTGCCCCTCATCCGCCACCAGTTTCAGGAATACTTTGCTGATGTAAGGATCACTAATTCTGACTGATTATCCTGCCCACTAGAGGATAATGGATCCTGAACCCTCTCTCTTCTTTTTGCAGAAATTCGCCGAGATCGAGATGCTCTTCGATGCATACGTTGAAGAGGCTGAGCAGAAGCATTCGGAGTTTCAGAAGATCTTCCTGGCCAAGGATCAAACCATCTCCTCCCTCGAGAAAGATCTCAATCTGGCAAAGAAGCAGGTGGTAATGGCTCAGATTAATGCTGATCAAGAGAAAGCCGAGGTGATGGAGGATGCTAAAGTCTTTGCTGCCATCTCTATGTACAAGATCAAACTCCAGATGGCCCAGGAGGCTGAGGATCCTGACTTTGACAGGACCAAGTGGGACCAGGAGGGCTGGAAGGCTAAGCTGGCTGAGCTGGATGACGAGGAAGAGGTTACAGAGCTCTTGGCAATTGAGGCAGGTGGCAGCGGAGCTAAGGACCAGGGGGTGATGCTGGAGCAGGAGGCGATGGTGATGCAGCAAAGGTTTGAGCTACAGAAATGGGCGATGATGGATTTATCTAGATGCGACCGGAGCCCATTTTTTTATGATTTGGTAGTGGTTTTTGGTTGTTGATGTTTTTCTCGAACAATAGTTGGTCTGTAATAACTTAGACAATAGTTCTTAGGTTTGAGGATCACTGATCCTTTGGACAATAGGTAGGATAATGGGTGGTGGATGGATCCTCTGTTTGGGGGATGAAACCACTTGTTATCCTTCCGCCTTTTGTTACCTGCACTTAGACCTTTGTTAAATATGGACACCCTTTGCCAACCCAAGTGGACGGGCCACATTTTGCGGGTAGAAATTTAGGTTGGCAATTTTGACAACCTTTTAAGGGTTTAACTATTGATAAATAAATAAAACTTTAATCTTTTGGCTTATCATGTGTTGTTACATTTGTGAACACTTTACTTTTTAGTTGCTATTATATACTTTGTTCGGATTCGTTAAGTTAAGAATCAAAGTTTAACAGATTATGTCAAAAATTTAGGATATGATCAAGGATCAAATATCCTATAATCGATTAATTCAAAAAAGTAGTGTAACTTAAGGATCATAAGTCCTGTTATCAAAGATTAAGGGTCACTTAGATACATAAAGAATAAAATCAAAATTATCAAGGATCATACCTGAGAATCCAAGTTAGAATCCTAAACCTTTAACATTTACAATCAGGATAACCAAAAGACAGACCTTAGTAAAAGGTAAGGATCAAGGATCCTTAGCTATTTAACTTCAAAAACCTGAAATGGAATATAACTTGGGACTAAGCCAATATAAAGGAAGAGTTAGCAACTGGGGACAAGCCCAACAATTCTGGGGACAAGCCCAATATACTGGGGACAAGCCCAAAAAACTGGGGACAAGCCCAAAAAGCTGGGGACAAGCCCAAAAACTGGGGACAAGCCCAAAGGATCTTGTGTAAACTGGAGTATGGCCCTCACTGGCGACTATCCAAACTTAGTGACATGAAAATGTCAAAACCTTAGCTAACGTGAAAATGTTAGAAACCTTAGGAACGGATGGATGGTACATCTACCATTATACGTAGGATCCCGGATACAGCCAGTACAATGAAATTTTCAGCCCCTAAAGCGAGTACTGGTCTCATTGCCATGAACTGTACCAGGATCATCATGCACTACTGGCGATACTGGGGACAGGCCCAAATAACTGGGGTCAAGCCTAAATAACTGGGGTCAAGCCCAAATAACTAGGGTCAAGCCCAAATAACTGGAGACTTCTGTGGATACTCAATCCTTTGTTAAGGATACATGAACCTTCTGCAAAACTCAGAATCAAGTGAAAAGAGGATAAAGGATCCAGGATCCTTCTCCTTGTATATAGGATAATTAAAGAATGAAATAGTTTGAGATTAGATCATTACCAAAATGAGGATCCTCTTTCCTGTAAGGATCCTTCGAGGATATCGATCATGAAAATGGTTGAGGATCCTGGATCCTTACTACATGAAATATTTCCTTAGGTGGATAGCATTCCAAGCTCTTGGTAGCAAATCACCTTCCATTGTTAGCAATCGATATGCCCCATTTCCTGCCTCAGCTTTAATCAGGTAGGGGCCTTCCCACTTTGGTGCCAACTTTCCATCAGCAGGATTTGTGGTATTTTGAAATGCTTTCCTCAATACCATATCACCAACTTGGAATTTCCTGATCCTGACATTTTTATTGTAGGCTCCAGCCATCCTTTGTTGATAACTAGACATCCTTATTCTTGCCAAATCCCTGAGTTCTTCTATAGTATCCAAGTCTTGAACCAAGTTTTCAGCATTTCCTTCAGGATCATGGATGCTTGTTCTTGCAGTAGGAACCACCATCTCTGTAAGGATCACTGATTCTGCTCCAAATACCAAAGAAAATGGAGTTTGGCCAGTAGCATTCTTGGGGGTTGTCCCATCAGCCCATAGCACATAAGGTAGTTCTTCTGCCCATTTTCCTTTCTTAGATCCAAGCTTCTTCTTCAAGTTGTTGATGATGATCTTGTTGGATGATTCTGCTTGACCATTAGCTTGTGGGTGGACTGGTGTTGATGTTATCATTTTAATCCCCCAGCTGTCACAAAAGTTAGTAGTTCTACTCCCAATAAATTGGGATCCATTATCACAAACAATTTCAGAAGGGATACCAAATCTAGTAATAATGTTTCTTTTAATAAAGGATATCACTTCCTTTTCTCTGACTTCAGCAAAGGCTTCAGCCTCTATCCACTTAGAGAAGTAATCAGTCATGGCAAGCATGAACACCTTTCCTCCTGGTGCTTTGGGAAGTTTACCAACTATATCCATTCCCCATCTCATGAATGGCTAAGAAGAGGATATAGGGTGCAAGAGCTCTGCTGGTTGATGAAGGATATTACTATGTCTCTGACAAGGATCACACTTCTTGGCATAATCCATAGCGTCCTTCTTCATTGTTGGCCAATAGTATCTTGTCCTAAGGATCCTTAAGAACAATGCCCTGCCCCCAGTGTGGTTTCCACAATCTCCTTCATGAAAATCCTTTAGGACTTCTTGGAATTCAGGATCCTCAATGCATCTTAGATATGGACCTGCAAGAGATCGTTTATATAACATGTTATTCAATATTGTAAATTGAGATACCTTGATTTTGAAAGCCCTGGGGTTTTCTCCTGTAGGAATCTCTCCATGTTGTATATATCTCATGATTGGAAGGATCCATGATCCTGAACGAGACTGTGCACCATCACTAGGAACCATTGCAGAATCCTGTTCTATCTCCATAGTTATGTGATCCTCAATAGAAGGAGCCAAAACATGGATGATCAGGATCTTGATATCCTCTGGAATTTTCAAGGATGATCCTAATTTGGCTAATGCATCAGCTTCTGCATTTTCCTCCCTGGGTACCTGTGTCAAACTAAAAGAAACAAAGGTGAGTGCCAATTCCTTGACTATCTCTAGGTATTTGATTAGCTTCTCACCTTTCACAGCATAGGATCCATTAAAGTGATTAGTAATTAATAATGAATCTACATGTACCTCAAGATACCTGATCCTCATGTGCTTGGCAATTTGCAAACCAGCTATCAAGGCTTCATATTCAGCCTCATTATTAGTAGTTTGAAACTCACAAGCTATGGAGTGGGGTATTATGTCCCCCTGTGGCGATTTTAGTAGTATTCCAAGTCCTGTTCCTTTGACATTAGATGCTCCATCAGTGAAGAGTATCCAAGGATCCTTAGTCTCTTCAAGCTGTTGAACCTCTAACTCAGCCTATCTTTGCAAGTCACTACTAAAATCTGCCACAAAGTCAGCTAAGGCTTGGGATTTGATGGCAGTCCTTGGCTCATATCTTATATCATAAGCGCTAAGCTTCACTGCCCATTTAGCCATCCTTCCTGACATTTCAGGTTTCCTGAGAACATTCTTAATTGGAAAATTAGTCTTAACAATAATGACATGAATTTCAAAATAATGTCTTAGTTTAGTAGATGCCATAATCAAAGCAAGGATAAGTTTTTCTAAATGTGAATACTTGGATTCAGCATCAAGCAAACTCTTACTTACATAATAAACAGGATGTTGTGTACCTTCGTGATCCTTAACAAGGACCGTACTTACTGCTTTGGAGGATACCGCTAGATATAAGGATAATATATCCCTTTTTTCTGGTTTCATCAAGGCAGGAGCTGAGGATAGGTAATCCTTAAGGGCTTTGAGAGCATTTTCATGCTTTTCAGTCCATTCAAATTTCTTGTTCTTCCTCAAAATGTCATAGAATTCCTTGCACTTTTCTGATGACTTGGATATGAACCTATTCAAGGCTGCGATCCTCCCTGTTAACCTTTGCACATCCTTGGCATTGGCAGGAGATTTGATATTCACAATAGCCTTAATTTGCTCTGGACTTGCTTCAATGCCTCTTTTTGTTACCATATAACCTAGGAACTTGCCTGCTTTAACACCGAAGTGACACTTTGAAGGATTCAACTTCATATTGAATTTGTCAAGGATATTGAATGCTTCCTCCAGGTCTCTAAGGTGATCCTCAGCTCTCTTGGATTTAACCACCATGTCGTCTATGTAGACCTCCATAGTGTATCCTATTTGTTCCTTAAACATCATATTGACTAGCCTTTGATAAGTAGCACCTGCATTTCTTAGTCCAAATGGCATAGCAATATAACAATAGATACCAGTTGGAGTCATAAAGGTTGTATCCTCTTGATCAGATGGTTCCATCTGAATTTGTTGAAATCCAGATGAAGCATCCATAAAAGTCAACAACTCATGACCCGCGGTAGCATCCACCATGGAGTCAATGTGGGGTAATGGGAAAGGATCCTTGGGACATGCCTTGTTTAAATCAGTGAAATCGACACATACCCTCCACTTTCCATTTTTCTTTTGAACAACAACCACATTGGTTAACCATCTTGGATACTTAACCTCTCTAATCATACATGCTCGGAGTAATTTGTCTACCTCCTCCTGGATAATGGCATTCCTCTCAGGTGCAAATTTCCTCCTCTTCAGATGTATAGGCTTGAATGACCTGTCAATACCAAGTTTATGGGTAATTACATCTTTAGAGATACCTGTCATATCTTCATGCTTCCAGGCAAAGGTAGTTTTTCTCCTCTTGAGGAAGGATACTAGATCCTGTTCAATGTTGCTGAGGATCCCTGATCCTATGAAGACTTTGGATTCAAGATCATGGGGATCCATAAGGATTTCTTTCACATCCTGTTCTCTTGCCTCCAAGACGTCTCTTGGAGGATACTTTAGTTGCTATTGCTCCCTTGGTCTTGAGGCTGGCTTCATTGATGAAGTGTAACAATTTTTTGCTTCTTGTTGGTCACTCTCAATCTTTATCACCCCCCATGGACTAGGAAGCTTTACACACTGATGGTAGGTAGATGCAACTGCCTTCATGTCATGTATCCATGGCCTGCCAAGGATAACATTGCAACAAGATAAGCAATCTATAACACAAAATTTTTGGTAAGAATGAAGTCCTTCAATGTAGATGGGAAGTTTAATCTCCCCCAATGTATTCTTGGTTTCTCCGCTGAATCCCACAAGAACTGAGGATCTTGGGACAATATCTGATTCAGGAATGTTCATCTTTTTGAGGACATCAAGCTGAATGATGTTCACCGAGCTTCCTCCATCTATCAGGATCCTGCGAACAAAATGGTTAGATATAAATAAGGTAATAACAAGACCATCATGATGAGGATCCTGAACATCAACACGATCATCCTCATCAAAAGTTATAACTTTCTCCTGTGTAACAGTAGAGGTCCGGATGGGTCTATCTCCATTGTCCATCTTGGTCTCCTTGGTATGTCTTTTGGCCGCTGAAAAGGAAGTACCACAAATGTCTGATCCACCGGATATGAAATTTATAACTTGTGCATCTGCTGGAGGAGCATGAGCTCTTTCTAGGACCTTCTCAGGATCCTGGATCCTAGACTTTTTCCTTCCCAAAAGTTCCTTCAGGTGCCCCTTGCTTAACAAATAACCAATCTTTTTTCTCAGTGCAATACACTCTTCAGTGAGATGCCCGAAATGTCACACCCCCAAAATCCACATGCGGAGTACCACCGCCTGGAGGCGTGACTGACCAGGATCAAGCCACCAATCATATTGAACATATAAGTAAATAGTAAATGTCATTCATCAATACGATAGGTGTTTTCAAAACCAAACATAAACAAGTGTGTAGCGGAAGCAATAATGTAAAAAGCCCAACATAAGTATTAAGTAAAATGTCATAAAAGAGTTTATCAAACATCCAAAATCCGTGCCCACAACGACCGCGCCTCCCGTGCAAGCTCCAAGAGTACCTATGGTCCTGCAAGGCATGTAACAGAGAGTCAACAACTAGTTGAGCGAGTTCACAGTTGGTTATTCAGTTATAGTGTTCGTATCGTAAATCGTAAGCTCGTTTAGTAATCATATATCGTATGTAATGGTATCGCAGCCATCTAGGCATGTTTGCGAAGTTTAGTGGGGGTTTCCCATGTGTTCTAGACTAGGTATATTTGTATCGCAGCCCACCCGGCATGTGTGCGAAGATTTAAGTATGGTTCGCGGCCATTCCAGGCATGTATGCGAAGATTTTTCTATTATCGCGGCCAATCCCGGCGTGTGTGCGAAGAGAAGTATATGTATCACTAGTCTAGTAGTATCTACCAATAACCTTCCTCTCCCGAGGCCTATGGTATGTAATCCCAATAACAACTCAAGCATAAGTAATCATCCAAACCCATTCCCAACCCTGGGAATCCCATGCCTTGGTAAGAGTGTGAACTCACCTTGGTTTGCTCGGTATGCTAAGTTAAGTGCTCACAAGAATTCAGTCAAATCCTATTGTATGCACGTATACCAGATCAGTTTATGTTCGTAAGGATTCACACGCAATCTATGTCATAACATGTACTTAAACAATTATCACGAATCACGTAAGTAGATAAACAAGGTCGTGCCACTCATGTTTCATGTAAGTGTCATTTACAGTTTATCCCAACACGGTTACTCATTAACATACTAGGCTGAGTTAACAAGCTTAACAGAAATAACATACCTAACAGTACTGATGAACTAGTAGGGATAATAAACTAACAATGTTAGTTAAATAACTGCATTTGTAAACAAATAGAGTTAACCATCTAACAACTTAACAGAGGTTTACCTGCTTAACAGAGTTACACATTTAACAACTAATTGAGTTAACAAGTAACAGGTTCAACATACTTAACTAAGTTAATCAACTAACTAACTAGATAAGCATCAATGTTACTGGATAGTCTTCACGAAATCACATGTGGAAAACCAAGCTTTGCCGAAATCCCTTTATGGGCCGAAATCACTTTTGGGCCGAGAACACCTTATGGGCCGAAATCACCTTAGTGATTTCGTCCAGTTTGTTAACAAATGTGGTGGGTGTTTTCGTTAGTATTATCATCATCAACAACAGCAGGTTACGCATACCCAGAAATCCTATCTCATTAACAGTTTACTATTTCAACCAGCAATCGTTCAATCAGAAGAATCGACATCATCACAACAGATTTTTAACAAGAACAATTTCTTAATTTCATACCCACATTTCGAACCTACCATTTTCAATAGCTTAAAAGCGATACACTTAACCACAGAGATTAACGAAGACCAGTTAATAACAGAGATTTTAACCCATTTGTTAAACAATCGATGTTCAATCATATGCTCATACATATCTCATGATAGCAGTTAATACAGAATGTTAAACAAACAACCTATGATGATTTCGATCAAACAAACAACAATAGCCGATTACTAACCTAAACCGAAGAGACAACAAAACCGATTGATGTATATGTTCAAGGCTGCCGTCGGGTTTCAAAAGGAGAGAGAAACGATGTGGTTAGGGTTTGCCAATTGAAAAACTTCTCCGTGAAGGTTGTGATAAAAAATATATATATATAATTCACCACTGGGCCTAAAGCCCATTTGCTTTTTTGCCAGCCACATATGGACGAAAACACCATGTGTGTTTTCATCAGGGAGGGTGTTTGGCCTAACAGATTTCTTGTTTAAATTATACAACACATATATTAAAATTTAGACATACATCATCATACACACTTATAAGGCATACCATATACAACATATCAATCACATTACGATTAACATACTACAAACGTGCACAGTTGTGAAACAAACAAGTCGTATTAATAAACAACTTAAACATTTAACGCGCAATAAATGCGAAGATGGAAATCTTGAAAACTCGAGTTGTCACATTATCCCCAACTTGAAAGAAATTTCGTCCCGAAATTTAGCATGCGGTTACTGAGGAAGCTAGGTAAGTTATATCGTTTACTGGTTTTCCTGGGGTGTCACATCATCCCCCCGTTGATTTGGAATTTCGTCCCGAAATTCTGTAGTAGCTTCAGCCTCAGTAGTAGTTGCATTGTTTTCGAACAACTGGGGATATTTGAGTTCCATTTGGTCTTCTCGTTCCCAGGTATACTCTGGGCCACGACGGGAGTTCCAACGAACTCGAACAAGAGGTATTCTGGTGTTCTTGAGGACCTTAACATCCCGGTCCGTGATTTCAACTGGTTCTTCGACGAAATGCAACCGTTCGTCGATAGTGAGCTCCTTCAAAGGAACTATGAGGGTCTCATCTGACAGACACTTCTTCAGATTCGACACGTGAAAGACGTTGTGAACTGCACTGAGTTCAGCTGGTAAGTTCAGTCTGTAGGCCACTTTGCCTATTTTCTCAATGACTTCAAATGGTCCAACGTATCGTGGATTGAGTTTGCCCCTTTTTCCAAAACGAACAACACCCTTCCAGGGTGAAACTTTGAGTAGCACTCGATCCCCAACCTGGAACTCGAGTAGTTTCCTGTCTTTATCGGCGTATGCTTTCTGACGGTCATGAGCTGCCGCCATACGTTGTCGTATTTGAGCAATCTTTTCTGTTGTGTCTACTACCAGTTCTGGACCTGTGATTTGACTATAACCCACCTCTGCCCAACAGAGAGGTGATCGGCATTTACGCCCGTACAATGCCTCGAATGGAGCGGCTTTAATGCTGGTGTGGTAACTGTTGTTATACGAGAACTCCACTAACGGGAGATATTTTTCCCAGCCGTTGCCGAAATCGATTACACATGCACGAAGCATGTCTTCTAAAGTTTGAATAGTGCGCTCAGACTGTCCATCCGTCTGAGGGTGATAAGCTGTGCTCATGTCTAAACGAGAGCCAAAAGATTTGTGAATTGCTTGCCACAGTTCCGAAGTAAAACGTGCGTCACGATCAGAGATAATAGAGGTTGGCACCCCGTGCCTTGAAACCACTTCTTTTAAGTAAATGTCTGCTAAGGTAGAGAACTTGTCTGTTTCCTTAATAGCCAGGAAGTGTGCAGACTTAGTGAGTCGATCCACGATCACCCAAATAGTATCATTTCCGCACTGAGATCTAGGTAGGCCAGTAACAAAATCCATGGAAATTTGTTCCCATTTCCATTGTGGTATCTCAGGTTGTTGGAGTGGGCCTGAAGGTTTCTGATATTCCGCTTTGACTCTCGCACAAGTCAAACACTTGCTAACGTAAGTTGCTATGTGAGCCTTCATGCTAGGCCACCAGTATGTAGTTCTGAGGTCGTGGTACATCTTATCCGAACCAGGATGTACTGAGTAGCGAGACTTATGAGCTTCATCCATTACAAGCTCGCGTAAGTTACCATAGAGTGGGACCCAGATGCATCCTGTTACATAGTAGGCGTCGTCTGCCTTTTGTTCTAACCGTTGCCTTGAACCGCGTAGGGCTTCAGCCCTGACGTTTTCTGGTTTCAATGCTTCTATCTGAGCATCTCGTATCTGAGAAGGAAGATTAGACTGAATAGTGAGTTGCAATGCTCGTACACGCCTAGGTGTAGTATCCTTTCGACTGAGGGCGTCGGCCACCACATTGGCTTTGCCCGGATGGTACTTTATAGCACATTCGTAATCGTTCAGTAGTTCGACCCATCGACGTTGTCGCATGTTCAACTCTTTCTGCTTGAAGATATGCTCAAGACTCCTGTGATCGGTGTAGATGGTGCACCTGGTACCATACAGGTAATGTCACCATATCTTGAGCGCAAAAACAACAGCTCCCAGCTCTAAATCGTGTGTAGTGTAATTCCGTTCGTGAATCTTAAGTTGGCGCGAAGCATAAGCAATAACTTTATCCCGTTGCATCAACACACATCCAAGACCTTGGATGGATGCGTCGCAGTAGACTACAAAATCGTCTGTGCCTTCAAGCAATGAGAGGATAGGTGCGCTACAGAGTCTATCCTTTAAGTGTTGAAATGCTGTTTCCTGTGTATTACCCCAACGGTAAGCAACACCTTTCTGTGTCAGTAATGTAAGCGGCTGTGCAATCTTTGAGAAGTCTTTGATGAACCGTCTGTAATAACCCGCCAAACCCAAGAATTGGCGTATTTCGGTTGGTGTGCGAGGTGCAGGCCAATTCTTGATCGAATCTACCTTGGACGGATCAACATGAATCCCATCCTTGTTTACCACGTGGCCTAAGAAGTGGACTTTACGAAGCCAGAAGTCGCATTTCGAAAATTTGGCGTACAGCTGTTCCGTTCGAAGGAGTTCCAAAATAAGTCGTAAATGTTGCTCGTGTTCCTCCTGACTCTTCGAATAGATCAGGATGTCGTCGATGAAAATAATAACAAACTTGTCAAGATAAGGTTTGCACACCCTTTTCATAAGATCCATGAAAACCGCAGGTGCGTTCGTTAGCCCGAATGGCATGACCAAAAACTCGTAATGGCCGTAGCGAGTTCTGAATGTTGTTTTAGAGACGTCCTCATCCCGGACTCTCAGTTGGTGATACCCTGACCTCAGGTCAATCTTCGAGTAATAGCTCAACCCTTGCAACTGGTCGAATAAGTCGTCGATGCGTGGAAGAGGATAGCGATTCTTCACGGTCACCTTGTTCAGTTCGCGGTAATCTATGCACATGCGGAAAGTACCGTCTTTCTTCTTCACAAATAATACTGGAGCTCCCCAGGGCGAAGAGCTAGGACGTATGAAACCCTTTTCCAAGAGTTCTTGCAATTGCTTAGACAGTTCTTCCAGTTCAGTTGGAGCTAAGCGATAAGGTGCTCGAGCTATAGGTGATGCTCCTGGAGCTAGCTCGATCTGAAATTCGACCTGGCGATGAGGCGGTAACCCAGGTAACTCTTCAGGAAACACTTGAGGAAAGTCGCGTACAACAGGAATATCCTCTAACTTCTTCTCTTTCGTCGATGTATCTGTAACGAGTGCTAAAATAGCTGTGTGGCCCTTTCGCAAACACTTCTGTGCCTTCAAGAAGGAAATGATGCCACTCACGACACCACTCTTGTCTCCTTGAACTTCGAGAGGTTCTTTGCCTACACGAGGAATACGAATGACCTTCTCCTTGCATAGAATCTCTGCTTGCTGTTGGGATAACCAATCCATACCAATGACGATGTCGAAACTACCCAGAGTTATAGGAATGAGATCGATAGAGAAAGTCTGACCAGCGAGGATAAGATTACAACCCTGAACTATGTGTGTGGCCTCTAGACTTTTACCGTTAGCTAACTCTACGACATGTTTGGTGTTCAAAAGTGTTGGTGCGCGCTTAAGCATTTTACTAACTTTCAGAGACATATAACTGGTATCCGCACCCGAATCAAATAATACAGTAACATAAAAGTCGTCGAGAAGAAACTTACCCATAACCACATTAGGATCGTTCCTTGCATCACCCCGACCAATCACAAATGCACGACCCCTAGCACCATTGTCGTTGTTGTTTCCCCCATTTTTGTTCCCATTGCCCTGATTATTGTTGTTGTTATTCTGATTCTGGTTTAACTGGGGGCAGTCCCGCTTGAAGTGGCCTTCAGCCCCACATTGAAAGCATCCCCTATTGCCTCGTTGTTGTTGTTGTTGTTGTTGCTGGTTTCGTGGAGCTGGTGGCTGTTGTTGCTGGTTCTGATTCGCAGGCCTTGAGCTCCTGCAATCTTTAGCTTCATGACCTATCTTGAGACATCTCTGACAGCGGCCCTTGCGACACTGACCACTGTGGTGTCTGTTGCACCTGTTACATAGTGGGTGAATTCCCCGATATCCACCCTGCCCCTGACCACCAGAAGATTGCTGACTCAGACTCTGGTAATCATTAGTCTTGCGTTGCTGAGCTTGAGACTGAATGGTAGCTGAACCCCTGCTGGAATCCCCTTCCCATTTCCGCTTGTTGTCACTGGGAGTAGCAGGAGTAGCTGAAGTGGTAGCGGTAGTAGTAACACTGATACGTTTAGGCAGCCTGTTCTGTTCCACTGCCTGATCGGTGAGGCGATGAGCTAACTTGACGATCTGTTGAATGGTGCCAAGATTCGCTGAGGTTACATGACTTTGAATTTCCGGCACCAGACCCTTGAGATACAGTTCGATACGCTTAATGGGAGGGTCTACCATAGTAGGACACAGAATAGCCAACTCGTTTGACCTTTTGGTGTATGCTTCAATCTCCGATCCCGTCATCTTCAGATTGTAAAACTCTACCTCTAGCTTATGAATGTCATCACGGCTACAGTATTCTTCTTTGATCAATTCCTTGAAATCGTTCCAAGGGGTGGCGTTAGCAACAGCCAACCCTAACATCTGAACTTGCGCATTCCACCAAGTCAGCGCAATGCCTTCTAGAGTACCAGTGGCGTACTTCACCCTGCGAGCCTCAGGGCATTCACACATCTCAAAAACGGACTCGAGCTTTTCAAACCAATGGAGGAGTCCAACTGCTCCTTCCGTGCCACTAAAAGTAGTAGGACGATAGTCCATGAAAGTTTTGAAGGTGCAAACAGGTGGCTGAGCGTGCTGACCTGTTGTGTATAAGAACCAGGACAAGATTAAGCACAAGAGTTGGTTTAGGAGTGTAGGATCTAAAGATCCTAGTGTGAGTTACAACTGCAGGGTATACCTCCTGCTTGTGCGGCTGCAAAATCCACATGCGGAGTACCACCGCCTGGAGGCGTGACTGACCAGGATCAAGCCACCAATCATATTGAACATATAAGTAAATAGTAAATGTCATTCATCAATACGATAGGTGTTTTCAAAACCAAACATAAACAAGTGTGTAGCGGAAGCAATAATGTAAAAAGCCCAACATAAGTATTAAGTAAAATGTCATAAAAGAGTTTATCAAACATCCAAAATCCGTGCCCACAATGACCGCGCCTCCCGTGCAAGCTCCAAGAGTACCTATGGTCCTGCAAGGCATGTAACAGAGAGTCAACAACTAGTTGAGCGAGTTCACAGTTGGTTATTCAGTTATAGTGTTCGTATCGTAAATCGTAAGCTCGTTTAGTAATCATATATCGTATGTAATGGTATCGCAGCCATCTAGGCATGTTTGCGAAGTTTAGTGGGGGTTTCCCATGTGTTCTAGACTAGGTATATTTGTATCGCAGCCCACCCGGCATGTGTGCGAAGATTTAAGTATGGTTCGCGGCCATTCCAGGCATGTATGCGAAGATTTTTCTATTATCGCGGCCAATCCCGGCGTGTGTGCGAAGAGAAGTATATGTATCACTAGTCTAGTAGTATCTACCAATAACCTTCCTCTCCCGAGGCCTATGGTATGTAATCCCAATAACAACTCAAGCATAAGTAATCATCCAAACCCATTCCCAACCCTGGGAATCCCATGCCTTGGTAAGAGTGTGAACTCACCTTGGTTTGCTCGGTATGCTAAGTTAAGTGCTCACAAGAATTCAGTCAAATCCTATTGTATGCACGTATACCAGATCAGTTTATGTTCGTAAGGATTCACACGCAATCTATGTCATAACATGTACTTAAACAATTATCACGAATCACGTAAGTAGATAAACAAGGTCGTGCCACTCATGTTTCATGTAAGTGTCATTTACAGTTTATCCCAACACGGTTACTCATTAACATACTAGGCTGAGTTAACAAGCTTAACAGAAATAACATACCTAACAGTACTGATGAACTAGTAGGGATAATAAACTAACAATGTTAGTTAAATAACTGCATTTGTAAACAAATAGAGTTAACCATCTAACAATTTAACAGAGGTTTACCTGCTTAACAGAGTTACACATTTAACAACTAATTGAGTTAACAAGTAACAGGTTCAACATACTTAACTAAGTTAATCAACTAACTAACTAGATAAGCATCAATGTTACTGGATAGTCTTCACGAAATCACATGTGGAAAACCAAGCTTTGCCGAAATCCCTTTATGGGCCGAAATCACTTTTGGGCCGAGAACACCTTATGGGCCGAAATCACCTTAGTGATTTCGTCCAGTTTGTTAACAAATGTGGTGGGTGTTTTCGTTAGTATTATCATCATCAACAACAGCAGGTTACGCATACCCAGAAATCCTATCTCATTAACAGTTTACTATTTCAACCAGCAATCGTTCAATCAGAAGAATCGACATCATCACAACAGATTTTTAACAAGAACAATTTCTTAATTTCATACCCACATTTCGAACCTACCATTTTCAATAGCTTAAAAGCGATACACTTAACCACAGAGATTAACGAAGACCGGTTAATAACAGAGATTTTAAGCCATTTGTTAAACAATCGATGTTCAATCATATGCTCATACATATCTCATGATAGCAGTTAATACAGAATGTTAAACAAACAATCTATGATGATTTCGATCAAACAAACAACAATAGCCGATTACTAACCTAAACCGAAGAGACAACAAAACCGATTGATGTATATGTTCAAGGCTGCCGTCGGGTTTCAAAAGGAGAGAGAAACGATGTGGTTAGGGTTTGCCAATTGAAAAACTTCTCCGTGAAGGTTGTGATAAAAAAATATATATATAATTCACCACTGGGCCTAAAGCCCATTTGCTGTTTTCGCCAGCCACATATGGACGAAAACACCATGTGTGTTTTCATCAGGGAGGGTGTTTGGCCTAACAGATTTCTTGTTTAAATTATACAACACATATATTAAAATTTAGACATACATCATCATACACACTTATAAGGCATACCGTATACAACATATCAATCACATTACGATTAACATACTACAAACGTGCACAGTTGTGAAACAAACAAGTCGTATTAACAAACAACTTAAACATTTAACGCGCAATAAATGCGAAGATGGAAATCTTGAAAACTCGAGTTGTCACACGAAATCCTCGTGATATGCACACCATTTGGATTTATCTTTTGTTATGGCTGGTTTATCACTTTTTCTTGGCCACCTAGACTTTTCACCTAGATTCTGCATCGCAAGGATCAGTTCATTTTTATCAACAGAAAAACAGTATTCAGAAATGGGAGGATAATCCTCATCATCCTCTTCCTGTTCTACTGCGTGCACGTTCTGGTTATCAGACTTGTTGTAAGGCTTGGACTTGTTGTTCCTGAAGTAGGATCCTTGCTTTTCCTGCTTCGAGGATCCTGCCAGACTTTCCTGGATCCTTTTATCATCCTCTAATCGGATGAATCTAAGGGCCCTAGTTCTCACTTCATCAAGATTCCTGCATGGGGTCATGACAAGATCATCATAGAATAATGAATCCCTAAGCAAACCCATTTTAAAGGCTTCCACGGCCGTAGCTATATCCAGGTTGGGAATATCTAAGGATTCTTTACTAAACTTAGTGATATAATCTCTAAGTGATTCATTTTGACCTTGTGTTACCCTATATAGATCACTAGTCAATCGTTCAAATTTCCTACTACATGAGAATTGGCTATTAAACAGGTTAACTAGATTAGCAAATGAAGTAATAGAGTAAGGGGGAAGACTTAGCAGCCATTTAAGAGCTGATCCTGTGAGTGTGGATCCGAAACCCTTGCATAGACATGCTTCCTTTAACCTTTCAGGAATTGGATTGATCTCCATCCTCTCTCTGTATTGAGCTACATGTTCTTCTGGATCCGTCGAACCATCATACAGCTTCATAGTTGGTATTTGGAACCTTTTGGGTATCTCAGCATCACAAATAGGTGGTGCAAAACGAGATATCCTATGGCTCCCATCTTCAATTTCAGGAATGGGCTTAACCACTCCTGGAACACTGGATATCATATCCTTCAGTTTCTGTAATTCCCTAGCCATAGCTTGATTGATACCTGTATCCTGCATAGAACCATGGTTAGTGTTATAAGAATTATTAAAAGTGTTACCTCCTAGAGGATTCAAGTTTGGAATTCCAGATGTGAATCCATATTGACGGGATTCTGGTATGACTGAAGGACCAGAAGAAGCAATGGTCTGCATTGGAATGAAGTCTCCTTGATGAACATCTGTGCTTGAAGGTTGTACACTTCTTAAGAATCCTTGATCCTGAAGGATGTTGGATCCTTGAACCTGGAAGGAGGATCCTTGAACTTGAGAGGATCCTTGAACCTGAGAGGATCCTTGTACCTGAGAGGATCCTTGAAGCTGAGAGGATCCTTGAACCTGAGAGGATCCTTGAATCCGAGAGGATCCTTGAACCTGAGAGGATCCTTGAATCTGATAGGATCCTTGAATTGTGCGCGTCCCCATATATCCTCCTGAGCTGACGAAGGATCCCTGATGCTGGAAAGAGGGTCCCGAAGGCTGAAAATAGGATCCTGAAGGCTGGAAGTGAGACCCTAACGCCTGACTCATGGTCGTTGTTCCATAACGCCTTCCCAATGGTTCACTCTGGTACTGGATATCCGGAGCTGCAGATTGCTGAGCAGTTATAGCTGGAGTGTCGAAATCCAGTGACCTTGGTATCAGAGGAGAGTGATCCTCCCCTGATCTCTTCTGTTTCTTGATGTCACCAATCTCCCGGAGGATCCTTTCGTTAGTCTTGTCCTGCTCTTGTATGTGATCCTTCATCTGCAAAATCAAAGTAAAAAGATCACTAGTAGTAGGGTTAGAAGAAACAGTAGAAGTTGGTGGTTTTGAGAAAATGGGGCTTGGTCTCTTTGCAGCATTTTCAGCATTCTTCTGAGATCCAAAAGGTGGTGGAGGCAAAGGTGGAACGCCCTGTGAAGAAGTGACTGTCGGCATTGAACTTGAAGTGTTCTTCTCTAAAGAAGCCATGTGGTTGAAGATGATGAACCAAAATGAACACAATGAGCAAATTTTTTCAGAAATGAAGCACCAATTGCCCCACGGTGGGCGCCAAACTATTTTGGTCAAAAACTAGGCTAGGATAATGCAACCAAATCTTTGTTGTGAGGAATGATGCTTGAACATATGTATGAATATCTTGCAAATGAAATGAACAAATGACACAAGGATTTATACGAGGATAAAGCCCTTGATCAAGGATTGATCTCCGGCATAAAAAACCTCGGGTGATGGAAACTACCGATCACCAACTACAATAAAACAAATGATTATTACAACTCGGGATGATAACAAGCTTGTTACAAGGATCACTATAGTGCAATGTGTATGAACTCGCCGAATGAACTGCTGAGAGCTATTGAGAGCTGTTACGAGTGTGTGTGTTTGCTAAAAATGGCCAAGTGTTCTAATCTAAGCTTGTTATCCCCTTTTAAATTTAGAAATAACTAAAACAACTAACTATCCGCTAAATGTGCAAGCTTCCCACGATATCCATAACGTTCATAAAGCCATGCACGTGCGGAATATTGAGGGCATATTCCCCAAGAATATCGGCAAGACCAAGTCCGAGGTGTATACTCCTGAAAAACAAACTTAAACGTAATGAAGGCAAACGTTAGTACAAGGATAACAACAAGGATCCTGAATCCTGATCCTGCAATGTCTTCTGAGGATCCTTAATTCAGACAGAATTGAGGATCCGTGATCCTGGCAGTGCTTGAGGATCCGTGATCCTTAGGATTGGAAAATCCTCCCCTAACAGAAAGTTGGCTCCGAAATGGGAAGCACCCTATGAAATTGAATCAGAATCAGGATATTAAGGATTTATCTCCAGTATATTTTTGGGTTTTACCCCTGTGACGCAAGAACTGTTGGAACTGATATTCAAATAATTTTCTAAGTATTCAAAGACTTCATGCACAGGGGACATTCCTTCTGAGGCGATTGTGTAGAGTTCAAAAGGTCAGATTTGGACCTAGTGTACTAAGTATCTCGGACTGGGGACATCTCAGTGGAAGAAGTTGCAAAAGGATTGAAGTTTGATACTAGGGTTACACTCTATTCCTGGTATGATCTTTCCTTTGTGAACCTTACTTAAGTCATTTGAACTCTTGAAACTCTGTTTGGAAAAGGTTTAAATATCCTGATTAAGGATATATTCTCGAAATGTGCTTTCGGAATATGTTTCAGGATATTTGGTTGGAATATTTGGGATATAATACTTGGGTTAAAAACTAATACTCTGGTCAAACAAGTATTATCAAAACGAATTTTGAAAAATAAACTATCCTTTTTTCTTTAAAGACTTTATCTGGATTGTTTGAATTTTGGAAAACCCTATTTGACGAAAGTCTTTGTAGGATATCGCTGAGTATGTTGATCAGGATATTTTCAAAAATAATTGCACTAATTTTGCAAAGTTGAAATCTAAACTAAGCAATGCATAACAAAAGATTGAAAAACAACAACAAATAAGTTAAAAGAAGGTGGTATTATCTAAAATAAGCGATACTAGTTGATAACCAAAGGCTTCATCCTAAAACCTAGGACCCATCCACCTTTGGTTATCAAATCGTTTTAATGAAGGATAAGAAATAAAATTATTCAAACAAACATAACTATCAAATTTAAAAGAAATGAGTTTTAGGGGGCAACGCCTTCTTCGATCATCGCGTCTTCACCAGCATCCGCTTCAGGATTAGCTTGAACCTCTTTCTCAGCCTCGTCGCCAGCACCCGTTAGTTTTTCCATGGCCTTTGAAGACCCTGCAGCCGCAGATTTGACGGGATGCTCCACGGGATTACCTCCAAGAGTTTTTAGCTTGGTCTCCCAGGCGTCAACGTTCCAGGAAGGGCATTCAAAGCCCAGGGCTTTGGCTTCATAAGCCATTTTTAGCCGAGCCTGCAAGAGGGAGATGACGACGGAGCCTTTGAGGCCTTCCCGGTAAGTGGCCATATCCTGCTCATGTTGGGCGTGTGCAGCGTCCAGGTGGGCTTGGGCTTCATGAGTGGCTTTTTTTAGAGCGGCCTGATGATCCTGAGTCATGGTCTTGAACTTGTCTTCGTAGTGTCGAGTTTTGGCAGCAGCTATCATACTTTGGTCGGAAATGGTAACCTCAGCTTTCTTCAACTTGGACTCGAGCATCTTGTTAAGCCCACAGGATTCTTGATACAAATGAACCAAACGTTCAAGGCCCTACACCCAAAAACACAGGTATTATGATAACCAGGATATTGGTTTGACATATATGTGCAGGATGTGGAATAGGAATTTATACCTGGTTAAGAAAGGAAGTCATGAACCCGCTTGCCTCAATGAACCCGTGATTCTCATAGGGGAACGTATCGGAGATGGTAGGTGAATCAGTCTCTTTCCTTTTGCGAGAACTTGAACTCCGGGGCTTCGTGGCTGGTGAAGGCTTAGGTATGAGGATGGCTTTGGAACTGCTGGGCTTGGATGAGGCCGTAGCCTTGGGACTGGGCTCCTTCTTGACCTGGACGTGGTCGGAGTAACTGTCCAGCTCCTCAAGGTCGAAGACTTCTGGGATCTTGGATGGTGCTGCATAAGGGGGAAATTCTAAATCCTTATTGTTAGGGGTGGATTTCTAAATGATCAGTGATCCTCATTTACTGTTGGGTTTAGTGATCCTCAATTCTGTCTGAAGTAGTGATCCTCAGAAGTGTTGCAGGATCAGGATCATGGATCATCATAAGGATCCTTGTACTAACGGTTGTCTACTTTGAATTCGAAATTGTTTTGCAGGAGTATCAACTTGGACTTGGTCTTGGCGATATTCCTGGAGCATATTCTATGTTTATTCCGCACGTGCTTGGCCAGAAGTGGACGTTATGGAGTCGTGGAGGACTTGCACCATTTGCGGAATGTTAGTTAGAGTAGATATTTTCTATTTTTAAAGGGGTAGCGAGCTAATTAGAAAACACTTGGCTATTTTTTCCTACACACACACTCGTACAACTGCTCTCACCAGCTCTCGTAAACTCACTTGGCGATTACACACAATACACTACAGTGATCCTTGTACTTAGCTCGCTATCATCCGAAGTTGTATTACATTTCTTGTTTAATTTGAGTTGGTGATCGGTAGTTTCCATCACCCGAGGTTTTTTATGCCGGAGATCATTCATTGATCAAGGGCTTTTTCCTCGTATAAATCTTCGTGTCACTTATTCATTACATTTCAAAGTGATCCTTATTGTTGTTCATCAATTCAAGCATCATACCTCACAACAGAAAGTTTGGTTGCATTATCATTGCCTGGTTTTTTTGACCAAAACAGTTTGGCGCCCACCGTGGGGCAATTGGTGCTTCATTCCTAAAGAGATTCGTGTTTTCGTGATCATTTCGGTTCATAATAACCAGGCAGATGGCTTCTTTAGCAAAGAACACTTCAAACTTGATGCCGTCATTTAGTTCTTCACAAGGCGTTCCTCCTTTGCCTCCACCACCTTCTGGATCCCAGAAGAATGCTGAGAATGCTGCGAAGAAACCAACCCCCATTTTCCAAAAACCATCAACTTCTTCTGTTTCAACTAATCCTACTACTAATGATCTTTACACTCTGATTTTGCAGATGAGGAATCACGCACAAGAGCAGGACAAAACCAACGAAAGGATCCTCCGGGAGATCGATGAGATCAAGAAACAGAAGAAATCAGTGGAGGATCACTCCCCTCTAATGCCAAGGTCGCTGAACTTCGACACTCCAGTCATAACTTCCCAACACTCAGCAATTCCGGACGTGCAATACTTGGGTGAATTACCAGGAAGGCGTTATGGAACAGCAACTATGAGTCAGGCATTTGGCTCTCACTTCCAGCCTCAAGGATCCTCTTCTCAACCATCAGGATCCTCTTCTCAGCATCAGGGATACTACACGTCAGGAGGATATTTGGGAATGCATGCAGTTCAAGGATCCTCCCAGGTCCAAGGATCCTCCCAGGTCCAAGGATCCTCCCAGGTCCAAGGATCCTCCCAGGTCCTAGGATCCTTCCCGGTCCAAGGATCCTCCCAGGTCCAAGGATCCTTCCCGATCCAAGGATTCTCCCTTGTCCCAGGATCCTCTCCAGTTCCAGGATCCTTTCAGGTTCAAGGATCATCTCAACTTCAAGGATCCAACGTCCTTCAGGATCAAGGATTTTTGAGAAGTATGCAGCCTCAGAGCTCAGACATTCATCAAGGAGACTTCATACCAATGCAGACCATTGCTACCTCTGGTCCTTCAATCATGCCAGAGTCTCGTCAATATGGATTCACATCCGCAATTCCAAACACGAATCCTGTGGGAGGTAACACTTTTAATAATTCATATAACACTAACCATGGCTTAATGCAGGATACAGGTATCAATCAGGCTATGGCTAGAGAATTACAGAAGCTCAAGGATATGATATCCAGTGTACCAGGAGTGGTTAAACCCATTCCTGAGATTGCAGATGGTAGCCATAGGATATCTCGTTTTGCACCACCCTTATGTGATGCTGAGATGCCTAAAAGATTCCAGATACCATCCATGAAGCTCTATGATGGTTCAACGGATCCAGAGGAGCATGTAGCTCAATACAGGGAGAGGATGGAGATCAATCCAATTCCTGAAAGGTTAAAAGAAGCATGTCTATGCAAGGGATTTGGATCCACACTTACAGGATCTGCTCTTAAATGGCTGCTAAGTCTTCCCCCTTACTCTATTACTTCATTTGCTAATCTAGTTAATTTGTTTAATAGCCAATTCTCTTGTAGTAGGAAATTTGAACGATTAACTAGTGATCTATATAGGGTAACACAAGGTCAAAATGAATCACTTAGAGATTACATCACTAAGTTTAGTAAAGAATCCTTGGATATTCCCAACTTGGATATTGCTACGGCTATAGAAGCCTTTAAAATGGGATTGCTTAGGGATTCATTATTCTATGATGATCTTGTCATGACACCTTGCAGGAATCTTGATGAAGTAAGAACCAGGGCCCTTAGGTTCATCCGCCTAGAGGATGATAAAAGGATCCAGGATAGATTAGCAGGATCCTCAAAATAGGAGAAACAAGGATCCTACTTCAGGAACAACAAATCCAAGTTCTACAATAAGTCTGACAATCAGAATGTGCATTCAGTGGAACAAGAAGAGGATGATGAGGATTATCCTCCTATTTCAGAATACTGTTTTTCTGTTGATAACAATGAACTAATCCTTGCAATGCAGAATTTAGCTGAGAAAGCTAGGTGGCCAAGGAAGAGTGATAAACCAGCTGCTACAAAGGATAAATCCAAGTGGTGTGCATATCATGAGGATTTTGGGCATCTCACTGAAGAGTGTATTGCACTAAGAAAGGAAATTGGTTACTTGTTGAGCAAGGGGCATTTGAAGGAACTCTTGGGACGGAAGAAGTCAAGGATCCAGGATCCTGAAAGGATCCCGGAAAGGGCTCCTGCTCCTCCAGCAGATGCACAAGTCATAAATTTCATATCCGGTGGATCAGACATCTGTGGTACATCCTTTTCAGCAGCAAAGATACACGCTAAGGAAACCAAGATGGATAGTGGAGATAGACCCGTTCGGACCTCCGTTGTCACCCAGGATAAAGTCATAACCTTTGATGAGGATGATCGTGTTGACATCCAGGATCCTCATCATGATGGTCTTGTAATTACATTATTTATTTCTAACCACTTTGTTCGCAGGATCCTTATAGATGGAGGAAGCTCTGTGAACATCATTCAGCTTGATGTTCTCAAGAAGATGAATATCCCAGAGTCTGATATTATCCCAAGATCCTCAGTACTTGTGGGATTCAGTGGAGAAACTAAGAATACATTGGGGGACATCAAACTCCCAATCTATATTGAAGGATTGCATTCTTATCAAAAGTTTTGTGTTATTGATTGCTTATCATGTTGTAATGTTATCCTTGGCAGGCCATGGATACATGATATGAAGGCAGTCCCATCCACCTATCATCAATGTGTAAAGCTTCCAAGTCCTTGGGGAGTGGTGAAAATTGAGAGTGATCAACAGGAGGCTAAAAATTGCTACACCTCATCAATGAAGCCAGCCTCAAGACCAAGGGAGCAATAGCAATTAAAGTACCCTTCAAGAGATGTCTTGGAGGCAAGAGAACAGGATTTGAAAGAAATCCTCATGGATCCTGATGATCCTGAATCCAAGATCTTCATAGGATCAGGGATCCTTAGCGATATTGAACAGGAGCTAGTATCCTTCCTCAAAAGAAGGAAAACCACCTTTGCCTGGAAACATGAGGATATGACAGGTATATCTAAAGATATAATTACTCATAAACTTGGCATTGACAGGTCATTTAAGCCAATTCATCAAAAGAGGAGGAAATTTGCACCTGAAAGGAATGCCATCATCCAGGAAGAGATAGATAAACTACTTCGGGCAGGTATGATTAGAGAGGTTAAGTATCCAAAATGGTTAGCCAATGTGGTTGTTGTTCAAAAGAAAAATGGAAAGTGGAGGGTATGTGTCGATTTTACAGATTTAAACAAGGCATGTCCCAAGGATCCTTTCCTATTACCCCACATTGACTCCATGGTGGATGCTACCACGGGTCATGAGTTGTTAACTTTTATGGATGCTTCATCTGGATTCCAACAAATTCAGATGGAACCATCTGATCAAGAGGATACAGCCTTCATGACCCCAACTGGTATATATTGTTATATTGCTATGCCATTTGGACTAAGGAATGCAGGTGCTACTTACCAAAGGCTTGTCAATATGATGTTCAAGGAACAAATTGGACACACTATGGAAGTCTATATTGATGACATGGTGGTTAAGTCCAAGAAGGCTGAGGATCACCTTAAAGACTTGGAGGAAGCATTTAATATCCTTGATAAATATAATATGAAACTTAATCCTTCTAAGTGTCATTTTGGTGTAAAGCAGGTAAATTCTTAGGATATATGGTAACAAAGAGGGGCATTGAAGCAAGTCCAGAACAAATCAAGGCTATAGTAAATATCAAATCTCCTGCCAACGCTAAGGATGTGCAAAGATGGACAGGCAGGATCGCAGCCTTGAATAGATTCATATCCAAATCCTCAGAAAAGTGTAAGGAATTCTATGATATCCTGAGGAAGAACAAGAAATTTGAATGGACTGAGAAGCATGAAGGTGCCCTCAAGGCTCTTAAAGATTACCTATCCTCTGCCCCAGCCTTGATGAAACCAGAAAAAGGAGATGTGTTATCCTTATACTTGGCGGTATCCTCAAAAGCAGTAAGTGCGGTCCTTGTTAAGGATCACCAAGGTACACAACATCCTGTTTATTATGTAAGTAAGAGCTTACTTGATGCTGAATCCATGTATTCACATTTAGAAAAACTTATCCTTGCATTAATCATGGCATCCACTAAATTGAGACATTATTTTGAAACTCATGCCATTATTGTTAAGACTAATTTTCCTATTAAGAATGTTCTCAGGAAACCTGAAATGTCAGGAAGGATGGCTAAGTGGGCAGTGAAGCTAAGTGCATATGATATAAGATATGAACCAAGGACTGCCATCAAATCCCAGGCCTTAGCTGACTTTGTGGCAGATTTTAGTAGTGATTTGCAAAAGGAGGCTGAATTAGAAGTCCAACAGCTTGAAGAAACCAAGGATCCTTGGGTACTGTTCACTGATGGATCTTCCAATGTAAACGGAACAGGGCTTGGAATACTACTAAAATCGCCACAGGGGGACATAATACCCCACTCCATAGCTTGTGAATTTCAAACTACCAACAATGAGGCTGAGTATGAAGCCTTGATAGCTGGTTTGCAAATTGCAAAGCATATGAGGATCAGGTATCTTGAGGTACATGTAGATTCTTTACTGATCACTAATCACTTTAATGGATCCTATGCTGTTAAAGGTGAAAGGCTAATCAAATGTTTGGAAATAGTCAAAAAAATTGGCACTCTCTTTTGTATCCTTTAGTTTGACACAGGTACCAAGGGAAGAAAATGCAGAGGCAGATGCATTAGCCAATTTAGGATCATCCTTGAAGATCCCAGAGGATACCTGTCACACCCCTAATTTCCACGTGTCACCGGTGGGCCCGGTGGGGAGTATAGTGACGTAGTTGGTATCATCATAGACAAACAACACAATATATAAATGCACAGCGGAAGCAAAGATAGATTCATTTCAACTTTAAATAAAATGTAATATTAAATATCACGAGTAGTTGAAATGGATCCACAGGCGGATCAAAATAAAAGAAGATATTGTTCAACAGTTTATTTGACATCCAAGCTTGCGAGACTTATTGTGGACGCTTTAGAAGTCAGCCAGCCTAGTACGAGTAGTACCTGCACTTAACCTTTTGGAAAATACGTCAGTTTACACTGGTAAATACAATTTAACTGACTCATTTTGAAAAGGGTTGAAAATTGATTTGAATGCACGTGGCACAAAACATTTTATAACATAGGATAATTATGTAATATAATCTTGTAAGGGATTTACATGTTACTTATGCGTTCAGTAGCCCGATCCGTAGACCGGGTTAAAGATTAATAGACACACCACAAAAATTGAGTTATACACTGACAGGTGTACGCCTACACCTCGTGCTCAGGTCGTGGCCATCTCGTAAGATGATGCCAAGGATATCCGGGACATGGTCATTAACCCCCCAAAGGCTTTAAGCAAACAAAACACATTCAAAACATAGCATATCAATAAATTAACCTCTATTCGATTAAGAATTCAATGTCGGACCAAGCGGTATATTATATACCGTACCCCAAGCCCGTATAGGGAAAATAAGTTAAAAGTATTTACCTTTGTAAGTATAAATCACAATTAGCGAGTGAAGGTAGCTTTTACTGGTTCTTCTATTCTGGAACAAAGGTTTATAATAACCTATTAGATTTCTAACGGGTCTTTATTTAAGCCTAAGCTTAGACCGGCTAGTTTAAGGATGATACGGTTCAAACGCACGATTAAGCGAAGACCGGATAGAATGTGATTTAGACTCGACAAGTTTGAATACTTGTATAATATGGGTATACTAAATACATTCTGGATTTTGAGACAAAAATGATAATGTTTGACCCGTTTTGGTCAATTATGCAAACTAGTTACATAAACCGAACCGAGCGCGAAAAGGGCGTCACGGGTAACCATAAGAGTCATATGCAAGTTCCCTGAGTTAATATGCCTTAAATATGTTATAATATCAGTAAGATATCTTCTATTATGCCCCGAATGGATTTAAACTCAACTTATGCCTCATAAGGGCATTTTGGTCATTTAAAAGATTATAAAAGAGTTTAATTTGCAATCTGAGTTACAGGTCTGATTCATACATTAAATACACTTAATTTGACATGTTATAACAGTAGGGTATGACCCATATGTGAAACTTATCATTTAAAACCAAACTATGCTCCTTAGGGGTATTTTGGTAATTTCACAAGGGCTTAAAAAGTCAAAACTGGAAACCTGAGTTCAAAAACTTTTACTTACTGTTATTATATAAAAATATACTAAAAACATCAGTAGATATCAACCTTATATGTTTAATATGGTTATAGTACATACTATGCGTTAAAAATGCTTAACAAGGTGATTTGGAGCCATTTCCGGGTTTTTAAAAGAAAGCTGATATTTTTATAATTCCAGAATGCTCAAAATATTTTATTTATCAAATAAAATCAGTAGAAAAAGGTTTGGGGTCAAAAGGATTTGTAAAACTCATTTTATGGCTTAAAAGGGCAAAATCGGTATTAACCGAAACAAACTTAAAGACCTATGTTATGATCAGCCAAAAATTAAATAAAAATCCTCAAAAATCCTAAAATATTATATTACATCAGTGGGTAAAAATTTTGATATCAAAAAGTGGGTTTAAATAGGTTATACGCTAATTACGCCGTTTAAGTAACATAAAGCTTTCAAATTACGCTAATGAGCATAACTCCTAATCTAGACCTCCAACTGATGTCAAATTTTAGGTGCAAGTTTATAAATCAGTAACTAAGGTTTCTACTCTTTTACTTTTTCAAAAATCACGTTTTATAGTCAAAAGGGCATAATAGTCAACTTTTAAGCATTAATCGAAAACATGCATATGAATCGGATAAGTATTGAACCAAGTTGTATAATCTCAGAGAGTTATACTTATATGAAACCTGGTCCAAAATAAGCTCTAAGGTAGATCTTAAACATGCACAAACGGATCAGAACTGATAGTCAAAGCAAAAGTC
Source organism: Helianthus tuberosus (assembly GCA_030545235.1). Classification (NCBI taxonomy): domain Eukaryota; kingdom Viridiplantae; phylum Streptophyta; class Magnoliopsida; order Asterales; family Asteraceae; genus Helianthus; species Helianthus tuberosus. Next base: position 80,953,509 of record CM060363.1, read on the forward strand.
AATTTATGCGACTTTCGGGTCCGATCCGGGTTTATACTGAAAATTGTCGAGTTGAACATGTTGAGACATGTTCTTATATTAGTTACCATGTTATTTTGATGATCAAACAGGTTGCATGTACTCTACATTGCTAATTATGCTTAATTTTTGAAAATACACATTCTGTTGACTTTTTAAGATAAGCTTTGACTCGAAAATTAACATAGTTAGAGTGGGAATCTGAAAATACCCTTTTAAGGGTTTGTTACCCACATAAATACCTACTTGTAGGTACTTTCAATTCGAGAAATGACTGAGCAAATTTCATTTAATCACGTAGTCAAACTTAATTTACGACGGTTTGACTTTTGATTAATTAACTAAGCTACAACGAATTAGAAGGGGTTATGAATACTTACAAGAGTCCTAATTATGCTTAGAGATCACTAGAAAGTTGGCTTGATGTCCAGAGAGCTCCAGAGATGATCTTTTGCAAAGTTGTAAATGAATGAACATAAGTTGCAACAATGTGGGTTCTTTTATATTCACTTTGATCCTCCAAGATGATGCCAAATCAGTCTATAAGTGATCCCAGATGTGTCCAAGTGCCCCTCTATGCATGCAAATCCATTGGAGAGCCCCAGGTATCGAACAACAGCTGTTAACCATCGAAAATTAGGTCTGCAGCTGACATCTGCGCGCTGTTGTCGCTGGCAACTTGTAGGCGGGCCGCGAGAGGCCTTACGCGGGCCGCGTACAAGTGGTGACCAGGTTAACAAGTTTTCCAACATTTGCATTTCAGTCCTTGGTCCCTTGTTACGTGGTTTTGGCTATTTATCTTGCACTCTTGACCCTCAAATCTGATTTTTAAGGGCCTTAGGACATTTATAAACTTGGGTAGGTCCTTGGTTAACTTTGTGCTTACCCGAAAAGTCACGAATTTTAACGTTAACGCATTTAACCCTTCGTGCACGGTTTTGATCATAACTTTCTCATACGATAACGAAACTTGATGAAATTTTTATCAAATATTCTAGAGAGTATATTTTATCATTACAAAGCTTCGGGTTTGTTAAAAGGTCACTCAGAGGTATACTTTTAACATGTTGACACATTTAGCCCCTGTAGTTTGTAATTCCTCACTTTCTTTCATTTTCCGCTTTGTATGATCCATGATTTAATTGTTTAAGATTATAAACACCATGTAGGGTTATTGTAGGGCCTATTTATCCATTGTTGACACTTTGGACCCTTATATTCACATAGTTTCACTGTTTGTCAACTTTAGTCCCTCTAAAGTGCTTTTTCACATATTCAAAGCTTATGACACGTGTCAATACATTATTGGACGTAAATTTTCGAGGTGTTACATCCTCACCCCCTTAAAATAAATCTCGACCTCGAGATTTACTGAAACAAATGAGGGTATTTTTCTTTCATCGTGGATTCTACCTCCCATGTGTATTCGGGACCTCTACGGGCATCCCATTTGACCTTTACAATAGGCACATGCTTCCTTCGAAGCTTTTTCACCTGTCGATCTTCAATCGACAATGGTTTTTCCACAAATTTTAAGCTTTCATCTATATGCACATCCGTGTGGGGTATGACTAGCGAGTCATCAGCTAGACATTTCTTCAGATTGCAGATGTGAAAAACATTATGGATAGCACTAAGCTCTTCCGGCAAGTTTAACTTATAGGCAACTGACCCAACACGTTCGATAATCTCGAAAGGTCCTATGTATCTCGGGCTCAGCTTGCCTTTCTTACCAAATCGCATCACTCCCTTCCAGGGTGATACTTTAAGCAATACCTTGTCACCTACTTCGAAGTGAAAAGCCTTACGCTTTGGATCCGCATAGCTTTTCTGCCTATCCCTGGCAGCTTTCAAACGATCGCGAATCTGGACAATCTTGTCCGTTGTTTCAAAGACCAAATCTGGTCCTGATAATTGAACTTCTCCTACTTCTGCCCAACAAATGGGTGTTCTGCATTTTCTACCATATAATGCCTCAAAAGGCGCAGCCTTAATACTAGTATGGTAGCTATTATTATAGGAGAACTCGATCAATGGTAGGCGGTTATCCCAACTGCCACCTAAATCAATCACACATGCCCGAAGCATGTCTTCCAGCGTTTGGATGGTACGCTCACTCTGTCCGTCTGTCTGTGGATGGTAAGTTGTACTGAAGTTTAAGCGCGTGCCTAAAGACTGTTGGAAACTTTTCCAAAAATGAGAGGTGTATCTCGTATCTCGGTCAGAGATAATTGATAATGGTACACCATGTAGAGCTACGATCTTATCTACGTATAATTGAGCTAACATGTCTGAGCTGTAAGTTTCCTTAATGGGTAGAAAATGTGTTGACTTGGTCAGTCTATCTACTATGACCCATATAGTATCGTTTCCCTTCCTTGTCTTTGGCAACTTGGTGATGAAATCCATCGTCACCATCTCCCACTTCCACGTGGGAATTTCAGGTTGTTGTAACAAACCTGACGGCTTCTGGTGTTCCGCTTTGACTTGCGCACAAGTCAAACATTTAGCTACATAAGCAGCTACAGACTTTTTCAAACCAATCCACCAGTAGTTTGCCTTTAGATCCTGGTACATCTTATCAGCTCCAGGATGAACAGAATATTTGGAACTGTGGGCTTCCTGGAGGATAACATCTCGAAGTCCTCCAAAAACTGGAACCCATATTCGTCCATTCAATCTTAGCATTCCGTCTTTGTCATAGGATAACTGCTCCTCAGTTACTCCTAGTTTTTCTTCAGGATAGTTAGCTTCCAACACAGCTTCCTTCTGTGCAGCTAACACCCTTTCGTTCAAACTATTCCTTATTTCAATGCGCTTGGCATTGATTCTTATCGGCTTCACTCTTTCTTTTCTGCTTAAGGCGTCAGCAACTACATTTGCCTTGCCTGGATGGTATTTTATCTCACAATCATAATCATTTAGAGTTTCCATCCATCGTCTTTGTCGCATGTTCAAGTCCTTCTGATTGAACAAATGTTGAAGGCTCTTGTGATCTGAATAGATCACACACTTGGTTCCATACAAATAATGCCTCCATAGCTTTAATGCAAATACAACGGCACCCAATTCCAAGTCGTAGGTGGTGTAGTTCTTCTCGTGCACCTTTAGCTGTCGTGAAGCGTAGGCAATAACCTTGCCTTTCTGCATGAGTACACAGCCCATACCAGTGTGGGATGCATCACAATACACCACGAATTCTTCTATACCATCGGGCAACGTTAACACTGGTGCATTGCTCAACTTTTTCTTAAGAATGTCAAAGGATTCCTGCTGCTTAGGGCCCCAATCAAACTTAACCTTCTTACGTGTCAACGAAGTGAGGGGCGCAGCAATCCTCGAGAAGTTTTCGATAAATCGCCTATAGTATCCCGCTAAACCTAGGAAACTACGAATCTCAGTAGGCGTCTTTGGCTCTTGCCAATTCATAACTGCTTCTACCTTAGCGGGATCCACTTGGATACCACGCTCACTTACCACATGTCCAAGAAATTGGACTTCTCGAAGCCAAAATTCGCACTTCGAAAATTTGGCGTAGAGTTTCTCATGATGTAGAAGTTTGAGAATACAACGAAGGTGTTTCTCGTGGTCAGCTTGGTTCTTCGAGTAAATAAGGATGTCGTCAATAAAGACGATGATGAATTTGTCCAAGTAAGGCTTACAGACGCGATTCATGAGATCCATGAATGCGGCCGACGCATTAGTGAGCCCAAAAGGCATCACTAGGAACTCGTAATGACCATAACGAGTCCTAAACGCTGTCTTGTGCACATCTTCATCCTTGACCTTCAACTGATGATAGCCTGACCTCAAGTCGATTTTAGAGAAGTAGCTTGCCCCTTGCAATTGATCGAACAGATCGTCGATCCTGGGCAAAGGATACCTATTCTTGATAGTGACTTTATTAAGCTCACGGTAGTCGATGCACAGGCGCATCGATCCATCCTTCTTCTTGACAAACAAGATCGGCGCTCCCCAAGGAGACGAACTAGGTCTAATAAAACCTTTAGCTAACAGATCATCTAACTGCGTCCTTAACTCCTTCATTTCTGTTGGTGCCAACCTATAAGGCACTCTTGCTACTGGTGCTGCACCCGGGATGATGTCAATTCGGAATTCCACTTGCCTATCTGGTGGTAAACCAGGTAGTTCTTCGGGAAAAACTTCAGGATATTCCGAAATGATAGGGATGTCTTCAATCTTAGGCTTTGGCTCATCAATAGTAACTTGTGCCATATAAATGACACAACCCTTCTGCAGACATCTGGATGCCTTGAGCATGGACACTTGCTCAGGCAATCCATGCTGGGTATCCCCTTGGATGGTAAGTGACTCACCAGACGGAGTTTTGACTACCACTTGCTTTCTGTTGCACATAATCTGGGCTTGGTTATGCGATAACCAATCCATGCCTATAACTATATCAAAACCGGCTAGCTTAAAGGGAAGTAAGGACAAAGGAAAAGAGTGATTCCTAATGGATATAATACATCCATCTAAAACAGTTGAGGCGGTTTCTATGGTTCCATCAGCTAATTCCACCTCATATTTCACACTTAAGGCTTTTACAGGTAATTTTAACAACTCACAAAACTTATTATCCACAAAAGACTTATCTGCTCCAGAATCAAACAATACTCTAGCAAAAACATCATTTACGAGAAAAGTACCTGTGATCATGTTGTCATCCTGAACAGCTTCCTTAGCGTCCATCTTGAAGACCCTCGCATTGGTCTTCTTCCCATCTTCGGTTTTCTTGGTGTTCTTTCGGCAATTGGACTTAATGTGCCCTTTTTCATTGCAACCGTAACATGTTGCATCTTTCAGCTTCTTACACTCCAAAGTCTTATGATCCGTGGATTTGCAAATTCCACAGGGTCTCGAGTGAGACTGGGATTTCGACTCAAGTCGACACCTCCCAAAATGGTTCTTCTTACAAGTTTTACATTTGAGCTTATCCCCCGATTGTTGCCCGTCCTTCTTAGATCCCGACCCTTTCTTGTGGTCATCATTACCTCGGTGCTTTTTATTCGATCTTCGTGAGGTATCGTCCTCACGCTTCCTCTTACCTTCTTCTGAGTTCCTAAGCGCTCTCAACCTGACTACGTCCAAGGTAAGAGATAGAGATAGATCAGCTGCTGATCTGAAGGTAGCAGGCCTTGATGCCTTAACACTAGCTTTAATCTCTGGGGCTAAACCCCCGATGAAGCGAGCAATCCTCTTAGGTTCTGGGGTTACCAAGTACGGAACCAACCTAGATAGGGTATTGAAAGTGGTGAGGTATGCCTGGCAGTCTAAATTCTTCATTACCAAAGACAAGAAATCTGATTCGATTCTCTCAACTTCGTGCTGCGGGCAATAATTATCCTTAATGAGAGCAACGAACTGATCCCATGATAAATTGTAGAGCGGGATCTTTCCAGCAGCTTGTATGAGAGACTTCCACCACGCCAGTGCTTCTCCTTTGAACGATTGGGATACGTATTTTACTACGTCCCTTTCAGCACAACCGCTGATGTCTACAACCGTATCCATTTCGTCCAACCAAGTCATATAATCTATTGCTCCTTTCTCCCCGGTGAAGTCCCGGGGTTTGCAAGAAACAAAGTACTTGTAAGTACAGGACTTGGTGTGTGGTTTGGCATCATACACCATCCTTTTTGAGGGAACACTGTTCTGATTTGATGAGTGTCGATCATCGTCCTTCTTGAGTTCATCTTTCTTAGGTTCATCTTTCTTAGAGGGCGGTTTGCTATGAGCCTCAGAGTGAACTTTTGGCTTAGGGTGAGGAGCTGATCTGGTCCTGCTTCGAGTACCACTCGATTCACTATATTGCCTCTCGATGGCTTTGTTAACAGCATTTTCCACTATTGCTTGTAACTCCGCACCAGTTACAAGTATCTTAGCATTTTCAGGGTTTTCTGCTGGATGACTGTTTAATTCTTCAGACTTAGCCATGTAGTCTTAATTGCTACATAAAAATAAGGACAAGGTCTATTTAGAAGCCTAAACAGTATTATCGTTCTTGACGATTTATTAACCATGGTTTTAATAGCCATTTTAGTTAATTTAATAATTTCATTCAAGATTTTTACTAGTAATCTTTTTAGAATGAAATATAATATTGGCATAATAGGCCTAGTCACGTAGACAAAATTCTAAATTACAAATTTAGATCTTATAGGATTAAAGTTTGAATAAATAAGACAAATCAATCCCTTTCTTGGCAGGGAGTCTATAAACTACGGCTGCCTTTTGTTTTATATGACATTAATTATAACCCGTAGGTATTTTGTCACAATCAAATATATATAAAAAAATATAAATTTGGATAATTTATTAAAAGGGTGACATGTGTGATTTTGCGGACCACACTAGCCAAGAATGTTAACATGTTTGCAGATGTTAACAGAGATTTGAATCTTTTTAAACAGGTTCTACCATATTGGCCAGGTCTTTAATATGACATACAAGCTAGGTTTTACCCTTTTTAAGATTCTTATTATTTTATTTAAAATGGTAAATCAAATTAATAAATGCCATATGTTATATTCATGCACATAATTTGAAAATGAAAAACTTAAATTAACCATTCCAAATAAAAATTTAAACTAGTACGAGTTTGCCCTAAACGGGACTTTTACACAAATAACACGCCCACGCAGGGGCCAAATTAACAACAAACCCACGCAGGGGTCAAAAAGAAAAACATGCCCACGCAGGGGCAGAACAGAAAGGAAATATGCCCACGCAGGGGCGAAGTACAGAAATAAATGTCCTCACAGGGACATGATTACAATACTAAAACAAACAAACAAAGGATTCAGTGATCCTTCTTGCTTTTTCCCTTGATCAAGTTCACCATCTTCTTGAACATCCCCCGGTTATGCCTACGTTCTTCCCGCAATCCATGTTGCACCTCTTGTCGCACCTCATGTATCTCATGAAGGATTTCTTGAAATTGTGGCGGCGACATCACCGGTGTCCGCGGTGGTTGCTGAAGATGCTGAGGTTGAGGAGGCGGCGGTTGCTGATAATGCGGAGGTTGAGGAGGCTGCGGTTGCTGATACCCATATGGTGGGTATCCATAGGTCGAGTGTCCCGTAGCCCAGGGACCTCCGTAGGGACCTTCCTGATGGAGAGAGTTCACAGCTAACCAGTAGGGATCCTCTGCAAAGTTGTAATTTGTGTGGATCGGCTGCTCGAAGGGGTTGTATGCTGCCGCACCAGTGTAAGTGGGAATTGGGTCTCCAAAACCCATTGGTGGTTGTGGCGCGATAGGCGCAGAGACTACTTCAGAGACGGGATGTGAAGATTCTCCCCTCTCTGGTTCTTCGTGGACAGGCGAGTACCGGCTGCCACTTGAATGTGGAGGGGTGCTGATGCGTATCCCCCCTCGTGCGGATATTCGCAAAGTCGTTCTCCTTCGCCTCGGGGGCGAGGGAGGCTGAAGCTGAGGTGGTGCTGCTGGCGGAGTGACCGCGATAAGTCGGGAATCCTCAGAAGGATTCTGCTGCTGCTGTGGCTGGTGCAGGGGAGAGCTATGGTAACTGGGAGTAAATACCCAGTCATACTGCTTGAAATTCTCCTCAAAGCTGTCGGGACCATTGTATGGTGATCCCACAAAAGGTGACCCATTAGAAATTTCAATGGGATGGTTGGGAGTTCCAGATGGTGGCATTGCAGGATCGGTGTCCTCGTCGATATCCATGGCGTTGCCACCGGAAAAGTGGTCTTCGGGTCCAAGTGGGTTGAAACCCACTGGTTCTCCAAGATAATCAGGAGGGTTGAACAGAACCTGGAAGACGGGTGATGGATGGTCAAAGGGTGATTGGTGTCCTTGGAGAGGTATATAGGACTGGTGAGAGTTGTGGGGCTCATTTTGAGAATGAGGCCCGAAGGAGTGTGGGATGGAAGGTGAGGTACTTAGTGAAACTGAGCGCCTAGCTGGTTCAATAAAAGACCTCCAAAGATCTTGAGCATCTGAGTTATGGGGGTCTGAAGGTGTTCGCCGGTGCGAAGGTCCGGCTTCATGGTCGTTTGGGGCGGTAAGTGGCCCGTTTCCCCTGCCTCTTCCTCTCATTCGCGGCGGTATTTTTGACAACCTGTCAAAAACAAACAAGTGATACAACAAGAAATATATAAGACAAAGTTAGAAATAAAACCAAAAATTTGGATAGTTCCTAAGTTCTTTGTCTAGACTCGAGAATCGAGGAATGTGCAATTGTGTAACTGAGATTAAACACAAAAAGGCTAGTGTTTAATTCACTCAGAGTTGGCTCTGATACCAACCTGTCACACCCCTAATTTCCACGTGTCACCGGTGGGCCCGGTGGGGAGTATAGTGACGTAGTTGGTATCATCATAGACAAACAACACAATATATAAATGCACAGCGGAAGCAAAGATAGATTCATTTCAACTTTAAATAAAATGTAATATTAAATATCACGAGTAGTTGAAATGCATCCACAGGCGGATCAAAATAAAAGAAGATATTGTTCAACAGTTTATTTGACATCCAAGCTTGCGAGACTTATTGTGGACGCTTTAGAAGTCAGCCAGCCTAGTACGAGTAGTACCTGCACTTAACCTTTTGGAAAATACGTCAGTTTACACTGTTAAATACAATTTAACTGACTCATTTTGAAAAGGGTTGAAAATTGATTTGAATGCACGTGGCACAAAACATTTTATAACTTGGGATAATTATGTAATATAATCTTGTAAGGGATTTACATGTTACTTATGCGTTCAGTAGCCCGATCCGTAGACTGGGTTAAAGACTAATAGACACACCACAAAAATTGAGTTATACACTGACAGGTGTACGCCTACACCCCGTGCTCAGGTCGTGGCCATCTCGTAAGATGATGCCAAGGATATCCGGGACATGGTCATTAACCCCCCAAAGGCTTTAAGCAAACAAAACACATTCAAAACATAGCATATCAATAAATTAACCTCTATTCGATTAAGAATTCAATGCCGGACCAAGCGGTATATTATATACCGTACCCCAAGCCCGTATAGGGAAAATAAGTTAAAAGTATTTACCTTGGTAAGTATAAATCACGAGTGAAGGTAGCTTTTACTGGTTCTTCTATTCTGGAACAAAGGTTTATAATAACCTATTAAGGATGATACGGTTCAAACGCACGATTAAGCGAAGACCGGATAGAATGTGATTTAGACCCGACAAGTTTGAATACTTGTATAATATGGGTATACTAAATACATTCTGGATTTTGAGACAAAAATGATAATGTTTGACCCGTTTTGGTCAATTATGCAAACTAGTTACATAAACCGAACCGAGCGCGAAAAGGGCGTCACGGGTAACCATAAGAGTCATATGCAAGTTCCCTGAGTTAATATGCCTTAAATATGTTATAATATCAGTAAGATATCTTCTATTATGCCCCGAATGGATTTAAACTCAACTTATGCCTCATAAGGGCATTTTGGTCATTTAAAAGATTATAAAAGAGTTTAATTTGAAATCTGAGTTACAGGTCTGATTCATACAGTAAATACACTTAATTTGACATGTTATAACATTAGGGTATGACCCATATGTGAAACTTATCATTTAAAACCAAACTATGCTCCTTAGGGGTATTTTGGTAATTTCACAAGGGCTTAAAAAGTCAAAACTGGAAACCTGAGTTCAAAAACTTTTACTTACTATTATTATATAAAAATATACTAAAAACATCAGTAGATATCAACCTTATATGTTTAATATGGTTATAGTACATACTATGCGTTAAAAATGCTTAACAAGGTGATTTGGAGCCATTTCCGGGTTTTTAAAAGAAAGCTGATATTTTTATAATTCCAGAATGCTCAAAATATTTTATTTATCAAATAAAATCAGTAGAAAAAGGTTTGGGGTCAAAAGGATTTGTAATAACCGAAACAAACTTAAAGACCTATGTTATGATCAGCCAAAAATTAAATAAAAATCCTCAAAAATCCTAAAATATTATATTACATCAGTGGGTAAAAAGTTTGATATCAAAAAGTGGGTTTAAATAGGTTATACGCTAATTACGCCGTTTAAGTAACATAAAGCTTTCAAATTACGCTAATGAGCATAACTCCTAATCTAGACCTCCAACTGATGTCAAATTTTAGGTGCAAGTTTATAAATCAGTAACTAAGGTTTCTACTCTTTTACTTTTTCAAAAATCACGTTTTATAGTCAAAAGGGCATAATAGTCAACTTTTAAGCATTAATCGAAAACATGCATATGAATCGGATAAGTATTGAACCAAGTTGTATAATCTCAGAGAGTTATACTTATATGAAACCTGGTCCAAAATAAGCTCTAAGGCAGATCTTAAACATGCACAAACGGATCAGAACTGATAGTCAAAGCAAAAGTCAATTTATGCGACTTTCGGGTCCGATCCGGGTTTATACTGAAAATTGTCGAGTTGAACATGTTGAGACATGTTCTTATATTAGTTACCATGTTATTTTGATGATCAAACAGGTTGCATGTACCCTACATTGCTAATTATGCTTAATTTTTGAAAATACACATTATGTTAACTTTTTAAGATAAGCTTTGACTCGACAATTAACATAGTTAGAGTGGGAATCCGAAAATACCCTTTTAAGGGTTTGTTACCCACATAAATACCTACTTGTAGGTACTTTCAATACGAGAAATGACTGAGCAAATTTCATTTAATCATGAAGTCAAACTTAATTTACGACGGTTTGACTTTTGATTAATTAACTAAGCTACAACGAATTAGAAGGGGTTATGAATACTTACAAGAGTCCTAATTATGCTTAGAGATCACTAGAAAGTTGGCTTGATGTCCAGAGAGCTCCAGAGATGATCTTTTGCAAAGTTGTAAATGAATGAACATAAGTTGCAACAATGTGGGTTCTTTTATAGTCACTTTGATCCTCCAAGATGATGCCAAATCAGTCTATAAGTGATCCCAGATGAGTCCAAGTGCCCCTCTATGCATGCAAATCCATTGGAGAGCCCCAGGTATCGAACAACGGCTGTTAACCATCGAAAATCAGGTCTGCAACTGACATCTGCGCGCTGTTGTCGCTGGCAACTTGTAGGCGGGCCGCGAGAGGCCTTACGCGGGCCGCGTACAAGTGGTGACCAGGTTAACAAGTTTTCCAACATTTGCATTTCAGTCCTTGGTCCCTTGTTACGTGGTTTTGGCTATTTATCTTGCACTCTTGACCCTCAAATCTGATTTTTAAGGGCCTTAGGACATTTATAAACTTGGGTAGGTCCTTGGTTAACTTTGTGCTTACCCGAAAAGTCACGAATTTTAACGTTAACGCATTTAACCCTTCGTGCACGGTTTTGATCATAACTTTCTCATACGATAACGAAACTTGATGAAATTTTTATCACATATTCTAGTGAGTATATTTTATCGTTACAAAGCTTCGGGTTTGTCAAAAGGTCACTCAGAGGTATACTTTTAACATGTTGACACATTTAGCCCCTGTAGTTTGTAATTCCTCACTTTCTTTCATTTTCCGCTTTGTATGATCCATGATTTAATTGTTTAAGATTATAAACACCATGTAGGGTTATTGTAGGGCCTATTTATCCATTGTTGACACTTTGGACCCTTATATTCACATAGTTTCACTGTTTGTCAACTTTAGTCCCTCTAAAGTGCTTTTTCACATATTCAAAGCTTATGACACGTGTCAATACATTATTGGACGTAAATTTTCGAGGTGTTACAATATCAAGATCCCTATTATCCATATCCTGACCCCGGCTATCAAGGATCATGTAGCTATGGAGATAGGAGAGGATTCTGCAATCATCCCTGGTGATGATACTCAGTCTCATTCAGGATCATGGATCCTTCCAATCATGAGATACATACAACATGGAGAGATTCCTACAGGAGAAAACCCTAGGGCTTTCAAAATCAAGGTATCTCAATTTACAATTTTGAATAATATGTTGTACAAACGATCTCTCGCAGGACCATATTTAAGATGCATTGAGGATCCTGAAATCCAAGAAGTCCTAAAGGATTTCCATGAAGGAGATTGTGGAAATCACACCGGGGGCAGGGCATTATTCTCAAGGATCCTGAGGACAGGATACTATTGGCCCACTATGAAGAAGGATGCTGTGGAGTATGCCAAGAAGTGTGATCCTTGTCAGAGGCATAGTAATATCCTTCACCAACCAGCAGAGCTCTTGCATCCTATATCCTCTTCCTGGCCATTCATGAGATGGGGAATGGATATAGTTGGAAAGCTTCCTAAGGCACCTGGTGGAAAAGTATTCATGCTTGCTATGACTTATTACTTCTCTAAGTGGATAGAGGCTGAAGCCTTTGCTCAAGTCAGAGAAAAGGAAGTTATATCCTTCATTAAAAGAAACATTGTTACTAGATTTGGTATTCCTTCTGAGATTATTTGTGATAATGGATCCCAATTTATTGGGAATAGAACTACTAACTTTTGTGACAGCTGGGGGATTAAGATGATAACATCAACACCAGTCCACCCACAAGCTAATGGTCAGGCAGAATCATCCAACAAGATTATCATCAACAATTTGAAGAAAAAGCTTGGATCCAAGAAAGGAAAATGGGCAGAAGAACTACCTTATGTGCTTTGGGCTGATAGGACGACTCCCAAGAATGCTACAGGCCAAACTCCATTTTCTTTGGTATTTGGGGCAGAATCAGTGATCCCTACAGAGATGGTGGTTCCAACTGCAAGAACAAGCATTCGTGATCCTGAAGAAAATGCTGAAAACTTGGTTCAAGACCTGGATACTATAGAGGAAATCAGGGACTTGGCAAGGATAAGGATGGCCAGTTATCAACAAAGGATGGCTGGAGCTTACAACAAAAATGTCAGGATCAGGAAATTCCAAATTGGTGATATGGTATTAAGGAAATCATTTCAAAATACCACCAATCCTGCTGATGGAAAGCTAGCACCAAAGTGGGAAGGCCCTTATTTGATTGAAGCTGAAGCAGGAAAGGGGGCATATCGATTGCTAACAATGGAAGGTGATTTGCTACCAAGAGCTTGGAATGCTGTCCATTTGAAGAAGTATTTTATGTAACTAGGATCCATGATCCTCATTTGACAAGTATCCTTGAAGGATCCTTACAGACAGATGATCCTCTTTCTGGTAACATTCTAATCTCAAACTATTTCATTCTTTTATTCTCTTATATAAGGATAAGGATCTTGCATCCTTTATCCTCCATTTACTTGATTTTGAGTTTTGAAGGTTCAGGTATCCTTAACTAAGGATTGAGTATCCACAGAAGTATCCAGTTATTTGGGCTTGACCCCAGTTATTTGGGCTTGACCCCAGTTATTTGGGCTTGACCCCAGTTATTTGGGCTTGACCCCAGTTATTTGTGCTTGACCCCAGTTATTTGGGCTAGTCCCCAGTTTGGGCCTGTCCCCACTTTCGCCAGTAGCGCACGATGATCCTGGTATAGTTCATGGCAATGGGATCAGTACTCGCTTTAGGGGCTGACAATTTCATTGTGCTGGCTATATTCAGGATCCTACGTATAATGGTAGACGTACCATACATCCGTTCCTAAGGTTTCTAACGTTTTCACGTTAGCTAAGGTTTTGGCATTTTCATGTCACTAAGTTTGGATAGTCGCCAGTAAGGGCCATACTCCAGTTTACATACGATCCTTTGGGCTTGTCCCCAGTTATCCTTTGGGCTTGTCCCCAGTTATCCTTTGGGCTTGTCCCCAGTTATCCTTTGGGCTTGTCCCCAGTTATCCTTTGGGCTTGTCCCCAGTTATCCTTTGGGCTTGTCCCCAGTATATTGGGCTTGTCCCCAGAATTGTTGGGCTTGTCCCCAGTTACTAACTTTCATCTTATATTGGCTTAGTCCCAAGTTGTATCCTATTTCAGGTTTTTGAAGTTAAACGACCAAGGATCCTTGATCCTTACCTTTTACTAAGGTTTATCTTTTGGATTATCCTATTTATAACTGTTAAAGGTTAGGATCCTAACTTGGATCCTCAGGTATGATCCTTAACTATTTTTATTCCATTCATTATTTATTCAAGTAACCCTTATCCTTTGACAACTGAACTTGTGATCGTTAAACTATATTACTTTTCAAAACTAATCGGCTATGGATTATGTGATCTTTGATCATATCCTAAACTTTTTGGGGATATTTCTTAAATTTTTTCTACTTGATAAGTTTAAACAAAATAAACATCACAACAGTTAGAAAGTAAAATACTAACAAGGATATCAACACAGGATAAGCCAAAACGTTAAGGTTATTTTATTCACAAAAGCTTAAACCCTTTTTAGGTTGTCAAAATTGCCAACCCACGTTTCTACCTGCAAAACGTGGCCCGTCCACATGGGTTGGTAAAGGGTGTCCATTGTTCATAGGTCTAATAAGTGCAGGAAATTAAAGACGGAAGGATAACAAGTGGCTTCATCCCCCAAATAGAGGATCCGTCCACCACCTATTATCCTACCTATTGTTCAAAGGATCATCCATGATCCTCAACCCTAATTACTATTGTTTAAGTACAGACCAACCATTGTTCATCAAAACATCATCAAAACAAAAACCATAACCAAACTAAAAAATGGGCTCCGGCTACGTCTAGAAATGTCCTTCATCGCCCATTCATGCAGCCTACACCTTCGCTGCATCATCATCCCCTCCAGCTCCAGTATCCTTCTTATGATCCTTGGCTGGTGAGGATCTTAGCATCATCTTGGTTTCGAAGAAGGTAAAGAAAGAAGGAGCAGAGAAAGAAAACGTAAAGGAAGAAGAGGAAGAGAAATACCTGCTTAATCGTCGGATGTGAATTTAAAGGGAGTTCTCTTGAATTTAAATGTGAAATGATCCCTATCTCTAACTCCTATTTATAATGATGATTCTGCAGGATAGTCACCTCAGTGACGTCATGTTCGCAACGGCTAGTCCGATTGTAACGGCTAGTTATCCGTTGGTTAATTGCGGATAAGAACAAAATATAACTCATTTATTTACATAATTACTCCTTATATTTTGGGGGCAATTGTTAGGGGTGGATTTCTAAATGATCAGTGATCCTCATTTACTGTTAGGTTTAGTGATCCTCAATTCTGTCTGAAGTAGTGATCCTCAGAAGTGTTGCAGGATCAGGATCATGGATCATCATAAGGATCCTTGTACTAACGGTTGTCTACTTTGAATTCGAAATTGTTTTGCAGGAGTATCAACTTGGACTTGGTCTTGGCGATATTCCTGGAGCATATTCTATGTTTATTCCGCACGTGCTTGGCCAGAAGTGGACGTTATGGAGTCGTGGAGGACTTGCACCATTTGCGGAATGTTAGTTAGAGTAGATATTTTCTATTTTTAAAGGGGTAGCGAGCTAATTAGAAAACACTTGGCTATTTTTGGCTACACACACACTCGTACAACTGCTCTCACCAGCTCTTGTAAACTCACTTGGCGATTACACACAATACACTATAGTGATCCTTGTACTTAGCTCGCTATCATCCGAAGTTGTATTACATTTCTTGTTTAATTTGAGTTGGTGATCGGTAGTTTCCATCACCCGAGGTTTTTTATGCCGGAGATCATTCATTGATCAAGGGCTTTTTCCTCGTATAAATCTTCATGTCACTTGTTCATTACATTTCAAAGTGATCCTTATTGTTGTTCATCAATTCAAGCATCATACCTCACAACAGAAAGTTTGGTTGCATTATCATTGCCTGATTTTTTGACCAAAACACTTATTACTCTGTCATTATATTGCGTTAATCGATTATTTATGAAATAATTCTTACCAGACATTTTAGATGATGAATATTGACTGGAACTTGGGATGTGAGTGGAAAAACTCCTGTCACCTTCTGGTAACTGGTAAATTGCTTCAATTATTTTTTCGGATTCTGCAGTAGGAGGGGCTACTTCCTTAAAGTTCACTGCATAAAGGCCAAAGAAGAAAATATTAGCACAGGATAAAGGCCTGGAAAAATCTGGGGATATTCTTAAAACCTTAAACCCTACCGGTGGTTAACCACTCCACCGGAAGGCTAGCACCCTCATGAATGGAGTCTCGCTTGACAAAGAAGAATTTAGGTTGCCATCCATCCTCGTTCTTGGTGGCTTTAAGTATAAGGGGTTTGCTGGAAGTTGAAAAGAGCAAGAACCGACTGGAACCGTGTGATCGGAGGCGGTAAGCAATCGGGATATCCTCGATGCAGAGGTCAAGACAATGAAGATTTTTGATTTGGTTGAGCACAATCAGTACTCTCCAAACCATGGGCATGGTTTGGGCAAAGGAAATACCAGTGGTTCGGAAGAATTGCATCATGAATTCAGGAAATGGATACCGAAGACCTAGCGAGAAAGGGTATGCCGGAAAACAGACCCAATCGGTAGAAGAAACATCTGATCGAATTGATCGATCAAATGGTCTAAAAACCATGCCATCGGGGAAAGCGCCGGAGGCTCTCAACGCTGCAATGTCTGCGTTATCAAAAGCACAGATCTCCTTCTCGGGATTTTTGAGAAGGTTTTGCTGGACGAAGGTCTCCGACGATTCACCGGTTTGAGAGAAGGTTCTAGTGGCCATTGGAAGTAGAGTAAAGAGATTAACAGGAAATGAGGAAGGGATGAGTAATTACCTGGAGACTCTGTTGATGATATTTGATTTTCAAACAAAAAGAGAGAAGATATAGGGGCGTAATGGATATCCATCGAGTGAAAACCGCGTAGGGAGTTGCATAGTGCTATCTTGACCGTCGTTCCAATTTAATAACCTCGATTCGAGGGATAAAATTTAAAATATATCCGTTGGAATTGGTATACCAACAGATATATTTTGGGGACAATTGTTATGGGTCATTTTCTGAACATATATCCTGACTAATATTCTGGCTTTGATTGTTTATTTGTGATCAGGATATTGGTAACATCCTGGTACGATATCCTGGTAGTAACTGATTTAACCACGTGCAGATTAGAAGGTGCAAGTCTCCAACGTTCAAGTGGACTTCTTCCCCTCAAGACTCGGGCAAATCAGTTGGCTTATAGACGTTGGACCCGGAAGACCAGGACTGCAACGTTCATATAGGGAATATCCGCTGAATCCCGGAATAATAGGATGTTTAGTTAGTTTCCTTTTACTATAAATAGATTGATCGGATCAGATTAAGGCACACACTCTCTCGCACACTTTTTCTCTCCTGTTGCAAACAATCACTACACACAAACACTTGTACTCGAATTACATTGTAACACCTAGTTGATCCGCATCATATCCTGCACTGTATCCTGATATTTGAAGTAATAGAAGAACAAGGCAGCTGCGATTGTCAGCTCCCGAGGTTTTATGCCGGCGATCTAGATTGATCAAGGGCTTTCCTCGTACATCCTGTGTCACCCTTTACATTTTTGCTCATTGTTTGATCAAAGATACAGCTCTATATCCTGAGCCGTATCCTGAAACTGTTTTTGCAAATAACTTAACTAGCATATTTTTAACACACATTTCTAGCACACTACCTCACTTAACTAATTTGATCACTTAATTGCTTCGGTAATTTTTGACCAAAACAACTACTGAAATCAGCCACAAAGTCAGCTAAGGCCTGAGACTTTATGGCATTTCTAGGCTCATATATTAGATCATAGGCACTTAATTTCACTGACCATTTAGCCATCCTACCTGACATCTCGGGTTTCCTAAGCACATTTTTTATAGGATAGTTGGTTTAGCATGAATCCTATGTGTTTCAAAATAATGTCTAAGTTTTGTTGACGCCATAACTAGGGCTAATATTAATTTCTCTAAATGAGAATATCTAGTTTCAGCATCTAATAAACTTTTACTAACATAATAGACAGGATACTGCTGACCTTCATGATCCTTTACAAGGACAGCACTTACTGCACTCCTTGATACTGCAAGATACAGGAATAATGGTTCACCATCCTCAGGCTTCATCAATAGAGGTGCGGTTGAAAGATACTGCTTCAAATCCTACAAGGCTGCTTCATGCTTCTCTCCCCATTCTAATTTCTTATTCTTCTTCAGGATATCATAAAATTCCTTGCATTTTTCCGAGGATCTTGAGATAAATATGTTTAATGCTGCTACTCGCCCTGTTAATCTTTGAACATATTTCATATTTGAAGGTGACTTGATATCCAAGATAGCTTTTATCTGCTCCGGGCTTGCCTCTATCCCCCTTTTCGTCACCATGTATCCTACAAACTTTCCTGCTCCCACTCCAAAATAGCATTTAGCAGGATTTAATTTCATGTTGTATTGGTCCAGGATATCAAATGCTCCCTTAATATCCTGGAGGTGATCCTCAGCCTTCTTAGATTTTACTACCATGTCATCAATGTACACCTCCATGGTGTCCCCCAGCTTGTCTTTGAACATCATGTTTACCAATCTTTGGTATGTTGCACCTCCATTTTTTAAACCAAAAGGCATAGCAGTATAACAATAAATACCTGTCGGTGTCATGAAAGCAGTATCCTCCTGATCCGAGGGTTCCATTTGAATCTGTTGGAATCCTGAGGAGGCATCCATGAAGGTTAATATCGCGTGGCCAGTGGTAGCATCCACCATTGAATCAATATGAGGTAGAGGAAATGGGTCTTTGGGACAAGCTTTGTTCAAGTCTGTGTAATCTACACAGACTCTCCATTTCCCGTTTTTCTTTTGCACCACAACTACATTTGCCAGCCATTTGGGAAATTTCACTTCCCTAATCATCTTGCTCTTTAATAATCTTTCAACTTCCTCCTGAATGATTGTGTTCCGCTCTGGAGCGAATTTTCTTCGTTTCTGCTGGACAGGCTTGAAAGACCTATCAATTCCGAGCTTGTGAGTTATAATATCCTTGGAAATACCCGTCATATCCTCGTGTTTCCACACGAATGTTGACATCCTGCATTTCAAAAAGTTAGTCAATTGGTTTTCAATATCCTGAGGGATATTGGTTCCTACGAGCACCGAGATATCCGGATTATCCCGATCCAGTATAACTTTCTTTACATCCTGTTCTGAAGCCTCCATGATATCCTGGCCTCGCATCTTTAATTGCTATGCTGCACTAGGCTTTGTTGAGGATTTCATTGAAGAAGAATAACACTCCTTTGCTTCCTGTTGATCACTTTCCACCTTGACAACTCCCCAAGGGGTAGGGATCTTGATGCATTGATGATAGGTTGATGGCACAGCTTTCATATCATGGATCCAAGGCCTACCTAATATAATATTATAGCAGGATAAGGAGTCCATGACACAAAAGCGCTGCATTGAGTTGACCCCTTCAACATACACGGGCAACTTTATCTCCCCTACGGTATTCCTGGCTTCTCCACTGAAACCAACAAGCACAGTGGACTTTGAAGTAATATCCATCGGGGATACATTCATCCTCTTCAATGTTTCCAGCTGAATTATGTTGACGGAGCTGCCATTATCCACCAGTATCCTGTGCACAAAATGGTTAGCAACATATAACGTTATTACCAAAGCATCATGATGAGGATCCTGGACAGTATCCCTGTCATCGATATCGAACATGATCACTTTATAAGTTGTGAGGGTTGACATCCTGGTTGGCTTATTTCCCCTTTCTGCCTTGGCTTCCCTCGCGTGCCTTTTTTCCGCAGAATATGATGTCCCGCAAATGTCGGATCCTCCTGAAATGAAATTAATTATCTTGGCATCCGCAGGAGGTGATGCTGCTCATTCAGGATCCTTCTCCGTATCCTGACCCTTATTTTTTTTCTTCCCAGGAGATCCTTCAGATATCCCTTACTCAAGAGATAGCTTATTTCTTTCCTTAGAGCAATGCAATCCTCAGTAACATGCCCGAAATCCTCGTGGAAGGCACACCATTTGGATTTATCCTTCCAATCAGCTTTTTGTTAATTCTTCCGGGGCCATCTTGCTTTGTCACCTAAACCCTGCATAGCATACATCAGTTCAGGTATATTAACAGAAAAACAATATTCAGACAACTCAGGATACTCCTCAGGATCCTCGTCTTCAACAACATTCACTTTTTTACTGTCATTTCTGCCATATGGCTTAGAGCGATATGGTTTATACGAGGATTCTAAGTTTCTGTTGGTTAACTCATAGGTTGTTGATGAATTCATCATCTCTTGCATCTTTTTTTCATCCTCCAGCCGAATATATCTTAAAGCCCTGTTCCGAGCTTCATCCAGATTCCTACAGGGATTCATTACAAGATCCTGGTAAAATTGAGAATCTTACTGCAACCCCATCTTGAAAGCCTGCACAGCTGTTGCAACATCAAGATGTGGGATATCTAAGGATTCCCGATTAAACTTGTTCATATAATCCCTCAAGGATTCCTGAGGTCCTTGGGTTATCCTGTAAAGATCACTGGTTAGTTTCTCAAAACTTCGACTGCAAGAAAATTGACTATTAAACAAATTCACTAAATGAGCAAATGATGTAATTGAGTGAGGAGGAACATTTAAGAGCCATTTTAAGGCTGATCCTGTTAAGGTAGAACCAAAACCCTTGCATAGGCATGCTTCTTTGAGATCCGGAGGGATAGGGTTGATTTTCATCCTTTCCCAATATTGGGCAATATGCTCTTCAGGATCCGTAGTTCCGTCATAGAGCTTCATGTTGGGGGTCTGAAATCTTTTTGGGATTTCAGCATCACAGTTGGGATACGCGAACCGTGATATCATGTGGCTGTCTTGGGATACTTCTGGAATTGGTTGGACCATGCTAGGTACGCTGGATATCATGTCCTTCAATTTTTGAAGCTCCCTGGAAAATGCTGATGTCATACCTGCATCCTGCAAAGATCCAACACCATTAGTAGCAAGAGTATTATTATTATTAGATACATTACCAGTCTGAGGATTCTGGCCATACCCTGAAGCATATCCTGAGCTTCTCACAGTTGACACCCTGACTGAAGAGGGTATCTCAGGAGTATGATTCTGGGAATGGCTAGGCACAATATTCCCCCTGTTATCCTTAGTATATACTGCAGAACTGAAGTTCAAAGCCCTGGGTTGCAAGGGAGTGACAGTATCCTCAGCGGGCCTGCTTGAGCTGGATTTCAAGAGTTGTATCTCTCTCATCAGCATCTAGTTGGTCTCCTGCTGCTGCCTCATCTGTTCCTGTACACTACCAAACAAATTTAGAATTTCTTCATTAGAGGCCAAAACAGGAGCAGATCCCTGAATGTTGCGAGCGGGGATAACATCTTGAGGCAGTAAAGAGGCTTGGGTTCTCGGGGGAGGTGGTGGAAGCACCGGACCAATTATTGTAGAGGTTGTAGCAGGCATGGTGGAATAGCTCATGTTTGATCTCTAGGCCATTGAAAATAGTGTAGCAAAAAGTTTTGAAAATAGAAAACCAAGTAATGATTTTTCAAAAGCTTTTAGTAGAAATAGCACCACTTGCCCCACGGTGGGCGCCAAATTGTTTTGGTCAAAAATTACCGAAGCAATTAAGTGATCAAATTAGTTAAATGAGGTAGTGCGCTAAGAGAATGTGTTCAAAAATATGTTTATTAAGTTGTTTGCAAAAACAGTTTTCAGGATACGGCTCAGGATATTGAGCTGTATCTATGATCAAACGATGAGCAAGAATGTAAAAGGTGACACGGGATATACGAGGAAAGCCCTTGATCAATCTAGATCGCCGGCACAAAACCTCAGGAGCTGACAATCGCAGCTGCCTTGTTCTTCTTATTGCTTCAAATGTCAGGATACAGTGCAGGATATGATGCGGATCAACTAAGTGTTACAATGCAATTTGAATACAAATGTAAGTGTGTTGTGAGTGTTTGCAGCTAGAGAAAAAGAGTGTACGAGAGATTGTGTGCCCTAATCTGATCCGATCAATCCTTTTTATAGTAAAAGAAACCAACTAACTATCCTATTATTCTGGGATTCAGCGAATATTCCATATGTGAACGTTGTAGTCCACGTCTTCCGGCTTCAACGTCCATAATCTAACTGATTTGCCCGAGTCTTGTGGAGAAGAAGTCCACTTGAACGTTAGAGACTTGCACCTTTCAATCTGCACGTGGGTTAATTAGTTACTACCAGGATATCATACCAGGATGTTACCAATATCCTGATTCAGTATCCTAGTCATAATAAAACAAACAAAGTCAGAATATCAGTCGGGATATATGAGCAGAAAATCACCCATAACAGAAGTAATCGCCGATTTCCTAGCTGAAATTCCTGATGGAGAAGTGATACAAGACCCTTGGTCAATGACATACCCGAATCTAGCATAGCCAGGCAGACCTGGAGGTTATACACGGACGGGTCTTCCAGCGGAAAAGGATCCGGGGCGGGCCTCATGATAATAAGCCCGGATGAAATAAAATTGATGTACGCCATGCGTTTCGATTTCGAATGCTCCAACAACGAGGCAGAGTACGAAGCGCTGTTAGCGGGTCTGAGAATAGCCCAGTCCATGGGAGCAACACGGGTCGATGCATACGTTGACTCTCTGTTGGTCAATAATCAGGTGAATGAGACCTATGAAGCCAAAGACGAGACAATGGCAAAATACTTAGCTAAAACCAAGGAACTCATAGCTTCATTCGACAATGTTACACTCAATCACGTCCATCGGGGAAGAAACCAAATAGCTGACGCCCTGAGCAAGCTAGCTACTTCAAGCACGGAAAAGGAGGTGAAGGTGGAGACGCTCCAGTCACCTTCCATAGAATCCCAGGAAGTATCCGCCGTCACAGCGGAAGAACCCTGCTGGTACACTCCCATCTTAAAATTCCTCACAAAAGGGGAATTACCCTCCGCCAGAGGCGACGCTCAGAAAATACAAACAAAGGCGTTACAGTATGAGATAAACAACAGCGTCCTATACAGGAAGTCGTATTTGGGACCACTATTACGGTGTGTATCCCCAGCGGAAGCCAAGTACTTGATCCAAGAAATACACGCCGGTTGTGAGACCCCAGGAAAACCAGGAAACCAACGCAACTTAACTAGCTTCCTCAGTAACCACATGCTAAATTTCGGGATGAAATTTTCTTAACAGGGGGAGAATGTGACAACCCTCAAATTTACATGTAACCGTACAATCTATTAATGTTAATTAAAGTACTTGATGACTGTGCTGAATCATTTAACTGCTCTCTGATTTCTGTGTTACACTTACATGTGCTTGTTAACATACTAGTAGTGTACAGAAAATTTACTAAATAGTCCTGTGTGTTTTCCTAAGTGTTGAGAATTAAAAACGTTACAAAAATATATATGTAGGACACTTTACGGATTAATTAAGCACCTTAACGGAACAGTGTCAAACCGAACAACCGAACTTTACCCGGAACATAAAAATATTGTCAAATACATTGTTTCTATTTTTCTGAGCTAGTTAGGGTCCCCGAACACCCTAACACACCTTATAATATATAACACATAATAATACACTAATCATGTCATTGGATCCTAACCAAGTCTTGTAACTAGATCATTGCATTTCAACTAAACCAACCCCCCCCCCCCAACCGATTAGGAGACAAGAAAGGACTCCCCATGATTTTTATTCATTTGTTTAATTGATGTTGCTTAGTATCTTGAAGACACATGGTCTAGAGGGTAATAGTGTGTTGGAAAATATTATATATAACCACTAGATCATCCTCCATACTCATCTTCACTAAACTCAAACTCACAAAACTCTCTCCCTCTCTTCTTCATTTCGGCAGCCAACAACCATCACCATACCACCACCTTCAACTCATTTCTCATACATTCCACAACCATCCATAGGTGTTAGAAGACATACAACGAAGCTCGGTGTGTTCGGAAGTTGAAGGACCGCTCTCGTTTTCTTTTATCCACCACTTTTATGCCTTGTTTCTCCCCTAGCCTTGTGCTAGTAGTAAGTGTTCTAAAACATCATCTTGTTCTTGATTTTAGTGGTTAATAGATGGTTGAATGATGAAATGATAAGAAACACTAGTAAACATAATCTAAAGTCTTGAACATAAAGTAAATAGGGTGGATAAAGAGAAGATATGTGTGTAAATCATGTAAATCTTGTGTTGTTATGATTCTTGTTGAATTCCTAATGATTTGCTGGATAATATTGATGTTTGATGTTGTTGTGATCACTAAACATGCTAACGGAATCAATCGAACGCGCTTTAGAAGGTTAAAAACTGAAAACAGAATGCTGTCTAGTGATTACAGCCAACTTCAGTTGGCTGTAACAGGACTGTAAATTAACGAAAAAGGTATTTTCTGAAGTCTAGATTTATGTATTATGTAATACGCTTCTAATGGCACTGGAATCATAATTTTTGGACTTCGTTTACTATTTTTAAAGTGTCATTTCGTAACAGCAGCTAGAGCTGCATTTTTCTGCTGAAAATATGCATTCTGTTTTCAGTCATAACTTGAATTCTGTGTAGAGTTAAATCATGAAATTTGTACTGTAGATGACCACCGATGTATTTGTAATTCTCTCACTGGAATTTTGTAAATCGGACCCTCGATGAATTTTAAATAAATTATTCCGTAGACTGTGGTCAGAAAAAGATAAATCTGAGTTCAGTCCGGAAAATGAATTTTTATTTAATATTGGTAATGAACTGGACCCCGATATTTTTACACAATAATATTTGGATCGTTTAAGATATTCTGTAAAAATTTGGGAATTTTTAGAATTAGTTAACTATTTTATTAAAATGTCCGAAAACAGCCCGGTTTTGAATATTAAAGCTGAATTGACATAAGTTGTATTTTGCGTGTCTAAATGTCGAGTATGCTATCTGTGAATGATCTAACATGATTATGTGTTAATAAAAGTGTTATGTGCAATATCGTATGTTTATTTATGAACGGGAATAGATGGGAAGTTTATATGGGCATAAACCGTTTAAATAATGCATGTTATGTGATAGATACGTGTAGGAACTTTGTGCTCTATTTGAAAATCACTAAATGACTAACTGGTAATCATATTAGGACGTGATTGACCGACCTTGACTGTTAGCTTTATTTGAGAATCTAACCGAGCAAACCAAGGTGAGTTCACACACTTTCTAAGGCATGGGATTCCCGGTGGTTTGGGAATGGGTTAAAGAATTAAAAAGGGATCTACATATCTTACTTAGGTAGGATATGTACGGCCATCCTCCTTGGGTTGGATGCCAATGTTAATCCTGCGTATTCTCTTTGGGAGAACTACGTACGTTCGTCCTCCTCGGGTTGGACAACAATCTTAAAACTTACTAGACAAAACTCTATCATAAGTCCCTCAATTTATATCGACTTAATCGCCGAGGCCGATGGCGAGCGGGTCATTAGTTAATAGCGCTATTAGGTTTAACAAACCTCACACCGTGTCGTTCGAACGGGCGTGTACTAATGGACTATGGCAAAGGGTCAATGCTGATAGACATTGACTTAGGGCACAACTTACTTTCGTTAGTAGTCGATATCATACCGTCTAGTAGTTCACACGGGGAAGCCCCCACTGATCATGGGTATGGATTGGGTAATAAAAGGAACTGGTTAAACATACTTTCAACTACGGGGTAACCCCCACGGCAAATAAGCCAACGAAAGTCAAACCACGTTTTCAGAAACAACTTAAACTAAATAACCAAACGTGAACTCACTCAACTTTGTTGTTGACTCGTTGTTACATGCCTTACAGGTCGCTAAATGCTTATGGAGCTTGCACGAGGAGAAGGTTGTTGTGGAATACGGATTGTTAAGTCCCGTACTAAACTTCTAAACCTTATGAACTTATTAAACCTACGTTTGGACTTTAAACTTATGAACTATGGGACTTATGTTTTGAACTTACGTTTTATGCTTCCGCTGTCAACCTAAAATCGGTTTACTTCCTTTTGGTCACCAATCGTATTGCGTTTGGTTTTATTTACTTAATTGTGTTGTTCAATATGATTGGTGGCTCGATCCTGGTCATGTCACGCCTCCAAGCGGTGATACTCCGCAGGGTGGATTTTGGGGGTGTGACAGATTGGTATCAGAGCCATTGGTTATAGTGAACTTGGTTTTAAAAAGGGAAAAGCTTTTTGATAAAACCAGACTATAACTTGTACAGTGCTCAACGATCCACAACGACGCTTCACTCCACGTGCAAGACTCGACACAATAGGTGGTATGATTTATGTTTATATTATCGGTTAGATAGTTCACACTGTGCATTAATTAACGTGATAATTGCAATTTAAACCTTGTGTGCTTACTCTCTACTGTCGTCCCACACTTACGCACTTTCGCGACACTTTTCTCACTTACGTTGCTTCGTTATGAAGATCATGAGCAGACGCGGAGGACGTATCAACCTCACTCAAGCCCAGTTGATGGCTTTGATCAACGAACGAGTTGCTGAGGCACTCGCAGCAAATCCAGCAGGAGGTATAACCTGCCATATCAACCCATCTTAGGACGTTTAGATCCTACCTTCGCAAACCAACCCTCATGCTTAACCTTGCCTTTTATTCTCGCGCAACAGGTCAACATGCTCAGCCTCCTGTGTGCACGTTCAAAACGTTCATGGACTGCCGACCTACTACTTTCAGTGGCACAGATGGCGCAGTAGGCCTTCTTCACTGGTTTGAAAAGCTTGAGTCTGTTTTCGAGATGTGCGAATGCCCTGAAGACCGTAGGGTGAAATATGCTACCGGAACACTTGAAGGTGCTGCGTTAACCTGGTGGAAAGCACATGTTCAACTACTAGGACTGGCAGTTGCTAATGCCACCCCCTGGAATGGTTTCAAAGAACTGATCAAAGAGGAGTACTGTAGTCGGGATGACATCCATAAGCTAGAGGTGGAAGTTTTCAATCTGAAGATGACGGGGTCTGAGATTGAGGCGTATACTAAGAGGTCAAACGAGCTAGCCATCTTGTGTCCCAATATGGTGGACCCTCCCATCAAACGTATTGAGTTGTACCTCAAGGGCCTTGTACCAGAGATTCAAAGTCACGTGACTTCGGCTAACCTGGGTACCATTCAGCAAATCATCAAGTTGGCTCACCGTCTCACCGACCAAGCAGTGGAACAAAACAGACTACCCAACCGTATTGGTGCTACTACTACTGACGCTCCCAATGAAAACAAGCGAAAATGGGATGGGAATTCCAGTAAGGGTTCAACTTCAGTCCAGTCTCAGCAGCGAAAGACTGATGACTACCAGAGTCCTGGTCAGCAATCTTCCGGTAGTCAAGGACAGGGTGGGTACCGAGGGAACCACCCCAAGTGCAACCGGTGCAACAAGCATCACAGCGGGAAGTGCAACAAAGGACGTTGTCAGAGATGTCACAAGTTGGGTCATGAAGTTAAGGATTGCAGGAGCCCGCGTCCTGCAAACCAGAATCGCCAACAACAACAAGCTCCACAGAACCACCAGCAGCAACAACAGCAGGGCAATAAAGGATGCTTTCAGTGTGGCGCTGAAGGCCACTATAAGAAGAACTGTCCTCAGCTGAACCAGAACCAGAACCACAACAACCAAGGAAACGGGAACCACAATGGGAACAACAATGGAGGCAACAACGGGGGTAACAATAATGGCAATGGTGCCAGGGGACGTGTTTTCGTGCTAGGTCAGGGTGATGCAAGGAACGATCCCAACGTTGTGATGGGTAAGTTTCTTCTGGACGACTTCTTTGTTACTGTTTTATTCGATTCGGGTGCCGATACTAGTTATGTGTCCTTAAAAGTTAGCCAAATGCTTAAGCGCACTCCAACACTCCTGAACACCAAACACACGGTAGAACTAGCTAACGGTAAAAGTCTTGAAGCCACACACGTAGTTAAAGGTTGTAACCTCGTCTTAGCTGGTCAGACCTTCTCTATCGATCTTATTCCTATCGTACTTGGTAGTTTTGATGTTGTTATTGGGATGGATTGGTTATCTCATCAGCAAGCGGAGATTGTTTGCAAGGAGAAAATCGTCCGCATTCCTCGTTCTGGTGAAGAACCCCTCATGATTCATGGCGACAAGAGTGGTGCTGTCATAGGCATTATCTCTTTCCTTAAGGCCCAGAAGTGTTTGCGAAAGGGCCACACTGCCATTCTAGCACTCGTTACTGACACATCAACGGAAGAGAAAAGAATTGAAGACATTCCTATTGTGCGCGATTTTCCTGAGGTATTTCCTGAGGAATTACCTGGTCTTCCGCCTCATCGTCAAGTTGAGTTTCAAATCGAGCTAGCTCCTGGAGCAGCACCAGTAGCTCGAGCACCATATCGTCTAGCTCCATCAGAACTCGAAGAACTGTCCACGCAATTACAAGAACTCTTGGAAAAGGGTTTCATACGTCCTAGCTCTTCGCCCTGGGGAGCCCCAATACTATTCGTGAGGAAGAAAGATGATACTTTCAGAATGTGTATTGACTATCGCGAACTTAACAAGGTGACCGTGAAGAATCGTTATCCTCTTCCACGTATTGACGACTTGTTCGACCAGTTGCAAGGGTCGAGTTATTACTCTAAGATTGATTTGAGATCGGGATACCATCAGCTGAGAGTCCAAGATGAGGACGTCTCCAAAACAGCATTAAGAACTCGCTACGGCCATTACGAGTTTCTAGTTATGCCTTTCGGATTGACGAATGCACCAGGGGTCTTCATGGATCTCATGAACCGAGTGTGCAAGCCTTACCTGGATAAGTTCGTTATTGTTTTCATCGACGACATCCTGATCTATTCTAAGAGTCAGGAGGAACACGAGCAGCATCTACGACTTATGTTGGAACTTCTTCGAGCAAAGCAACTGTATGCTAAATTTTCGAAATGTGACTTCTGGCTTCGCGAAGTCCACTTTCTAGGCCATGTGGTAAACAAGGACGGAATCCATGTGGATCCACCCAAGGTTGACTCGATCAAGAACTGGCCTGCACCCCGCACACCAACAGAAATCCGCCAATTCTTGGGTTTGGCAGGATACTACAGAAGGTTTATCAAAGATTTCTCCAAGATTGCGCAACCTCTCACTTCACTGACTCAGAAGGGTGTCACATATCATTGGGGTGATGCACAGGAGTCCGCATTTCAGCACTTGAAAGATAGACTTTGTAGCGCGCCTATCCTCTCATTGCCTGAAGGCACAGATGATTTTGTGGTTTATTGCGACGCTTCCATCCAAGGACTTGGTTGCGTGTTGATGCAACGTGACAAGGTCATTGCCTACGCATCACGCCAACTCAAAGTTCACGAAAGAAATTACACTACGCACAACTTGGAATTGGGAGCAGTTGTCTTCGCGCTTAAGATATGGAGACATTACCTGTACGGTACCAAGTGCACCATTTACACCGATCAGAGGAGTCTCGAGCATATCTTCAAGCAAAAGGAATTAAACATGCGACAACGCCGATGGGTCGAACTCTTGAATGATTACGAATGCGCGATCAAGTACCATCCGGGCAAGGCCAATGTGGTGGCTAACGCCCTCAGTCGAAAGGATACTATACCTAGGCGTGTACGTGCTTTACAGCTTACCATCCAATCCAACCTTCCCGCTCAGATTCACAATGCTCAGATTGAAGCATTGAAAGCAGAGAACATCAGAGCTGAGTCCTTACGAGGATCAAGGCAGCGGCTAGAACAAAAAGAAAACGGCGCCTACTATGTAAATGGACGCATCTGGGTTCCGCTGTATGGAGACCTACGCGAGCTTGTGATGGATGAAGCACACAAGTCTCGTTATTCGGTACATCCTGGTTCGGATAAAATGTACCACGACCTCAAGACTACGTATTGGTGGCCTGGCATGAAAGCCCACATAGCAACCTACGTCAGTAAGTGCTTGACTTGTGAGAAAGTCAAGACTGAATATCAGAAACCATCAGGCCTACTTCAACAACCAGAGATACCTAAATGGAAATGGGAGCAAATTTCCATGGATTTTGTTACTGGCCTGCCCAGATCTCAACGTGGAAACGATACCATTTGGGTGATCGTAGATCGACTGACAAAGTCTGCACATTTTCTAGCTATCAAGGAAACGGATAAGTTTTCTACTCTAGCAGACATTTACCTAAAAGAAGTGGTGTCAAGGCATGGAGTGCCAACCTCCATCATTTCTGATCGTGACGCGCGTTTTACTTCTGAACTGTGGCAAGCCATGCACAAGTCTTTTGGCTCACGTTTAGATATGAGCACCGCTTATCACCCACAGAAGGATGGGCAATCTGAACGCACCATCCAAACCCTTGAAGACATGCTTAGGGCGTGTGTAATTGATTTTGGTAATGGCTGGGAAAAGCACCTCCCGCTAGTGGAGTTTTCGTATAACAACAGCTACCACACCAGCATCCAAGCCGCTCCATTCGAGGCATTGTACGGACGCAAATGTCGATCACCTCTCTGTTGGGCAGAAGTTGGTGATAGCCAAATCACTGGCCCAGAACTTGTGGTAGATACCACCGAGAGAATTGCTCAGATACGACAGCGAATGGCGGCAGCTCGTGACCGTCAGAAAAGCTATGCTGATAAGGGAAGAAAACCACTCGAGTTCCAGGTTGGGGATCGAGTGCTACTCAAAGTCTCGCCTTGGAAAGGCGTAGTTCGTTTTGGCAAACGAGGCAAGCTCAATCCGCGCTATGTCGGACCGTTCGAAATCATCGAGAAAATTGGCAAAGTCGCCTACAGGTTGAATCTACCCGAAGAACTCAGCGGAGTTCACGACGTATTCCATGTGTCGAATCTGAAGAAGTGTCTGTCAGATGAGACCCTCATAGTTCCTTTAAAGGAGCTCACTATCGACGACCAGCTGCGATTCGTCGAGGAACCAGTAGAGATCACCGATCGAGATGTTAAGATTCTCAAGCGCACCAGAATACCTCTCGTCCGAGTTCGTTGGGATTCACGTCGTGGCCCAGAGTATACCTGGGAACGAGACGACCAAATGAAACTCAAGTATCCCCAGCTGTTTAAGAAAAACGCAACCACTACTGAGGCTGAAGCTACTGCAGAATTTCGGGACGAAATTCCAAATCAACGGGGGAATGATGTGACACCCCAGGAAAACCAGGAAACCAACGCAACTTAACTAGCTTCCTCAGTAACCACATGCTAAATTTCGGGATGAAATTTTCTTAACAGGGGGAGAATGTGACAACCCTCAAATTTACATGTAACCGTACAATCTATTAATGTTAATTAAAGTACTTGATGACTGTGCTGAATCATTTAACTGCTCTCTGATTTCTGTGTTACACTTACATGTGCTTGTTAACATACTAGTAGTGTACAGAAAATTTACTAAATAGTCCTGTGTGTTTTCCTAAGTGTTGAGAATTAAAAACGTTACAAAAATATATATGTAGGACGCTTTACGGATTAATTAAGCACCTTAACGGAACAGTGTCAAACCGAACAACCGGACTTTACCCGGAACATAAAAATATTGTCAAATACATTGTTTCTATTTTTCTGAGCTAGTTAGGGTCCCCGAACACCCTAACACACCTTATAATATATAACACATAATAATACACTAATCATGTCATTGGATCCTAACCAAGTCTTGTAACTAGATCATTGCATTTCAACTAAACCAACCCCCCCCCCCCAACCGATTAGGAGACAAGAAAGGACTCCCCATGATTTTTATTCATTTGTTTAATTGATGTTGCTTAGTATCTTGAAGACACATGGTCTAGAGGGTAATAGTGTGTTGGAAAATATTATATATAACCACTAGATCATCCTCCATACTCATCTTCACTAAACTCAAACTCACAAAACTCTCTCCCTCTCTTCTTCATTTCGGCAGCCAACAACCATCACCATACCACCACCTTCAACTCATTTCTCATACATTCCACAACCATCCATAGGTGTTAGAAGACATACAACGAAGCTCGGTGTGTTCGGAAGTTGAAGGACCGCTCTCGTTTTCTTTTATCCACCACTTTTATGCCTTGTTTCTCCCCTAGCCTTGTGCTAGTAGTAAGTGTTCTAAAACATCATCTTGTTCTTGATTTTAGTGGTTAATAGATGGTTGAATGATGAAATGATAAGAAACACTAGTAAACATAATCTAAAGTCTTGAACATAAAGTAAATAGGGTGGATAAAGAGAAGATATGTGTGTAAATCATGTAAATCTTGTGTTGTTATGATTCTTGTTGAATTCCTAATGATTTGCTGGATAATATTGATGTTTGATGTTGTTGTGATCACTAAACATGCTAACGGAATCAATCGAACGCGCTTTAGAAGGTTAAAGACTGAAAACAGAAAGCTGTCTAGTGATTACAGCCAACTTCAGTTGTCTGTAACAGGACCGTAACTTAACGAAAAAGGTATTTTCTGAAGTCTAGATTTATGTATTATGTAATACGGTTCTAATGGCACCGGAATCATAATTTTTGGACTTCGTTTACTATTTTTAAAGTGTCATTTCGTAACAGCAGCTAGAGCTGCATTTTTCTGCTGAAAATATGCGTTCTGTTTTCAGTCATAACTTGAATTCTGTGTAGAGTTAAATCATGAAATTTGTACTGTAGATGACCACCGATGTATTTGTAATTCTCTCACTGGAATTTTGTAAATCGGACCCTCGATGAATTTTAAATAAATTATTCCGTGGACTGTGGTCAGAAAAAGATAAATCTGAGTTCAGTCCGGAAAATGAATTTTTATTAAATATTGGTAATGAACTGGACCCCGATATTTTTACACAATAATATTTGGATCGTTTAAGATATTCTGTAAAAATTTAGGAATTTTTGGAATAAGTTAACTATTTTATTAAAATGTCCGAAAACAGCCCGGTTTTGAATATTAAAGCTGAATTGACATAAGTTGTATTTTGCGTGTCTAAATGTCGAGTATGCTATCTGTGAATGATCTAACATGATTATGTGTCAATAAAAGTGTTATGTGCAATATCGTATGTTTATTTATGAACGGGAATAGATGGGAAGTTTATATGGGCATAAACCGTTTAAGTAATGCATGTTATGTGATAGATACGTGTAGGAACTTTGTGTTCTATTTGAAAATCACTAAATGACTAATTGGTAATCATATTAGGACGTGATTGACCGACCTTGACTGTTAGCTTTATTTGAGAATCTAACCGAGCAAACCAAGGTGAGTTCACACACTTTCTAAGGCATGGGATTCACAGTGGTTTGGGAATGGGTTAAAGAATTAAAAAGGGATCTACATATCTTACTTAGGTAGGATATGTACGGCCATCCTCCTTGGGTTGGATGCCAATGTTAATCCTGCGTATTCTCTTTGGGAGAACTACGTACGTTCGTCCTCCTCGGGTTGGACAACAATCTTAAAACTTACTAGACAAAACTCTATCATAAGTCCCTCAATTTATATCGACTTAATCGCCGAGGCCGATGGCGAGCGGGTCATTAGTTAATAGCGCTATTAGGTTTAACAAACCTCACACTGTGTTGTTCGAACGGGCGTGTACTAATGGACTATGGCAAAGGGTCAATGCTGATAGACATTGACTTAGGGCACAACTTACTTTCGTTAGTAGTCGATATCATACCGTCTAGTAGTTCACACGGGGAAGCCCCCACTGATCATTGGTATGGATTGGGTAATAAAAGGAACTGGTTAAACATACTTTCAACTACGGGGTAACCCCCACGGCAAATAAGCCAACGAAAGTCAAACCACGTTTTCAGAAATAACTTAAACTAAACAACCAAACGTGAACTCACTCAAATTTGTTGTTGACTCGTTGTTACATGCCTTACAGGTCGCTAAATGCTTATGGAGCTTGCACGAGGAGAAGGTTGTTGTGGAATACGGATTGTTAAGTCCCGTACTAAACTTCTAAACCTTATGAACTTATTAAACCTACGTTTGGACTTTAAACTTATGAACTATGGGACTTATGTTTTGAACTTACGTTTTATGCTTCCGCTGTCAACCTAAAATCGGTTTACTTCCTTTTGGTCACCAATCGTATTGCGTTTGGTTTTATTTACTTAATTGTGTTGTTCAATATGACTGGTGGCTCGATCCTGGTCATGTCACGCCTCCAAGCGGTGATACTCCGCAGGGTGGATTTTGGGGGTGTGACACCGGTATATGTGGCATTCACGCCGGACCCCGGGCAGTTGTCGCCAAAATTCAAAACGTTGGATACTATTGGTCTGGAATGCATGAAGACGCGGTAGATGAACTCAGAAAATGCCGCAGCTGTCCAAAATTCGCCCCACAAACACTCCGCTCTAAAAACAACTTGATTCCGGTCACGGCAGCCTGGCCTTTTCAAAAATGGGCAGTTGATATCGTGGGACCATTCCCACTGGCCCCAGGAAAACTAAAGTACTTAATAGTGGCAATCGACTATTTCATCAAGTGGGTTGAAGCAAAGCCTTTGGCCAAAATAACTGCTAAAAATGCCAAGAAATTCCTATGGGAACATATAGTCTGCCGATTTGGATTGCCGCTATATCTTGTAAGCGACAATGGAACACAATTCACAGATAAGGTCCTACAAGATTGGTGCGCAGAGCTTCAAATTCAACAAATCTTTACATCAGTTGCACATCTCCAAGGAAACGGCCAAGTGGAGAGGGCAAATATAAGTCTGCTGGATGGAATCAAAAGAAGGTTAGGCTATGAGGGAAGTTCTTGGGTAGAGGAACTGCCAAATGTCCTCTGGGCACATCGAACCACGCCAAAGACAAGCAACAACGAAACCCCCTTCAGCCTAACCTATGGCGCAGAGGCAATGATACCAGCGGAAGTTGGGCTACCTTCGCTAAGGCGCCTGACAACCGATGATGATAATGACAGGCTCATGCGGGAAGGCCTGGACCTCCTGGAAGAACAGCACGAGGCAGCCGCCATCAGCGAGGCCAATTATAAGAAAACTTTAGAGAATTACTATAACCAACGCGTGGCTTAGCAAACTTTCAAGGAGGGAGAGTACGTCATGCGGGATAACGAAGCCAGTAGAGCGGAACCCTTAGGCAAACTGGGACCCAACTGGGAAGGCCCCTACATCGTCCAAGAAGACTTAGGCAAAGGGGCTTACCGCCTATCTAGGCTTGATGGCACGGCGGTTCCACGTAGTTGGAACGCTCCTCAGCTGAAAAAAAATGTTACATGTAGACTCCCGCCCCTGACGGTGGGTTTGACTGTTTTCTTTTTATGAACAAGTGTAATCCATCATGAACAATGTCTCTTTTTCTTTTCAGTTATTAAGTTAATAAAAGTTACTTTTTATTCTCTTTTGTTATCTACATGTATACAAAAAATTACCATCGCATTTATACTGCATATTACGGTACAAAAAATTACCATTGCATTCAAACTACACATAATGGTAAAAAATGTCTCTGACACGAAATATTTTTCATACACAAGTCAGGTGACCAAAACTATACAGCGCTAAGAGTGGGTATCTTGGTAATAGATGCATTAACCACTACAAAAGATATGTATTTTGGTAATAAATACATACAACTATCTTACAAAACCAAGTACTTGTCCCTGTTGTTAAACACCAACATATGGGAATACCAAAAAACGAACATGTTCTACTTATCTACATATCGGGGAACATTGCTAGCACCTCTGCAGGGGTATGCAATGCCTCACCATAATATTCCAATGGATGAGGATCGACGATTAGATCATTAATATTCACCTCGTCAACCGGAGAAGCTGACATCCTCCGATCACCAACTGAGCCTGCACATCGACGGCCAATCCGACGTCGTTCATATACCACTCTAC
Source organism: Helianthus tuberosus (assembly GCA_030545235.1). Lineage (NCBI taxonomy): Eukaryota > Viridiplantae > Streptophyta > Magnoliopsida > Asterales > Asteraceae > Helianthus > Helianthus tuberosus. The sequence continues at coordinate 80,989,281 of CM060363.1, forward strand.
AAAGTTGGACATACTCGGGAGGAAATGCTTGCATCAAGGTGTCGGCCGATAAGAGGACCACACCTGCTTCGGCCTTAGAAGGGCGGTCATCTCCGATACTCTTGCAAGACCTGTTTATCCAGGGCATGGTATCGCCGGAGTTAGCCTTCTTATCCCGGATCATCTTCTCCATCACCGGATCCTGGAGACGGACCAGAGCTTCCGCTGCGTCCAAATTTCGAAGTATGTCGGACATTTTCCGATTACGGCATTTTCGCTCCATTTTTTCATTTACCAAATTTGGAAAAAGCATGACACAATTTATAGAAGATTAAGAAGGCTGACAACCGTGACGACAGCAAAATTAATAACAAGGCATCATTACACGTCAAATCGCCACACTTAAGTAAAACGGCGGCGCCATCATGATGGTAATTGCATTAATTGTCTGACAAACATCGAGTGCTTACACGCACCCCAAACAAAACCAAACAGTGTTTTTTTACAAAATATCTAAGGAACAGTGGAATTAACAAATAAAAAAAACACTCATTCCTCTCCAGATTCCTCCGCCACATCCAGCATCTGGCGTAAGGAGTCCACACCGTCTTCGGCCACCTTGTCAACAAGCTCTGCATACGCGGGTAGCGGGTCATTACAAGCCGCCTCAAGAGCATCCACCATCTCCGCTGTCAGCTTGCCTCTGTTCTCCTGGAACTCGGGAGTGATCCTGCCCATTTACTGGCACCTAAAATAACCATCATAGAGGCCATCATGGTGCCCTGACTTATAAGCGGCAGTAGACAGGCGGTCCAAAAGAGTAAACCAGTTCCTATCACCCTGTAAACCAGCCAGGCGGTTGGTCAAGCTATCCACTTCAGCGTTGGTTTGGTCCAAGGCACTATCCGCCTCCTTAAGACGCGCCTGCTGGGTGGTTGAAGATTTCACAAGCTCCTTCTTTTCAGAGACCAGGGAATCGCACATTTGCTGCAACTCCCTAAGCTTCTCCTCCCGCTCTTCCAACTCTACTTGTTTGGCTTGAGCTTTGGCATTAGACGCCTCTAACTCCACGACAAGACTTTGATACCTCTCCTGCACCTGAGACATAAAATCAGTGTCAATACGGAACTTTTCCATCTCAGCAGACAGCTCAGATATCACCTTTTGAGCCTCAGCAACGGCTTTACGTTCCAGCTCTTCCTGAATAGCCTTGGCGTGAGAAAGGATACGATCCTTTTCCACTATGTCACGGGCCCACAATATTCTCTCTTCAGCAAGGTTGGCTGTTACACGCTTCAGATCCTCATCTGCCTTGTTTTTCTCGGATACAAACTGACTCTCCCTGAGACCAGCAGCTTGGAGTTGGCTTTCCAAGCGATACTTTTCATCCATCAGCTCCTGAATGGTAACCCGCGCCTGGTGGAGCTCATTGTTATCATGCATCCACCGGCGCCGGATTTCCGCCAACCTCCGAGGCTGACTGACAGCATCCACCATAGTCGCATTCATCAAATTCTCATTATCCAACCCCTCTACATAGGCTGATTCAGTCGGGGGTATGCTCGCTCAACCCAGTGATGCACCACTGGGGGGAAAACCAACCTGGAAGACTCCGCTATCTTCCACTTAGGTTGATAGCGTTTGTCCTGAGCACGCGAGTCCCAGCAAATGATGGGCAGATAAAGATCATCGCTCAAACGGGCCCCATCATCAACAAAACCACTGCTAGATCCCCCAGCATCACTTACATCCCTGGCACTTGTGGACTCGCCAGCAACAGAAGTTGTAGGCATCTCATTTTCATTCGATAATTAGAGCCTTATCATCCAAAACATAAAATACAACCCACATATATGATGTTTTAGTAATTTTTATTTTGTTATTTGTGGGTTTTGGATATGTTTTAGGGTTGATATTTTGGTGTTTTATGACTTTGAGTTAATTACTGTTTTCGTCCCTGAGGTTTGTAAAAAATAACGGTTTCAGTCCATTAGTTTAAAAATTGCCATTTCAGTCCATTAGTTTCATTTTCGTAACCATTTCAGTCCACTAACTTAACTCCATCCATTTATTTTGTTAACTTTGAGTTAACTAACTAATTCAGGGACAGTTTGCGTCAGTTTTAGAAACACAGGGAGTTAAGTGTAAACTCTAAAACATTAAAACAAAAAAAATAGTAAATTCCAAAAAATCAAAAAAATTCCAAAAAACCAAACATATTCCAAAAAATTCTAAAAAATAATAAAAATTCTAAAAAATCATAAAAATTTTAAAAATTCCAAAAAATCCGTTTCGGCGCGAACTGTTTCGACCCGAACCGTTTCGAGCTGAACCGTCCGTACCGTTTCGACCCGAACCGTTTCGAGCTGAACCGTTTCGACGCGAACCGTTTCAACCCGTACCGTTTCGAGCCGAACCGTTTCGACCCGTACCGTTTCGAAGCCGAACCGTTTCGAGCTGAACCGTTTCGAACCGAACCGTTACGACCCGTACCGTTTCGAAGCCGTACCGTTTCGAACCGAACCGTGCCGTTTCGAACCGAACCCTTTCGAGCTGAACCGTTTCGAACCGTGCCGTATCGAACCGTACCGGTTCGGCTTCGAAACGGTTCGCGCGGGTCGAAACGGTTCGGGTCCAAAGGGTTCGGTTCGAAACGGTTCGCATCGAAACGGTACGGTTCGAAACGGTACAGCTCGAAACGGTTCGGTTCGAAACGGTTCAGCTCGAAACGGCACGGTTCGGTTCGAAACGGTTCGGCTTCGAAACGGTACCGGTCGAAACGGTTCGGCTCGAAACGGTACGGGTCAAAACGGTTCGTGTCGAAACGGTTCAGCTCGAAACGGTACGTACGGACGGTTCAGCTCGAAACGGTTCGGGTCGAAACGGTACGGGTCGAAACGGTTCGCGTCGAAACGGTTCGCGTCGAAACGGTTCAGCTCGAAACGGTTCGGGTTCGAAACAGTTCGCGCCGAAACGGATTTTTTGGATTTTTTAGAATTTTTTAGAATTTTTATGATTTTTTAGAATTTTTATTATTTTTTAGAATTTTTTGGAATTTGTTTGGTTTTTTGGAATTTTTTTGATTTTTTGGAATTTACTATTTTTTTTGTTTTAATGTTTTAGAGTTTACACTTAAGTCCCTGTGTTTCTAAAACTGACGCAAACCGTCCCTGAATTAGTTAGTTAACTCAAAGTTAACAAAATAAATGGATGGAGTTAAGTTAGTGGACTGAAATGGTTACGAAAATGAAACTAATGGACTGAAATCGCAATTTTTAAACTAATGGACTGAAACCGTTATTTTTGACAAACCTCAGGGACGAAAACAGTAATTAACTCTATGACTTTTTACACTTTTTAGGAAATTTGGACTTTGTAGTCAACTCCTAGCCTTATATATATATATATATATAATTGGAAAGTGAGTATGAATAATAACTTAGGGTGGAGGGTATAGTCAAACACTTTATGGTGTTTGAGTGAAATTCTAGCCAATAATATTATGCCATGTCAACACTCAAACACTTTAGTGTGTTTGAGTGAAATCAGAGGGTATAGTCAAACAACCTAGGGTGTTTGAGTAGGTTAAAAAATAAAAAAATTGTGATTGGTTAAAAGGGGTTAGGACCCACCATTTTCTTAATACCCTATTAAAAAATGGGTCAAAATCAGCAACTTCATTTCGGTGAGTGTACACCGAATTTGCCCTTCTCTCTCCTGCTCACCGATTGCTTCTAAAAGGGAGGTGTGGTCACCGAATCGGTGACTTCACTCACCGAACAAGTCAAACACTTCTATACCCCCTACCCTTAATTTTTATAATAATATATAGTTATTTTTCTTCATATTTTTATTTTTTAAAACTACAATAGATTCTATTATACTTATTATTATTTACATTTAATTGTATCGCTATCGTACCAAAAGTAACCGAAACCGACCGAATAATATATATCGGTACCAGTATTTATTTATATTGTTTTTGCCTTCGACAAACTAGTATTTATTTATATTGCTTTTTTTCGATAAACTAACATCGTATCTCTGCTATAACATATCGAACAACATCGGTACATGTACTCATTTGATTGGTTTATGTTTGGTAATTAATTTTGTGCTGCAACTGTAGTCAACCGAACCGAAACCAAACTAACAACATCTATATTGGTACCGGTACTTATTTTTATTGTTTTTACTTTTGATAAACTGACATATCCTATCGAACAAGACTGTTACATGTACCTGTATTCATTTTTATGATTTTCAGTTTTGATAATTTTCATTTATACAACTATATGTCTACTATGATAAACGAATATCATTACTAGTACTATGACGATCTGAATTGATCGATACCATTTGGAGAATGGGGTTTTTTTTGTCTGAAAATAGTCTTTCCAATTTGGAAAGACATGGAGGGGAGGGGAGGGGAGGGATTTTTAACTCTGGAACACACCGTTAGTGATCCACTAATATAAGAAAATGGAATGCTGAATCAGCATTCTACTCTACACAATCCACTGACCACTGGTATTCAACATTTGTGGTCGCAATTCAAACCCTCATTCTCTGTTCATCATCAATGGCAGCCGCTAGAGTGATGGCATCAACAACCCTCATTGGCGCATCATCTTCTGCACTCTTTAAAGCCGCTGTTGCATCTCCATTCTTCAAGCCTCAATCTGTAACCTTTCGCTTCAATAACAGCCCCAAATTAGCTCTAAAAAAGAGGGGTTTTGCTTGTTCAGCTCTTTACAAACCTGATGTTCAGATCAAGGAAGAAGGACTGCCTGAAACCCTAGATTACAGAGTGTTTTTTGTTGATGATTCTGGCAAAAAGGTTGTGTTTTTTTTTGTGGGTTTGTTGATTAATGTTGTGGGGTTTAATTGTTTTGTGGGATTGTTTGTTTGTTTGTTAGGGGTTGATAATGATTAGATGTTTGATTATGATTGGTGTGATGAGTATGGTTGTTATTGATTTAGGGTTTGTGTATGAGTAATGAATTGATTCTAGTATAAACATACCAGTTGAATAATGTTTGTTTTGATTGTGACTTTGAGTTTTGAGTTCAAGTTCTTGAAATTTCCATTATTTAGAATAATGTTTTGATTGAAATCAAATGTGTTTCACCATTTGGGAATCTTGTTTAAAAAAAGATCTTTTTTTAATCATTTTGTGATGTTTGGTTGTTGAAAAATGGGTATGATGATTCTTGATTTAGGGTTTATATATACGTCTGAATTTAACCGACTCTAGCAGTAACATACTAGTTGAATATGAATACAAGAGATAGTATGAACTTTGAGGTCAAACCGGCTAATTTGTGACTTTGAGTTTGACCTTAAATTTTTGAAATGTCCAAGATTTAAGACAAGAGAAGTCTTGATATTCTGATTGAGATGAAATGTGTTTTACTGTTTGGGAATCTGGGATGACTGCATTTTATGTCAGATCAGTCTCTTGATTGAAGAAAGATGCATTTTTAATCATTCTATGATGTTTGATTGTTGAAAGCTATGTTAATGGTGATTATTTCCGTAGGGATACGATGATGATAACATATATTGGCTGTTTCAGGTTTCACCTTGGCATGATATACCGTTGCACACAGGTGATGGAGCATTTAACTTTATCGTTGAAATTCCTAAAGAGACGAGTGCAAAAATGGAGGTTGCTACAGATGAAATATACACCCCCATTAAGCAAGATACCAAAAAAGGGAAACTTAGATACTACCCGTAAGCCATTCATTTTTCATATTGGTTATTTTATAATTCATTCGCCAGTTATTGACTTTTGTTGCTTATGATCGATCTTGTTTGTTAATTTATGTCTTGGTTTAAAAAAGCGAGCTTAAAGCGTGAGGCGATGAAGCGCTAGGGTTGTCGCTTTTTTTGCTCTGAGGCGACAAATCACGTGAAGCGTTTTGAAGCGCGCTTTAAGCCCGAAGCGCCATTTACTGACTTTTGTTGCTTATGATCGATCTTGTTTGTTAATTTATATATAATCTTCTAATTGCCATTGTCACTTCATTGTTCAATGCTAATTTAAGAAAACATTGATTACATGTCCATTGTCATATTATTACAAAAAGATTGATTATACTAAATATAATTGCAATTATTTGTCATTATTAAAGATGATCTTATAAAGTTATTCGTCTCACTGAAAGTCAAACACTTGCTACTAAATTTTTTGCTGGTTATATGTTACAATCAAGTAAATGCGATCCTTTTTTATAGCATCTTAATGCCATCTTGATTATTGGGACCCGCAGCTCCGCAAGATCAAAATGTTAACTTGCCAAAATGTGTAAAACTGCTTAGGCTAGAGGGTATGGTGATGGTCCTCTAAGGGAGGATGATCCGCCACGTAGGCGCCACGTCATAGTCCTCCCAAGGATGGTCCATCCCACAAAAGTAGAGGGTATGGAGGATGGTCCTAGATGATCCTACCCCACCACTTTTATATTTTATATTTTTTTAATCTTCTACTTTTTTTTAACATTTAACAAATAACCTAACAAAATATTTTCATTATCCTTATATTAAAAAAGCAACGAAATGAATAGTAATAAATAATAAATATTAAAATTAAAACTAAAACTTTATATTAAAAAAACAACGAAATGAACAGTAATAAATAATAAATATTAAAAAGAGAAATGAATTAACAGTAATAAAAATAGAAATGAATTAATAGTATCGGGTACCGGTAGCAACAATAATACAAAATCTACAAAAACAAATTCTTAGACGATACACGATAGCAAAAACTAATACTCACAATTGAAATATATTGCATCCTAACTCATAAATATACGAACATCGAGGTCTTAAGTCCACATGAGCACCATCAGCCCCAATTTCTTCTTGAGTTCTAACATGGAAACAGATACATGATCAGATATTTTTTTCTTTTTTGAAAGGCAGCCTTATATTAACAAGAACCAGGCCAACAGGCCATACAACCAAGCAACTCCATTTACCGCCTCCAAGAACACTGCTGGAACAAGCTATGAAAAAAAGCACCATTTTAGACTTATAATTTATAACCTTTCTTTCAAAAAAACATGTGAATGCAGAAGAAATGAAAAGAAGAAATAAGTTTCAACCTCTTCATCTGCTAGGATGTCATCAATATCATGATACTGACCCATGATTAAAGCAAGAGCTTGTTGTTAAGCCGCATTCCGAAGCGAACTTTTGCTCATGCTCTCACTCATCTTCATGTCAAGATTCAGATTTAACATATTAAAGTTGAGGCTTTCAAACTTGTTTTCCTCTTGAAACCCTACATTATTTCTTGGCCTTGGGTCAACCGACACTTTCGACAGATCCAAATTGTTTATCCGTTCACCCTTTGACCTAGTCTGTTCAGCCAACCTCGACGCCGCCTATGCTATCAATATCGGCGATATATCGGTGCTATATCACCGGTATATCGGTTATCGGACCTAGCCCCAAATATCGGTTTCGTATCTCGGTCAAATATCGGTCAACGATAATATCGGTGGTCAACACCGAAATATCGCCGATATTTTGTAAAAATCATATCGGTTGTCTCGCCGATATCTCGTCTGGGCCCAATTCCGACCGTATAGCGACCTCCGGCGGCTGAAAACATAAGAAGAAACATACCTGTTGGCACTTATCGACCACATATCGACCGTATAGCGACCTCCGGCGGCCAATTCCGACGCCTCTGCCGGAATTTCTGCTGTAAACCAGTAGCGGCTGAGGGAACAGCGAGAGACAGGAAGAAGGAGAAGAAAGTAGCGGCTGATGATGATGAAGAAGATGCGTGTGTTACTTTTAGGGTTAAATAAGTTTTAAGTATTTCAATATTTACCCCTCTATCTTTCACTAGTTTATACTTAGTCCTTTAAACTTGTATTTTTTTTTACATAAAAGCACATTATTAGTTTGTGTATATAAATATTTAACCCCTCTATCTTCACTAGTTTATATTTAGTCCTTAAACTTACAAATTTATGCATAAAAAGTATAAACTTAACATTATATATATAAATTTATATAGGTTCTATATGTATATATATATTTATGCACTATATTAGAAATTACCGATATATCACCGCGATAAACGATATCTCAGATATCGGTCCTTGACCGATAACCGATATTTTTCCGCATTAACTGCTTAGGACGCCGCTGCGTACCACTTCTGATCCTTCGACACTATTGACTGCCCTCTAAGTTCATCCCCTAATTGCCAGTAGCTCTGCATATTCTCCATACTGCAAATTCAACTCCATACAGTCAATACAAAGCACAATCATATGCATACATGACACACCAATAATCATATAAAAGTACATCCTTTACTCAAAAACAACATCCAATATTCCATCATATATTACAAAAACACTAGCAAACAACATTTTTGTTTCAAAAAACCGATTTCATGAACAATTAATCACAGATTGTTTAGATAAAGAATTAACTGAAAATCGAACCGAAATCATAACCGAAAAAAACCTAACTGAAAACATGAACACCACTACTTGAGAAACAATTATCCATATCAAGATCACAACACTTTAACCTAAATTTACATAAACAAAAACCCTAACATTTCATTAAACTCAAATCAATCCACTAACCGACAAGTAAAACTTCACTTTCCCCAAATCTAAACATAAAACCGATCGATTAACACAATAAACAACAACACATACGCATCAATTACACATAACACACATCAAAAATTTAACAATCAGAAACAAAATTACAGAAAAGCAAATCACGAGAAGCTAAATACGTACCTGGATAAGCTCAGTAACAGAAACTGGATCTAATCCTGAGTGTATATGGCTAACAATAAGTCTGCAAATCAGTTGAATTTTGCCGTTAAAATAAAAAATAAAACCCTAGATTTTAGGGATCATAAAGCTAGAAGTGAGAGAAAAAAACGCAGTGGAGCGTCTCAATCGTCCTAGGCTCGACGATCTCGACGACGACGGGGAGGGGAGAAATGGGTGGCGGAGCGGCGACGGGCCACGACGGGGGTGGGACGAAGCCCACACCGTCTAGCTTTATCGACATAGCCTTAAAATCCTTTTATTTGGTCTCCAATGCACTTTCAACACTTAAATCTGCGTATTTTCCCTATTTCAATTAGCAAAATTATCTCTACACTCAAATTTACTATTCAATTTTCCTATCATCTAATTTGTCCACATGTGTACTTTTATTTCTATCTATTTGTTCACCTTCACTTTGTCATTCATTCTTTTCTTTTTATATTTGTTATTACTGTTAACTATTAAGCATCTATAAATGGTATTCTAAATAAATTAATAAAAGACTAAAGGTATATAATATTATTTGTATGACAATTAAAAATAAAATTGTACCTAATTCTACATTTAGACATGTTAACTTAACCGTACGGCTTGCTTATTTTTGTTATCGTTTCAACGTCATTTTTTTTACCCGGTGAATACTAATAAATAATTTGCTGAAAACGTCACTGGATGAATACTATGTACAAATGGTTGAAAACGACCATCTTTCTTGCCGCATCTACACGTCCGGCGCAACGCGCGGAATACACCTATTATATATGGTAAATTTACCTTTTGTGTGCCTAACTTTTATTTCCCAGTTACAATATTAACTGGAATTACGGATTTGCTTCCATCATTTGCAAACCCTGAGGTTGATGGAGCATTTGGAGAGAATGATCCAGGTAAACGTGAATCTTATTATGCAGTTTTTGTTTTTCATTTGTTATTAAATGATTGCATCACATATTTGGATGGATACACTTTCCATTTATGTGTTAAAACAAAATTATGTATGATATTCCAGATTTGTTTATTTGCTATTTTATGTGATATCTGCAGTTGATGTCGTTGAAATTGGTGAAAAGCGTGGGAATGTGGGTGAACTCATGAAGGTCAAACCCTTAGGTTGTCTAGCTATGATTGATGAGGGAGAACTTGACTGGAAGATTATTGCAATTTCATTGGATGATCCAAAGGCTTCACTCGTAAATGATGTTGATGACGTTGAGAAGCATTTTCCAGTATGTTATTTTTTCAACTAATCATGGACATAAAGTTAGGGGTGGCGAAATGGGTGGGTCAGGCGTGTTGGGTAATTGTCAAAACGGGTCAAGTTGGACTCATGGTTCTAAAAAACTCGCCTAGGCTCTGATTAGTCGCCGATTACTAATCGGAGGTTCACCGAGTAATGGCCGATTAATTGCTAGGCGGCAGTGGCGGATCTTGCCCGTTGAACGTGCCAGGGCCGAAAGACACGGGCACTAAAAAAAGCCCGGGCAAGCCCGGGCCAAACATAGTATATATAAAAAATTTCTATTGAAATGCGGAAAATTAATACTACGGCCGAAAAACTTGCCCGGGCTGTGGCCCTGCCAGTGGCCTTCTAAGAACCGCCCCTGCTAGGCGGTCAACTGTGGTCCTATTCCGGCCAAATTCTAGCCATATTCTGGCGAAATTTCGAACAAACCTTATAAATTTCCTCCAATTACTTAAAAAAATGTATCAATGAGAGGTTAAAACATGTCTACTTAATAAATACATATATAAATGTGTGTATCTTTAAAACAAAAAATTAATTACATATAAAAATCCCAATCCGATTGATTAATCCCGGTTAATCCTTAGCAAATCTCGATTAATCGCTAGTCAGTATCTCACGGACCGGACCGACTGGCGCCTACCGATTCTTACAACACTAGTTGGACTGGCTTGACCCAAAACGCTTCATTTCTAATATATATGAACATATCCGGTGCAATACATTTATTACATAACACAACGAATTACCAATGCAAATGTACGTTTCATCACTTTAAACAACAAATGTACGTGTCATCACTTTATGCACATGTGCATATCCGACAAACACATTACACACCACAAAAAAAAAACTGTACGTTTTAACACTCAATGCAGTTGTGCATCAGCAACCATATTCACCATTTAACCATTACCATACACATGTGCATAACAAAGCGACAATATAAACTCCAAATATCAACTGATATCAACCAAAAGTACCCGCATCACATCAACTATTCATGTGTCAACCCGTCTAACCAAACAAAAACATAAACTGTAAAATAAAAATGTAACCAAGCATAAACCGTGACATGCAACTTAAACCAGTAACGTTAACCATCATATGTATTATTACTAACTTGAAACCCAAAACCTCATACTTTTTGATCCATTTTCCACTTGCGGAGCACGTTCCAACATTTATCTTGATCCAACGCCTCTTTTTTTAACATATTCTGCACCCTTTCATCTTTCAGTCCATGTACCGTCTCCTTTGCGAGCTCCATAACAATTCCTTTATTGGATGATATAACGATGACGAAAGCAATGTTGGTTAAAAAGTTACATAAAGCTTGGTCAAAATACTCGAAAAATGAGAAGGTTGTAGAGCTTGTAGGAATTTTGATAAATTGTTTAAAAAAGAACAAAAGATGGCAGAGCTTCTGGTTAGAGTGCATACTATCGATGGTAAAGATAAGGACAACATGGATGATAAGAGAGATACGATGGAAGATGTTGATGCGGCTAAAGGTGTTGTGAAAGGACAATCACTTAAGAAAAAGGATGTTGATGACTCAATACCAAGCTTCATGTTGTTGTCGCAAAGCTCTCAGAGTTCGCCAGATACAGAAATTGAATCAAACGTGTATGAGAGTGTCGAAGGTAAAAAGGGGATTGAAATAAACGAACCATTGAATGATGATGAAAAACTCATATGGCAGTATCTCTTGACGATTATGGATGATAAATGTGTGACAATCGGCAAAATTCCGGTAATTCCGTACAACGTGAACAACTATTTCAACTATTATTTTCGCGTGTTTGACTTGATTTTAATTAATTAAGTCTTAGAAGTCTAGGAACTATAAAAATCATAGTGAATTATGATAACAAATCCGTTGCGATTAGAAACAATATCCTAGACTAACAATAAGAACGCGAATAAACGATACTTGTCCGTACTAGTCGCGATACAGTGTGACACGATAAAAACAAGACATACGGATGTCTACACATATATTCCATAAAAAGCTTTGTCCAAAAATAATATGTGCCTTATTATAAAAGAATAAATCGTTCATATCTTGCGCAAAAGCATCCATACCAAAATCATCAACATAAAAACAAATCCAACAATAATAAATCATAAAAGAAGAGATGCCACATACATATATATAGTTGTCAACTTGTTACAAAATGTTTGTGAAGAAACCTAAAATATAGTTTGGAGTTACGTTACTCCAAAATCCACGTCATAAACAAAATACAACCACAAAATAGATTTCTTCTTCACACAATTTTTTGTCGTCTTCAAGTTGATCTTATATATATCTTTAAAAGTCTCTTCTAATAGTCTTCTAACCTGCTAAGGGTATCTACCTCATGATGCGACCACATACCAAGATTAGAGTGGAGGTGGGGGTGTGGATGCACTAATGACCCCTCAGACATAAGCCATCTCCTCCTCTAAGGCGCTAACGCGCCCCTCAATAGACGGAGGTGGGGCATGGTGTGGGGGAAACGATGGTGCTGGTAGAGATGGTGGTGGAGGTGACATCGGTAACGGTGGTGGTGGAGGAGGGGATGATGTCGGTAATGGTGGCAATGAGGATGACGAAGGCGCAGCACTCGTAGGTGCTCGCGAAGCAGGTGACTGAGCACGAAGCTCATTACGACGACAAAAAAACGATGCCGAGCTGAATCTCGACTGATGTGAGCCTAAACTCAGTAGTGGATGGAGGCAAGTGTCTCGGATGGTATGGATTGAGCGGACCCATACCCGGTGGGGGCTGTGCATGAAGATTTGCAAAGTATGGAGACGGGTATGTGACAGTACTTTGCATGGAAGTTGGGACATGATAAGGATCTCCAAACAAAAGAGGTGAGGTCTACAAAGGATACCTTGCCATAGGGTAAATAGGAGTAGTGTGGGACGGCCCGGCAGCATACGGGTCGAAATGAGAACTGACTGTAGATGTAACAGGGGTAGCAAAAGATCCGGCAAACGTATATGGTGATAGATGCCCATTCGGCATAGATGTACTACCTAATGAGTAGTGAGATGGTCCAGTAACAGGTTGGATGATCGGATGGATATCTAGGAATGTAGTGGACCAAACGGGATCATCATGTACTGGCAACGCCTCCGAAGATGGAGGTAACACTGTATCGGGCGAGTGAAGTGGAGATGGTGTCAAAGGTGATGCAGGGGATAAGGATGAGATCTCAATAGTGGTAGCATCGGGATGTGCAACCTCAAGTATAGCAATGTCAAAATCAATACCAATGCCTAGATCATCATGAAGGTGCTCAACCTGAACAATGGGGATGACAATGTCCTCGTCATCGCCATCTAGCATAGGATCAACAACAGGAGGGACGTCATCGCCGCCCTCTGGGCCTACAACATCGAGTGGAATCGGAATAAATGCAACAACATGCTCACCCTCGGGGTGGCCATATATAATCATGTCATGAAAGTGGGGGATAGCAAGCATGTCATCCACCGGTGGGATGTCGGCTGGATCGGGATCAGGAAGGGCGAATGGTTGGAAATCAATATCCATCCACTTGTCGTCGGAAACCTCGTCATCAGAAACGAGTATAACAGGTGGGGCAGGATCGTCTAATGGTATGTAGTCGGCATCAGTGGCGTGACCTGCTGAATCTGAGTCTGAACTGGATGACATGGTTCTGGCAAAACAATCTATTTTTAGGAACTGGAGACGCATGTGGAGTCTTCTTTGGGTGACAATAAGAGAAAGTATTTGTATTTCGAGAAAGGTTCTATATCGAACAACAAACATAATAACGAGAAACCAAGCCGAAGTCGTATGTTACGACAAGATCATTCGAATCCTCCTTCCTAATAACGAGAAACTTCTTGTTCACGGTGAGACAAACGAAATACCATTACGAATTATTTCCTGTATGAAAACCCGAAAGTGCCTACGAAAAGGATGTATAGCATTCTTAGCGCACATAGTTGACAAAAAGGCCAAGGAGCTAAGACTTGAGGAAATCCCGGTTGTGAATGATTTCCCTGAAGTCTTTCCAGAAGACTTGCCGGGAGTACCTCCACAACGACAAGTCGAATTCCGAATAGACTTAATTACAAGAGCCACACCTGTGGCAAAGTCTCCATACCAATTAGCTCCTTCGGAAATGTAAGAATTGTCCACACAACTTCAAGAGTTGTTGGACAAAGGTTTCATCAGACCAAGCCACTCATCCTGGGGAGCTCCAGTCCTATTCGTGAAGAAGAAGGACGGAAGTTTTAGAATGTGCATAGACTATCGGGAGTTGAATAAACTCACAATCAAGAATCGGTATGCATTACCGAGGATTGACGATCTATTCGATCAACTTCAAGGATCAAGCTATTATTCGAAGATCGATTTGAGATCAGGATACTATCAACTCAGCATGAAGCATTGAAAGAAGAAAACTTCAAAGCAGAAATGCTTAGAGGTATGGAAAAACAATTAGAATCGAAAGAGAACGGAGCCTTATATTTCATGAATAGAATTTGGATTCCTCATTTTGGTGGTCTTCGAGATCTAATACTTGATGAGGGTCATAAATCCAAATATTCGATACATCCTGGAGTGGATAAGATGTATCACGATCTCAAGGAATTTTATTGGTGGCCTAATATCAAATGTGATATTGCAACATATGTTGGAAAATGTCTAACATGTGCTAAAGTTAAGACCGGGTATCAAAAACCTTCTGGGCGAGGTGTGACGAGACCTGGTATCAGAGCATCAATTGTAGTGAACTAAGATTCTTTTTGAGTCTGGTCTACAATTTCAAAACGATATTCTTTACAACAAGCATTCTATATTATATTTTTACAAAGCGTCCAATAATACAAAACGATAAAGCAAGGATACTATGTAATAATATTAAACGATAGTTCGAAACGATAATACCAAAGACTTAGTTTATTTGGTACTAGTTTATGGGGTTTAGACACGATAACAATAAGTCGAACTTGAAACGATACACGATATAAACAACGATGAAAACAAAAGAACAATTGCCCAAAAATCTATTATTTATAAGTTGTTCACATGTGTACGTTGTACGGATTGTTTTGCCAGGGCCATGTCATCCAGTTCAGACTCAGATTCAGCAGGTCACGCCTCTGATGCGACTACATACCATTAGACGATCCTGCCCCACCTGTTATACTCGTTTCTGATGACGAGGTTTCCGACGACGAGTGGATGGATATTGATTTCCAACCATTCGCCCTTCCTGATCCCGATCCAGCCGACATCCCACCGGTGGATGACGTGTTTGCTATACCCCACTTTCATGACATGATTATATATGGCCACTCCGAGGGTGAGCATGTTGTTGCGTTTATTCCGATTCCACTCGATGTTGTAGGTCCAGAGGGCGGCGATGACGTCTCTCCTGTTGTTGATCCTATGCTAGATGGCGATGACGAGGACATTGTCATCCCCATTGTTCAGGTCGAGCACTTTCATGATGATCTAGGCATTGGTATTAATTTTGACATTGCTATACTTGAGGTTGCACATCCTGATGCTACCACTATTGAGATCTCATCCTCATACCCTGCATCACCTTTGACACTATCTCCACTTCACTCGCCTGATACAGTGTGACCTCCAACTTCGGAGGCGTTGCCAGTCCATGATGATCCCTTTTTGCCCACTACATTCCTAGATATCCATCCGATCATCCCTCCTGTTACTGGACCATCTCACTACTCATTAGGTGGTACATCTGTGCCGAATGGGCATCTATCACCATATCTGTTTGCCTGATCTTTTGCTACCCCTGTTACATCTACAGTCAGTTCTTCTTTCGACCCGTATGCTTCCGGGCCGTCCCACACTACTACTAGTTACCCTATGGCAGGGTATCCTTTGCAGACCTCACCTCCTTTGTTTGGAGATCCTTATCATGTCCCTACTTCCATGCACAGTACTGTCACATACCCGTCTCCATACTTTGCAGATCTTCATGCACAGCCCCCACCGGGTATGGATCCGCTCGATCCATACCATCCGAGACACTTGCCTCCATCCACTACTGAGTTTAGGCTCACATCAGTCGAGATATGTTAGTAATATGCTAGTAGTAAACATTTGAACACATATTGATGCTTCAAATGACCTTGTGAGTCATCTAAAACAAGGATTTCCAATAAAATCTTGTTCTACAGTTTTTTGGCAAAAATAAGGAATAAAGTTTCCTTTTTGGGAAAGTTAAGAACAATATCATGTTCATGCTACTTTTGTTGACAAATTTTGATGGATATTGATACTTGATGATGTTTTGTATTGAAATAAACTGAAAACAAGTTTTGTATAAACTTGGGGAAAAATCCATATTTCAAACAAAACTATGGCAAAATTTTTATAAATTTTGTTATGTTTTAAAAGTTGTTAAACAAAGAAGTATATAACTAAAACAACTATTTGAGGTCTTTGAACATGGTTAAACAAATTTTGGACAAAGTCATAAATCCTTGTTTTATAAAAAGATTTCTAAATAAAAATGACAAGTATATATTTTTGGATAAAATGTGTACTTACAAAAATAATCATCAAGTATCATAAGTATATATATTTTTTATGTATACATCATATGTTAGTTCAAGTAGGAAAAAATGCAAAATTGATACACATCCATAAAAATTACAAAAATACATATATGAACTTGAAAAACGAACTAAAATGTCCATCCTTGGACATGAAAACACAAATGGACAAATTCGGATATTATTGGACAATATGGACTTTTGGACAAACTAAAATGGCACAAACGAAACAAAAACGAGACGGACGACACAAACGGGACAAACAATATGAATAAGTCAAACCTACTAGTAGTAAACGACTATAACAAAATAAAAGCCGTCACACAAGTTTATGCACTAAAAAAATTCAACTATGGCATAAGTAATGATTTTTATAAAAAATAGATTTTTATAAAAATACAAGTATTGCTATTATTATTTTTGACTAGCCCAAAATTTTGTATTTTAAAAGTAGTCCATAAATTAAAATTAGACTAATGCCCATTTCTTATAAATAAATATTTGGGCTAAGCCCACTTTTACAAAACAATAGACTAAAAATATATTTTTAGTCAAATTTGGGCTAAAACCCAAACTTTACAAACTATTATGGACTAGATATATTTTTAGAAAACAATTTAGGCTAGGCCCATTCTTACACAAATTATTTGGGCTAAGTCTACAATTATAAACTAAATTGAGCTAGGCCCACTTTTATAAAATGTTTTGGGCTAAGGCCCACTCTTACAAATCAATTTGGGCTTGACCCTTTCTAAACAAAGTTATTTGGGCTAGGCCCATATACACAAAATACCCAAAATGGACTTAAGATCTAATGCATACATTAAGCCCATACAAAAACAAATCAAATAGAATAAATATATATACAAGGAAGTTATATATATACGAAAACACCACAAAGGAAGCAAACGATATCGAAAAACTAAAAACGAAATACAAGATGAAATACTTGTACAATAAACAAACATAAACCTAAGTGTCTAACTAGACTAGAACACTTGTAGGTCGAGAAATAAACAACGAACAAGGGATCGAATAGAGATTTGCAAGGAACACAAATCTGTGAGTTCATGCTTTCCCCTTTTACTTTGAATGTTTATAGTTTTTTAAACTTCCGGGGATGTATACATGTTACGAATAGTATGATGATACGATGAAACTATTTTGATCACATGCAGATAGGTGTTTAAAATAAAGGGACCATTAATGAATAAACAAGTACCGAGGAACAAACGGATAGATCTATTTGTGTTTTGGCAAGCCCCACTCTTATCGGCAACGATAACCACGATCGTTAAGAGTGCCTTTATGTCCAAACTAGTGTCTTTGACACACACGATAAATTGTCAAGGTTTGGTTGCCTCCTATTCTGGCATACATATTAGTGTCCTTGCAAAACACTAATGATCATACGATTTTTCATCATACTATACAAAACGAATTTTACTACTTCAAATGTTTTGGAGATTCATTTGATGCGAAACAAAACGATTTTACTACTTCAAATGTTTGGAGATTCATTTGATGCGAAACAAAACGAATTTAGTATTTCAAATGTTTTGGAGATTCATTTTATGCGAAACGAAACGATCTTACTACTTCAAATGTTTTGGAGACTCATTTGATGCAAAAAACGAAATAACATGAATTCACTCAACTTTTGTTGAGTTTTTCAAAATTAACATATATTACAGGAGATTAGCGGACGACTTTGGGAAAAATATGTTCGTGTTGTTATCAAGAACGCAAGCTTTTGAGATGTCATCCGTTTTCAGTTGTTATGTTGTCTGAAACTATTTTAAACTTTGAACAATGTGGATGATGTTGTAGTTGTTTTAATTCCGAACAAGATGTTTGTATTGTAAATTATGATTTCAAAACGAATGTATGGATGAACATCTTTTTATGGTTCTAATATGTTGTTTACTCGATTGATAGTAACGATTGCCGCTCTGGCCACACCTCGCAATACGCTTCCGCATAAACCGAAAATTGGGGTGTGACAGACCTGTCACACCCTGATTTTCGGTTTATGCGGAAGCGTATGGCGAGGTGTGACGAGAGCGGCAATCGTTACAATCAATCGAGTAAACAACATATTTGAAACATAAAAGATGTTCATCCATACATTTGATTCGAACCCATAATTTACATTACATATGTCTTGTTTGAAATTTAAAACAACAACTTTAACTACATTATTCAAAGTTCAAAATAGTTTCACATAACATAACAACTGAAAACGGATGACATCTCAAAAGCTTGCGTTCTTGATAACCACTCGAACATATTTTTCCCAAAGCCGTCCACTAATCTCCTGTAATACATGTTAATTTTGAAAACGTCAACAAAAGTTGAGTGAATTCATGTGATTTTGTTTTCGCATCAAATGAGTCTCCAAAACATTTGAAGTAGTAAAATTCGTTTTTTGTATAGTATGATAAAAGAAATCATTAGTGTGTTGCAAGGACACTAATATGTATGCCGAATAGGAGGCAACCAAACCTTGACAATTTGTCGTGTGTGTCAACGACACTAGTTTGGACACAAAGGCACTCTTAACGATCGTTTGTTCCTAAGTACTTGTTTATTCGTTTGTTCCTAAGTACTTGCCAAAACCCAAATAGATATATTTGTTTGTTCCTAAGTACTTGTTTATTCATTAATGGTCCCTTTTATTTTAAACACCTATCCGCATGCGATCAAAATAGTTTCATGGTAAGCATCATACTATTTGTAACATGTATACATTCCCGAAAGTTTAAAACTATAAACATTCAAAATAAAAGGGGAAACATGAACTAACATATTTGCAACGCAAATCTCTATTCGATCCTTTGTTCGTTGTTTGTTTCTCGACCTATAAGTGTTCTAGTCTAGTTAGACACTTAGGTTTATGTTTGTTTATTGTACAAGTATTTCATCTTGTATTTCGTTTTTAGGTTTTCGTAGTCGTTTGCTTTCTTTGTTGTGTTTTCGTATATATATATATATATATATATATATAGGGGACCGCTAAAATGAGAACCACCTCCAGTTGTAAGAACCGTGAGAACTTTTTGATCCGGGGCGAGTTGGACCAAATTTTTTTTTCATAAACGTAGATGCTTGTATTATAAACACATTTGTAAAAAAAATACAAAAAAATGTCGTGTGTGTAGTTTTGAACACCACAAGTTTGTGTTTACGGGTACCGTAAATTTTAAATAAAATTTACGGGTCCCGTAAACGCAAACTTTGGGTGCTCAAAACTACACACCCGACATTTTTTTTTTACAAATGTGTTTATAATACATGCATCTACGTTTATGAAAAAAAATTTGGTCCACCTCGCCCCGTACGGTGTAGTTCTCACGGTTCTTACAACTGGAGGTGGTTCTCATTTTAGCGGTCCCCTATATATATAGGGGACCGCTAAAATGAGAACCACCTCCAGTTGTAAGAACCGTGAGGACTTTTTGATCCGGGGCGAGTTGGACCAAATTTTTTTTTTATAAACGTAGATGCTTGTATTATAAACACATTTGTAAAAAAAAATTCAAAAAAAAAAATGTCGTGTGTGTAGTTTTGAACACCACAAGTTTGTGTTTACGGGTACCGTAAAATTTAAATAAAATTTACGGGTCCCGTAAACGCAAACTTTGGGTGCTCAAAACTACACACCCGACATTTTTTTTTTGAATTTTTTTTTACAAATATGTTTATAATACATGGATCTACGTTTATGAAAAAAAAATTGATCCACCTCGCCCCGTACGGTGTAGTTCTCACGGTTCTTACAACTGG
Organism: Helianthus tuberosus; assembly: GCA_030545235.1. Lineage (NCBI taxonomy): Eukaryota > Viridiplantae > Streptophyta > Magnoliopsida > Asterales > Asteraceae > Helianthus > Helianthus tuberosus. Next base: position 81,009,678 of record CM060363.1, read on the forward strand.
AGGTGGTTCTCATTTTAGCGGTCCCCTATATATATATATATATATATATATGTATATGGTAAAGTGTGAGAAATATTGTTGAGATGACATGTGTCCTAAATCTAAATTAATTCAAAAGGGTAAACAAGTAATTTTATCATTAATTAAAAACTTCTCATAACCGCCACCTTAATTATAGGAACTGGATTTTTTTAAAAGATCTCTATAAACACTATTCAGAAAGTATATAACACCATTCATGGACTAAACATCTGATCGAAACATATTTTTTTCTCTATATAAGTATAGGAATATGGTACTCATATTAAAGATAAAAAAACGCTCGTTATTATGGTGTAATTTTGTTTTAAAAAAAGTTACGTATAAAAAATTATTGACGTTTAAAAAAGACGGGGGGAAGTTACATGTGCATTAATGTTAGTTTCTTAATTTAAAAATGTTAAATTTACCTATATACCCTTAATCTAGAAAATTAATATGTTTAATAGTAAACATTATTTACAATGTTGTCATTATAATCTCAACCATTAGATCAAAGATTTAATAGCGTAGATTTTTTCTTACCTTTCTCACAAAAAACCTTTTTTTACAGGAACCTCTACATATATATATATATGTATATATATATATATATATATATATATATATATATATATATATATATATATATAGGGGAAAGTTCATTTGAGAAGAAAATTTAATTGAGAAGAAAACGAACAAAGGGTAATTTTGTAAAACATTAAATAGTTTTTTCACTTATCTCATTTATTATCATTTTTGACTAATTAATTAGTCATAAATACTATTATCCTCCACACTAACTTTTTTTGCCTACACACATCAAAAGTTATCCTACATATTTCGAAATTCATCCTACATGTTGAAATTTATTCTACACAACTCGTAATTTATCCTACACAGCTCTCGTAATTTATCCTACACAACTCGTAATTTATCCTACACTTTCAATTATTTTATTTTATTGAAATAAATATATATTTTGAAGATAAGTTACAAAAAATTTAATGTATTAGCTATTAAAGAGGAAGACTACAAATTAATGACCTATGTAGATTTACCAATGTACCCTTATAGTAACATTAAATACTTATATTAAATGAAGTAAAATAAATCATTCTTATTGGTTGAAAATTGTTCTTTTTTCTTCTTACAAAATTTTTTTTCTCATTTGAACTCTCCACTATATATATATAACTTCCATATATATATTCTATTTGATTTGTTTTTGAATGAGCTTAATTTATTTATTAGATTTTGGGTATTTGGTGCATATGGGCCTAGCCCAAATAACTTTGTTTAGGGTGGGTCAAGCCCAAATTGATTTGTAGGAGTGGGCCTTAGCCCAAAACATTTTATAAAAGTGGGCCTAGCCTACTTTAGTTTACAGTTGTGGACTTAGCTCAAATAATTTGTGTAAGAATGGGCCTAGCCAAATTGTTTTCTGATTGATTTGTAGGAGTGGGCCTTAGCCCAAAACATTTTATAAAAGTGGGCCTAGCCTACTTTAGTTTACAGTTGTGGACTTAGCCCAAATAATTTGTGTAAGAATGGGCCTAGCCAAATTGTTTTCTAGAAATATATCTAGTCCATAATAGTTTGTAAAGTTTGGGCTTTTAGCCCGTGTAGTTTGTAAAGTGGGTTTTAGCCCAAATTTGACTAAAAATATATTTTTAGTCCATTGTTTTGTAAAAGTGGGTCTAGCCCAAATTTTTATTTATGAGAAATGGGCGTTAGCCCAATTTTAATTTATGGACTACTTTTAAAATACAAAATTTTGGGCTAGTAAAAAATAATAATAGCAATACTTGTATTTTTATAAAAATCTAATTTTTATAAAAATCATTACTTATGTCATAGTTGAATCTTTTTAGTGCATAAACTTGTGTGACGGCTCGTATTTTGTTATAGTCGTTTACTACTTGTTGGTTTGATTTATTCATATAGTTTGTCCCGTTTGTGTCGTCCGTCTCGTTTTTACCATTTGTTTCGTTTGTGCCATTTTAGTTTGTCCAAAAGTCCATATTGTCCAATAATGTCCGAATTTGTCCATTTATGTTTTCGTGTCCAATGATGGACATTTTAGTTCGTTTTTCAAGCTCATATATATATTTTTGTAATTTTTATGGATGTGTATCAATTTTGCATTTGTTCCTACTTGAACTAACATATGATGTACACATCAAAAATATATAAACTTATGATACCTGATGAATATTTTTGTAAGCACACATTTTATCCAAAAATATATACTTGTCATTTTTATTTAGAAATATTTTTATAAAACATGGATTTATGACTTTGTCCAAAATTTGTTTGACCATGTTTAAAGACCTCATATAGTTTTTTTAGTCACATAATTCTTTGTTTAACAACTTTTAATACATAAAAAAAATTTATAAAAATTTTGCCACGGTTTTGTTTGAAAAATGGATTTTTCCCCAAGTTTATACAAAACTTGTTTTCAATTTATTTCAATACAAAACATCATCAAGTATCAATATCCATCAAAACTTGTCAACAAAAGTAATATGAACATGATATTGTTCTTAACTTTCCCAAAAAGGAAACTTTATTCCTTATTTTTGCCAAAAATTTGTAGAACAAAGTTTTATTGAAAATTCTTGTTTTAGATGACTCACAAGGTCATTTGAAGCATAAATATGTGTTCGAAATGTTTACTACAACATATTTCTTGTTTTCTATTCTTTCCAGAAATGAAAACTTTATTCAAGAAATTTTTTAAAATTTTATTTTCTTGGTTTTAAATGGTTTCTCACATTTTACTAGCATGCATGTTCATCAAAAATTCATGTTCATCACTTTGTTGATGAATCTTGATTGATCTTACATGCATGTATGTAGATCATATTTTTGAGTAAAAATAACCAAGATTCAAGTTTATAAGACTAAATTTCTCCAAGTTCATCTCATAATCATAGAAAAATCATAGTTAAAAATAATGATTTTTAGTTGTTTCTTGTTGTTTTTCATGTGCATTTATGATGAACTTGTAAAAGAAATCAAAAATAAAAGTGAAGCTAGTATGATGTTCTTACAATTTTGCAAGGAAATAAAGATGAAGATAAGAAATCTTGTTGATCTAAAGCTTCAAGTTCCACCAAAAAGGCTCCAAATAGCTTTTCTAAACACTCTAGTAGTTTCATTCATCCATGGACCTCCATAAGTGCATGAATTCTTTAGTTTGAAGATTGAAATGAAAGTGGTGTAGGGGGTGTTTGGCTTGAACGATTTTAGAGAAAGAGAGGTAAGAAGTTGGATGGGTTTGATGGTTTTTGGAAAATGGTAAAAGGATGGAGTGTAAAAGAAAGATTACTTGGATTTTGCATTAACACTAATCATGAACTCCTTGTTCCAACACACCATTTGAGATGAATGGGCTTAGAGGGGGGTCCCACATGACCGAAATTCAGCTATGGGGGAAGGGTTTTTGCTTTATTTTTTTCATAAAAACTTGTTTAAACTATAATCTTTAAGCATTTTTAGAACTTTGACATTTTATATAAAAATATGTACAAGGTTTTAAGCTCTAATATTTTAAAGTAGTGTGACACTAGGTAAAACTTGTTCACCAAAATTTTTAGTTTGTAATTCGGGTGAAAAAGTCGGTTCGGGTCTTGTACCGGGTTAAATACTGACACTGTGTTTCGTTTGGATAAATACATAACAAAAATTATTTTTGCACTTGTTTTATTATCCAAATAATTAATCCAACTTTTTGGACTGAAAATTTTATTATTTTTGACACGGTTCCGGTACCGGCTTTGCTGACTGGAAGTTTACTGAACTAGCCGTACAGCTTAACGAAATAAGATTCGATTGCGGATTTTGTGTCGTTTTTAATACCCATTATATTATTTATGTCAAATAATATTTATTTTTGAGTTTTTGGACTGTTACTGTTTCGTTCTGCGAAATGCTGTACATTTCCGTAGGATTGCTGTATTTTTCTGCGGACTTGGACATTTTGGTTTTTAATTGGGATTTTCTAAATAATAAGGCACATATTATTTTTGGACAAAGCTTTTTTATGGAATATTTGTGTAGACATATCCGTATGTCTTGTTTTTATCGTGTCATACTGTACCGCGACTAGTACTAACAAGTATCGTTTATTCGCGTTCTTATTGTTAGTCTAGGATATTGTTTCTAATCGCAACGGATTTGTTATCATAATTCACTATGATTTTTATAGTTCCTAGACTTCGAAGACTTAGTTAATTAAAATCAAGTCAAACACGCGAAAATAATAGTTGTTCAGGTTGTACGGAATTACCGGAATTTTGCCGATTGTCACGAAACGGGGGTAATTACGAATGTTACAATTTTATTATATGATTTGTATTGACATTATAACAAACTGAACTACAAACTGATGTTATAGGGCGGAACGCAATAACAAGAATGATAACGATGAGATAGACATCGAACAGGAGATGAAAGAGATAAAGTTGACTTTCTAGTAAGTTTACATATGCATTATAATTACTATTACTATTGTTATTATTATGATTTATATTATTATTTTTGTTTGATGCACATGTGCATATACGGTTATGTATTACGACATACGGACACAATATGTCACGTGAATTATACTTATAAATATTGTTTATAATGTATGTAATGTGTTTGAGGCACATGTGTATAAAAAAATTGATGAAATGTATGTGATGTATGTAGCAACCATATATTTGAAACTCAGCATGGATTGTCAACCAGAGCATTCTTGATAAACACATTGGAAGAAGGAAAGTGGATTTCGCAGAATGTAATAGACTGTTGGGCGGCACTGTTGAACTACACGGAGAAGAAGGAAAATCCAGTAGGGAAAATGAGGTTTTGGTGTTATACAACCACAATCGTAAGTGTATCATAATTTATGATTAACAAAACAAATGTAATTAAATTAAGTATTATTTGTGCATGATATGTATTAATGTATTTTGTGCAGCCGGAGTTTATGCTAAAAACAAAACAAACACAAAAAAAGGCATTTGCAACAATAACATAACACTTGAAAGAGGTGGTGGAGCGTGATAACGAACTGTTGAAGTTGAGGGATTTCAACATTATAATCATACCCATGATTGAAAAAAAGCATATTTACCTGACTTGTTTTGATTTGGATAATGCAACGGTTGAAGTGGTCGATAATATGCATGATATTTAGGGTCGTCGTGTAAAGTGGTATGTATATATTTTATATGTTATATTTGTGAATAAGGATATGTAAGTTTATGACAATGTATATATGTATTGCAGAAACATTATATTGATGGGTATTTGAAAGATGTCGGACATCCAATGGCATCACCAATGGTGAACGCAATGGTGACGAGAAAGAGGTTGGAATGGGCAACGACTGATAATTTCAACGATTGCGGTGTATAACATTTGCGATGCGACACATGGATATGTATAAAGGGAGTGCTGTTAGTTTTGATTGCGGTTTTAGTACCAATAAAGATACTCAAAAAATGCAATTAAAAAACTTGCGGATGATGATAGCGACAAAGTTGTTGTCAGATGCGAACGTATATAAAGGAACTGTCATGGAGCTCGCAAAGGAGACGGTACATGGACTGAAAGATGAAAGGGTGCAGAATATGTTAAAGAAAGAGGCGTTGGATCAAGATAAATGTTGGAACGTGTTGCGCAAGTGGAAAATGGATAAAAAAGTATGAGGTTTTGGGTTTCAAGTTAGTAATAATACTTATAATGGTTAACGTTACTGGTTCAAGTTGCATGTCACGGTTTATGCTTGGGTTACAATTTTATTTTACAGTTTATGTTTTTGTTTGGTTAGATGGGTTGACACATGAATAGTTGATTTGATGCGGGTACTTGTGGTTGATATTTGGAGTTTATATTGTTGCTTTGTTATGCACATGTGTATGGTAATGGTGAATATGGTTACTGTTGCACAACAACATTGAGTGTTAAAATGTACAGTTTTTTTGTGGTGTGTAATGTGTTTCTCGGATATGTACATGTGCATAAAGTGATGACATGTACATTTGTTGTTTAAAGTGATGAAACGTACATTTGTATTAGTAATTCGTTGTGTTTTGTAATAAATGTATTACACCGGATATGTTCATATGTAAAACATAACAAATTATGACAACTGGATATGTTAATACTAGTAATCATGTGGGGTCAATACAGTAAACATGTATGCACATTATACATGTGCTCTTTTTTTTGGTTATATATTTATTAGGCATATATGCACATGTGCATTTTTTTATTGTTTTGTTTCATTTAATATTAAACACACTAGGAGCCTGCTAATTAATATATGAAAGACGCATAAATAGTCAATTTTAAAAAACATGGTAAACAACTTTTTACGAATAAACAGTCAAATAAAAATCTATATATAATCTAAAATTTAGCTGCATGTTCTATTTTAAAACCAACATTTATGAAGTTTTAAATGCAAGGTACAAGTATACTTACTTTTCATACAACACACAATGCATATGTTAACTACTTTTTTAGGGCAAATTTGTCTTTAAACAACCTATTTAATCCAAAGAAAGTTAAGAGTTAAATCTTTAAACACCCTATTTAATCCAAAGCCCTTCCCCTTCAATGCCATTATCAGTTTCTTAAACTCAACAGTTCATCCTTCAATGCAATCAATAGATTCTTTAATTCAGTTGTTCATCTTCAATAGCCCTGTCCGTTTCCAGCCACCCCCACATATGGTACCTGCAACTTCGTTCCCTTCTTATCATCACCCTCTTCCTGGGAATCCTTCATGAGGACCGACGAGACCAGGTCTAGGGCTCAAATTCTCTAGCAACTGAATTCTGATTTTAATTTTTCTTTCAGATTTGCAGTTGCACGGGGATGATGTTTATTACACTCTGGAGAATCCTACACAAAATGTGGCACAGCCATCTAAGGTGTGTTGATTCATTTTTTTTTTTTTTTGTATGCATAAGTTTTTCTGGCAATTTTTTTTTCTGTATAAAGTAACATATAGTTTTGGCTTGCGAGTTACGGTGGGTTTAAAAAGCACAAATTTTTGGATTAATAAACCGGTAAGCACAAATCTTTGAGCCGTGGGCTAATTGATCTTAATATATCTGGACGTAAGGGCGCCACTACTACCAAAATTTGAATTACTTTTGTTATTTGGCCCATACATAATCGACCCGTTTTATGATATTCGTGCAGCCAAGAAGGTAGACCTGACTGATGTGGGCATTGTCGGCGGTTTGTCTATTGGGGTCGAAGAGAAGGATAAGGGACTTCCAAATTCTTTGTACATGGGTCGAGCTATGGCGCTCGGTAAATCCACTGGTTTCACTACTTCGGCAACAACAGATGCCACATATGCAAATATACGAATTGTGAATTTCTTTAGCATACTGAATTCATTAACTGTAGGTGGTTACGTTTTGGGAGGGAGAAGTTGTTGATACAAAGAATTATGCATTCTTCACCAACAAATGGAAAGCAACGTATGTATCTTCTCTGCTCCGAACATTTTAGCTATAAATTTCTTTGTTTCCGGTTCCATTTTTTTTTTTTTTTTTTTTTTGCCAACAAAAAACATGTTACTTTGGATTTTGATGTCAAATGGATCACTTCTGAAATAAAACAATAAAAAATGATCGAACTTTGACAGCTCAGAAGTTGACATAGATCACTGGACAAAATTTCCATCTTTTTCACCTCTTTTAGTAAGTCCACTAAATACATCACTAATAATGAGTTTTTTAGATATTTAGTTTTATGCTTATAATCTCTTCTTATCAGAGTCAAGTTGAAGTTGATGGTGGGAAGTCATTGGACCTCAGCAACTATCAATACATATTTATGCTAAATTTTGCGTATTCAGTGGCGAAGCTTGAAGTTTTCGCCTGGGGGGTCGAAAACGTATATACCCAAAAATTTCTCTAGAACCGGGGGGTCGAAAACGTATATACCCAAAAATTTCTATACGAAAACTACATGTACGACACTACTGAGCGAAAAGTTCAGGGGGTCGGGCGCCCCTCCCGGCCCCTTAAATGCTACGCCTCTGTGCGTATTCGTTGTTTGCCTATTTGTTGTCTGTTCAGTGTATTTCCAGCTAACCAAATTTGCCAAAATAAATTTGTGAGTAAAATGGCATTTTCGTCCCTAAGGTTTGGCTACTTTTGCGACTTTTGTCCAAAGGTTTGTTTTTCCAAAACGTTTGAAATCACGCGTTTTCTACATGAAAGTTGATAAATGCATACACTTGTAATATATTCCATGGGTAAAACTAAAAGCATTGATGTTAATTACTTACAAATCCCGTTTTAAAATTTGAATTTGCGATACGATAAGTTTGATCATAAAAGTTGAACTTTCACAAACCTGTGCAGGCCACCATGTTCCCATAATAATCAACATTTAATTTTGTGTTAATTAATGTTGTCCATTCCAAAAGACCATCTAAATGCCTTTATAAATCTTTGTCCATATTGCAGCCCATACCCGCCTTCTCTCCAACAACCTATAAGCGCTCTGTCTACACGTGTGGCCATGGCAAGGAACGATTCTGTTGCGGGGTATTCAGAAAAATGGACCACACCAGAAGCCATCTTGACCCACGGTAGAAGAAACAAGCATCACATGGTATGCCCCCTACAAACTACATTGTATATATAGAATATTCATTTCAGATTATGTATCTTTATCGAAATCGAAGAGTAAAGGACAATATATCTCTATCTCTACACATAATATTATGGAGGACGCATGACACAATTCCACCCTCCGTAATTTGTTATCTCGACCGTCTCTTTTATAAAATTATAATGTTAAAGAAATATATACTTTTAAATTTAATATTAACTTAACTATATATGCTAAATATTTAATTACGGATAATTATAATATGATTACACAAATGAGTTTATATATTTTTTATTTTGATCTTAAGTTAATCAATTTAATTGTGTTAAAAGGATACTTGAAGGATTATTTACAAAGGTAACCCAATAACAAAAAACGCATTTAGTGGGATCTTGGTGCTAGATTTTCTATCATACATTTTGGGTTAGACAGCAAGATTGCCACTAAATAAATATGGATGTTTTTTATTAGTTAAGACTCAAAAAGAACCATATGTTCAATATATATATACATTCATCCTTTTATGGTATTATTATAAATCAAGAAATGACTTCGTGACAGGTTGATTGTTATTACATATGATCATACAATTTTCATATGCATGTATGAGTTGATTGTTATATGAAGGCACAAGCTTATTTTTTAATACATTAAATCAGACATCTATTTGGACTTACATACGTATGTTAAAACCTAACAGTACCAAATCCAAATTCGTATAGTTTGTGACGACCAAGCTGACCCCACACGATTGTTGGTTGTATCCACATCACATAGGAGGACTATATTGCGGTTGAAAAAAATTATTTTTTTTTAATACCGAAATCTATTTTTTAATACCGAATTCACATTTTTAATACAGAAAAAAAAAAGTAATTTTTTAATACCGAATTCACGTTTATAAATATTTATTGAAAACATAAAATGTAATTTAAATATTGGGTAGATAAAGAGTGTACGTAGTTCGTGGCGAACCAAGCATATGTAAACGTTGGTCATTTTGGTTAAGGTCAAATCAGGTTTGCATTAGAATGTAATATACACTTAGGATATGTCATTTTGGATAAGCACAATATTGGTTATCATTTTTGAATCAAATGGTTAAAGTTTATAGTTATGCTGGTAATATATGCAGAGTACTGAATTCACCTGTCGTGTTGAAGTCAAACGCATACGCAATAGCCAAGAGTGGTTCAGGCTGACATGTGGCGGTGGGAATTGCATGAAAGGTGTGGGGCGTGAAGACAACGATATGTGGTGTGATGGGTGCGAAAACCCCGTTGTCTTCCAGAGAGCAATGTTTGTTTTAGTATACCATTTTTAATAGTTTTCTTTTTGTTATTTCACTGCAGCAAGTTGGCTGGTGATGGGATTGGGGATGACTGTTGCATGCGTTAGCTAAAGTTTGGTCTATGTGTTATCCAATAAGATAGGAAGGCGTGCGAGAGTTTATGCGTTTTTCCTTTTTCTGTTTCATGTTTTTTTTTCTTGGAAGACATCTTTTTTCACTTCTTTTTGACCGGCAAGTTTTGCCAAGTAAACAACTTATGGTCCATGGTTTAATAAAGTTTAAGCACGCCCCTTTGTAGGCGTATTGTCTTACATGTTATGCACCGGCCGTGTCAGACGTCTTACCACGAACAAACAATAGCTATTATGCATGCCGTGCATCGCACGGGCTTTTTCCCTAGTAACATAATAAAAACATACTGAAAGTCACAAGTAGTTAATGTCAATAATAACAAGTCGAATAAAATCAAAAATCACAAGTTGGGTTGGATGGTTTGCGACGTCTTGTTAAACGCCTAAGAGTTTGATCAGGTTCACGAGCTTGCTCAGATTCACGCCTAACAGTTGTTTGTTCAGGTCCAAGCGGTTCTTGCATGGAGACGGGGTATTCAGATGCACCATAATCAGAAGAATTTTACTCATCGATGTCATCATCGGTGTCATCATTATCGGTGTCATCAGAACATGAATCAGGCGGGGCGGGGAGTCCAGCGGCGATAGCAGCAACACGTTTATCTGCTCGTGCACCAAGTTTGGCAGCCTTGATTTTCTCGCAGTTGCGTGAATCATGGTCAAATACATATTTGTTGCATTTATTGCATAAACGGGCGGATTTTTGTCGTTTACCAGCTTTCTTTCGTTTATCTTTAATTTTTTGACCACCGGGGCCAATCCGTTGTTTTTTTGGTCCCACGCCCTTTGTTTCTTCCTTAGATTTGCAGGTATGTTTAATATGTCACTGATGTTTGCAGTTTTTTGGATGGAACGAGGCTGAGGATCACACGGGAATGTTTCGAATATGCGGTTCCTAACGCGTTTGATTTCAGCAGATAACGAACGTAGATGGTCAAGATTGCGTCTGTGTCGGTTTGTGCATTGGGTGACTAAATTCATTATTTCATTGTTGATGATCGCAAACTCGGTGTTGTCCGATGAGTACATGTTAGATATGCTATGCACAACTGGTGGGAGCGCATCTCGTTTCCAACGTGGAATGATGTAGTGTGACGGGATTCGTTCAATCTGGTTGTAACGGAATATACAGAATACATGTCGGCATATGTATCCAGTACGAGTGAACCTAAGACATGTACACCTTACTGTTTGTTCAGGTACATTGAGTGACACCTTCACATATGCACAACAAATATTGTAAATAGAATGTATACATGGAGGGTAATATGCACATGTGAATAGGTTATTTTACATAATAAAATAATTGATTCAAATGCATTGGTTGATACATGTACATGTGCATAACAAAATAACAAGACAAACAATTATATTGAGTGTAATATGCACTAATGATAATATTTAAAAATAGTAACTTATAAATGTTATGTTGTATATATTGAATATTAAAACATATTGGATAGTAAGGAGATACCTCAAATTCATTAACATAAGACATGTTTTGTTTGCAGTGACGAACAGTGTAATTTTTTATATCAGTCGATCCCGGACATTCAAGTGGCATGCAATGGAACATGCCTATGTATATTTCTTTTCGAACTTCAAGAAACATGGACCATGTGTATGTTTCAGATGTATGTGCTTCTATACGAAGACCGGTAGATAAGAGGGGGTTCGAATGTCGCTTTTAAATTCAAGATCTCGTTGTGTGTGCCGCTGAGCATCAAGACTGGTGTCAAAACACATCAAAAATTGAACTAATGTGTTAGTTTCTGATGAGTTAACTTTAAAACGCGCATTTGAGCTCTCGCATCTTGATGTAGTCTTCATCAAACAACACATATGTATCTCTCTGAAATAACACGGGACCCATTCATGTCGTATAGCAAACATCTCACACAGCCAAGGATGATTGTTTAAATGGTATTCATCCATTAATATATGCCATCTTTCTTCGAATGTTTGTGGTGTAATGAATAGATTCCACACCAATTTATGTATTGATGAACGAAGGATGGTATTGTCAAGGATGTCATTTGATATCTGTAAATAAAGATATGTGAAACATAATAATTGGAATTAGTTAATCATATTATATGGTTTAATTGGAATTGTTTTAATATTAAAATACGGTGTTTACCTTGGACGGAAGTTTTCTCATTATGTGTCACATACATAAATGATGAATAGAGTTTGTGAACACGGTTGATACAACTTGTTTCATTGATGCATCTTGGACAGTGAGTATAAATATTGGTTGTTTCTTGTGGGCAGCCAGGAAGGTGTTCAGTAACCATGTATATGACTCTATAGTTTCATCATATAACATGCCAACGCCAAAGATAACACATTTCTTGTGATGATCAACTCCGGTGAATAGCACGAAAATCATTTTGTACCTGTAAATAAAACATATGATGTTAAAAAATAATAATAATTGCACATGTTGGGAAGTATAATATCTTACTTGTTAGTGTCATACGTAGCGTCAAATGCGCATACATCACCAAAAGCCTCATAATTGTGTAATGATACAAAATCAACCCAAAAGAACGACCGTAACTCGTTATCAACTATGACGCAATCAAAATAAAAGTCTTTAAGATTGGTAACTCGGGATTTCATGGTGTGTAAGATAATGTCTGCATCGTGTTCACCAATGAATAAACGTATATCTCTAGAGCAATTTTTGAAATCTTCTATCATGCCACGCACATTGTGAGGCCCGCCTTTAAGTGATAATTGGATGTTATGTGCAACATTTGGGCCGATTTTGTTAAGGCTAACTTTGTGGATGAACTGTTGTTCTTCAAATCCGAGTTTCCTATTTTGTTTCAACATGTTGGCGTTATCGCTACCAATCATGCAATGGTTTTGGCGCGGCAATGAAATCGTATATCTTGTATTGTTCGGTGGCACGATCATAACTCACTTTGATACGCGCACGGCACCCGGGAACTGTGTATCGGCTTCGTCGGTGTTGTTTCTTGGATGTATCATACATGGTTGGAGCATTCTTGGATGGAGCATTGGGGTTAGATTCTGTGATCTTTGGTTGTCCTTCTCTTGAACATAATATATATCTATGAGTGCGTATGTTAACATGGAATCAAGAGTCTGGATTTCAAAGCAATGAAGGGTATGTCGACTTTCAACTGTTGTAGACACAAGTTTGCGACTTTCAATTGGATTGACGGCAGAAATGGGATTGGCATCAGATGGACCACCAAAATCAGCATCAGATGTATGTGGATGATATGCAGAAATTGTTGGATGAGGATCATCAGATGCGCTAGGTTCAACACAGGATGAATCAGAAGACGCCATATGTCTCCGTAATCAGTATTGTTAGTGCATATGTCTGTTGACTTCGTCTTTTGTCTTGTATCGAGTCATGTAACTAGAATAGATAGACCAGGACACGTTGAACGAGAGAAACGGGAAACAGACCTGAACCAGCCACCTCACACGAAGTGACTAGGCCACCTCTCACGAGGTGACCAAGTTCATGTTTTCTAGGGCTGTTTAAAAAACTCGCGGCTCGCAGTTCGCTCGATGTTCGCTCGAAAAAAGTTCGAAAAAAGCTCGGCTCGAAAAAAGCTCGGCTCGAAATTGGCTCGGCTCGAAATTGGCTCGATCTTAATGAGCCGAGCCCGAGCCAAGGTAGGTTCCGTTCGTGGCTCGCTCGTTAGTTGGCTCGTTGGCTCGCTCGTTTGGCTCGTTATCATTATTATATATACTAATATTATAAAGTATATACTAAACAATAAACATATATTATAATTTATAAAGTCTTATTTTATTGATGCCTTTTCAACCTACTGAACATATTTACATATGTTCAATAATAATCGATGCCTTTTCAATGTGTTGCCTTTTCAGTTATCAAAATTCAAAACACAGTCCCCAGATGGCGAGATCTATATACGGCTGCCGATTCATTTCCCTAGTTGCCTTTTCATCTTCAAATCTCAATCTCTTCCCTAATTATATATTGTTCAAATCTCAATTTCGATTTTGCCCTAACTGTACAATCGTTCTTCTACGCAGGAGTCTTCGATTTTGCTATAATCATTCTCCTCCAATCTTCCTCTTCTCAGATTAAGGTAACTTCATGTTTGTTGCTTTATTCTTTTGTCCGTATAAGTTAACTTATAAATTATAATCATTCTTTTGTCCGTATGATTTTGCTGTTCGATTGTTTACTGTTTTGTTTGATCAGAGGTGGTACCCTATTTGATTGCGTACTGTTTTTAATTTGAATAGATATTGATGAGACTTGGTTTGAATGTTAATAAGAAGATTAAAGATTGTTAATTTAATTTATTTCTTTCTCTATATTTCTTACTGTTGCTCTTTTACTACTTAGAGGACCTGTTCTTATAATGGGTCAAGACTGGTCGTTTGGCTTCTTAAAAAGAAAAAGAAGGAAATCATTTAATAATCATCACTTTTCAATATTGTTTGGTTGAAGTCTCAAACTTCAGATCGGTTTTTTTAGTAATTCAGTGGTGATGCCCTGTTTGATTTTGCCCTTACTGTTAGAAAATTACTGATTGCTTACTGTTTTGATTTTGATTTGCTGATACATATATTGACATGCTCTTCGATTACTTATTGTTCATTTGACAAAGATGTATTATTGTGTTATTATTTTGTAGGAACCAAGATGTCTTCAAACATGGAATCTGTTGTTGCTGGAGCCAATACCCCAAATGTTGATCCCGTTGAGTTAAGTGATGAAGACAATGTCCAGCTAAACGAGGAAGCAAATGATATGGTTGATGAAATTCTAGAAAATGGTTCAAAACGAAAGTCTTCATCTGGAGCTTGGAGCCATTTTACAACTGTTGAAGTGCAGGAAGACGGGAAGATGGTTAAGAAACATGAGTGTATGCACTGCAAGAAAAAATATGCGCCACAAAGTTCACGGACAACGACACATCTCTTGCGACACTTGAAGAAGTGTGTGTTTGTCAAACGCTTGAAAGGTACAAAAGGTTTTATTAATTTTCAGCCGTCTGATAATGAAAATGCATCTGAGTTTAATGCAATGGGTGGTTATGATCAAATGAAATGTAGAGAACTGATTGCAAAATTGATCATAGCTCATGAGCTACCTTTTTCGTTCGTCAAGTATCATTGGTTTAATATCTTAATGAAGTATAATAACCCACTTTATCAAAAGGTGAGTAGGGCAACCATTAGGAAGGATTGTATAAAGGTGGTTGAATTAGAACGAGAGAAGTTGAAAAAAGTCTTAAAAAAGGTTGATATGATCTCCCTTACTAGTGATTGCTGGACTTCTAACCAAACAATAGGTTATATGTGTTTGACAGCACACTATATTGACTCTAACTGGAAAATGCAAAAAAGAATTATTGGTTTCAATGAGTTGGCACCACCACATAGTGGTGAGGTTATTTCGGATGCAATTTTAGAGTGTCTTATTAAATGGGGCATTCAAGACAAAATTGGTACAATTACTCTAGATAATGCTTCTAGTAATGATAGGGCTGCTTCAATTTTGAAAAATACTTTTCAGGGGAAGGGAAAATTGCATTTTGAGGGGATGTTTTTTCATGTGAGGTGTTGTGCTCACATATTGAATTTGGTAGTACAAGACGGATTAGGAACAATTGATTGTTGTCTTGTGAAAATTAGAGAGGGGGTCAAGTATTTAAGGAAGTCCCCGGGTCGTCTTTTAAAGTTTGGTGAAATTGCTATAACTCTTGGTATTCAAACCCGTCGATCTTTGTGCATAGATGTAAAAACTAGATGGAACTCCACACATCGAATGCTTGAATCAGCTATGCATTACAAACTTGCCTATCAAGGTTACGCATTGAGAGATTCTAACTATGAATGGTCTCTCACCGATGACGAGTGGAATAGGGCTCAAAAGGTTTGCAAAGTACTTGAGGTTTTTTTGGATGCAACAAATTTGTTTTCGGGTACATCATATCCGACGACAAATTTGTTCCTTGTTGAAATTTTTAAAGTAAAAAAAGAGATATCTAGTTGTTATATCTCAAATGATGGTTTTTTGAAAAAGATGAGTGAGCCGATGTTCGAAAAGTTTGAAAAATATTGGGGGGAAATTGGGGTTCTTATGGCAATTGCCTCAATTTTAGATCCACGTTTCAAGAAGGTCTCAATTTCGTGGACTTTTGGGAAGTTATATCCTTCCAATGAAGTTGATGGTCGGGTTGAAGATGTGATAACTAGGTTACAGTCTCTTTATGTAAAGTACTCCACCGCATTTCACATGGCTAGGGCTTCTAAGAACAACATGATGAGCACATCATCCGGGGCCCCAGACGTTCGCGATAGACTTGAAGATGATTTTTATGCTTTTCTTAAGTCAAGACCAGTTGAAAATACACAAAAAAGTGAAGTTGAGGTGTACTTAGAGGAGCCTAATTATATAGTTATAGAAAACAAAGAATTTGATGTGTTAAGCTGGTGGAGTCAAAATTCCAGCAAGTTTCCAGTTTTAAGCAAATTGGCTCGTAACATTTTTAGCATTCCAATTACAACGGTTGCCTCGGAATCGGCATTTAGTGCCGGAGGACGTATACTAGATGACTACCGAAGCTCTCTCACAAAAGATATGGTCGAGCTTCTAGTTTGTGGAGGCGATTGGATAAAGGCCACATCAAAAACAACTATTCAAACATTACAAGTAAGTTTATATTTATATTTATCGTTCATCTTTAATTTTATAATTTTATTACTAACATTTTTATTTTATTTATGCGTAGCAATTGGCAATGGAAGAAGAAAATTTAGAAGTTCCAATCCCGACAAGTGACGATGCATTTAATTGAAGTGAACTTGGTTGTTTTCTGTTTTGGTATTATGTTTTGAACTTGGTTATTTCCTGTTTTGGAATTATGTTTTGAACTCGGCTGTTTCCTTTTTTACTTTGGTTGTTTATGTTTTGAACTTGGTTGTAACCAATTTTGGTATTATGTTCCTGCATTTATATTATCATCTTCCTGCACTTCAACAGTTGGTATTATGTTCCAGCAATTTTTGAGTTATTTTTTGAGTTGTAACCTGCATTTATATTATGTAACCTGCATTTATATTATGTTCCTGCATTTTTATTATGTTCCTGCATTTATGTTATATTCCAGCATGTTTCAATGAGTGATTTTTTCAAGTTCTTTTCCAGCAATAAAACTATTATTATTATCCAGGTATAAAAGGGTTAGTTTTTGAACATTTTTTTAAAACCGAGCTGGCTCGTCGAGCCACGAGCTGGCTCGAACTTATTTCGAACCGAACTCGAGCCCTTATATCCGGCTCGCTATAATTATCGAACCGAGCCCGAGCCGGCTCGTTTAGCTTCGAGCCCGAGCCCGAGCCCACACTGGCTCGGCTCGGCTCGGCTCGGCTCGTTTACACCCCTAATGTTTTCTGGCAAGTTCATGCTTTCTGGCAAGTTCATGCTTTCTAGTCAGGTCGTGCGACCTAGACCAGCTCGTGTGGACTGGTTCGTGGGGTCTGGATCTCCTATATATATGTGGTCTTGGGTCTTCATTTAGAACTTTTGAACTTTTGGAGAACTTTTGGATTCCGGTAGTGAAGCTCTGCCGAAGTGTCGCCAGTTCGTGTAAATTTGTCAAATCAATACAATCGACATTTAAAGTGATTCTACGTGCAAATCTAGCTGTTATAACATCAATACGTCTGTTTTCGCCTTTCGTATTGATCGATAACTCTTCTGAACGACTCGTTTGATCGAATCCCGATCCTACAAGTGGTATCAGAGCTCAGGAGGAAGAGTTCTTACCATTTCAGCTTGATTTCTTCAAAAACAACTTCTTTCTACTCATTTTCTACACGTTTTTCTCAAATTAACCGTGAATTCGTGGTTAATATGACCTGATTTTGTGATATAACACGTAAAACACCATTTTTGAACAAATTTTGGACCAAATTACACCTAAAACTGATTAAAATTTGATAAAATCATGGAGTTCTGGACTTAGATATCCCAAACCGCTTGAAGATCATCCAGGTCGCACGAGTTGACTCCAGGTCGCACGAATTGACTCCAAGTCGCACGAGTTGACTCCAGGTCGCACGAATTGACTCCAGGTCGCACGAGTTGACTCCAGGTCGCACGAATTGACTCCGGGTCGCACGGGTTGACTCCAGGTCGCACGAGTTGACTCCAGGTCGCACGGGTTGAATTCCAGGTCGTTTGAACTTCAGACCGCACGAACTGATCTCAGATCGTGTGAATTACCAGATCGTTTGAAAACTCAGTTCATTTGAACAATCTGTTATTGTGAACTTTCGATACCGAAACATGGAAAACGAATTCTATAACGCGTTCAGTACTACCTCAGCTACTGCAAGTTCAGTTGCTCAGAACGTAAACATGGAGAATGAAACGGGAACGTTACAGAAACCTCCTAAGTTGATGAGCATTGAAGAATATTACAGTTGGAAAGAACGGTTCGAGAATTGGGTTCAAGCAAATCATCTAATGTCTTGGGTTTGTATTGAAACTAAGTATGTTCGACCTCGTTCTGATGTGGGAGTTATAAAGATTATTTCTGAATTTTCGGATAAAGAAAGAGACATGTACAAGGCAGAAAAAATGATGATCAGTTTACTTCAACAAGCTGTGAAATAAGACATTTTCGTATTACTTCAACATGATGGTAGGCACGTTCGATTTGGGAAGCACTTCGCACAAAATTCGAAGGAAGTACGGAGATGATCAAGAATAAAAAATCATTATTAAAGAAAGAATTTGAATTGTTTTCAAGTTTGCCGGGTGAAACTACAAAGACTCTTATTGAGAGATATTGTCATTTAGTGCGTTCAATGACTCGGTTGGATATCAATAAAGATCGAGAGGAATGGGTTGAAAAATTAGCCGATGCTTTACCTCAAAATGAATGGGGTACATATCTTATGATTTTGAAGAATACCGGAGAGTATGATAGATTGTCAATTGCTCAATTCATTGAAAAACTTGAAGGACAAGATCTTGAACAACAAAAGATCGCTAGAATGAACAATTCAAGTGGTCAACAAGATATCAAGATGTATTTCAAAGGTAATGTTCAAAATGTTGAAGCTAGTCCAAAGATCCAGGCCGCTTTCAGCGCAGAAAACTCAACCGGATCACTCAATCAAAGTTCAATCAACAACAGTGGATTTTCTTCATATCCGAGTGCTAATCCTAATGTTTTAACTTCAAATTATCAGTCTCAAAGCTCAAACAATGGTAATGGTCATGTGCTACAATGCAACATCGCGTTGCATCTTCAGAACGGTCAGAATTTCTCTGAAGAAGTCGCTAAAGATCATATGGCATTACTTGTTACCGTGTTAGAATCATATGAGAGTTTGGTTGCGGGAAGGATCGGAAATCCTATGTTAACAAAAGAGGATTACGATCAGATTGATGCTGAGGAAATGGAGCTAATGGATATTAAGTGGTGTTTAGCGAGCGTGTTGAGGAGAGTTGAGAAATTTAAGTAGATTACTGGAAGAGATGACTTACGTGATGCTAATGTTTCTACTTTAGGTTTTGATAAGTCTAAAGTTACTTGTTTTCGATGCAGGGAAAAAGGACATTTCAAGAGGGAATGTACCAACCGAGAAGCAGGTGGAACTTAGAATCCTTTCGGGAACAATGAATATTATCGGAAAGCAATATATCATCAGGTAGCTCAACAACCGTCATTATCCCGTGCTATTTCGATTGAAGATGGAAAGAAGAAAGCTTTTTTTACTATGCCTCCAGATCAAGAAGATGAAAGATTGCCAGAGGGATTTAGCTAGGACAAATATATTCCGGCTGATAGTAACTCAAAGTTTAGAGCATTTGTTGCACAGATAATTCAAGAGCCAGAGTTGATGAAAGAATGGATGGATGTGTTTGCAAATGATGAGAAAAGTCAAGATGGAGAGTCTGTCTCTTCAGAAGATAGTTCAGAAAAGACACCAGTCTTTAATCAATCACCAATACATAGCAGTGATGATGATGAAGAAATTAAACAAATAAACATTGGTAAAATTCATTTATCTCTTGAAAGTTTCAAATTTTATTTTGCAGAAAAATTGGAGAAGCTAAAGGAGAGACAAGCTGCAAAAGAGAAGAAAAAGGTAAAATGTGAGAATGTTGTTCAGGTGGAAGAGAAGTATGAACAGAGTGAAGACGTTAAAGTTGTTGAGAAGATTGTTGAGATTGAAAAGATTGTAGAGGTCACAAAACCTTGTCTGAAATGTTTAGAACCATGCAAACATTGTGAAGAGAAAGATAAGAAGTTTAGTGAGCTAGACAAGATGAAAGAAAAATTGTTGTTTGATGTTAAGTATGTAAAAGAATCGTGTGATGTGTTGAACAGAACAGTTAATCAGTTGGAAAAGACAAACTCAGAAAGGGAAGATGCTTTGACAATGATGAATGTAGTGATGATGTCTAAGCAGAAGGCCATCAATCACTATATTGATGAGTGTGCAAAGTTGAAGCAAGAATTAGAGACTGAAAAGATTGAGAATGAAAGAATCAGACGATTGCTAATGAGTTACTCAAGTTCTGATTACTTGATTGATAGAATCTATCCGACAGTAGCAGGTTTTGAAGTCTTTCAAGATAAGAAATCGGAAGATACGGATACTGGTAAGAAACAAAGTGCAAATTATAACAAGTGTCCGCCTCCGATCTGGGAAGGTTATTCTCCTAGAAAACCAAATTCGGAACAAGTCAAAAAGGCAGTCAATATAAAGTTAAAGTCTGAAACAACGGATGACTTGCCAGATAACATCGATGTCACTTTCACAACATCTGATACGGATCATGAGTCCGAGTTGATTAAGAAAGTGGTAGATCAGGTGTTGGATAAGGATGAGGAGTCAGAGTCAAAGTCTGAATCTGAGAGTTCGAGTTCATCAGTCAACAGTTCGAGTTCATCGGTCAAGAGTAGTTATAATAAAGAGATTCCGAAAACAGAAAATAGTTTGAATGATGAACCAATCAAAGTGGCATATACTTTGAATGATTCAGACAAATTATATTCTGATGAAGAATTTCCAATTAAAAATGTGAAAATTGAAAATATTAAAACAATTTTTAAATTGATAAAAATAAAGTTTTCGGAAATAAAAGATAAAATAGGATTTTCAAAACCTAAATATACTTCTAGAGTTCAACAACGTTTAAACAAGAAGAAAGGTTTCGGTCCAGGTCATCAAAAGAAACCGAATCATAAAAGCAACTTCAAAAAGAAGGGGTTGGGTTTTGATGTTGAAAATAATCAAAATATTAAAGATTTTAAATCAAAAACTGTATTTGTTTCAGGAGCAAGTTCTGAAGAAGAGAAAAAGAGCTCATTCTGGAAGCAATCGAACAAAGCGTTTCTTGCAGAAAAACAGAAACATGAGAAGAATGAAGATAATCAGAAAAAGGAGACAAGAACCTGTTACCGATGCAAAAAAGTTGGTCATATCGCCTAGAACTGTCCAAAGGGAACCAACACACAACAGGGAGTGTCTTCTAAACTCAAAGAAAAAGTTGTTGATAAAACTGAACCACCAACTGAAAAATTTAAAATGTTTAAAAATTCAACATATGAAGTTGGTGAGTGTTCTAAAAGGTTTTATAAAAGAAGAATGAATCTTAACAACCAAACGTGGGTTGCTAAGAAATCAGATGTTAAATCTGGCGATGAATCTGACTCGTCAAAGTCAGAGGAGCCACCAGTTGAACTAAAAAGAGAAAATCCAGTTCCGCCAATGGATGACGCAAACTTTCCACCATTGCGGATTGAAAATTTAAAACAAAAAGTTGGAAAAGTAGAGATTTCGAATCAATTCTATTCTGAAAAGAAAGAATTTGATGTCGAAAAAGCGTTTAATGGCAAAGTGAAACATATCTTTGGTAAGATGGTTGATGGAAGGGCCAAAGGGGTAAAAGAATTTTATGAATCAAAGAGGAGAACTTACACATCGAGTGAAAATAACTCGGATGCACCCAAGGCTGGTCAGGCTTGGGTGTCAGCATTCTTTGTTTGAAATCCTGACTTGCCGGAGCTCCCAAGTTGGTAATCGTGGAGCATGAATCGGCATCATTCTTGAAAAATGTTTTTGTGAAAAACCTACAAGTGATAGTTTTTACAAGTGGTTGAAAGAACAAAGTGATGAATGAATCCCCATGATGTGTGAAATCAACAAAACTAATTTTCTGGAAAAACCATTTTGATTAAAGCAAACTTAAGTGTTTTGAAATCATAATGGGAAAATAGTTTGTTGTCAGGGGGAGTTCTGATTGTTTATGCCAAAAGAATGGAGAATTGAAGCAATTCACATCAGTTTGTCATTTTATTTGTACAGTTTATTGCTTTTACTTTCAAATTTTCCGGGAAAATAAAAAATTGAAACATATTTTTGATTTTAGGGGGAGCAAAAAATTAAAATTTTGAAAATTTGAAAAAACCAAAAACATGATAAAATAAAAAATCCAAAAACATCGAAAAATCAAAAATGAGTTTTGTTGTGAAAAAGAGGAAATGATAGTACATCAGTAGACAATCACAGTACGCTAAAGAATTGGAAAGTTAAAATGTGATAAACGGTCTCACTGATGATAAGCCAGCAGGTTTTTACACGCTTAGTAGTTTGTTTTCAAGATATAAACCTAAATATAAATAGTTACTTATCTCGTGGGGAACATCTCTCGGATATATAGGTAACCCCTGAAATTTTGTTTGAAGGGCTTTCTATTTCTGACATACTAGGTCTTTGTACGTGATGATATATGGGGTATTATACCAGGACTTCTGATTTTGCGGGAGCAATAGCCTAGTCCTCGTATAATACTCTGCACTGCTTTAATCATAAAGCCCACCCTCAGCATAAAAAATGATGAAACATTGAAAAATGCTAATCATGTGCTATTGAAGAAAAGACCACTAAACGGGACACACCTAAAGTCGAGCCATCATCTCTTTGTCTGAACGGAAGTTCTAACCTGAGCTCTCATGGCCTCGCATTACCCGTTTACAGATATCATTAGTGTACATTCACCTGTAATACTGAATATAGGAGTCTGGATACGGGAGTATATTCTGAGGTGGGACACGCAAATAAGTTTAAGTCCTTAAAACACTAATTCGTATCTCGAAACAGTTGAACTTTGTGTGAAAATTTAAGTGGATCAGTATACTAACAATCTAAGTTAATCGTTTAGATCTTAAAGTGTTTAAAGCTCAACGGTACTAGTGATTTGTCAAAAACTGATATGATCCTCTTACACAAACTCACAAAAAGATGTCTGTATATAGTTTATTTCCCAAAATCCAAAAAGATTTTCAGTATGTTTTAGCATAAAATTTTGAAAATTCAAAAAGATTTTACTTCATCTTATTTTCGACAACTGATGTTGGAAAGCTGATTTTCAAAATTCCAAGTGCTGAACATGATGAACAACAAGGGTTGGGAGAGTTTGTTTGAAATGAGAAATGATTTTGAAATGATTAAATGGTTGAAACCAAATTTGTTTTTACAAGTGAATAATCAGAGTTCATTAATGTCAAAATTGTCTATCTTGCAAATGGTGTCTAGATGATTAGACTATGAATTTTTTAAAATGAAAAACCTTATGTTTTGGGTAGAGTATGTGCAGGTAAAAAGCTTTGAAAGAGCTAGGTTTCGACTCCTGAGGACTTTCCGCATAAGTGTATGCAGATTAGAGCCAGGTTTCCGATTCAAAGCTTGCAGATAGTGAATTCCAGACTGCGATCCCAGCTTATCGAAAGGGGGAGTCTGAAGACGTAAGAGCTAGATTCAAATCTTGGAATAGCGTTCGAGATAGAAGCTGCTAATGCTGAAGAGCTTAATGAATCAAGAGATCTGATCAAGAGAATTAGAAAGTTCGAAGAGTTAGATTGAGATTCTTCCAAGAGAGAGATTGATAAAGATGCGTATAATGGAGAATACTTTGGTGAGAGCGTGAAGACCGATCAAGATTGAAGACTCGACACACTGAAGACTCGTCATCATCCAAGGGGGAGTTTGTTAGTGCATATGTCTGTTGACTTCGTCTTTTGTCTTGTATCGAGTCATGTAACTAGAATAGATAGACCAGGACATGTTGAACGAGAGAAACGGGAAACAGACCTGAACCAGCTACCTCACACGAAGTGACTCGGCCACCTCTCACGAGGTGACCAAGTTCATGCTTTCTGGCCAGGTCGTGCGACCTGGACCAGCTTGTGTGGACTGGTTCGTGGGGTCTGGATCTCCTATATATATATGTGGTCTTGGGTCTTCATTTAGAACTTTTGAACTTTTGGAGAACTTTTGGATTCCGGTAGTGAAGCTCTGCCGAAGTGTCGCCAGTTCGTGTAACTTTGTCAAATCAATACAATCGACATTTAAAGCAATTCTACGTGCAAATCTAGCTGTTATAACATCGATACGTCTGTTTCCGCCTTTCGTATTGATCGAGAACTCTTCTGAACGACTCGTTTGATCGAATCCCGATCCTACAAGTATGCCCAATGCCTCCGTCGTAAAATATGTGGAAGCGACCGTTTCTTCATGACGTGATAACCACCGTACACTCTTGTACGCCGCCGTGAACAGTCGTGAACCCGCAATGTGTTGATACTGCCGATCGTGGATTGGGAACGCCGTGAACTGGTGAAACCCTAGAACAGGGGAACATTTACAAAACGTTAATAAAAAATAAAGGACGCGCGTGTTTTTTTTGTTACAATACAATATAATTACAAGTTTGCCATGTGTTCACATTGGTTCTCGCGGTTCTCGCAATAAAGGGTGGTTCCTAACGGACCCTTCTCCTATATATATATATAGAAACAGGATCAGGAGAAAATGCTCAAAAGTGTGAGAACGGTGAGAACGCATCCTGGCCCAACACGTGTCACGCGGCTTAGAGAAGGGCGGAGGGGCTTTTTTGTCCCTTTATCTTCTGCTTTTCTAGTTATGCTTTTCCTAATATTGTTTTATTTTTTGGGGTTTAAGATTTTTGGCGTCAACCAAATTCAATAATTAATGGCGTTTAATGGTTTCATCGTATTAAATTTTGGCGTTTATGGTGTTTTTCAAATCGTATGCCATTGGAACCCCAGGGTGGTCAGGAATCTATCTGAATGGCGTTTTTTCAAGGCGTTTTAAACAAGATGGTCCATTGTTCTATTATTTTTTATATACATTTTGGCGTTTGTGGTAACTTGGCGTTTTACAATTGTAAGATTATATCACAATCACAGGGAAAAAAATAAAAGCGAAGAAAAAAATTAAAAATCATAATCGGATCTCTCTTCACAATCTTCATTGTCATCAGTCTCTCTCTTCTTTAATAGTACAAGAACTGTCACCAAATATATGACGTTTTATGTAAAACTTAACAAACCCACCGGTTTGATTATTTTGTCTGCTCGTCTGTTGAAGTGGCTTTTTGTGGATGTTTGGGTACATAGATCTATGACGTGTGGGTGGATTTTTCGCTTTTTCTTCATCGTCATCTTCATCTTTATAATCATGGCACTCTTCAATGTCATTGATCTCTTTTCCTCATCCAAGCCTTATTCAAGAACAAAAAACACAAAATGACATTCGATTGTCATCAGTATCTTTTTTCTTGTAAAATTGTCTATCTCATGCAGCAAAATCTTTCTGAGTTACTCCTCTCAGCTAACAATCCATTCAGTGAAACTTCATGAAGAACAATACTGAATATCCAAGATAGCATATTAGCCATCTTTGATTTTTTTTTTTTTTTTGGCGTTTTGCAATGAGTGGTATTTAGTAGTATTTTGGCGTTTGTTTTTTTGGTTTGATTAAATGGAAGTTGCTGAGAGTTATTATTTTATAGGATTTCTTTTGGAGACGTAGGTTAGGCGGTGCATTATTATAATAAAGTATTCGTCGTTTCAGTTACTGTTTGTAATTATTGTTTTTATAAGCTTTTTTCTCTGAAGTCTGCCGTCTTTCAAGTTTGGCGTTTTAGATTCTAATATAATAAATTTTTCGTCTCTTCATTTTTACTGTTTCTAGTTACATTTTCAAGTTTGCTTTTTATTTTTTTATTTTTTGGGTTTTTTATAATACTTTTTCAAATTAATTTTATTATAGTTTGGGAGTTTTTTGGGGCGTTTTACGGGATGATAGTGTTTAAACAAGCATTTTGGCTGTTTTGGCGTTTTTATTATATATGGCGTTTTTATTATATAACAATCAACTGAAAAAGAAAATAAAAAAAAGAATATATAACCAATTGATCTTCCAAATCTTCACTGTCACCAGTCTCTTCCTTCTTTTTTGAATCATCTTAACTGGCTGGTTCGACTTTCGTATGATTCATTTTGTTTTTTTATTTTTCAAGTAGCTTTTTTGTGGCTGTTTGGAAGCACAAAGTCTGACATCAGCATATTTTTCTTGAAGATTTGTCCATTTCATGCAGCAAAATGTTATTGAGTTTAGACCCTTCAGCCAACAATCTTGAATTTTCCAATGAACGATGTTTGATTTTTTTTAACTTTTTTGGCGTTTTACCGATAAAAAGAACGCCACCAAATAAAAGCACCTTAAAACTCAAAATTTGATCATGCTAAAATCAATAATGTTTTGCTGTATGAGATGGACAACATTGTTAATCCTCGATTAAGAAAGATAACTGACAATGTTGTCCACCCCATACAGCTAAACTTTATTGTCAACAAACCTCAATAATGTTTTTGTATGTTTTCGCGTTATAAATTGGATGGAAGTTGAGGATAAGTCCATAAGATTTTATTCAATGAAATGGACAATACCATCACTTAAGGATTTTGTCTATTTCATTGAGCGAAATCTTACAGACAACCAAACTGAATTTCAAAAAACCTTTTGGCTTAGAAGATATTTGATGTTTGTGTTTTTTGGCGTTTCTAAGGCGAATGGGATACATCAAATATGGCGTTTGGGTTTTTGTGTGTGTTTTTAATTGAAGGTCTGAGATGTTGTATATATAGGATTTTTTAGGCGGTTTTTTAGGCGGGATTTTACTATAGTTAAGTTTGGCGTTTTATATCTAATGGCGTTTTTACTTAGAATGGTGTGTGATTTTTGTTTTTGGCGTTTTATTTCATGAGATGAGTTTTGTGTGGAGAAGTCAAAAGACACTTTTACCCTTAATGAAACGCGTCCACGTAATAAAATTGATGTTATTTACGAAAACGCCACCGCGCCAATCTAGTCCATAGATTGTTTTGATTGGACGATCCATAAGCGTTCTCACCGTTCTCACACTTTCTACAGTTTTCTCTAAATCCCGACCCTATATATATATATATATATAGGAACAGTATCAGGAGAGAACGCCTCAAAGTGTGAGAACGATGAGAACGATTCTCAGCCACAAGATCTTAGTGGTTTGTGGCTTAGATTGATGCGGTGACATTTTTGTAAATAATAGGGGCCTTGGAACTACCAGGAGGGGTAAAATAGGAAGATCCATGCAAATGTGTACATGCTAATCACATGCCATTTCCCCCCATCATATTTAAACAACAATAACTTTTTATACGTGATTATTTTTCGAAAAAAATACACCATAAAACTCATCATTTTTTTATCTTTCCAACGAGTATACTATTGATATACTTTTCGAAAAAAAAATTAACTGGGTTTTATGGCGTTTTTCTGAACTGAGTGTTTTATGGCGTTTTAGACTAGATATTTTCATGGCGTTTTTCTAAACTTGCTCCATAATAGCGCATCCCACATAATAACGCATGCCACATATTAGAGCATCTGATAGAGCATCTATTAGAGCCTCTGATTAGAGCATCTAGTACTAGAGCATCTATTAGAGCATCTGATTAGAGCATCTAGTACTAGAGCATCTATTATCTGATTAGCGCATCAAACAATAGAGCATCTGCTGCTGCTCTATTCTGCATTGCTTGCATACTGCATTTGTTTTCTAAGCCTATATTTCTAACAATGTTTTTCTGAACTAGGTGTTTTTATGGCGTTTTAACTAGGTAATGGCGTTTTTCTGAACTGAGTGTTTTATAACGTTTTCAACTGAGTTTTTCATGGCGTTTTTCTGAACTAGGTGTTTTATGGCGTTTTAACTAGGTATTTTCATGGCGTTTTTCTGAACTGGGTGTTTTATGGCGTTTTCAACTGAGTTTTTTTATGGCGTTTTTCTGAACTGGGTGTTTTATGGCGTTTTTAACTGGGTATTTTTCATGGCGTTTTTCTGAATTGAGTGTTTTTATGGCGTTTTATTTGAACAGCCAGTTCATGTGAGTGAGTTTTTTTTTGACAATATTACCCCTTAGTGTAATTTAGCATCAATGCCACATGTCACCACCAAAATCATTCTCACCGTTCTCACACTTTTCACCGTTCTCTCTAAATCCTGACCCTATATATATATATATATATATATATATATATATATATATATATATATATAAAATTGGAAATTGTAAAGTGAGTATGAATAGTAACTTAATTTTTATAATATTATATAGTTGTTTTTCTTCATATTTTTATTTTTTAATACTACAATAGATTCTATTATACTTATTATTATTTACATTTAATTGTATCGCTATCGTACCAAAAAGAACCGAAACCGAACCGAATAATATATATATCGGTACCCGTATTTATTTATATTGTTTTTGCCTTCGACAAACCAATATTTATTCATATTGTTTTTGCTTGCAATAAACTGACATCGTGTCTCTACTATAACGTACCGAACAACATCGGTACCTGTATTGGTAATTAATTTTGTGCTGCAACCGTAGTCAACCGAACCGAAACCAAACGAACAACATCTATATTGGTATCGATACTTATTTTATCGTTTTTACTTTTGATAAACTGACATATCCTATCGAACAACACTGTTACATGTACCTATATTCATTTTTATGATTTCCATTTTCGATAAAAGTTCATTCATACAACTGTATGTCTGCTATGATAAACGAATATCATTAGCAGTACTATGACGAGCTGAACTGATTGATACCATTTGGACAACATCGTTGTCGGTACCGGTTTTCGTTTTTTCTGTTTTCAATTGATGTAAAACATATGTTGATTCCTATATTGAGTGCATGTATCGTACCGGTACTATAACAACCCTAACCGATACCGATCGAAGGCCCGCGATAACGTACCGCCGCAAAACTCGAGGAAACAACCTAGTATACAATTACTAGAAAGGAACACTAATAGTATTTTTTTACTTTCATTTTCTCTAATATATGCGTTAATTAGATTTATAAAAAAGTTGAATACGCGGACTGTGTTAAATTTTTCTCAACGGGGTAACTTTGTAGAATAGTAATCAAGTTTTAAAAGTGTTTCAATTAAGTCACTCAAGTTTAAAAAGTGTTCCAATTAGGTCACTCAACATTCATTTTTCATTAAAATTAAAGGTCTTTTCATCTATTTTATAGGTAACTGTGGTGATGTGGACTTTTGTTTCTTTTTTCCCTTTTATTTGATGCTAACGTCGAGTGATGACGTGGAATTTAACTTGTTTTTTTATTTTTTAATGTAATTAAAATGTTTTTATTTTTAATAAATATAATTTCGTATATTAAAATAGTCCGACCCCCGCATCTTTTGCTCCATTTTTTTCTTGACACGTGGAAAAAAGGACATGGATCGATTTGAATGTTAAGTTATCTAATTTGGACAAAAACAATACGAGTGACCTAATTAGAACACTTTTAAAACTTGGTTACTATTCTTGACAATTTTTCTCAACCATTTTGGTATAAGCTTTCTTAATACGAAGTTGTATTCAAAGTACCTTAATTTTTCTGGTATTGTAAACTTCACGAGTGTCGGTACCATGACGAACCAAAACGATTCTGACCGAACAACATCGGTACCAGTATCGTTATTATAGAACTAATTCGTTTTACAATTCCAACTAACATAGAAAAACACGTTGATATACTTTTGGGCATATCATGACTTACTTTTCTTTATCACAGTAGCGACTACCTGTACAGTAACAAGTCGAACCAATACAAACTAGCGCCTCCCATACGTAACAAACCAAATTGATACCAACCGTGACCCGCCGCCTAGGGCGGGTCCGCTTAGTGATCCACTAATATAAGAAAATGGAATGCTGAATCAGCATTCGAGTCTACACAATCCACTGACCACTGGTATTCAACATTTGTGGTCGCAATTCAAACCCTCATTCTCTGTTCATCATCAATGGCAGCCGCTAGAGTGATGGCATCAACAACCCTCATTGGCGCATCATCTTCTGCACTCTTTAAAGCCGCTGTTGCATCTCCATTCTTCAAGCCTCAATCTGTAACCTTTCGCTTCAATAACAGCCCCAAATTAGCTCTAAAAAAGAGGGGTTTTGCTTGTTCAGCTCTTTACAAACCTGATGTTCAGATCAAGGAAGAAGGACTGCCTGAAACCCTAGATTACAGAGTGTTTTTTGTTGATGATTCTGGCAAAAAGGTTGTGTTTTTTTTGTGGGTTTGTTGATTAATGTTGTGGGGTTTAATTGTTTTGTGGGATTGTTTGTTTGTTTGTTAGGGGTTGATAATGATTAGATGTTTGATTATGATTGGTGTGATGAGTATGGTTGTTATTAATTTAGGGTTTGTGTATGAGTAATGAATTGATTCTAGTATAAACATACCAGTTGAATAATGTTTGTTTTGATTGTGACTTTGAGTTTTGAGTTCAAGTTCTTGAAATTTCCATGATTTAGAATAATGTTTTGATTGAAATCAAATGTGTTTCACCATTTGGGAATCTTGTTTAAAAAAAGATCTTTTTTTTAATCATTTTGTGATGTTTGGTTGTTGAAAAATGGGTATGATGATTCTTGATTTAGGGTTTATATATACGTCTGAATTTAACCGACTCTAGCAGTAACATACTAGTTGAATATGAATACAAGAGATAGTATGAACTTTGAGGTCAAACCGGCTAATTTGTGACTTTGAGTTTGACCTTATATTTTTTAAATGTCCAAGATTTAAGACAAGAGAAGTCTTTATGTTCTGATTGAAATGAAATGTGTTTTACTGTTTGGGAATCTGGGATGACTGCATTTTATGTCAGATCAGTCTCTTGATTGAAGAAAGATGCATTTTTAATCATTCTATGATGTTTGATTGTTGAAAGCTATGTTAATGGTGATTATTTCCGTAGGGATACGATGATGATAACATATATTGGCTGTTTCAGGTTTCACCTTGGCATGATATACCGTTGCACACAGGTGATGGAGCATTTAACTTCATCGTTGAAATTCCTAAAGAGACGAGTGCAAAAATGGAGGTTGCTACAGATGAAATATACACCCCCATTAAGCAAGATACCAAAAAAGGGAAACTTAGATACTACCCGTAAGCCATTCATTTTTCATATTGGTTATTTTATAATTCATTCGCCAGTTATTGACTTTTGTTGCTTATGATCGATCTTGTTTGTTAATTTATGTCTTGGTTTAAAAAAGCGAGCTTAAAGCGTGAGGCGATGAAGCGCTAGGGTTGTCGCTTTTTTTGCTCTGAGGCGACAAATCACGTGAAGCGTTTTGAAGCGCGCTTTAAGCCCGAAGCGCCATTTACTGACTTTTGTTGCTTATGATCGATCTTGTTTGTTAATTTATATATAATCTTCTAATTGCCATTGTCACTTCATTGTTCAATGCTAATTTAAGAAAACATTGATTACATGTCCATTGTCATATTATTACAAAAAGATTGATTATACTAAATATAATTGCAATTATTTGTCATTATTAAAGATGATCTTATAAAGTTATTCGTCTCACTGAAAGTCAAACACTTGCTACTAAATGTTTTGCTGGTTATATGTTACAATCAAGTAAATGCGATCCTTTTTTATAGCATCTTAATGCCATCTTGATTATTGGGACCCGCAGCTCCGCAAGATCAAAATGTTAACTTGCCAAAATGTGTAAAACTGCTTAGGCTAGAGGGTATGGTGATGGTCCTCTAAGGGAGGATGATCCGCCACGTAGGCGCCACGTCATAGTCCTCCCAAGGATGGTCCATCCCACAAAAGTAGAGGGTATGGAGGATGGTCCTAGATGATCCTACCCCACCACTTTTATATTTTATATTTTTTTAATCTTCTACTTTTTTTTAACATTTAACAAATAAACTAACAAAATATTTTCATTATCCTTATATTAAAAAAGCAACGAAATGAATAGTAATAAATAATAAATATTAAAATTAAAATTAAAATTAAAACTAAAACTTTATATTAAAAAAACAACGAAATGAACAGTAATAAATAATAAATATTAAAAAGAGAAATGAATTAACAGTAATAAAAATAGAAATGAATTAATAGTATCGGGTACCGGTAGCAACAATAATACAAAATCTACAAAAACAAATTCTTAGACGATACACGATAGCAAAAACTAATACTCACAATTGAAATATATTGCATCCTAACTCATAAATATACGAACATCGAGATCTTAAGTCCACATGAGCACCATCAGCCCCAATTTCTTCTTGAGTTCTAACATGGAAACAGATACATGATCAGATATTTTTTTCTTTTTTGAAAGGCAGCCTTATATTAACAAGAACCAGGCCAACAGGCCATACAACCAAGCAACTCCATTTACCGCCTCCAAGAACACTGCTGGAACAAGCTATGAAAAAAAGCACCATTTTAGACTTATAATTTATAACCTTTCTTTCAAAAAAACATGTGAATGCAGAAGAAATAAGTTTCAACCTCTTCATCTGCTAGGATGGCATCAATATCATGATACTGACCCATGATTAAAGCAAGAGCTTGTTGTTAAGCCGCATTCCGAAGCGAACTTTTGCTCATGCTCTCACTCATCTTCATGTCAAGATTCAGATTTAACATATTAAAGTTGAGGCTTTCAAACTTGTTTTCCTCTTGAAACCCTACATTATTTCTTGGCCTTGGGTCAACCGACACTTTCGACAGATCCAAATTGTTTATCCGTTCACCCTTTGACCTAATCTGTTCAGCCAACCTCGACGCCGCCTATGCTATCAATATCGGCGATATATCGGTGCTATATCACCGGTATATCGGTTATCAGACCTAGCCCCAAATATCGGTTTCGTATCTCGGTCAAATATCGGTCAACGATAATATCGGTGGTCAACACCGAAATATCGCCGATATTTTGTAAAAATCATATCGGTTGTCTCGCCGATATCTCGTCTGGGCCCAATTCCGACCGTATAGCGACCTCCGGCGGCTGAAAACAGAAGAAGAAACATACCTGTTGGCACTTATCGACCACATATCGACCGTATAGCGACCTCCGGCGGCCAATTCCGACGCCTCTGCCGGAATTTCTGCTGTAAACCAGTAGCGGCTGAGGGAACAGCGAGAGACAGGAAGAAGGAGAAGAAAGTAGCGGCTGATGATGATGAAGAAGATGCGTGTGTTACTTTTAGGGTTAAATAAGTTTTAAGTATTTCAATATTTACCCCTCTATCTTTCACTAGTTTATACTTAGTCCTTTAAACTTGTATTTTTTTTTTTACATAAAAGCACATTATTAGTTTGTGTATATAAATATTTAACCCCTCTATCTTCACTAGTTTATATTTAGTCCTTAAACTTACAAATTTATGCATAAAAAGTATAAACTTAACATTATATATATATAAATTTATATAGGTTCTATATGTATATATATATTTATGCACTATATTAGAAATTACCGATATATCACCGCGATAAACGATATCTCAGATATCGGTCCTTGACCGATAACCGATATTTTTCCGCATTAACTGCTTAGGACGCCGCTGCGTACCACTTCTGATCCTTCGACACTATTGACTGCCCTCTAAGTTCATCCCCTAATTGCCAGTAGCTCTGCATATTCTCCATACTGCAAATTCAACTCCATACAGTCAATACAAAGCACAATCATATGCATACATGACACACCAATAATCATATAAAAGTACATCCTTTACTCAAAAACAACATCCAATATTCCCTCATATATTACAAAAACACTAGCAAACAACATTTTTGTTTTAAAAAACCGATTTCATGAACAATTAATCACAGATTGTTTAGATAAAGAATTAACTGAAAATCGAACCGAAATCATAACCGAAAAAAACCTAACTGAAAACATGAACACCACTACTTGAGAAACAATCATCCATATCAAGATCACAACACTTTAACCTAAATTTACATAAACAAAAACCCTAACATTTCATTAAACTCAAATCAATCCACTAACCGACAAGTAAAACTTCACTTTCCCCAAATCTAAACATAAAACCGATCGATTAACACAATAAACAACAACACATACGCATCAATTACACATAACACACATCAAAAATTTAACAATCAGAAACAAAATTACAGAAAAGCAAATCACGAGAAGCTAAATACGTACCTGGATAAGCTCAGTAACAGAAACTGGATCTAATCCTGAGTGTATATGGCTAACAATAAGTCTGCAAATCAGTTGAATTTTGCCGTTAAAATAAAAAATAAAACCCTAGATTTTAGGGATCATAAAGCTAGAAGTGAGAGAAAAAAACGCAGTGGAGCGTCTCAATCGTCCTAGGCTCGACGATCTCGACGACGACGGGGAGGGGAGAAATGGGTGGCGGAGCGGCGACGGGGGTGGGACGAAGCCCACACTGTCTAGCCTTATCGACATAGCCTTAAAATCCTTTTATTTGGTCTCCAATGCACTTTCAACACTTAAAGCTGCGTATTTTCCCTATTTCAATTAGCAAAATTATCTCTACACTCAAATTTACTATTCAATTTTCCTATCATCTAATTTGTCCACATGTGTACTTTTATTTCTATCTATTTGTTCACCTTCACTTTGTCATTCATTCTTTTCTTTTTATATTTGTTATTACTGTTAACTATTAAGCATCTATAAATGGTATTCTAAATAAATTAATAAAAGACTAAAGGTATATAATATTATTTGTATGACAATTAAAAATAAAATTGTACCTAATTCTACATTTAGACATGTTAACTTAACCGTACGGCTTGCTTATTTTTGTTATCGTTTCAACGTCATTTTTTTTACCCGGTGAATACTAATAAGTAATTTGCTGAAAACGTCACTGGATGAATACTATGTACAAATGGTTGAAAACGACCATCTTTCTTGCCGCATCTACACGTCCGGCGCAACGCGCGGAATACACCTATTATATATGGTAAATTTACCTTTTGTGTGCCTAACTTTTATTTCCCAGTTACAATATTAACTGGAATTACGGATTTGCTTCCATCATTTGCAAACCCTGAGGTTGATGGAGCATTTGGAGAGAATGATCCAGGTAAACGTGAATCTTATTATGCAGTTTTTGTTTTTCATTTGTTATTAAATGATTGCATCACATATTTGGATGGATACACTTTCCATTTATGTGTTAAAACAAAATTATATATGATATTCCAGATTTGTTTATTTGCTATTTTATGTGATATCTACAGTTGATGTCGTTGAAATTGGTGAAAAGCATGGGAATGTGGGTGAACTCATGAAGGTCAAACCCTTAGGTTGTCTAGCTATGATTGATGAGGGAGAACTTGACTGGAAGATTATTGCAATTTCATTGGATGATCCAAAGGCTTCACTCGTGAATGATGTTGATGACGTTGAGAAGCATTTTCCGGTATGTTATTTTTTCAACTAATCATGGACATAAAGTTAGGGGTGGCGAAATGGGTGGGTCAGGCGTGTTGGGTAATTGTCAAAACGGGTCAAGTTGGACTCATGGTTCTAAAAAACTCGCCTAGGCTCTGATTAGTCGCCGATTACTAATCGGAGGTTCACCGAGTAATGGCCGATTAATTGCTAGGCGGCAGTGGCGGATCTTGCCGGTTGAACGTGCCAGGGCCGAAAGACACGGGCACTAAAAAAAGCCCGGGCAAGCCCGGGCCAAACATAGTATATATAAAAAATTTCAATTGAAATGCGGAAAATTAACACTACGGCCGAAAAAACTTGCCCGGGCTGTGGCCCTGCCAGTGGCCTTCTAAGAACCGCCCCTGCTAGGCGGTCAACTGTGGTCCTATTCCGGCCAAATTCTAGCCATATTCTGGCGAAATTTCGAACAAACCTTGTAAATTTCCTCCCATTACTTAAAAAAATGTATCAATGAGAGGTTAAAACATGTCTACTTAATAAATACATATATAAATGTGTGTATCTTTAAAACAAAAAATTAATTACATATAAAAATCCCAATCCGATTGATTAATCCCGGTTAATCCTTAGCGAATCTCGATTAATCGCTAGTAAGTATCTCACGGACCGGACCGACTGGCGCCTATCGATTCTTACAACACTAGTTGGACTGGCTTGACCCAAAACGCTTCATTTCTAATATATATGAACATATCCGGTGCAATACATTTATTACATAACACAACGAATTACCAATGCAAATGTACGTTTCATCACTTTAAACAACAAATGTACGTGTCATCACTTTATGCACATGTGCATATCCGACAAACACATTACACACCACAAAAAAAACTGTACGTTTTAACACTCAATGCAGTTGTGCATCAGCAACCATATTCACCATTTAACCATTACCATACACATGTGCATAACAAAGCGACAATATAAACTCCAAATATCAACTGATATCAACCAAAAGTACCCGCATCACATCAACTATTCATGTGTCAACCCGTCTAACCAAACAAAAACATAAACTGTAAAATAAAAATGTAACCAAGCATAAACCGTGACATGCAACTTAAACCAGTAACGTTAACCATCATATGTATTATTACTAACTTGAAACCCAAAACCTCATACTTTTTGATCCATTTTCCACTTGCGGAGCACGTTCCAACATTTATCTTGATC
Source organism: Helianthus tuberosus (assembly GCA_030545235.1). NCBI lineage: Eukaryota > Viridiplantae > Streptophyta > Magnoliopsida > Asterales > Asteraceae > Helianthus > Helianthus tuberosus. The sequence continues at coordinate 81,046,675 of CM060363.1, forward strand.
CAACGCCTCTTTTTTTAACATATTCTGCACCCTTTCATCTTTCAGTCCATGTACCGTCTCCTTTGCGAGCTCCATAACAATTCCTTTATTGGATGATATAACGATGACGAAAGCAATGTTGGTTAAAAAGTTACATAAAGCTTGGTCAAAATACTCGAAAAATGAGAAGGTTGTAGAGCTTGTAGGAATTTTGATAAATTGTTTAAAAAAGAACAAAAGATGGCAGAGCTTCTGGTTAGAGTGCATACTATCGATGGTAAAGATAAGGACAACATGGATGATAAGAGAGATACGATGGAAGATGTTGATGCGGCTAAAGGTGTTGTGAAAGGACAATCACGTAAGAAAAAGGATGTTGATGACTCAATACCAAGCTTCATGTTGTTGTCGCAAAGCTCTCAGAGTTCGCCAGATACAGAAATTGAATCAAACGTGTATGAGAGTGTCGAAGGTAAAAAGGGGATTGAAATAAACGAACCATTGAATGATGATGAAAAACTCATATGGCAGTATCTCTTGACGATTATGGATGATAAATGTGTGACAATCGGCAAAATTCCGGTAATTCCGTACAACCTGAACAACTATTTCAACTATTATTTTCGCGTGTTTGACTTGATTTTAATTAATTAAGTCTTAGAAGTCTAGGAACTATAAAAATCATAGTGAATTATGATAACAAATCCGTTGCGATTAGAAACAATATCCTAGACTAACAATAAGAACGCGAATAAACGATACTTGTCCGTACTAGTCGCGATACAGTGTGACACGATAAAAACAAGACATACGGATGTCTACACATATATTCCATAAAAAGCTTTGTCCAAAAATAATATGTGCCTTATTATAAAAGAATAAATTGTTCATATCTTGCGCAAAAGCATCCATACCAAAATCATCAACATAAAAACAAATCCAACACTAATAAATCATAAAAGAAGAGATGCCACATACATATATATAGTTGTCAACTTGTTACAAAATGTTTGTGAAGAAACCTAAAATATAGTTAGGAGTTACGTTACTCCAAAATCCACGTCATAAACAAAATACAACCACAAAATAGATTTCTTCTTCACACAATTTTTTGTCGTCTTCAAGTTGATCTTATATATATCTTTAAAAGTCTCTTCTAATAGTCTTCTAACCTGCTAAGGGTATCTACCTCATGATGCGACCACATACCAAGATTAGAGTGGAGGTGGGGGTGTGGATAGAGATGTACAAAAAAACTGATTACGCAACTGAAACCGAAAAATTAACCGAAATCGGTTATTGTGAAAACCGGTTTTTTTGTAACCGGTTCGGTTACTAACCGGTTTGACCGGTTATATATCGGTTATAGGTTTGGAGTTCGATATCGGTTATAAAACCGGTTATATTAAAAACCGGTTTAAAAACTGGTTATGGTTAAAACCGGTTATAGAAACTGGTTATAGAACCGGTTAAACCGGTTATTCGATAACGGCTATATAAAAAACCGGTTAAACCGGTTTTTGCGCGCAGATCTGCAGAAACGGTCATATGACCGTTGGGACCTCAATATAGCCGTTTTCTTGTATTTTTTTGTCAAAAAATCATCTCCAATTACTATAAAAGGGTGTTGGATGTTTTGGTTCAATCACACCATTCTCTATTCTCCTAAATCTCATAAAAACGCTCACTTTTCTTATTCGATAATTGTGAAAAAACATGGCAAGCTCTAGTGCTCATGATTCGGTCAATGTTGGCGAGTCTACAACCGACACGGTTGTTCGTGTTCTTGCAACGAAGCGCAACGCCGAAGTTTGGTCACATTTCGATTTGTGCGAGATGGCGAGCGGACCGAAAAAAGCGCGTTGTCATCATTGTAATGGTTTTTACGCCGTTGGGGCAAACACCACCTTGAAACAACACATCGAAAAACCGTTTTGTAGAGCGTTGAAACAACAATCCGCTAGTGGTCAAGCTTCCATGGCAAGCGACGCTAATTTGTTCGCCTACAATTTCGATATGGCAAGGGAGGAAATGGCGAAGTTTGTAATCCAAGAAAGTTTGCCGTTCAACCATTTCGACAACCAACGCTACACCAAAATGGTTCAAAGAACTCTCCAACCACGATACACTCATGTAAGTCGCGCTACTCTTAGGAGGGATTGTTTAAGAATGTGGAAAAATGCTAAGCTTGAATGAATTTCTTATTTTGAAAAATTAGAAACCGATGTTAACTTGACTAGCGACGTTTGGTCCGCACCGCACGGTTCACCCGACTCGTATATTTGTGTCACCGCCCATTGGATTGAACCGGCGACGTGGCAAATGATGAAACGCACCATTTTGTTTAAACTTTTTGATTACCCTCACACCGGTGAAGCTATATATAAAGCTATCGACAAATGTATTAAAACATTCAAATTGGAAAATAAGATTTTTTCAATAGCTTTTGATAACGCCTCAAACAACACGCTTTCGGTCACGCATTTAAGGTTAAAGTACACTCCGATTTGTGAGGGTATTTTTTTCCATAGTCGATGTGTCGCACACATCATAAATTTGGCCGTTCAAGACGGTTTAAAGGTTATTGAACGACAAAAAGAATCTTTCAAACAAATGTTACGTCATATATATAGTCATACGCAAAGGCATTCAAAATATATTAAAATGTGTAAGGAAGCGGGTCGAGTATGCTACGGACCCAATTGGGACGTCGCTCATCGATGGAACTCGACTTGCACCATGTTTGAAAAAGCTATTTTGCAAAAAGAAAGCTTAATAGAATTTCATAACCTTTTGTCGAGTCGTGGAAAGGTTTCGTCTTACCATCAATCGAATTGGGGGCTTATTGAAACGGTTACACAAGTGCTTCAAGTTTTCAAAACATCAACAAAGACTTTATCGGGGGTTTACTATCCAACTAGTTCATTGGTACTTCACAATTTGTTTAAAATGTGTAGAAAAATAAACGAGTTGTCGGGGAGAGGTAGACCATATTGTGATATGGCAGATACGATGAAGGAAAAACTAAGAAAATATTTTAAAGAACTACCCGCGGTTTTCACTTGTGCCGCCGCTTTAAACCCTTGCTTTAATATTTTTGGAACCGGTTCTTTGATTGAAAAAATTACAAACGAGTTGAATTTAAACACCGTAGAAGAACCAAACTTTGGCGAAGCCGCAAAAACTCGTTTTAATGAACAACTTTAAAAAATGTTTGATGTTTATGTAACAAAATATGGTCATATCTCGTCACACATTCACGAGTCAATGAGAAATGCCGCTTTCGGCGAAGGTTCATCAACTATGGAAGATGAAGATTTGTATGTTTATAACTATTTGTTTGATGAATCGAGTCAAATGCAACGTGGTAACACTAGTAGTAGCGAACTCGGTCGATATGGTGGGTCGAACTTTCTACGAACGATGACTTCACAAGACTTTAAAAATTTTGATATTTTGGGTTGGTGGAAAAGTAAGGAAGAACAATTTCCGATCTTAGCCACAATGGCCCGAGATTTACTAACGGTCCAAGCTTCCACGGTAGCTTCGGAAAGTGCTTTTTCTATAAGTGGTAGGGTGATTTCGATACGGAGGACTCGACTAACACCAAAGGCGGTTGAGATGTCGATTTGCTTGAAAGACTACTTGGATGCGGCGGAGAGATGTCAACACATACGCTCACTCGAGGGTGAATTAGATTACGAAGCCGAAGTGTACGAAGACGAGGTTCGAAACGAAATGACAACCCCAATGACCGAAGAAGAAGCCGAACTAGATGAATTACGACGCAATAGTTCGAGTTCGGGTTCGGCCGAAGAAGATTAGACGCGGTTCAAGATATATTACTATTCTCGTCCCACTAAAAAAATATATATACTAGTAGTGTGGACCTTCGTGCGGATTAATATTTGAAGTTTATGTTTGAAGTTTAAGTATTTTCGTTGTTACGCTTTAGCGTTCGTAGCGTTCTTATTTCCGTATGTTATGTAAAACCGTTTGTTCGTAGACTTAATGATATTATGTTTTGACTTTTTACACTTGCATTGTTATGTTTTTATAAAAAAAACTGCTGTTTTTTAAAAAAAAAAAAGCCAACAAAACAGTTAAAAAAACTGCTGTTTTTTTACAAAAAAAAAGCCCACAAAACAGTTAAAAAAACTGCTGTTTTTTTAAAAAAAAAAACCCACAAAAACAGTAAAAAAAACTGCAGTTTTTTTTAAAAAAAAAAAGCCCAAAAACAGCATTCTGTGAACTTGCTGCGCAGACCGGTTTTTTACCGGTTTTTTTTAACCAGTTACAACAACCGGTTTTTTAATCAGTTTTTATAATCAGTTACAAAAACCGGTTAATATACAAACCGGTTATAAACCGGTCAGAACCGGTTGGTACCGGTTACGGTTTTCCAGCTTCTGAAACCGGTTAAAACCGGTTACGGTTAAAAAAAAAAACCGGTTTTCCATTGTGCAAAAAAAACCGGTTCGGTTAAAAAACCGAAACCGGTTTCTTAAAAAAACCGATTTGTACATCTCTAGGTGTGGATGCACAAATGACCCCTCAGACATAAGCCATCTCCTCCTCTGAGGCGCTAACGCGCCGCTCAATAGACGGAGGTGGGGCATGGTGTGGGGGAAACGATGGTGCTGGTAGAGATGGTGGTGGAGGAGGGGATGATGTCGGTAATGGTGGCAATGAGGATGACGAAGGCGCAGCACTCGTAGGTGCTCGCGAAGCAGGTGACTGAGCACGAAGCTCATTACGACGACAAAAAAACGATGCCGAGCTGAATCTCGACTGATGTGAGCCTAAACTTAGTAGTGGATGGAGGCAAGTGTCTCGGATGGTATGGATTGAGCGGACCCATACCTGGTGGAGGCTGTGCATGAAGATTTGCAAAGTATGGAGACGGGTATGTGACAGTACTTTGCATGGAAGTTGGGACATGATAAGGATCTCCAAACAAAAGAGGCGAGGTCTGCAAAGGATACCTTGCCATAGGGTAAATAGGAGTAGTGTGGGACGGCCCGGCAGCATACGGGTCGAAATGAGAACTGACTGTAGATGTAACAGGGGTAGCAAAAGATCCGGCAAACGTATATGGTGATAGATGCCCATTCGGCACAGATGTACTACCTAATGAGTAGTGAGATGGTCCAGTAACAGGTTGGATGATCGGATGGATATCTAGGAATGTAGTGGACCAAACGGGATCATCATGTACTGGCAACGCCTCCGAAGATGGAGGTAACACTGTATCGGGCGAGTGAAGTGGAGATGGTGTCAAAGGTGATGCAGGGGATGAGGATGAGATCTCAATAGTGGTAGCATCGGGATGTGCAACCTCAAGTATAGCAATGTCAAAATCAATACCAATGCCTAGATCATCATGAAGGTGCTCAACCTGAACAATGGGGATGACAATGTCCTCGTCATCGCCATCTAGCATAGGATCAACAACAGGAGGGACGTCATTGCCGCCCTCTGGGCCTACAACATCGAGTGGAATCGGAATAAATGCAACAACATGCTCACCCTCGGGGTGGCCATATATAATCATGTCATGAAAGTGGGGGATAACAAGCATGTCATCCACCGGTGGGATGTCGGCTGGATCGGGATCAGGAAGGGCGAATGGTTGGAAATCAATATCCATCCACTTGTCGTCGGAAACCTCGTCATCGGAAACGAGTATAACAGGTGGGGCAGGATCGTCTAATGGTATGTAGTCGGCATCAGTGGCGTGACCTGCTGAATCTGAGTCTGAACTGGATGACATGGTTCTGGCAAAACAATCTATTTTTAGGAACTGGAGACGCATGTGGAGTCTTCTTTGGGTGACAATAAGAGAAAGTATTTGTATTTCGAGAAAGGTTCTATATCGAACAACAAACATAATAACGAGAAACCAAGCCGAAGTCGTATGTTACGACTATTAGCCGAGATTGATATGATTTCCATATTATTGTGATTATATTGTATTTATGTTCAGTATATAGTTTCCATGTTTAGTGCTAGGGTTAGTTCCTATTTAAAGGGACTCTTTGTATTCAATTGATTCATTCAGAAAATAATACAATCAGCACTTTTATGGTATCAGAGCTTCTGCTCTTCTACCTTCGATCCTTCCTGTCTTTTCAGTAAGAGCTTCGGCTCTTCTCTTTCGTTTTTTTTTCCGATCCAAACCCACCCCTGCACTTCTACATGGCCGGCGAAGATAAAACTGACAATCCGCCGCCCCCGTCTGATAAACTCACCAAACCCCTGCACCCCGCGTACTCAGTTACCAATGTCCAATCCAAGATACGTACCCTTGATGGTACTAAGGTCACGTATACCTCTTGGGTTAAACTCTTTAACCTTCATGCCGTCGCCTATCAAGTCATTGATCACATTGACAACACCGATCCACCAGAAGACACTGCACCCGAGTATCAATCCTGGAAGGAACTAGACGCCTTGGTCCTTCAATGGATACTCAGCACGGTTTCTGATAACCTGCTGCCCCGGGTCATGGATAATACCACTACTGCTCGTCAGGCTTGGTTGAAATTGGAGAAAATCTTCCTCAGTAATAAGAAGGCAAGGGCTGGGGCGCTTGAAACAAAATTCTGCAACCTGACTTTGGCCGCCTGTTCGTCCTTGGACGACTATTGTGAGCGCCTCAAAGACCTTGCAAATCAGTTGGAGGATGTGGACCACCCGGTTACTGAAGAAAGGTTGGTGTTACAACTTGTTCGAGGGCTGCCCGCGGAGTATGACACAACCGCATCTCTTATCAATGCCAATAATGCCGACTGGGATCTTGCTAGAAGTATGTTGGAGGACGAAGTTATTAGACAAGAAGCTCGCCAGAAGAATACTCAATCAGTTCTTGTTGCCACCAACCAACACCAACCCTCCCACAACCAATACCCATCGAACTCTACCACCGGATCTCAGTCCTATAACTCCTCACAACAGCAGCCCTATTACAATCGGTCCCGTGGCCGAGGACGTGGCCGAGGGCGTGGAACCCGTGGACGCGGCTCCGGCCGTGGTCAAACCTCCTCGTCACCAAATTGGGCCCCTCCCAACTTCTCCTACCCGCAATGGGCTTGGTGGAACACTCCACCTTGCCCATACCCGACTCAACCCACCCTACAATCCCCTGCCCCATACTCGATGCCCACTAATCAGCCCCCATCGGCTCATTACACATCAGCCCAACACCCACATATGACCCCGCCCTCCTTCGGGCCGGCCCAAAACCCAACAGCCCCATACCCACCTGGCTTCGCTCCTCAGGCCCACGTTGCTACCAACCAGCCCACCGGTTTTAACCCCCTGTGCCCATCTGATCTAAATGCAGCTTTCTCCTCAATGCAGCTCAACTATGACCCGAACCAGATCATGGACACCGGAGCTACGTCGCACTCCACTGATGAACAAGGTATGATCAAAACCCCTAACTCTTTTCCTGTTTGCAGTAAAATATTGGTCGGTAATGGCGCGTTTTTGCCCGTTCAAGGGTCTGGAACAGGCTATTTAACCTTACCCAACCGTACCTACATCCTACCCAATATCCTTTACTGCCCTCAAATTATTAAAAAGCTAATCTCTGTTAGACGGTTTACTCGTGATAACAGTGTTTCCATTGAATTTGACCCCTTTGGTTTTTCTTTGAAGGACCTTCGAACTGGGCGTCTTCTTTCCCGCCACAATAGCACCGGGGACCTCTATCCAGTCACACCACCAGAACTTCCTTCACAGACCGCTTTTATCGCTTCTACATCCCTTCCATGGCATGATCGTTTGGGCCACCCCGGCACTCAAGTCTTGGATGTCCTCAGTCGTCATTCTCAGTTTAATTTTTCTTGTAATAAAAACAAATCGTCTAGTATTTGTCATTCGTGTCAGCTTTCTAATAGCAAACGTTTACCTTTTTATGCATCAAACTCTTTTACTTTTTCACCTTTTGATATAATTCATTGTGATCTTTGGACTTCTCCTGTGTTAAGTAAGTCCGGATATAAATATTATATGGTTTTGATTGATAATTTTTCACACTTTATCTGGGTGTACCCTTTAAAATATAAATCCGAAACTTTCTCTACCTTTGTCAAATTTCACCGCCTAATTGCCACACAATTTAACAGAAACATCAAAACCTTTCAATGCGACCTTGGCGGTGAATTTGACAACAACGCTTTTAAAACCTTTGCCCAACAACACGGTCTGCTTTTTCGTTTTTCCTGTCCTCAGACATCTTCCCAAAACGGCCGTGCCGAGCGTATGATTCGTCGCCTAAACGACATCATCCGCGCTCTACTTATTCACGCCCATCTCCCACCTAGTTTCTGGGTTGAAGCCCTACACACCGCTGCCTATCTCCACAACATTCTTCCCACCAAACGCCTTAACTTTTACACACCCACATATGCCCTCTATCTTCGCCACCCTACATATGACCACCTTAGGGTGTTCGGATGCGCCTGCTATCCGAACACGTCCGCCACCCAGCCACACAAACTTCACCAGCGGTCCATCCGGTGCATCTTCCTCGGTTACCCACCAGACTTTCGTGGGTACCGGTGCTTTGACCCCACCACCGGGAAGGTTCCTATCTCCCGGCACGTTACATTCGATGAAACCACGTTCCCTTATACCATTCCTACATCCACCACTTCCTACGGTTTCCTCGATGACTCTCCTCCTATCGGATTTCATTTTTCTCGTCCTTTGACCCAACTCCGTTCTCCAACACCCCCAACCCATGTGCTACGGCCCACCTCCACATCTCCTTTTCCCTTCACATACACTCGCCGCCATAGACCAGCCCAACAACCTCCTGTTTCTCAGCCTGCCCCTACGGCTCAGACCCATTCTCACACCCAAGGTTTGCAAACTATATCTTATCCCACGGGTTCAAGAGCAGTGCGTGTGACAATTCTCTTTTCATATACCGTAGCGGCCAGGAAATTGCATATCTTTTGTTATACGTCGATGATATTGTCCTCACAGCTTCCTCTGACAAGTTGCTGCACGACATCATTCAGACACTCTCACGAGAGTTTGCTATGTCTGATCTGGGTACATTGCATCATTTCTTGGGTATTCGAGTCACTCGCCAAGCCAATGGCCTATTTTTGGACCAGACACAGTATGCCAAAGACATCATTGCTCGGGCTAACATGACATCTTGTAAGCCCTGTGCCACTCCAGTTGATCTCTCGTCTAAATTAAGTGCCACGGATGGTCCTCTGTTTCATGATCCGACTCTTTACCGCAGCCTTGCGGGAGCTCTTCAGTACCTCACTTTTACCCGTCCAGACATATCGTATGCGGTACAACAGATTTGTTTATTTATGCACGAGCCTCACGATCCTCATTATGCTTTCATGAAGCGCATACTTCGGTATATTCAGGGGACTTTGGACTATGGCATCCGCATGACAAGATCCAATACACAATCATTGGTTGCCTATTCCGATGCTGACTGGGGCGGGTGCCCGGATTCTCGTCGATCCACGAGTGGTTATTGTGTGTTTCTGGGAAATAATTTACTGTCTTGGTCCTCTAAGCGCCAGCCCACTGTTTCGCGTTCCAGTGCAGAGGCTGAATACCGAGGTGTTGCGAATGCCGTTGCTGAGGTCACTTGGTTACGCAACTTACTTCTTGAGCTACATGTACCCCTCCTACAGGCTTCGGTCGTTTTTTGTGATAATGTCTCTGCGGTGTATCTGTCTGACAATCCTGTACAACAACAGCGTACAAAGCATATAGAAATCGATATCCATTTTGTCCGCGAGAAGGTCCGCCTCGGACATGTCCGAGTTTCTCATGTCCCTGCTCCGTTTCAGTATGCAGATATATTTACTAAAGGACTATCTCGGCAACTTTTTCAATCGTTTAGATCCAGTTTGACCGTTTGCCCACGGATCGTTCAAACTGCGGGGGAGTATTAGCCGAGATTGATATGATTTCCATATTATTGTGATTATATTGTATTTATGTTCAGTATATAGTTTCCATGTTTAGTGCTAGGGTTAGTTCCTATTTAAAGGGACTCTTTGTATTCAATTGATTCATTCAGAAAATAATACAATCAGCACTTTTAACGACAAGATCATTCGAATCCTCCTTCCTAATAACGAGAAACTTCTTGTTCATGGTGAGACAAACGAAATGCCATTACGAATTATTTCCTGTATGAAAACCCGAAAGTGCCTACGAAAAGGATGTATAGCATTCTTAGCGCACATAGTTGACAAAAAGGCCAAGGAGCCAAGACTTGAGGAAATCCCGGTTGTGAATGATTTCCCTGAAGTCTTTCCAGAATACTTGCCGGGAGTACCTCCACAACGACAAGTCGAATTCCGAATAGACTTAATTACAGGAGCCACACCTGTGGCAAAGTCTCCATACCAATTAGCTCCTTCGGAAATGTAAGAATTGTCCACACAACTTCAAGAGTTGTTGGACAAAGGTTTCATCAGACCAAGCCACTCATCCTGGGGAGCTCCAGTCCTATTCGTGAAGAAGGACGGAAGTTTTAGGATGTGCATAGACTATCGGGAGTTGAATAAACTCACAATCAAGAATCGGTATGCATTACCGAGGATTGACGATCTATTCGATCAACTTCAAGGATCGAGCTATTATTCGAAGATCGATTTGAGATCAGGATACTATCAACTCAGCATGAAGTATTGAAAGAAGAAAACTTCAAAGCAGAAATGCTTAGAGGTATGGAAAAACAATTAGAATCGAAAGAGAACGGAGCCTTATATTTCATGAATAGAATTTGGATTCCTCATTTTGGTGGTCTTCGATATCTAATACTTGATGAGGGTCATAAATCCAAATATTCGATACATCCTGGAGTGGATAAGATGTATCACGATCTCAAGGAATTTTATTGGTGGCCTAATATCAAAGGTGATATTGCAACATATGTTGGAAAATGTCTAACATGTGCTAAAGTTAAGACCGAGTATCAAAAACCTTCTGGGCGAGGTGTGACGAGACCTGGTATCAGAGCATCAATTGTAGTGAACTAAGATTCTTTTTGAGTCTGGTCTACAATTTCAAAACGATATTCTTTACAACAAGCATTCTATATTATATTTTTACAAAGCGTCCAATAATACAAAACGATAAAGCAAGGATACTATGTAATAATATTAAACGATAGTTCGAAACGATAATACCAAAGACTTAGTTTATTTGGTACTAGTTTATGGGGTTTAGACACGATAACAATAAGTCGAACTTGAAACGATACACGATATAAACAACGATGAAAACAAAAGAACAATTACCCAAAAATCTATTATTTATAAGTTGTTCACATGTGTACGTTGTACGGATTGTTTTGCCAGGGCCATGTCATCCAGTTCAGACTCAGATTCAGCAGGTCACGCCTCTGATGCGACTACATACCATTAGACGATCATGCCCCACCTGTTATACTCGTTTCTGATGACGAGGTTTCCGACGACGAGTGGATGGATATTGATTTCCAACCATTCGCCCTTCCTGATCCCGATCCAGCCGACATCCCACCGGTGGATGACGTGTTTGCTATACCCCACTTTCATGACATGATTATATATGGCCACCCCGAGGGTGAGCATGTTGTTGCGTTTATTCCGATTCCACTCGATGTTGTAGGTCCAGAGGGCGGCGATGACGTCTCTCCTGTTGTTGATCCTATGCTAGATGGCGATGACGAGGACATTGTCATCCCCATTGTTCAGGTCGAGCACTTTCATGATGATCTAGGCATTGGTATTAATTTTGACATTGCTATACTTGAGGTTGCACATCCCGATGCTACCACTATTGAGATCTCATCCTCATACCCTGCATCACCTTTGACACCATCTCCACTTCACTCGCCTGATATAGTGTGACCTCCAACTTCGTAGGCGTTGCCAGTCCATGATGATCCCTTTTTGCCCACTACATTCCTAGATATCCATCCGATCATCCCTCCTGTTACTGGACCATCTCACTACTCATTAGGTGGTACATCTGTGCCGAATGGGCATCTATCACCATATCTGTTTGCCTGATCTTTTGCTACCCCTGTTACATCTACAGTCAGTTCTTCTTTCGACCCGTATGCTTCCGGGCCGTCCCACACTACTACTAGTTACCCTATGGCAGGGTATCCTTTGCAGACCTCACCTCCTTTGTTTGGAGATCCTTATCATGTCCCTACTTCCATGCACAATACTGTCACATACCCGTCTCCATACTTTGCAGATCTTCATGCACAGCCCCCACCGGGTATGGGTCCGCTCGATCCATACCATCCGAGACACTTGCCTCCATCCACTACTGAGTTTAGGCTCACATCAGTCGAGATATGTTAGTAATATGTTAGTAGTAAACATTTGAACACATATTGATGCTTCAAATGACCTTGTGAGTCATCTAAAACAAGGATTTCCAATAAAATCTTGTTCTACAGTTTTTTGGCAAAAATAAGGAATAAAGTTTCCTTTTTGGGTAAGTTAAGAACAATATCATGTTCATGCTACTTTTGTTAACAAATTTTGATGGATATTGATACTTGATGATGTTTTGTATTGAAATAAACTGAAAACAAGTTTTGTATAAACTTGGGGAAAAATCCATATTTCAAACAAAACTATGGCAAAATTTTTATAAATTTTGTTATGTTTTAAAAGTTGTTAAACAAAGAAGTATATAACTAAAACAACTATTTGAGGTCTTTGAACATGGTTAAACAAATTTTGGACAAAGTCATAAATCCATGTTTTATAAAAAGATTTCTAAATAAAAATGACAAGTATATATTTTTGGATAAAATGTGTACTTACAAAAATAATCATCAAGTATCATAAGTATATATATTTTTGATGTATACATCATATGTTAGTTCAAGTAGGAAAAAATGCAAAATTGATACACATCCATAAAAATTACAAAAATACATATATGAACTTGAAAAACGAACTAAAATGTCCATCCTTGGACACGAAAACACAAATGGACAAATTCGGATATTATTGGACAATATGGACTTTTGGACAAACTAAAATGGCACAAACGAAACAAATGGTAAAAACGAGACGGACGACACAAACGGGACAAACAATATGAATAAGTCAAACCGACTAGTAGTAAACGACTATAACAAAATAAAAGCCGTCACACAAGTTTATGCACTAAAAAAATTCAACTATGGCATAAGTAATGATTTTTATAAAAATTAGATTTTTATAAAAATACAAGTATTGCTATTATTATTTTTTACTAGCCCAAAATTTTGTATTTTAAAAGTAGTCCATAAATTAAAATTAGACTAATGCCCATTTCTTATAAATAAAAATTTGGGCTAAGCCCACTTTTACAAAACAATAGACTAAAAATATATTTTAGTCAAATTTGGGCTAAAGCCCACTTTACAAACTACTTGGGCTAAAACCCAAACTTTACAAACTATTATGGACTAGATATATTTTAGAAAACAATTTAGGCTAGGCCCATTCTTACACAAATTATTTGGGCTAAGTCTACAATTATAAACTAAATTGAGCTAGGCCCACTTTTATAAAATGTTTTGGGCTAAGGCCCACTCTTACAAATCAATTTGGGCTTGACCCTTTCTAAACAAAGTTATTTGGGCTAGGCCCATATACACAAAATACCCAAAATGGACTTAAGATCTAATGCATACATTAAGCCTATACAAAAACAAATCAAATAGAATAAATATATATACAAGGAAGTTATATATATACGAAAACACCACAAATGAAGCAAACGATATCGAAAAACTAAAAACGAAATACTTGTACAATAAACAAACATAAACCTAAGTGTCTAACTAGACTAGAACACTTGTAGGTCGAGAAATAAACAACGAACAAGGGATCGAATAGAGATTTGCAAGGAACGCAAATCTGTGAGTTCATGTTTTCCCCTTTTACTTTGAATGTTTATAGTTTTTTAAACTTCCGGGGATGTATACATGTTACGAATAGTATGATGATACGATGAAACTATTTTGATCACATGCAGATAGGTGTTTAAAATAAAGGGACCATTAATGAATAAACAAGTACCGAGGAACAAACGGATATATCTATTTGGGTTTTGGCAAGCCCCACTCTTATCGGCAACGATAACCACGATCGTTAAGAGTGCCTTTATGTCCAAACTAGTGTCTTTGACACACACGATAAATTGTCAAGGTTTGGTTGCCTCCTATTCTGGCATACATATTAGTGTCCTTGCAAAACACTAATGATCATACGATTTTTCATCATACTATACAAAACGAATTTTACTACTTCAAATGTTTTGGAGATTCATTTGATGCGAAACAAAACGATTTTACTACTTCAAATGTTTGGAGATTCATTTGATGCGAAACAAAACGAATTTAGTATTTCAAATTGTTTTGGAGATTCATTTTATGCGAAACGAAACGATCTTACTACTTCAAATGTTTTAGAGACTCATTTGATGCAAAAAAACGAAATAACATGAATTCACTCAACTTTTGTTGAGTTTTTCAAAATTAACATGTATTACAGGAGATTAGCGGACGACTTTGGGAAAAATATGTTCGTGTTGTTATCAAGAACGCAAGCTTTTGAGATGTCATCCGTTTTCAGTTGTTATGTTGTCTGAAACTATTTTAAACTTTGAACAATATGGATGATGTTGTAGTTGTTTTAATTCCGAACAAGATGTTTGTATTGTAAATTATGATTTCAAAACGAATGTATGGATGAACATCTTTTTATGGTTCTAATATGTTGTTTACATCGATTGATAGTAACGATTGCCGCTCTGGCCCACACCTCGCAATACGCTTCCGCATAAACCGAAAATTGGGGTGTGACAGACCTGTCACACCCTGATTTTCGGTTTATGCGGAAGCGTATGGCGAGGTGTGACGAGAGCGGCAATCGTTACAATCAATCGAGTAAAACAACATATTTGAAACATAAAAGATGTTCATCCATACATTTGATTCGAACCCATAATTTACATTACATATGTCTTGTTTGAAATTTAAAACAACAACTTTAACTACATTATTCAAAGTTCAAAATAGTTTCACATAACATAACAACTGAAAACGGATGACATCTCAAAAGCTTGCGTTCTTGATAACCACTCGAACATATTTTTCCCAAAGCCGTCCACTAATCTCCTGTAATACATGTTAATTTTGAAAACGTCAACAAAAGTTGAGTGAATTCATGTGATTTTGTTTTCGCATCAAATGAGTCTCCAAAACCATTTGAAGTAGTAAAATTCGTTTTTTGTATAGTATAATAAAAGAAATCATTAGTGTGTTGCAAGGACACTAATATGTATGCCGAATAGGAGGCAACCAAACCTTGACAATTTGTCGTGTGTGTCAACGACACTAGTTTGGACACAAAGGCACTCTTAACGATCGTGGTTGTCGTTAAGAGTGGGGCTTGCCAAAACCTAAATAGATATATTCGTTTGTTCCTAAGTACTTGTTTATTCATTAATGGTCCCTTTTATTTTAAACACCTATCCGCATGCGATCAAAATAGTTTCATGGTAAGCATCATACATTTTTTTTTTTGAATTTTTTTTTACAAATGTGTTTATAATACATGGATCTACGTTTATGAAAAAAAAAATTGATCCACCTCGCCCCGTACGGTGTAGTTCTCACGGTTCTTACAACTGGAGGTGGTTCTCATTTTAGCGGTCCCCTATATATATATAGAGGTCGGTTAACGTACAATACATCTTATCCTACATTATGTACGCGATGCCCTCAGCCGTACGATCTTCAATCGATCAAACGCGGGCGAAACTAATATTTAAATGATTAAATTAATCATTTTAATATATCTAAATCATACCAGGAAGGTTAAACGTCTCTTGCGAGGACATAAATCTCTGTAATTGACCGATGATAGTTCAAAATCAAATTCAAAAACCTGAAAATCTTCTTCCCCAACCTCCCTCCGTTCTTTTAGTGCGATATCGATAATAAAAACTACTAATTTGGGAGTTGTAAGGGTCAAACGGAAGAAGACTGACAATGATCGACCAACAATCGAAGAAGATGAACAGTACACACACACAAATTTTTCACATGCGATATTCAATTTTCCACATGCGATTTTACACACCCCATGCCATTTTTCACATTACCCAATGCTAGCCATTTTTTCACAAGCGATATTCAATTTTCCACATGCGATTCTACACACCCCATGCATTTTTCACATTACCCCATGTCATTTTTTTCACATGCGATATTCAATTTTCCACATGCGATTCTACACACCCCATGTCATTTTTCACATTACCCCATGCCATTTTTTCAAATGCGATATTCAATTTTCCACATGCGATTCTACACACCCATGCTATTTTTCACATTACCCCATGCCATTTTTTCAAATGCGATATTCAATTTTCCACATGTGATTTTACACACCCCATGCCATTTTTCACATTACCCAATGCTAGCCATTTTTCACATGCGATATTCAATATTCCACATGCGATTCTACACATCCCATGCCATTTTTCACATTACCCCATGCCATTTTTTCACATGCGATATTCAAATCTTCCACATTGCGATTTTGTGCCATCTACACACCCCATGCCATTTTTCACACTACCCCATGCTAACCATTTTTTCACATGCGATATTATTGAATTCGCACCAGATCTGCACCTGATCGAACGGCTGGGATAATCGCGTACGTATCGTACGATAAGCGCATTTGTATTTTTACTCTTTACCTATATATATATTGATATATATAATATATGGTAAAGTGTGAGAAATATTGTTGAGATGACATGTGTCCTAAATCTAAATTAATTCAAAAGGGTAAACAAGTAATTTTATCATTAATTCAATTAATTAAAAACTTCTCATAACCGCCACCTTAATTATAGGAACTGGATATTTTTTTAAAAGATCTCTATAAACAGCTATTCAGCAAGTATATAACACCATTCATGGACTAAACATCTGATCGAAACATATTTTTTCTCTATATAAGTATAGGAATATGGTACTCATATTAAAGATAAAAAAACGCTCGTTTATTATGGTGTAATTTTTTTTTTAAAAGTTACGTATAAAAAATTATTGACGTTTAAAAAGACGGGGGGAAGTTACATGTGCATTAATGTTGAGTTTCTTAGATTTGAAAAATGTTAAATTTACCTATATACCCTTAATCTAGAAAATTATATGTTTAATAGTAAACATTATTTACAATGTTGCCATTATGATCTCAACCATTAGATCAATGATCTAATAGCGTAGATTTTTTCTTACCTTTCTCACAAAAAACATTTTTTACAGGAACCTCTACATATATATATATATAGTGGGAAGGTTCATTTGAGAAGAAAATTTTAATTGAGAAGAAAAAGAACAAAGGGTAATTTTGTAAAACATTAAATAGTTTTTTCACTTATCTCATGTTATTGATCATTTTGACTAATTAATTAGTCATAAATACTATTATCCTCCGACACTAACTTTTTTTTGGCCTACACACATCAAAAGTTATCCTACATATTTCGAAATTCATCCTACATGTTGAAATTTATTCTACACAACTCGGTAATTTATCCTACACAGCTCTCGTAATTTATCCTACACAACTCGTAATTTATCCTACACTTTCAATTATTTTATTTTATTGAAATAAATATATATTTTGAAGATAAGTTACAAAAAATTTAATGTATTAGCTATAAAGAGGAAGACTACAAATTAATGACCTATGTAGATTTATCAATGTACCCTTATAGTAACATTAAATACTTATATTAAATGAAGTAAAATAAACCATTCTTATTGGTTGAAAATTGTTCTTTTTTCTTCTTACAAAAAATTTCTTCTCATTTGAACTCTCCACTATATATATATATATATATATATATATATATATATAGGGAGAAGATCATGCGAAAACCACCTCTTATTGTGAGATCCCGCGAGAACCAATGTGAACACACCAAAAATGCCTAAAAATAGCTAAAAAAATAAAAAAAAAAAAATTTTTTTTTTTTTGCTTCGAAAAAGTAGTGCGATTTTTAACCTAAAAATATGAAAAAAATCACAAAAAAAAATTTTTTGGATTTTTTTTTTATTTTTTTTAGATTTTTTAAGGTTTTTTGGGGGTTTAGTTTTTAGCATTTTAGCTTGGGGGGGGGGGGGGGGTGGGGGGGGGTTTAGGTTTTTGGGGGGTGGGGAGGGGGGTTAGGGTTTTTTTTTGGGGGGGGGGGGGTGGGGTTAGGTTGTTTTTTAGGTTTTGTTAGGTTTTTTGGTTTAGCTTGGGGGGAGGGGGGGTAGGTTTTTTTTTTTGGGGGGGGGGGGGGGGGGTGGGGGGGTTTAGGTTTTTGGGGGAGGGGGGTGGGGGTTAGGTTTTTTTAGGTTTTTTTTAGCTATTTTAGGTTGTGTTCACATTGGTTCTCGCGGTTCTCACAATAAGGGTGGTTCTCGCATGAGCCCCTCCCATATATATATATATATATATATATATATATATATATATATATATATATATAACTTCCATATATTTATTCTATTTGATTTGTTTTTTAATGAGCTTAATTTATTTATTAGATTTTGGGTATTTGGTTGCATATGGGCCTAGCCCAAATAACTTTGTTTAGGGTGGGTCAAGCCCAAATTG